>OU343059.1:9040264-9752852 GCA_910593695.2 Ocypus olens | reverse complement strand
GGAAAAACGAGAGAAATTGATTGCCGTTAAAAGATTTGAGCTAACTTCAATGGCAAAAAAAATTAGTCAGTCACAGTGAACATTTTTGAAAATTTACGAAAATAATTGATTTTTCAGACTTTGATCGGCCGTAGCGGCCAAACGAAAACTCCAAATTGAACGCGGTTTGCAAATCTGAGCTCCTCGTACGTCAATTAGTCGGATTCGAGATTTTCAATTTTTGATAAAAACACGAAAAAAAGACATGAGTAAACCCCTAGGAAATTTGGAAAAAAATGCAACTTTCTTAATAATCATCGTAGACTATTGAATTTAACTTTTTCTTCGTCAGAAAAACGAGAGAAATTAATTGCCGTTAAAAGATTTGAGCTAACTTCAATGGCAAAAAAATTAGTCAGTCACAGTGAACATTTTTGAAAATTTACGAAAATAATTGATTTTTCAGACTTTGATCGGCCGTAGCGGCCAAACGAAAACTCCAAATTGAACGCGGTTTGCAAATCTGAGCTCCTCGTACGTCAATTAGTCGGATTAGAGATTTTCAATTTTGATAAAAACACGAAAAAAAGACATGAGTAAACCCCTAGGAAATTTGGAAAAAAATGCACTTTCTTAATAATCATCGTAGACTATTAAATTTAACTTATTTTTCATCAGAAAAAACGAGAGAAATTGATTGCCGGTAAAAGATTTGAGCTAACTTCAATGGCAAAAAAATTAGTCAGTCACAGTGAACATTTTTGAAAATTTACGAAAAGAATTGATTTTTCAGACTTTGATCGGCCGTAGCGGCCAAACGAAAACTCCAAATGGAACGCGGTTTGCAAATCTGAGCTCCTCGTACGTCAATTAGTCGGATTAGAGATTTTCAATTTTTGACAAAAACACGAAAAAAAGACATGAGTAAACCCCTAGGAAATATGTAAAAAAATGCAACTTTCTTAATAATCATCGTAGACTATTAAATTTAACTTATTTTTCATCAGAAAAACGAGAGAAATTGATTGCCGTTAAAAGATTTGAGCTAACTTCAATGGCAAAAAAATTAGTCAGTCACAGTGAACATTTTTGAAAATTTACGAAAATAATTGATTTTTCAGACTTTGATCGGCCGTAGCGGCCAAACGAAAACTCCAAATTGAACGCGGTTTGCAAATCTGAGCTCCTCGTACGTCAATTAGTCGGATTAGAGATTTTCAATTTTTGATAAAAACACGAAAAAAGACATGAGTAAACCCCTAGGAAATTTGTAAAAAAATGCAACTTTCTTAATAATCATCGTAGGCTATTGAATTTAACTTTTTTTTCATCAGAAAAACGAGAGAAATTGATTGCCGTTAAAAGATTTGAGCTAACTTCAATGGCAAAAAAATGAGTCAGTCACAATGAACATTTTTGAAAATTTACGAAAATAATTGATTTTTCAGAATTTGATCGGCCGTAGCGGCCAAAGAAAAACTCCAAATTGAACGCGGTTTGCAAATCTGAGCTCCTCGTACGTCAATTAGTCGGATTAGAGATTTTCAATTTTTGATAAAAACACGAAAAAAAGACATGAGTAAACCCCTAGGAAATAAGTAAAAAAATGCAACTTTCTTAATAATCATCGTAGACTATTGAATTTAACTTTTTTTTTCATCAGAAAAACGAGAGAAATTGATTGCCGTTAAAAGATTTGAGCTAACTTCAATGGCAAAAAAATTAGTCAGTCACAGTGAACATTTTTGAAAATTTACGAAAATAATTGAATTTTCAGACTTTGATCGGCCGTAGCGGCCAAACGAAAACTCCAAATTGAACGCGGTTTGCAAATCTGAGCTCCTCGTACGTCAATTAGTCGGATTAGAGATTTTCAATTTTTGATAAAAACACGAAAAAAAGACATGAGTAAACCCCTAGGAAATTTGTAAAAAAATGCAACTTTCTTAATAATCATCGTAGACTATTAAATTTAAC
This sequence comes from Ocypus olens, assembly GCA_910593695.2. Taxonomy (NCBI): domain Eukaryota; kingdom Metazoa; phylum Arthropoda; class Insecta; order Coleoptera; family Staphylinidae; genus Ocypus; species Ocypus olens. Next base: position 9,750,896 of record OU343059.1, on the reverse strand, counting down.
TTATTTTTCATCAGAAAAACGAGAGAAATTGATTGCCGTTAAAAGATTTGAGCTAACTTCAATAGCAAAAAAAATTAGTCAGTCACAGTGAACATTTTTGAAAATTTACGAAAATAATTGATTTTTTCAGACTTTGATCGGCCGTAGCGGCCAAACGAAAACTCCAAATTGAACGCGGTTTGCAAATCTGAGCTCCTCGTACGTCAATTAGTCGGATTAGAGATTTTCAATTTTTGATAAAAACACGAAAAAAAGACATGAGTAAACCCCTAGGAAATTTGTAAAAAAATGCAACTTTCTTAATAATCATCGTAGACTATTAAATTTAACTTATTTTTCATCAGAAAAACGAGAGAAATTGATTGCCGTTAAAAGATTTGAGCTAACTTCAATGGCAAAAAAATTAGTCAGTCACAATGAACATTTTTGAAAATTTACGAAAATAATTGATTTTTCAGACTTTGATCGGCCGTAGCGGCCAAACGAAAACTCCAAATTGAACGCGGTTTGCAAATCTGAGCTCCTCGTACGTCAATTAGTCGGATTGGAGATTTTCAATTTTTGATAAAAACACGAAAAAAAGACATGAGTCTTATGTAAATATGTAAAAAAATGCAACTTTCTTAATAATCATCGTAGACTATTGAATTTAACTTTTTTTTCATCAGAAAAACGAGAGAAATTGATTGCCGTTAAAAGATTTGAGCTAACTTCAATGGCAAAAAAATTAGTCAGTCACAGTGAACATTTTTGAAAATTTACGAAAATAATTGATTTTTCAGACTTTGATCGGCCGTAGCGGCCAAACGAAAACTCCAAATTGAACGCGGTTTGCAAATCTGAGCTCCTCGTATCGTCAATTAGTCGGATTAGAGATTTTCAATTTTTGATAAAAACACGAAAAAAAGACATGAGTAAACCCCTAGGAAATGTAAAAAAATGCAACTTTCTTAATAATCATCGTAGACTATTAAATTTAACTTATTTTTCATCAGAAAAACGAGAGAAATTGATTGCCGTTAAAAGATTTGAGCTAACTTCAATAGCAAAAAAATTAGTCAGTCACAGTGAACATTTTGAAATTTACGAAAAATAATTGATTTTTCAGACTTTGATCGGCCGTAGCGGCCAAACGAAAACTCCAAATTGAACGCGGTTTGCAAATCTGAGCTCCTCGTACGTCAATTAGTCGGATTAGAGATTTTCAATTTTGATAAAAACACGAAAAAAAGACATGAGTAAACCCCTAGGAAATTTGTAAAATAATGCAACTTTCTTAATAATCATCGTAGGCTATTGAATTTAACTTTTTTTTCATCAGAAAAACGAGAGAAATTGATTGCCGTTAAAAGATTTGAGCTAACTTCAATGGCAAAAAAATTAGTCAGTCACAATGAACATTTTTGAAAATTTACGAAAATAATTGATTTTTCAGATTTTGATCGGTTGTAGCGGCCAAAGGAAAACTCCAAATTGAACGCGGTTTGCAAATCTGAGCTCCTCGTACGTCAATTAGTCGGATTAGAGATTTTCAATTTTTGATAAAAACACGAAAAAAAGACATGAGTAAACCCCTAGGAAATTTGTAAAAAAATGCAACTTTCTTAATAATCATCGTAGGCTATTGAATTTAACTTTTTTTCATCAGAAAAACGAGAGAAATTGATTGCCGTTAAAAGATTTGAGCTAATTTCAATGGCAAAAAAATTAGTCAGTCACAGTGAACATTTTTGAAAATTTACGAAAATAATTGATTTTTCAGACTTTGATCGGCCGTAGCGGCCAAAGGAAAACTCCAAATTGAACGCGGTTTGCAAATCTGAGCTCCTCGTACGTCAATTAGTCGGATTAGAGATTTTCAATTTTTGATAAAAACACGAAAAAAAGACATGAGTAAACCCCTAGGAAATTTGTAAAAAAATGCAACTTTCTTAATAATCATCGTAGGCTATTGAATTTAACTTTTTTTTCATCAGAAAAACGAGAGAAATTGATTGCCGTTAAAGATTTGAGCTAACTTCAATGGCAAAAAAATTAGTCAGTCACAGTGAACATTTTTGAAAATTTACGAAAATAATTGATTTTTCAGACTTTGATCGGCCGTAGCGGCCAAACGAAAACTCCAAATTGAACGCGGTTTGCAAATCTGAGCTCCTCGTACGTCAATTAGTCGGATTAGAGATTTTCAATTTTTGATAAAAACACGAAAAAAAGACATGAGTAAACCCCTTAGGAAATTTGTAAAAAAATGCAACTTTCTTAATAATCATCGTAGACTATTAAATTTAACTTATTTTTCATCAGAAAAACGAGAGAAATTGATTGCCGTTAAAAGATTTGAGCTAACTTCAATAGCAAAAAAATTAGTCAGTCACAGTGAACATTTTTGAAAATTTACGAAAATAATTGATTTTTCAGACTTTGATCGGCCGTAGCGGCCAAACGAAAACTCCAAATTGAACGCGGTTTACAAATCTGAGCTCCTCGTACGTCAATTAGTCGGATTAGAGATTTTCAATTTTTGATAAAAACACGAAAAAAAAGACATGAGTAAACCCCTAGGAAATTTGTAAAAAAATGCAACTTTCTTAATAATCATCGTAGGCTATTGAATTTAACTTTTTTTTCATCAGAAAAACGAGAGAAATTGATTGCCGTTAAAAGATTTGAGCTAACTTCAATGGCAAAAAAATTAGTCAGTCACAATGAACATTTTTGAAAATTTACGAAAATAATTGATTTTTCAGATTTTGATCGGTTGTAGCGGCCAAAGGAAAACTCCAAATTGAACGCGGTTTGCAAATCTGAGTTCCTCGTACGTCAATTAGTCGGATTAGAGATTTTCAATTTTTGATAAAAACACGAAAAAAAGACATGAGTAAACCCCTAGGAAATTTGTAAAAAAATGCAACTTTCTTAATAATCATCGTAGGCTATTGAATTTAACTTTTTTTTCATCAGAAAAACGAGAGAAATTGATTGCCGTTAAAAGATTTGAGCTAATTTCAATGGCAAAAAAATTAGTCAGTCACAGTGAACATTTTTGAAAATTTACGAAAATAATTGATTTTTCAGACTTTGATCGGCCGTAGCGGCCAAAGGAAAACTCCAAATTGAACGCGGTTTGCAAATCTGAGCTCCTCGTACGTCAATTAGTCGGATTAGAGATTTTCAATTTTTGATAAAAACACGAAAAAAAGACATGAGTAAACCCCTAGGAAATTTGTAAAAAAATGCAACTTTCTTAATAATCATCGTAGACTATTGAATTTAACTTTTTTTTCATCGGAAAAACGAGAGAAATTGATTGCCGTTAAAAGATTTGAGCTAACTTCAATGGCAAAAAAATTAGTCAGTCACAGTGAACATTTTTGAAAATTTACGAAAATAATTGATTTTTCAGACTTTGATCGGCCGTAGCGGCCAAACGAAAACTCCAAATTGAACGCGGTTTGCAAATCTGAGCTCCTCGTACGTCAATTAGTCGGATTAGAGATTTTCAATTTTTGATAAAAACACGAAAAAAAGACATGAGTAAACCCCTAGGAAATTTGTAAAAAAATGCAACTTTCTTAATAATCATCGTAGACTATTGAATTTAACTTTTTTTTCATCAGAAAAACGAGAGAAATTGATTGCCGTTAAAAGATTTGAGCTAACTTCAATGGCAAAAAAATTAGTCAGTCACAATGAACATTTTTGAAAATTTACGAAAATAATTGATTTTTCAGACTTTGATCGGCCGTAGCGGCCAAACGAAAACTCCAAATTGAACGCGGTTTGCAAATCTGAGCTCCTCGTACGTCAATTAGTCGGATTGGAGATTTTCAATTTTTGATAAAAACACGAAAAAAAGACATGAGTAAACCCCTAGGAAATATGTAAAAAAATGCAACTTTCTTAATAATCATCGTAGACTATTGAATTTAACTTTTTTTTCATCAGAAAAACGAGAGAAATTGATTGCCGTTAAAAGATTTGAGCTAACTTCAATGGCAAAAAAATTAGTCAGTCACAGTGAACATTTTTGAAAATTTACGAAAATAATTGAATTTTCAGACTTTGATCGGCCGTAGCGGCCAAACGAAAACTCCAAATTGAACGCGGTTTGCAAATCTGAGCTCCTCGTACGTCAATTAGTCGGATTAGAGATTTTCAATTTTTGACAAAAACACGAAAAAAAGACATGAGTAAACCCCTAGGAAATTTGTAAAAAAATGCAACTTTCTTAATAATCATCGTAGACTATTGAATTTAACTTTTTTTTCATCAGAAAAACGAGAGAAATTGATTGCCGTTAAAAAAATGAAGCTATCTTCAATACCAAAAAAATTAGTCAGTCACAGTGAACATTTTTGAAAATTTACGAAAATAATTGATTTTTCAGACTTTGATCGGCCGTAGCGGCCAAACGAAAACTCCAAATTGAACGCGGTTTGCAAATCTGAGCTCCTCGTACGTCAATTAGTCGGATTAGAGATTTTCAATTTTTGATAAAAACACGAAAAAAAGACATGAGTAAACCCCTAGGAAATTTGTAAAAAAATGCAACTTTCTTAATAATCATCGTAGGCTATTGAATTTAACTTTTTTTTCATCAGAAAAACGAGAGAAATTGATTGCCGTTAAAAGATTTGAGCTAACTTCAATGGCAAAAAAATTAGTCAGTCACAGTGAACATTTTTGAAAATTTACGAAAATAATTGATTTTTCAGACTTTGATCGGCCGTAGCGGCCAAACGAAAACTCCAAATTGAACGCGGTTTGCAAATCTGAGCTCCTCGTACGTCAATTAGTCGGATTAGAGATTTTCAATTTTTGATAAAAACACGAAAAAAAGACATGAGTAAACCCCTAGGAAATTTGTAAAAAAATGCAACTTTCTTAATAATCATCGTAGACTATTAAATTTAACTTATTTTTTATCAGAAAAACGAGAGAAATTGATTGCCGGTAAAAGATTTGAGCTAACTTCAATGGCAAAAAAATTAGTCAGTCACAGTGAACATTTTTGAAAATTTACGAAAATAATTGATTTTTCAGACTTTGATCGGCCGTAGCGGCCAAACGAAAACTCCAAATTGAACGCGGTTTGCAAATCTGAGCTCCTCGTACGTCAATTAGTCGGATTAGAGATTTTCAATTTTTGATAAAAACACGAAAAAAAGACATGAGTAAACCCCTAGGAAATTTGTAAAAAAATGCAACTTTCTTAATAATCATCGTAGGCTATTGAATTTAACTTTTTTTTCATCAGAAAAACGAGAGAAATTGATTGCCGTTAAAAGATTTGAGCTAACTTCAATGGCAAAAAAATTAGTCAGTCACAGTGAACATTTTTGAAAATTTACGAAAATAATTGAATTTTCAGACTTTGATCGGCCGTAGCGGCCAAACGAAAACTCCAAATTGAACGCGGTTTGCAAATCTGAGCTCCTCGTACGTCAATTAGTCGGATTAGAGATTTTCAATTTTTGATAAAAACACGAAAAAAAGACATGAGTAAACCCCTAGGAAATTTGTAAAAAAATGCAACTTTCTTAATAATCATCGTAGACTATTGAATTTAACTTTTTTTTCATCAGAAAAACGAGAAAAATTGATTGCCGTTAAAAGATTTGAGTTAACTTCAATGGCAAAAAAATTAGTCAGTCACAGTGAACATTTTTGAAAATTTACGAAAATAATTGATTTTTCAGACTTTGATCGGCCGTAGCGGCCAAACGAAAACTCCAAATTGAACGCGGTTTGCAAATCTGAGCTCCTCGTACGTCAATTAGTCGGATTAGAGATTTTCAATTTTTGACAAAAACACGAAAAAAAGACATGAGTAAACCCCTAGGAAATTTGTAAAAAAATGCAACTTTCTTAATAATCATCGTAGACTATTGAATTTAACTTTTTTTTCATCAGAAAAACGAGAGAAATTGATTGCCGTTAAAAAAATGAAGCTATCTTCAATACCAAAAAAATTAGTCAGTCACAGTGAACATTTTTGAAAATTTACGAAAATAATTGATTTTTCAGACTTTGATCGGCCGTAGCGGCCAAACGAAAACTCCAAATTGAACGCGGTTTGCAAATCTGAGCTCCTCGTACGTCAATTAGTCGGATTAGAGATTTTCAATTTTTGATAAAAACACGAAAAAAAGACATGAGTAAACCCCTAGGAAATTTGTAAAAAAATGCAACTTTCTTAATAATCATCGTAGGCTATTGAATTTAACTTTTTTTTCATCAGAAAAACGAGAGAAATTGATTGCCGTTAAAAGATTTGAGCTAACTTCAATGGCAAAAAAATTAGTCAGTCACAGTGAACATTTTTGAAAATTTACGAAAATAATTGATTTTTCAGACTTTGATCGGCCGTAGCGGCCAAACGAAAACTCCAAATTGAACGCGGTTTGCAAATCTGAGCTCCTCGTACGTCAATTAGTCGGATTAGAGATTTTCAATTTTTGATAAAAACACGAAAAAAAGACATGAGTAAACCCCTAGGAAATTTGTAAAAAAATGCAACTTTCTTAATAATCATCGTAGACTATTAAATTTAACTTATTTTTCATCAGAAAAACGAGAGAAATTGATTGCCGTTAAAAGATTTGAGCTAACTTCAATGGCAAAAAAATTAGTCAGTCACAGTGAACATTTTTGAAAATTTACGAAAATAATTGATTTTTCAGACTTTGATCGGCCGTAGCGGCCAAACGAAAACTCCAAATTGAACGCGGTTTGCAAATCTGAGCTCCTCGTACGTCAATTAGTCGGATTAGAGATTTTCAATTTTTGATAAAAACACGAAAAAAAGACATGAGTAAACCCCTAGGAAATTTGTAAAAAAATGCAACTTTCTTAATAATCATCGTAGGCTATTGAATTTAACTTTTTTTTCATCAGAAAAACGAGAGAAATTGATTGCCGTTAAAAGATTTGAGCTAACTTCAATGGCAAAAAAATTAGTCAGTCACAGTGAACATTTTTGAAAATTTACGAAAATAATTGAATTTTCAGACTTTGATCGGCCGTAGCGGCCAAACGAAAACTCCAAATTGAACGCGGTTTGCAAATCTGAGCTCCTCGTACGTCAATTAGTCGGATTAGAGATTTTCAATTTTTGATAAAAACACGAAAAAAAGACATGAGTAAACCCCTAGGAAATTTGTAAAAAAATGCAACTTTCTTAATAATCATCGTAGACTATTGAATTTAACTTTTTTTTCATCGGAAAAACGAGAGAAATTGATTGCCGTTAAAAGATTTGAGCTAACTTCAATGGCAAAAAAATTAGTCAGTCACAGTGAACATTTTTGAAAATTTACGAAAATAATTGAATTTTCAGACTTTGATCGGCCGTAGCGGCCAAAGGAAAACTCCAAATTGAACGCGGTTTGCAAATCTGAGCTCCTCGTACGTCAATTAGTCGGATTAGAGATTTTCAATTTTTGACAAAAACACGAAAAAAAGACATGAGTAAACCCCTAGGAAATTTGTAAAAAAATGCAACTTTCTTAATAATCATCGTAGACTATTGAATTTAACTTTTTTTTCATCAGAAAAACGAGAGAAATTGATTGCCGTTAAAAGATTTGAGTTAACTTCAATGGCAAAAAAATTAGTCAGTCACAGTGAACATTTTTGAAAATTTACGAAAATAATTGATTTTTCAGACTTTGATCGGCCGTAGCGGCCAAACGAAAACTCCAAATTGAACGCGGTTTGCAAATCTGAGCTCCTCGTACGTCAATTAGTCGGATTAGAGATTTTCAATTTTTGATAAAAACACGAAAAAAAGACATGAGTAAACCCCTAGGAAATTTGTAAAAAAATGCAACTTTCTTAATAATCATCGTAGGCTATTGAATTTAACTTTTTTTTCATCAGAAAAACGAGAGAAATTGATTGCCGTTAAAAGATTTGAGCTAACTTCAATGGCAAAAAAATTAGTCAGTCACAGTGAACATTTTTGAAAATTTACGAAAATAATTGATTTTTCAGACTTTGATCGGCCGTAGCGGCCAAACGAAAACTCCAAATTGAACGCGGTTTGCAAATCTGAGCTCCTCGTACGTCAATTAGTCGGATTAGAGATTTTCAATTTTTGATAAAAACACGAAAAAAAGACATGAGTAAACCCCTAGGAAATTTGTAAAAAAATGCAACTTTCTTAATAATCATCGTAGACTATTAAATTTAACTTATTTTTCATCAGAAAAACGAGAGAAATTGATTGCCGTTAAAAGATTTGAGCTAACTTCAATGGCAAAAAAATTAGTCAGTCACAGTGAACATTTTTGAAAATTTACGAAAATAATTGATTTTTCAGACTTTGATCGGCCGTAGCGGCCAAACGAAAACTCCAAATTGAACGCGGTTTGCAAATCTGAGCTCCTCGTACGTCAATTAGTCGGATTAGAGATTTTCAATTTTTGATAAAAACACGAAAAAAAGACATGAGTAAACCCCTAGGAAATTTGTAAAAAAATGCAACTTTCTTAATAATCATCGTAGGCTATTGAATTTAACTTTTTTTTCATCAGAAAAACGAGAGAAATTGATTGCCGTTAAAAGATTTGAGCTAACTTCAATGGCAAAAAAATTAGTCAGTCACAGTGAACATTTTTGAAAATTTACGAAAATAATTGAATTTTCAGACTTTGATCGGCCGTAGCGGCCAAACGAAAACTCCAAATTGAACGCGGTTTGCAAATCTGAGCTCCTCGTACGTCAATTAGTCGGATTAGAGATTTTCAATTTTTGATAAAAACACGAAAAAAAGACATGAGTAAACCCCTAGGAAATTTGTAAAAAAATGCAACTTTCTTAATAATCATCGTAGACTATTGAATTTAACTTTTTTTTCATCGGAAAAACGAGAGAAATTGATTGCCGTTAAAAGATTTGAGCTAACTTCAATGGCAAAAAAATTAGTCAGTCACAGTGAACATTTTTGAAAATTTACGAAAATAATTGAATTTTCAGACTTTGATCGGCCGTAGCGGCCAAAGGAAAACTCCAAATTGAACGCGGTTTGCAAATCTGAGCTCCTCGTACGTCAATTAGTCGGATTAGAGATTTTCAATTTTTGACAAAAACACGAAAAAAAGACATGAGTAAACCCCTAGGAAATTTGTAAAAAAATGCAACTTTCTTAATAATCATCGTAGACTATTGAATTTAACTTTTTTTTCATCAGAAAAACGAGAGAAATTGATTGCCGTTAAAAGATTTGAGTTAACTTCAATGGCAAAAAAATTAGTCAGTCACAGTGAACATTTTTGAAAATTTACGAAAATAATTGATTTTTCAGACTTTGATCGGCCGTAGCGGCCAAACGAAAACTCCAAATTGAACGCGGTTTGCAAATCTGAGCTCCTCGTACGTCAATTAGTCGGATTAGAGATTTTCAATTTTTGACAAAAACACGAAAAAAAGACATGAGTAAACCCCTAGGAAATTTGTAAAAAAATGCAACTTTCTTAATAATCATCGTAGACTATTGAATTTAACTTTTTTTTCATCAGAAAAACGAGAGAAATTGATTGCCGTTAAAAAAATGAAGCTATCTTCAATACCAAAAAAATTAGTCAGTCACAGTGAACATTTTTGAAAATTTACGAAAATAATTGATTTTTCAGACTTTGATCGGCCGTAGCGGCCAAACGAAAACTCCAAATTGAACGCGGTTTACAAATCTGAGCTCCTCGTACGTCAATTAGTCGGATTAGAGATTTTCAATTTTTGATAAAAACACGAAAAAAAGACATGAGTAAACCCCTTGGAAATTTGTAAAAAAATGCAACTTTCTTAATAATCATCGTGGACCATTGAATTTAACTTTTTTTTCATCAGAAAAACGAGAGAAATTGATTGCCGTTAAAAGATTTGAGCTAACTTCAATGGCAAAAAAATTAGTCAGTCACAGTGAACATTTTTGAAAATTTACGAAAATAATTGATTTTTCAGACTTTGATCGGCCGTAGCGGCTAAACGAAAACTCCAAATTGAACGCGGTTTACAAATCTGAGCTCCTCAAAATCAGCAAATACCCTATCCCTAGATTTCGAGATAATCCCCTGCGAACAAAGCGTAAGATTGTAAAAATTTTATCAAAACACATTTTATTTCTAATATATAATTAACATTTATAGCGTTTCAAAAATTTGTTTATCTGAAAAAGAAACAACATTAGGAGACTGGAAATGTTCAAAAATCAAAATTTCGTTATCACCCTCCTTCAAAAACGGCGCTGGCAAATAGGCGGTCTGCTGTGGTCCAATATGGAAATGCCTCGACAGAACGAAACCATTAACAATGATCACCCCTTTCTTCCACGCCCTCATATCAACAAACGTATCCACCGGCGATCCATCCACGTGCAAAAGCGTTTTATAAAGCGCCGGGCCAACCGTAGCTTTTACACCTTTCCAACTCTCCAAAGATTGCGTCCAACTTTTCTTAAACTCCAACGGAACGATACTCCAATTCCTGAGCTTCACATCATTCAACAAAACACCACCTTGCCACAAACCCTTCTGCTGCACGAATTGCCCGAGGTTGCCAAAATTGTTGCGACCCCAATTCTCAACCACGAGATCCAAAGTGGCCGCCTTGTACCCCTCACTTCCCAAATCCAAAGTTGCATCCTTTGACTTCCAATAACCGAACCCGTTGAGGTCCTGTTGAGTTTCCAAAACTTTCGATTTGAGCTCCCCGTTGATGATGACCATCGCGGTGTCGCAAACTCTGCCTTCGATCTTCAACACGGAACCAGCAGGGATGTCGATGTTTTCCATTCTGTAAACGATGTATCCGTAACTTTGTCCAGCGCCGGCGTTGATGGGAAGTTGTTCCATGGATAATAAATCTTCGCTGGAAATTTTATGCGGTGATTGCTGGATCAAATCCTCGTATCCGATTTGCTCCAGGATTTCGACTGAAGCGTACGCGGTTCTTGCAGCTTGTTCGGGAAGTGGAGGTGTATACGTGGGGATGTTGTTGTATTGTTTGATTAATTTCTGCACGGCGTAGTATTTGTCGGTGTAATCACCAATTTCGGATAGAGGTGCGTCGTAATCGTAACTGTTTGTATCCGGTTGGAGGCCTTTGTTATCGGTACTTCCATCGGCTATATTCGCGCCGTTCATGAATCCGAAACTGGTTCCTCCGTGGAACATGTAGAAGTTTACGGATGCCGGGTATTTCAGGATGCTGTTTAACACGTCTTGAAACCCGTTGACGTCCCAGGTGTGATGGGTTTCCGTCCAATGGTCGAACCATCCGGACCAAAATTCCATCACCATCGATGGTTTTCCCGGTTGATACGTCTGCATTATGTCTAGTTCGTAGTCCACGTTTCCTTGGAAATTTCCTGGAAATGTATTTTTTTTAATTATTACGATTAAGTGATTAAATTTGAGCTATTTAATGATCATTAAGTACTAATGATCATGTGTCACATCACTATAATACTAATGATCATTAATATCGTCATATAAACTTATGATCATAAGAATCAGCGATCACGTATAAAACAGGTCATCGCCGGTGATCGTGTGACATTGACAGTCAATTCAAAAATACCGCTTTTTTAAAAATTTATTCTAGGTTAACCATGTAGAAACCATAGAAACACCCTTTACGTAGGTATACTGCGCAGGCGTGATTTCCCCCGTGTGTCACCTACATTTGTAAATTGCCAATTTTCTTAATGATCATTAGGGCTAATGATCATAAACTTCCTCCGTGTGCCTAGGGCAGGGGTCGCCAAACTTTTTTGATCATCGACCCCTATATAATTTTTCGAAATTTCAATCGACCCCCAGAAAAGAAATTTTCAGTTAATAAAAAATAAAAAAATTAAACTATTAGAGATGGACAAAACTTCTACTTTTGAATCACGTTGCTACTTTTTAATATCGGTGATTTAAAACATCGCAGAAAAAAATATAAAAAAACGCAGGAAAAAATTCATAAAAAATCATCCTCAATGGCCGAAGTATCGCTTATTCTAAATCAATTTAGTTTTTGTAAATTTAACAATTTTCAATAGAGATATGGATTTTTGAAAATTTTCGTTTAAATGTTTTGAGTACTTTAACACAAACATCGCAGAAAAAAATATAAAAAACGCAGGAAAAATTCCATAAAAAATCATCCTCAATGGCCGAAGTATCACTTATTCAAAATCAATTTGTGTTTTGTAAATTCAATAATTTTCAATAGAGATATGGATTTTTGAAAATTTTTGTTTTAATTTTCTGAGCACCTGAACAAAAACATCGCAGAAAAAAATATAAGAAACGCAGGAAAAAAATCCATAAAAAATCATCTTAAATGGCAGAAGTATCGCTTATTCAAAATCAATTTGGTTTTTGTAAATTCAATAATTTTCAACAGAGATGTGGATTTTTCAAAATTTTAATTTTAATTTTTTGAGCACCTTAACAAAAACATCGCAGAGAAAAATATAAGAAACCCAGGAAAAAAATCCATAAAAAATCATCCGCAATGGCCGAAGTATGGCTTATTCTAAATCAATTTGGTTTTTGTAAATTCAATAATTTTCAATAGAGATATGGATTTTTGAAAATTTTCGTTTAAATGTTTTGAGCACTTTAACAGAAACATCGCAGAAAAAAAATATAAAAAACGCAGGAAAAATTCCATAAAATATCATCCTCAATGGCCGAAGTCTCGCTTATTCTAAATCAATTTAGTTTTTGTAAATTCAATAATTTTCAATAGAGATGTGGATTTTTCAAAATCTTAATTTTAATTTTTTGAGCACCTTAACAAAAACATCGCAGAGAAAAATATAAGAAACGCAGGAAAAAATCCATAAAAAATCATCCTCAATGGCCGAAGTATCGCTTATTCTAAATCAATTTAGTTTTTATAAATTTAACAATTTTCAATAGAGATTAGGATTTTTGAAAATTTTCGTTTAAATTTTATGAGCACTTTAACACAAACATCGCAGAAAAAATATAAAAAACTCAGGAAAAATTCCATAAAAAATCATCCTTAATGACCGAAGTATCGCTTACTCAAAATCAATTTGTATTTTGTAAATTTAATAATTTTCAATAGAGATATGGATTTTTGAAGATTTTTGTTTTAATTTTTTGAGCACCTGCACAAAATCATCGCAGAAAAATAATACAAAAAACGCTGGAAAAATTCCATATAAAATCATCCTCAATGGCCGAAGTATCGCTTATTTAAAATCAATTTGGTTTTTGTAAATTCAATAATTTTCAAGAGATATGGATTTTTGAAAATTTTGATTTTAATTTTTTGAGCACCTTAACAAAAACATCGCAGAGAAAAATATAGAAACCGCAGGAAAAAATCCATAAAAAATCATCCTCAATGGCTGAAGTATCGCTTACTCAAAATCAATTTGTATTTTGTAAATTTAAAAATTTTCAATAGAGATATGGATTTTTGAAGATTTTTGTTTTAATTCTCTGAGCACCTGAACAAAAACATCGTAGAAAAAAATATAAAAAAAGCAGGAAAAATTCCATAAAAAATCATCCTCAATGGCTGAAGTATCGCTTACTCAAAATCAATTTGGATTTTGTAAATTCAATTATTTTCAACAGAGATATGGATTTTTGAAAATTTTTGTTTTAATTTTCTGAGCACCTGATCAAAAACATCGCAGAGAAAAATGTAAAGAAACGCAAGATAAATTCCATGAAAAATCATCCTCAATGGCCGAAGCATCGCTTCTTCAAAATCAATTTGGTTTTTGTAAATTCAATAATTTTCAACAGAGATATGGATTTTTGAAAATTGTTATTTTAATTTTTGAGCCCCTGAAAAAAACATCACAGAAAAAAATCAGAAAAATTCCATAAAAAATCGTTCTCAATGGTCGAATTTGGTGGATTTGTTGAGGGGGTCAAAATGTTCGATACGTATATTTTTGTTTCGGCTAAAATATATATTTAATGATTTTTTCCAAATGCGGAATCCAAATAAATATTCATACATTTCCTCTAAATAAAACCTTTCCACTAAAAAAAAATTTCGTGTTCACTAGCGGAAAATACGAAAATTGAGGTTTATAACTCAATATATATATTTTTTTCAATTTTTTTAACACTTGTTTTTTTTCGACCCCTCCGATTCGGATCGACCCCCTGGCTCAGATCGACCCCTACTTTTGTTAAATAGACCCATGGGGGTCTATATAGACCACTTTGGCGACCTCTGGCCTAGGGTATAATATAGCAAAAAAAGTTTTTTAAATTTTAAAGAATTTAGAAAAAAATCGTTTTTTTCAAACGTTTAACGGGCTAAACCAAGACTCCAAATCAGTGGTTCCCAAAATTATTTGCCCTACCGCCCCCTTTCCAGAAAAAAATATTACTTAGCGCCCCCTGGAAATAATTTTTTTTTTTAAATTTTGATAGCAATTATTTCTTTATTTACTATATCTTTGTTCTCCTTTCTTACAAAATAAAATTCACAGTATGACTAAAGATCAAAAAACATACTCAAAATTTCAAACGAAAGGAGCACGGGCGGAGTTCACTTCACAGAATGATCTTCCACTCAAATATATTAAAATAGAAATATTGAACTTTGAAATTATAAAACTATTTATTGAATCATTTGCAGTTACTTTCATTAGTTCTTCTTATAACTGCGGAAATTCTTCTGTGTTTACACAACATCAGCGCCCCCCTGAATTGCTGCAGCACCCACCAGGGGGCGGTGACGCCCACTTTGGGAATCACTGCTCCATAGAACCAAATTTGTGCTTCTTGTGTGCTAATTAAAATTATTTAACAGGCAATGTTATCTCATTTACCTGTATATAACACTCCCGGTATTTGCCCATAATTCCCAATACTAGGCCCATCGGAAGTAAACAACAATTCAACGACACCATTATCCAAAAACATCCTCTTCAATGCCTGCAAATACGCCATGTCGCTCCTCCTCAAACTCCCGTACTCGTTCTCGATTTGAAAAGCAACGATCGGACCACCTTTCGTGAACTGTAGAGTCGTCAGCAAAGTCAGCAACACCCTAAAGTACCTTTCGACATGCGACAAAAACTTCTGATCGCTCGTCCTGACTTGGATATCCTTTTCCCGCAACAGCCAACTCGGCAAACCTCCGAACTCCCATTCCGAGCAAATGTAGGGTCCCGGTCGTACTATGGCCAGCAGGTCTTCTTCCTGGGCGACCCTCAGAAACTCCTCGATGCGGAGGAGCTCTTGGAAGTCGGTACCTCCTTCGCCGAAATCGTAGACCCCTGGTGCGGGCTCGTGAAGGTTCCACGGGACGTACGTTTCGACGGCGTTCAAACCTGCAGCGCGCATTTTTCGAAGTCTGTCCCTCCAGTACTCTCTGGGGACCCTGAAGTAGTGCATGGCGCCGCTGTAAAGGGTTATGTTTTTGTTGTTCAAGGTGAAGTGGGGTAATGCGTCGGATAGGCCGGCGGATATACCGCCGGAAGTGTAGTGTTGATATAACGTCGGTAGAGACATGGTGACTGCAGGTGTCCATCGTGCAGGATTTTATATATAAATTGGTTTTATCGGATAACCTAATTTTTATTGGTTTGAGTGTTTACTGTATATTTTCTTATCTATTACAAACGTATATCAATAAAAAAACAAAATCATTTGATTTAAAGTATCCTAGCAACTGGAAACAATGATCACTTGAGATTAACGATCTCTGGCTTAATCAGTCAAATCTATTTTAGGCAGTAACTGCTTTCTACTTTCAATAAGAACTACCTGCAATCAACTAAGGAAATCTAATTCACTTGTAAAGACTTTTAAAAATCTTTTTAAGGGCAGGGAATTCGTACGCTTCTTGAAACTTCATATTGTTCTCCTAAAATTGATCTTGTAAACAGTTAAGAAACCAAAAATTATAAATTAAATTAAATTGTTTATGTCTTTAACTATTTGTTATTGTAAAAAAAAACAAATTCTTATTTTTTTGTCATTAATTAGCGTAAAATTGTTTTATAGTAACTTATTTTGAGTTTGATGCATAGATAATTCAATTTAAAGTGACCATACTAAAACCCATCATTATTGATTGCCAATTACTCAACTTCAATAAGAAGTTAGATTTCTTAAAATTGCTTAAAAGTTGTATGCGCGCGACGAAATTTAGTTCAACGCATTCCTCACGAGTAGCGCTCATCCCCTTCTCTCCAATCAGGTGGATGCTGATAACGATAATATATTCAAAGGGACGTGATTATAGTTCTCGCCTGTTCTGTGTGAGCCACGCATCGTATATAGCAAAAAAATTGAAAGGGTAGATACGTGATGTTTCCGAGCCCGCCTCCAGTTTTGTTCTCTCTTTAATATGACTTCTCATAGTCGCTCGTCACATCTGAATACCGTGATCTTAAGAGCGATTGTTGTCTTTTTTTTAACAAAAATAATACATTTTAATAGAATTATTTAATTTAATATAAATTAACGTTATTTCTGGCAAAGAAATTAAAGTTCTGGGTGAAAATAATATTGTTATAATAATAAAAAAACATTCCTCAAATTTTCTGCTTTATCAAACGGCGCCATCTCGTTTCTAACATTAAAAAATAGTGATGTGGCCATCATGTTACTTTCTCTGACTTGATGGTATCATAGCCATTTATATTTACTTTTTCATGGTTTATTTTCAATTGAAATCATATTTTAAATGTACATCGAGTGGATGAAACTGACGTTTAAAACGTCAAAATTATAAAAGATGGAAAAATTATACTTCAAATTCAAAAACTCGTAATCTTAATTTCCATATAATTACTCCGGAGATGTAAATGGAGTTATTAACAGTGATTTGCAGAGTTTTTATAACATTTTTAGATGCCAAAAAGTATTATATAAGACAGATCTTATTTACAGAAATGTTAAATAATGACAGTACATAGAAAATAAGAAATAGATTTAGACCATAGGACTTTCTGTCTAAAAACTGCTACCTCTGTTCCAAAATAAGTGAGCCTTTTGGGTTTTCTTTCAAACCTGTTGACACTTAGTTATTTTCTTAATTTTTATTTTGATATTCTTAAAATACACCAAATTCTTAACCACATGTGCCATGGACGTTAGTTTAATTTTTCAAAAACCACAATTAAAATTCGATTTTTTAAGCGAAAGTCTTCTAAGGCCGGAAGTTTTAAACGATGAGAAGACCAAATTTAATCACCAAAATACGAATGGCTATTATTCAGTTTTTACTGAAACTTGTCAAACTCATGGCAAAGGTTTTTATTAAATGGTACATTGTTCAACTTATTTTTATTATTTCTGAAGTGTACAAACGTAAATTAAAGGATGATGCATTTACAATTTTTAATTCTCTAAAAAATATTCCTTCACGATTTTTATCTAAATTGAACACTGGAGCTAATAATTACACATTTTTAATTTTACATGTTAAATTCGTATGTCCGCCGCTTATCCCAGACACACTGTATATATAATACGTAGAAATGAAAACGGCTCACTTATTTTGGAAAAAATAAACATCGGTAATGGCTCAATCATTACGCAAAAAATATAAGACGGTAATGGCTCACATATTATGGAAAAAATAAAAATCGATAATGGCTCACTTATTATGGAACAGAGGCAGTATTATTTTTTGGTTATTTTTTAGTATTTAATATTTTAAAAAATGTTAATTCTTCCTAAAACAGAAATCTCCGACATTATGAAACATCCTATGTAATAAACAAGGCCCCTATTTTTAAGTGAATTAATTTAATTAAGAAAAGTTCTATTATTTGATGTATAATTTAAACTATTACGAACAATTTCCCAATGACGTTAACGTAATATATGCAGCACAGTATTCACTTCTGCAGGCAGATACCAGTTGGTTGCATATAGTGAGATTCTGCGGATTATTAATATTTCTAATAGTAAATTACTTTTCCTCACTGTATCTCGTTAATATATTATTAGTTAAATGTCCTTGGATCATTATTAATGTAGAAACGAATTGCACGTGTTATCTGATGTATAATTTAAACTGCGTTACGAACAATGGGGATGTAATATATGCAGCACAATATTCACGTCTGCAGGCAGATACCAGTTACAGTCTGCGGATTGTTAATATTTCTAATAGTAAATTACTTTTCCTCACTGTATCTCGTTAATATATTAATAGTTGAATGTCCTTGGATCATTATTAATGTAGAAACGAATTGCACGTGTTATTTGATGTATAATTTAAACTGCGTTACGAACAATGGGAACGTAATATATGCAGCACAGTATTCACATCTGCAGGCAGATACCAGTTCGTTGCATACAGCACGAGCCTGTGGATTGTTATTATTTGTAATGGTAAATTACTTTTCTTCGCAGTTTCTCGTTAACCCTTTGCACTCGTATTTATTGGTGACAAAACGTATTTTGGCGACTATAAGTTGGCATACGAGTGCAATTAGATGATTGAAAGTCCTAATTATTAATATACAAACAAGTTCCACGCATAAAACTTATAATTTGCCTAATTTGTGTAACGGTAAATCAATAAGTCGGTGAAGGAGAGAATGATTATAACTTAACTTTGAACCCTGCAAATCATTTGCTTTTACAAAAAAATATGATACCAGCGAAATAACCTTGAATCAATTATTTTGAATTAAAAAGAAAGGTTTGCCATGATATCATAATGGCGGATGTTTCAGTAAAGAATTAAATTACTTCCTGTGCCAAATTTAATTTAAAAAGAGGTGGCAAACACGACAAATTAATTTTAAGAATTAATAACGTGAATTCTACCGCAATTTACTGAAAAATCTCATAATCCATAAGCCGTACCAAAATTTTAATAACATTTTCGAAATCCCCGCACAAAAATACACACCATTGTGAAAACGCGAGTTCGATCCGTCTTTAAATAAGCGAGCTGTAACCAAAAATTCCATTTGACCTACTGACGGAGGGAACTCCGCGTCTGGAATGCGGGATTATGTAACTGTGACGTAACGGGGTCACGGGATACCCCAAGGTCGGCACGTTCCAGACCGGCGGCCATCATGGATGATGACGGTTCAGTTGCGCATGCGCGCAATGTAAGAACCCTGCGATTCAACGCGACCGACCGTAAAGGGTTGAATTAATGTGTGAAAGGGTTGATTGATAAAGAAATTATACCGTGTGATCGATTCACCACGGAACATTGCGAGTTAACATGGGAAAATTGTTTCTTCTAGATTGCTGCTCTCCTAACCCTAACCTAAAAGGAATCCAATACCACCGTTGGATAGATTATTTTAATGCGCTTCATATGGCCACACAATTATATATTAATGTTGTTTTACCATCTGTAAAGGTGCTTATATTGAACAGTTCGTGAACAGCTACAAGCCCTGTTAGCGATTAGCTCGCGAACAAATCTCGAACACCCTGCGTTCAGTACGCGAGCAGTTACACGAACACTTCTAGATGAAATTAATTTTCGTTGAACGTTGTTCGCCAAGAAGTTCCGGTTTTCCAGCGTCAGTACATTTTCATCCGTCCACTCCATAATTTTTCGATTTAAAATTGATGCAAACAGTTTCACCGTCTACATGGCAACGATTTCATATCCGTACACCTAACAGAAAAATAGCACGTACAGTTTATTGTTAGGGAATTAATCAATATACCGTAAGGAGTAAAAACAATAATTGTTAATTCACAATTGTGTGAAATTGTATGAAGCACAATAAATTAATCTATCCAACGGTGGCACTGGATTCCTTTTATTTTAAATAGGGGAGCAGCAATCTTGGAAAAACAGTTTTCAGATGTTAATTTGCTATGTGTCATGGTAAATGGATCACACGGTAAATGTAGGTTCAAAGTGATTGAAAATGGTATTTTACTTCGTGAATGTATGAACTGCATTTTCTGGTAAATTCCACCAATTAAACAACTAGGTGATTTAATTAATTAATGATAACAATTTGTGACAACTAACCCAAGTGTTACCCTCCGATTTGAATGAAATTTGGTGGTCTTTATCCTGGCGAGGATGACAGAGAGAGTGATGGAAGGGAATGGGAGTGTGTTTGCGGTATTTCTGGACTTGACAGCGGTGTATGATTCGGTATCGAGGGCGTATATGGTAGAGTGTTTGAGGAGAAAGGGGGTGAGTGACGGAGTGATAGATTGGGTAAGAGGCGTGTATGAGGAAACGTGGGTGCGAGAGGAGGTGTCAGAGAGGTTTAGGACGTGGAAAGGATTGAGACAGGGGTGTCCTCTGAGCCAGGTGCTGTTCAATCTATATATTAGTGAGTTAGAGGAGGTGTTGAGGAAAGGACAGGAGGGGGGTTGGTGATAGGAAAGTGCGTATGCGGATAATATAGTGTTGATGGCGAGAGATTGGGAGGGAATGAAAGGCATGTTGAAAAGGGTGGAGAGATGTATACACAAGAGAGGACTGTGTGTGAATGTGGAGAAAACAAAATGGATGAGGTTCAGGAATAAAGGGAGAGAGAGAGAGTGAAAGAGCTGGAGTGGAAAGGGGCGGTGGTTCAGAGGGTGATTAGGAGGTATTTGGGTTTAAAATAACTCCATAAGTAAATGTTAAGTTCCCAACAACAACAGATCCTATTTTATTGTTTATTATTAAACCATTAATACCCCTGTAAATTACAATTTGAATAATTAAAATCAATTTAACCATTAAAAAATTGCTGCGGCAATATTTATTATTGCAGGATTTTTACAGCACTTTTATTTCAAAAGATTAAAGGATTATATATTTATCGGTGATTTAATGCTTAAATTATCAAAATCATCGCTTAGAATTGCTATTTAGAAGCTTCTAAACATTTTACATTCGGATTTTCGCGCCTCGTCGCCATCTGTTAGACGGTGGCTGAACTACTAAGTGATGTTTTTGAACAGCGCCAAAATGCTCGAACTTTATACCTATTGCCAAAGTGTTAATATTTAGCAATGCGCTGTGCATGAAACGATAGACGATTTAATTCTGAATCGAATGGTGTATAAAATAGCTGAGGAAATTTAGCGGTTTTCCTGTAATTTGCGAATGAAAATTAAGCACGACACCCTTACCGACATTTACAGTTCACTGTAACATAAAAATTTAATAAAGACGAATTTGATATATTCTTCAATCAAATACGGGTTACAATACTTATTCCTGATTATTCATTCAACCATTTATATTGTTAATGCATTATAATAAAAGAATTATACGAGAAATCATAATCTACGTAGAGGGCTCCACCTCTTATCGTGGGGATAAACTACTTCATAATTTGCGGATGTAATAATTGTTATAATAATAAAAGAATATTTAAAAACTTAAGAAGAATGTTATCTTATGATAAAATAAATTCACTTGTAGATATTTACGTATTTAAATTGCAGAAACAATATTTTATAATATACACGCCTAATCAAAGCAACCCGATATACGCATAACTCCAATTAATTTATTATTAAAAACTTCTAATTTTATACGTAACAGGAACAAAACCATAAGTGTAATCCTGTGTAAAGCTTAAAAAATAGTGCGAGTATTTAAGTATTCAAATTGTGAGAAAAACTTGCAAAAATTAAATATAAGTTTCCACCCCGCACCAAGTAATGCATCAAAACTAATCGCTTCATGCTATCTCTTTTTATACAACCTCTTCGACTATTAAGTTAATATTTAAAACTTCCGCTTTTAAGTCTAACAACGATGAAACAATAACTACAATTGAGCTACCAAGGACATTAATCAATAAACGTTTAGGAGTTATTTGGGTTTAAAATAACTCCGTAAGTAAATGTTAATTTCCCAACAACAACGAATCTTATTTTATTGTTAATTATTAAACCATTAATACCTCTGTATTGCTGCGGCAATATTTATTATTGCACGATTTTAACAGCACTTTTATTTCAAAAGATTCAAGTATTATGTGTTTGTCAGTGATTTAAAGCTTAAATTATCAAAATCATCGCTTAGAATTGCTATTTAAAAGCTTTTAAACATTTTACATTAGGATTTCTGCCCGTCGTCGCCATCTATTAGGCGGTGGCTGAACTGCTAAGTGACGTTTTTGAACAGCGCCAAAATGCTCGAACTTTATACCTATTGTCAAAGTGTTAATATTCAGCAATGCGCTGTACACGAAACGATAGACGATTTAATTCCAAATCGAATGGTGCATAAAATAGCTAAGGAAATTTAGCGGTTTTCCTGTAATTTGCGAATGAAAATTAAGCACCACACACTTACCGACATTTACAGTTCACTGTAACATAAAAATTCAATAAAGAAGAATTTGCTATTTTCTTCACTCAAATACGGGTTCCAATACTTATTCCTGATTAATTATTCAACTATTTATATTGTTAGTGCATTACAATACGAGAAATCATAATCTACGTAGAGGTCTCCACCTGTTATCGCGGAGATAAACTACTTAATAATTTGTGGATGTAATAATTGTTGTAATAATAAAATAATATTTAAAAACTTAAGAATAATGTTATCTTATGATAAAATAAGTTCACTTGTGAAAATTTACGTATTTAAATTGTAGAAACAATATTTTATAATATACACGCCTAATCGCAAGCAACCCGATATACGCATAACTCAAATTAATTTATTATTAAAAACTTCTAATTTTATACATAACATGGACAAAACAATAAGTGTAATCCTGAGTAAAGCTTCAAAAATAGTGGGAATATTTAAGTATTTAAATTGCGGGAACAATTGTGTTACATAAACGCTTACTTGCAGGCAACCCAATATACAATAACTAATATTATTTTATTATTAAAAACTTCAAATTTTAAACATAATAGGGACACAAGCATGAGTGTAATTCCTATCAATGCTTGAAAAATATTACACTTAGGGTTTTGTCCCTGTCACGTTTAAAATTAGAAGTTTTTAATAATAAATTAATAATAGATATGCGTATATGGGGTTGCCTGTGATTAGGCGGATATATTACAATGTATTTTTTCTGCAATTCAAATACAAAAATATCCACAATTAAATTTATTTTATTATAAGATAATATTCTTCTTAAGTTTTTAAATATTCTTTTATCATTAAAACAATTATTAAATCCACAAATGAAAACGTAGTTTATCCCCACGATAACAGAGGGCACACTCTATGATGATTAGGATTCCTCATATATTTCTCTTATTCTAATGGATTAATAATATAAAAAGTTTATTGAATAATCAGTAATTAGTATTGGGATTCGTATTTCATTGAAGAATATAGCAAATTGTTGTGCATTTAATTTTTAAGTTACAGTGAACTGTAAATGTCGGTAAGGGTGTCGTGCTTAATTTTCATTCGCAAATTACAAGAAAACCGCTAAATTGCCTCAGCTATTTTATACACCATTCGATTCGGAATTAAATAGTCTATCGTTTCGTGTGTAGCGCAGTGCTGAATATTAACACTTTGATTATAAGGATAAAGTTCGAGCATTTTGGCGCTGTTCAAAAACATCACTTAGTAGTTCGGCTATCGCCGAATAGATGGCGACGAGGCGTGGAAATTCAAACGTAAAATGTTTAAAAGCTTTTAAACAGTAATTCTGAGGGATGATTTTGATAATTTGAACGTTAAATCATCTTAAAACTTGTAACCCTTTACTATTTTAAAATAAACGTGCCGTAAAAATCCCGGAAAAATAAGTCATGTCGTCGAAATTCTTCATTCATTTTAATGATTTAAACGGTAATTTATGGAGGGATTAAAGGTTTAATAATAAACAATGAAGTAAGGTTTGTTGAATTTAAGAAGAATTATCCAATTTAGTTGAAAAGTCGCTGAGTTATGTGCGAAAAACCTCGAAATGCACACCCATAACTTGGTGCCAAATCGTCGTAGGAAAACTTTGCATAGTTTTCTCTTCTACTTTCTTCAAGATCCTTCATCTTTTCAGCCACTATACTTTAGATGCTTTTAGCTCAAAAAAATATTGTGACGAACAATGTAGCCGTCCAAATAACACCTCAACGTGTCATATTATAGTTTTCTCACTTAAAATTACAAGAGAAGATAGGGGTAGGTTGAAATTATATTTCCCAGTCGACAGAATTTAAATAAAAACTGAATTTATTTCAAAATTCAAAATTTTACATATCTACACATAAACATTCTATTAGATTTAACGCCAAAAAAAAACGGACTTAACAATAATAAACTTAGGATAAACTAACACATAAATAACAGTAATAATTTTGCTAAAACTACGTTTGGAGTTTGTGTAAAACTAAGGTAAAAGTCTTAGATTTATTAAGTCGTACGCTTAAATCTAAATACTGGAGAGTCGTTATGGAGTCTATTTCTTAAGGAAAAAACTGTCAAAGTTTGGATGACCAGCTGGACGAGCTGGTGGCGCGTTCCCCAAGTCTTTCCACAAGGATAAGTCTACGGCTGGAAGTTCTTCACATGGCGTCACAACATTTCTATAAAGAAAACAAAAAAACGGTTAATTATAGTGATTAAATTAAAAACAGCGCCTTCTGTTTGTTCCTTCAAGAAGTCTTACAAGAAAACAAAAACGGTTAGTTATGGTAAATTAAAAAAGTACCTTCTATTCTTTCGTTCAAGATTTACAAAAAAACTGCTTCCACAAATAAATATAAAAAAATCAATATAATAATAACAAAATATGGCCTGAATGGCCTTTAGATATAAAGAAAACATTAAGTTTTTATACCACTTTTATTTAATTTTTTAACGTAAAGTTAAATAATCGTGGTAAAAAAAAGTTCAGTGTTTTCTTTATATCGAAATTGAAAATGTACCACGAAGTAAACGCCTTCAAGGTTTAAGAAGTATTTAACTTGTTGGTAAATATACAAAGGCAAGTCTTACAAAGACTAAAAACAGATAACTTATTGCATCAAGTAATACATCCGTAATTACCAAGGATTTTCAATTTCGACTCAAAACTATAGTTGTTAGAAAAAGCTTAAGCTGCTGGTGTTAAAAAAATACAACTCGATTCTATAAATACCGCAAAAATTTTTTTTTTATAAATTAGTCCACCACTTACCTGTGTGATATTCTTTCAAATCCTTTAGGTTGCATGGCTTGAATGTGGTGGCCATTGTCGCACAACAATCTGGAAATACTGGCCTTGCGGAGCTCCCCAAGTTGTGCTACAAAAAGAATCAAAATACAAACAACTCGAAACGAGGTAGACACGCCAAAGTGGCGGTATCTATTGCCTGAATGCTGTATTATTTTTTAAATTATCACCTTGGGTGAATCCGTTGTGATGTTCGCTGTGTTCATACCAGAACCGATCACCAACTCTCGTCCGGAAGAATTGTTCGGTCAGGATGCACAGGAACGTGGGACCGGCGAGGGTACCCGGAACGTGGGCTTCCAGCGATCCTCCGACCGTTAGATCCACATCATCGGGGTTCCCGTAAAGGTTCTTCAACTTTTGAATATTCTGCAATGACAGAGGGACAATGAGTTATCAGAATTTCAAGTTTCTTCGGCGGTGCGAACCTCCATCGAGATGACATCGCTGAAGTCTTCGAATCTGTGGGCTCGCTGCAGTCCGCAGAAGTTACGCATATCGTTGTAGGAAGCCAAGGCGTGATCTCTGTTCCTTTGAACGTCGATAGCTTTCAGATCACCTCCGAATGGCATGTTTCCTCTAAATAGGAAGTGTGTAATCTGAAAGGTTTAAAGATGTACAAAACTAGTGAATAAACGAGAAGAAGATAGATGGAGAAGGAAAGAACTGAAGAAAAAATGTAAGGGGAAAACGGATGAACGATTTAAAGGAAAAAAGTGGGAGAGGGAAAGATGGAAAGGGATAAAGTGGGATAAACTAAATACAAGCAAAAGTTCAGTAAGGAAAGACTGAATAATGATTCAAAGGAAAAAAGTGGAAGGAAGATTGAAAAGGATAAAATGGGGTAAACTAAATACTGGAAGGAGATGAACTGAAAGCAGTAAGGAAAGACGGAAGAAATATTCAAAGAAAAATGTGGAAGAAGGAACGATGGAAGGAAGATTGAAGGGGATAAAGTGGAATAAACTAAATGCAAGCAAAAGTAAGATAGAAAAGGAAAGACTCAAGAATGATTCAAAGAAAAAAAGTGGAAGAAGAGGGTCGAAGGAAAAAGTCGGATAAACTGATGGCCAGAAGGACAGATGAAAGAAAAAGTAGGATGAACTGAAAGCGGCCAGAGAAGGTGAAATAATATTTACCTCGCTATCATGATATTGATCATTTAATAACTCTGGCTGTGTGGCCAAACCTCTGCTCAAATCGTCGAAATTATTTCCCTGTTCCAAAACCGAAGGTCTGAGCAGCCAATCGCTCAAACGCAGGTTACCGTAGCTCGAACGGTGCTCGGATACCAAGCTACAAACATAAGACCACATTGCTAGGATTTTTGAAATATTCATGCGTTCAGAGTCAAAGGTTGTAAAAAATAGTACTAATTTCGGTGACTGGAAAGAAATATAAAAACAATTGCTACCAGCTTAAAACTTTCCAAAATTGCTCAAAATGCATTCAAGATTGATTCCTTGAAAAGTTACATAAATTCTATCACTGTATTTTTAAAAATTCATGTGATCAGACTCAAAAGTTTTTAAAAATAATGCAAATCTTGGTGGCTGGAAAGAAATATTAAAACAATTGCCACCGGCTCGAAACTTTCCAAAATTACTCAGAATGTATTCAGAATTGATTCCTTGAAAAGCTACAGAAATGCCGTCACTAAGTTTTTTTGAAAAATGCATGTAATCAGAGTCAAAAGTTTTTGATAATACTACAAATCTTGGTGGCTGGATAGAAAAATAAAAACAATTGCCACCGACTTGAAACTTTCTAAAATTACGCAGATTGCATTCAAAATTAATTCCTTGAAAAGCTACATACATCCCATCACTAAGTTTTTTGAAAAATGTATGTGATCAGAGTTAAAAATTGCAAAAAATAGTACTAATTTTGGTGACTGAAAAGTGATTTAAAAAACAAATACCACCGGCTTGAAACTTTTTTAAATTACTTAGAATGCATTCAAAATTAACTCCTACATGCATTCCATTACTAAGTTTTTCGAAAAATTCAAGTGATCAGAGTCAAAAGTTTTTAAAAAATAATGCAAATCTTGGTGGCTGGAAAAAAATATAAAAACAATTACCACCGGCTTGAAACTTTCCAAAATTACTCAGAAGGCATTCAAAATTGGATCCTTCAAAAGCTATATACATCCCATTACTAAGTTTTTTGAAAAAATCATGTGATCAGAGTCAAAAGTTGTAAAAAAGTACTAAATTTTGGTCATTTGAAAGTGATATAAAAAATATTTACCACTGACTTGAAACTTTTTAAAATCACTCAAAACAGATTCAAAATTAATTCTTTAAAAAACTACACACACACTGACACTGGATAAAATAAAATCATGAGGTCAGAGTAAAAAGTTGTAAAAAACAGTGACAAATTTTGGCCACTGAAAGTGAACAATTACCCAGCTACTTGAAACTTTCTAAAATTACTCAAAGCAGAATCAAAATTAATTCCTTGGAAATCTATAGACATCCCATTACTGGGTTTTTTGAAAACTTCATGTAATCAAAGTCTAAAGTTGTAAAAAATAATACTATTTTTTGTGACGGTGAAAGAAATATAAAAACAAATGCCATCGATTTGAAACTTTCCAAAATTACTTAGAATGCACTCAGAAATAATTTCTTGAAAAGCTGGAGCACATCCCATCACTATATATTTTGAAAAATTCATGTTATCAGAGTCGAAATTTGTAAAAAGTAGTATTCATTTTGGTGACGGATAAAAATATTAAAACAATTGCTACTGACTTAAAACTTGCTAAAATTACTCGCTACAGATTTAAAATTAGTTCCTTAAAAAGCAACACGCATCCCATTATGGGGTTTTGAAAAATTCATGCGATCAGAGTCTATAATTATAAAAAATAATAATATTGTTTGTGACAACAATTTGTGAAAGAAATACAAAAACAAATGCCAACGATTTGAAACTTTCTAAAATTACTAAAAACAGATCCAAAATTGATTCCTTAAAAATCTGCACACATCCCATTACTGAGTTTTTTTGAAAATTCATGTAATCGGAGAAAGTTTACAAAAATAAATCTATTTTTTGTGACTGCAAAAGAAATATAAAAACAAATGCCACCGATTTGAAACTTTCTAAAATTACTCAAAACAGATTCAAAATTAATTCCTTAAAAATCTAAACACATACCATTACTGTTTTTTTAAATTCATGTAATCAGAGTCTAAAGTTCTAAAAAAATAATAATATTTTTTGTGAATGTGAAAAAAATATAAAAACAAATGCCACCGATTTGAAACTTTCTACAATTACTCAAAACTGATTCAAAATTAGTTCCTTAAAAATTTACACTCATCCCATTACTGGGGTTTTTAAAAAATGCATGTAATCAGAGTCTAAAGTTGTAAAATATATTAAAAAAAATTGTGACTGTGAAAGTAATATAAAAACAATTGCCACCGACTTAAAACTTTCTAAAATGACTTAGAATGCACTCATAAATAATTTCTTGAAAAGCTGAAGTACATTCCATTACTAGGTATTTTGAAAAATTCATGTTATCAGAGTCAAAATTTCTAAAAACTAGTATTCATTTTGGTGACGGAAAAAAATATAAAAACAATTGCTAGCGACTTGAAACTTTCTAAAATTACTTAGAATGCACTCAGAATTAATTTCTTGGAAAGCAGGAGCACATCCCATCACTAGATATTTTGAAAAATTCATGTAATCAGAGTCAAAATTCGTAAAACGTGGTAATAATTTTGGTTATGAAAAAAAATAATAAAAACAATTGCCACCGACTTGAAACTTTATAAAATTAGTTAGGATACACTCAGAAATAATTTCTTGAAAAGATGGAGTTTCCATCACTTGGTATTTTGTAAGATTCATGTAATCAGAGTTAAAATTCGTAAAACGTGTTAATCATTTTGACGATGAAAAAAAAAATATAAAAACAATTGCCACCGACTTGAAACTTTCTAAAATTACTTAAAATGCACTGAGAATTAATTTCTTGGAAAGTAGGAGCTCATCCCATCACTAGGTATTTTGAAAAATTCATGTAATCAGAGTCAAAATTTGTAAAAAGTAGAAATCATTTTGGTGACGGGAAACAAATATAAAAACAATTGCCACCGACTTGAAACTTTCTAAAATTACTTAGAATGCACTCAGAATTAATTTCTTGAAAAGCTGGAGCACATTCCATCACAAGATATTTTGAAAAATTCATGTTATCACGTTGAAAATTTATGACGGGGAAAAAATATATATCATCATCTTACTCTAAGTGGCCGGCGATGGCGGAGTGGAAGTATCTGAAGGCAGCAGTGGCGTGCTCGTTGATGACGGTCGGGTTCACGTTCTCGGAATAATCGTCGACGTGACTCTTGGTGTTGTACAGGATTTTATTTTGCAAGGAGTTCTCCAATCCGATGAAGATCGGCAGCCATTCGTAGTACGAGATGTGCTGATGCTCGGCAACAGCGATCCTTCTGGCCTCCTGGAAGAGGGTCTCATCATCCCAGTGTGGGTTGAGTTTGGCCAGTCCGTCAGCGAGTCTGTTATGTTCCCTGAGGAGGACGATCTGGAGAAGGGTCAGCTGAGGGTTTTGGTTGATACGGGTGTCACCTGAAAATTTATTGTTTTATAATAATAATAATAATAATAATAATAATAATAATATTTGGAAACACTGAATAAAACACTTACTAAGTTTTTTACCACAAACTTATTTGATGTATGTACAAATATTACATATACATACATATCACGACTTAAGTTTCGACGTTTTACTGTCATTATCAAGTGTTAGTAAGTGTTTTATTCAGTGTTTCTATAATGAATTACCACGTAGTAACGGTCGCAACTATCACCATGATAATAATATTTATTCATGCTAATACATAACGTTTACACATATCATATTGACTCTTAATAATAGTCAGTTCAAGTAAAAATTATGAATAAAAAATAAAAATTACAAATCAAAGATCACAAGTACGAAACATGATTTACATGTAACATGTGATTATTAAAAATGTGTGTTTAATTATCATCGTGCAATAAATTAAAATAGGAGAGTGAAAAATTGATATTTTGTATATGTAATGACCTAAATATAGCCTAAAATAAACTCGAAGTATAGTATAGCCTACGACTTGAGGATTTGCTTCAAAGTTTTTAAACTTACCGGCCAAGTAGCAAGCTTCTTCCTGGGATTGGATGCTGCAAGACATGGTGGCGTTTTGAGCTCTTGGCGGCCATTGTTTCCCTCCGCGGATGTCCACCCTCATTCTTCCTCCGTTGAACTCCCTCAATTGGCGGTTGACAGCATCGGCGTTTCCATACACAATGGACAAGTCCAAGAAATGATTAACGACCGTCAGCTGGAAATTGGTTTAACAATTAATGCATGTTAATTCATCTAGCTTTAACTAGCAAGAATGTAGACTTGAAGTGTTAAATAATTAATGCATATTATTCATCTAGCTTATATACCATATATTTTTTAGCAATATCAGCAACGATGTAGACTTGAAGTTTTTAAGAGAAAAGATAAATATTCTAATTGAGTTTACATAACGTGCAGATATAGGTATTTATTTGCTAATAAAATATTTAATACTTAAACAATTTGAGACTTCAACACAATCACTGCTGTCCACGCATCTATTTAATTTTTGTTAATTAATGCCTTAAATATTGTAATTGATTATTTGTCTGTTGGGAAATAAATATCGATTATTATTATCTATTGTGTGGTATTGGTTGTAACACCTGGGCCGACCACGCACCAAGTGCGTGATGCGTTCTTCAGCATTAAACCTTACAGGCAATCATCGTCGCCTTCTGGAAATTAGTTCATCTGACACAGGTAGTGAACGTGTTAAGAATTAGTTGAAAAACGTAACAAAAATTCCTCAAGCATACCTGTTCAGCAGGTTCAAATTCTCCAACGCATCTACGATCCTTGGTCGTGATGGTCCTGACGAAATTCATACACTTGGTGTTGGTTTGAGAGTGCGCTGGATCGTTATCGGGGATCAAAATTGGGAAGCAATGCTCTGGGATGTTGGCCAGTTCTAGTAGCTGACCATCGTCAGTGCAGCAGCGGGTTTGATGAGGTTCTAAAATCGCGTTTGGTTGAGTGTGACAAAAAAAAATCTTGAATTCGTTTCACTTACGTGCTTGAGTACTTCCGGCAATCATGCTCATATCGTGGGTGATGATCTGGCCGTACTGCATGGCCGCCAGCGTCCATTTTGGGTCTTCGCGTTGTACGTCCGGGAACATCACCAGACTTACGGTACGAGCACCAGGGAGTTCTTTTCTGGATTTTGATTCGGTCGGTGTACTAAGACCTGAAATTTAAAATTTATTTGAGTTTATGGTTATTTTTACTTTCTCCGTTACGAAGTACGAGAAAGTATTGTGATCGTGATTTTTTTTTCAAACTTTTTTTTTACGGAAATATCCGTTTTGGGGTCCCTAGATGCCATTTCAACAATTTCTGGAAAAAAAAAATTATGTCTGTCTGTCTGTCTGTGCGCGCGGTATCTCAAAAACTAATAAAGAAATTGATATGAAAATTTCAACATACGTCTTATTTGATAATCTGAAGAACTGAAAAGCTTTTGGTAAAATTTCGTACTCTGGAAGTGGGTATTTACCTTAACTGTTTTTTGTTTTTTGCCAATATTTTCTTAAATATGAAAAATATCACAAAAACATTTAGACAAACTTTGAAGACATCAAAGAAATGAAAACTTTTTTCATAAAATCATTTTTATTCGAGAAAAAAATTTATTATTTTTTTTAAATTTTTGGTTTATAATTATAAAACGATAATAGTTACAGCAAATTTATGTTAATAATAATTGTGAAAAATGCCAAAATGAACAACGTATAAAGAATCAGTTTTTTTCAAAATCCTCTTAGTTTTTGAGTAAACTGAGTTTTTGAATTTGAAGTACAATTTTTCCAATTTTCATAATTTTGACGTTTTAAACGTCAGTTTCATCCGAGTTTACACAACGCTGTACAAGCTTGTAATTTCCACAAATTATTCAAAATTGATAATTTTTTTACGATTCTTCAATTATACGGAAACATACCTTGATTTAATTGGCAGAAAACCGTTTCATGTTATACCATAACAATCATTAAAGAATGATGGGCGCAGCCTCAACAGACATCGCCCATCATTCCTCTTTAACAGTACCGCAATTCCATTACCATTTATTAATAAATTCAAATGCACCCATTAAAATAATTGCTATCTTTATAAATATTCAGTTTGGTAATCTGCAGCAACAATGCAACACTTCATGCAAGTATAATTCGCTGATTGGCTTAATTCGCGCTAAACGGTGCCATTATCGCGCCAAAATACCGTAAAACCGACATCCGCGCAGTTTGATTAGATTCAGAAAATCGCGTTGGACCGGTAACGTGGAACGCCGGTGATAACGAGCTTTTTCCAAAATTCACCTTCACCCGAATATTGAAGACCGACACCTCGAACAGTTTCTTGCAATGTGTTATGGCACAGGTTTTTAATGTTCATCATAGATAGATTTATTTATTGCCAGATTTGCTACAAAAAAGATCAAAAATTGCTTTACCAGATTTGCTACAGAAAAAGATCAAAAATTGCTTACCAACATTACAGCATTTGTCAAATTTTCTACAGAAAAAGATTAAAAATTGTAGAACATACATCTTCGCCAGATTTTCTACAGAAAAAGATCAAAAATTGCTTTGCCAGATTCGCTACAGAAAAATGAGAGATTTTCTAGAGAAAAAGATTAAAAATTGTAGAACACACATCTTTAAGAGGTTTTCCACAGAAAAGGATAAAAAATTGTAGGACATACATCTTTGCCAGATTTGCTACAGAAAAAGATCAAAAATTGCTTTGCCAGATTTGCTACAGAAAAATGAGAGATTTTCTAGAGAAAAAGATTAAAAATTGTAGAACACACATCTTTAAGAGGTTTTCCACAGAAAAGGATAAAAAATTGTAGGACATACATCTTTGCCAGATTTGCTACAGAAAAAGATCAAAAATTGCTTTGCCAGATTTGCTACAGAAAAATGAGAGATTTTCTAGAGAAAAAGATTAAAAATTGTAGGACATACATCTTTGCCAGATTTGCTACAGAAAAAGATCAAAAATTGCTTTGCCAGATTTGCTACAGAAAAAGGTAAAAAATTGCGTTGCCAGTTTTGCTATAGAAAAAGACCAACATTACAGAATTTGTCAGATTTTCTACAGAAAAAGGTTAAAAATTGTAGGACATACATCTTTGAGAGGTTTTCTACAGAAAAAGATTAAAAATTGTAGGACGTACATCTTTGCCAGATTTGCTACAGAAAAAGATCAAAAATTGCTTTGCCAGATTTGCTACAGAAAAAGGTAAAAAATTGCGTTGCCAGTTTTGCTATAGAAAAAGACTAACATTACAGCATTTGTCAGATTTTCTACAGAAAAAGTTTAAAAATTGTAGAACATACATCTTTGAGAGGTTTTCTACAGAAAAAGATTAAAAATTGTAGGACATACATCTTTGCCAGATTTGCTATAAAAAAAGATCAAAAATTGCTTTGCCAGATTTGCTACAGAAAAAGGTAAAAAATTGCGTTGCCAGTTTTGCTATAGAAAAAGACTAACATTACAGCATTTGTCAGATTTTCTACAGAAAAAGTTTAAAAATTGTAGAACATACATCTTTGAGAGGTTTTCCACAGAAAAAGATAAAAAATTGTAGGACGTACTTTTTCGCCAGATTTGCTACAGAAAAAGATCAAAAATTGCTTTGCCAGATTTGCTACAGAAAAAGGTAAAAAATTGCGTTGCCAGTTTTGCTATAGAAAAAGACTAACATTACAGCAATTGTCAGATTTTCTACAGAAAAAGGTTAAAAATTGTAGAACTTACATCTTTGAGAGGTTTTCCACAGAAAAAGACTAAAAATTGTAGGACGTACATCTTTGCCAGATTTGCTACAGAAAAAGATCAAAAATTGCTTTGCCAGATTTGCTACAGAAAAAAGTAAAAAATTGCGTTGCCAGTTTTGCTATAGAAAAAGACTAACATTACAGCATTTGTCAGATTTTCTACAGAAAAAGTTTAAAAATTGTAGAACATACATCTTTGAGAGGTTTTCTACAGAAAAAGATTAAAAATTGTAGGACATACATCTTTGCCAGATTTGCTATAAAAAAAGATCAAAAATTGCTTTGCCAGATTTGCTACAGAAAAAGGTAAAAAATTACGTTGCCAGTTTTGCTATAGAAAAAGACTAACATTACCGCATTTGTCAAATTTTCTACAGAAAAAGGTTAAAAATTGTAGAACTTACATCTTTGAGAGGTTTTCCACATAAAAAGATTAAAAATTGTAGGACGTACATCTTTGCCATATTTGCTACAGAAAAAGATCAAAAATTGCTTTGCCAGATTTGCTTCAGAAAAAAGTAAAAAATTGCGTTGCCAGTTTTGCTATAGAAAAAGACTAACATTACAGCATTTGTCAGATTTTCTACCGAGAAAGGTTAAAAATTGTAGAACATACATCTTTGAGAGGTTTTCTACAGAAAAAGATTAAAAATTGTAGGACGTACATCTTTGCCAGATTTGCTACAGAAAAAGATGAAAAAATGCTTTGCCAGATTTGCTACGAAAAAAGGTAAAAAATTGTTTTGCCAGATTTTCTATGGAAAAGGCTAACAACACAACATTTGCAAGACTTCAAATTTGTATAGGCGATGTTCACTCTTTTGGTGATCTTCCTCACTCATCTATAACTCCTCTTTTTGATTGGTTCATGCTTGATGGCACACCACCTTCAGATACTTACATTTTGCACTCAATAGCGTACATTTTTCCCATTATAGCATGTGATAGATACTTATGTAAAGGTAAGGCAGTTCACATTTTCTAGATTTAGATAGTTGGGCTAGGATTATGAAGCCAATGAATATTTTCGATAATTCAACTCGTGTATAAAAAGGTGCATTTAAAACGGCGGACAAAAACATTTGCAAATGGTTAAAAATTTATTTACCTTCTACATTAACAATTTTAGTAAACAGCTGACTTTAGTTGTACTCTGGCAGTTCTGAATACCTCTGCGGTGAAATATAATTGAAATCCGTTTCGGGCACGCTTCCACGTAAAAATTATTCCAGGATTTTCATTCCGATCGATGTATAAGTTGAGTGAGTATTGTCCATTCACCAATAATACACATTTGGTTACGTACATTTGCAATTAAAGCCCGACATAGTATTTCGTACTTCGGCCTAGTGTCGTGAGATGGCGCAAGTGTACGGTAGCGCAGCCACAATGTGTGAAACGCAGAATTGGATTGCATTTAATATCCAACTTGTTATATCATGTTCTAATAGTATAAAATAAACATTTTTATGTTATAAATTCAAAAAACGAAATATAGCTTGAATATATAAACATTCAACCTCTGCAAGCAGAGTTACGAACAGGTTTGCTATATTTCGTTTTTTGAATTTATTTAATACTTTCTGCAACAAGTAAGGTTGTTTCTGTTTTATTTATTTTTAAGTTATTTTTTTGTTTTAAGCACTCGTCATTTCATCGCAAATTTCTTGAATGAATTGAGATTAGGCAAAATCCACTCGCGCTAAATTTTTCCATTTCAATTCATTCTCGTAATTTGTGTCGATTCAATCGCTCGTGCAAACAAATAAAATTTATCCGGCCAAATTTAACCTCTTGTGGTATTACCCCTGATAAAAAAAACTTACCATCTCCATACTGTGCTGGAAGCAGTCTAACGTAAGGAGTTTGCGGTGTTCCCCAAATTGGGTTTCTCAAATTATTGCAAGAGCCATCGTACGACCTGTATTTAGTTATCGGACAACCGGCTACGGGTGTTCCGCATCCTAAGGTTATTGGGTCCACGGGCTGCTGAGGCTGTTGCGGCTGCTGCGGTTGAAGAGATTGCAAAGACTGTTGCTGCTGTAAGAATTGGGGTTGTTGCTGCGGGCTGGAGAAGTAATTGCTGAAATACAGAATTTAATCAAATATTATTTGTATCCACGTAGAATGTTAATTGAGTTTTACAGGATTGCCTTAGCTCAAGCACTCAAACTCAACAATCATTTGTTGCGTCGAAGATTCAGAAATTTGATTATTAATTTTATCTTCAGCAACAAATTCGTTGCAGATTCAGTAATTGGGCTTTAATATTATTTGTATCCAGGTATTATGTAAATTGAGTGCTTACAAGATTGCCTTAGTTCAAGCACTCAAAACTCAGCAATCATTCGTTGCGTCGCAGATTCACAAATTTGATTATGAATTTTTTCTTCAGCAACAGATTCAGTAATTGGGCTTTAAAGAAATTTGACTGTTTCTACCGTTTCAAAAACCATATAAAAGGAGTTAATTGACCCAGTATGCAATATTGAACATGGAATTCGTTTTCGTTTATATTGATAATAATAATGATAATGAATACACAACAAGAGTTTTATTTCAAATGTTACCCTTATCAAATATACAGACTTTGGTGTATTCAACCCAACACACACACACATACATACCTAGCACACACACACACACGCTTGTAAGCAACCCAATATACACATTTCAGTATGCAATTAATTGTACAAATCGATATCCAACTCAATGTAAACATTTCCGTGTGCAATTTAATGTACACATTTCTATATACAACTCAATGTACACATTTCTAAATGCAACTCAATGTACACAGTTCTATATGCAACTAAATGTACATGCTTGTATAGGCAACTAAATATACACAAAAAATCAATATTTTTTTATTTCGCTCTTCTTCTAGAATATCATTCCTCGTTCAAATTCATTCGGGTTCCCAAAATTTGAAGCAAATCGGTCAATATTTAGAGGTACATCAAGGCAAAAACGTGTTTTTTGAAATCTTTCCTCAATTTTTGAGAGGTTTCATGTCACTGTTCTACAATAACGGGATGTTTGATACTTGGGATACATTCAAACACAAAGTATTTAATGCGTTTTAGTCGCCACATCCACTTTCGGATAGATATATTGACAAAAACAACCATTTTTTTAAAACCGTAATTTCAAATTTCAACTTCAATAACTTCATATTTTTAGGTTTGTGTTACGTCATACGCTATTTTAGCGTAGTCTAATATCACGTATCATTAATTGAATTGATAATTTAAGAGAAAATTGCCCATCATTTATAATAATTCCTACTCGAGTGAAAAAACTCACCACGTGCACAAAAAATGGCTAAATTCAAAGTGCCATAATTCGGTTGCGTTTAGTCGAAATTGAATGAATCTTCAAGTTCTAAAAAGGTTGGAATCATCCCTTTATTGTGATTTTAGTTAATAGGATACCAAATTCATTCCACCGCTCTCACCCGCTAAGAAAAAAATGTTCCTGATGTAAAAAAAAATATCCAAATTTGATAGCTCGTACGCAGTACCAAAAAAAAATTGTGGAAAAACAGGGCAATAAATTCCAATCATTTTCCCTCAAAATTCGAGTTTCTACGATGATTTGGAGCGAAGTTATAAATTTTTCCAAAAAATTTTTTGCCAATTTTGCACCAAAATCAATTAATCTATAAAAAATGAATCGTGTTTGAATGTATTAATGTGTCCCAAGTGTCAAACATCCCGTTATTGTAGAACAGTGACATGAAATATTTCAAAAATTGGGGAAAAACTTTAAAAAACACGTTTTTGGCTTGATGCACCTCAAAATATTGGCCGATTTGCTTCAAATTTTGGAAACCCGAATTAATTTGAACGGGCAATTATATTCTAGAAGAAGAGAGAAATAAAAAAATATCGATTTTTTTTGGGCACAGTCTACTCGATTTACTTCTGTCTTGATGGTTTTGTGAATTCATTATTAATCTGGCAAAATCTTCATGTCCTTGAAAGCATAGAATGCACGATGATTGGCTCATTTTAATGTATGAAATATTGCGGATTAATAGTAAATTTTAATGATAATGAAGATTTAACTAGTTTAATGTATGAAATGTAGCAGATAAATAGTTTAAATTTTTGATTATAATAAAAAAATATTCATTTACCTAGAGGGTCCGAAAAATGAATTGCTTTCGAATCCGTGGCTTTGTGAAGGCGACTGATGGCCGAAGAAGTCTGGGAAGAAATAGCTGCTTCTCTTAGTGCTGAATCTTTCAGGTGCCGAATGGTCCATGAAAATATATGAAGACTGCCCTCCTGCTAGAGTTAGAGCAACTTGCAGCAGCAATATGCTACCGATAGAAGCTACGGCTAACATTTTGGCAGGCTGTATATCTGAAAAAAAAATTAAACAAAGCGTTATTATATATTCTACAACACATTACATTAATTATTATTCTTCATCACTAACAAATAGTTTCAAGCTGGTTACTATAAATTATACAGACAAAATAACTAAGTTTTTTCATCATATGATGAAAGGGGTACATTTTCTTTCTATCGTTTTACACGAAGTCTTTGAGCTTATTGTTGGATGAATTAAAATTTATCTTCATTCAATTCCAAACAATGCAAAACGAATTTTGGATTTAAGAAGTATACAGTGGGAGCAATAAAATTCACCTTAAAGTTTACGGTATTTTGGACTTTTCGAGGAACAGCTTAGGCCAGTGATGGCGAACCTTTTGAGCTCGGTGTGTCAAAAGTTTGAAAAATAGAAACATAATTTTCGTGGAGTGTCACACATCAATATAGATATTATATCTTTATCGCTTTGCCCTTACCAAACCCTCGCTGATGTTCTTCAGTTTAGATTGTATAATAGCGACCACCCACCGCCCTTTGTATTGCTTTTAACTTAACCTCCAAAACTGCGTTTTTTGAGATTTTTTCGTAATTAATTGGAGATGTTGGAAGTTTAATAATCACCAATAATCCAGTTTAACAGTTTAAGTTAACGTTATTTCGAAGGGTGGTGGGTGGGCCCTATCCTACAATACAAGCAATACATCACTGTGCCGGGTTTTTAAAAATATATACACTGGTGGAAAAAAATTAAACACTTGAAATTCGTGAAATTTCGACCTTTTTCAAACCGCCATAACTCGGGGTATTTTCAATCGATTTTGATTAATCTTTGAGGGCGAATAACTTTGAAGTGTCTTCTTTAAAGTCATGCATGTGAACTTAAGCGTAACCCCTTCCGCCTCCCTCTAGCGCCCCTGTGAAAAAAAGTAAAAGTTTTTTTCTGGAAATTATGTCCAACTTTGACGATGTCTACGGCGTTGGAAACATTTTCTCGACTTGATCCACTATAAAGGCATTAAAATTCGATCAATTCCCTATGCAGGACTTGAAGAACGAAGTTCCTACGACGATTTGGCACCAAGTTATGGGTGTTTAAAAAAAAAGCGAATTTTTTGGTTTTTTGTCTCATAAGTCCGAAGTTTTTCGACGAAATTGTTTTCGTCTTCACGAATGAAATTTTCTTCACATGTTCTTTGAGGTATGCACGAAAATTCATTATTTGCGCGAAATCATGAAAATCGCATTTTGCACCTTAGAACTCCATCAACAAAAAACTTTTTTTTTTTGGTCAAAAAAGGCTCACTTTAACGATCTCTGTAGGGTCAGAAAAAAATGTGGGCCTAACTAACCACCATTCGTTAATTTTTCCACTCGTCCAATAAAAACAATTAAATTACACTGACGAAAAAAAAAACACTTGAGATTTGTAAAAATTTAGGTAATTTTCAAATGGCCATAACTCGCTTCTATCCAACCGATTTCGAAAATCTTTTGAGAAATCAAAATCAAAATGTGTCCTCTTTGTAAGGTTTATCCCCCCCCCCCACTCAAAGAGACGGCTAAACGCCCCTCTAAACGAAAAAATAAAAAGATCACAAAATGTACGTTTTTTTTCAAATACCCATAACTTTGTGCCAAATCGCCGTAAGAACTTCGTTTTTTGAGTCCCGCACAGGTAATTGAACACATTTTACTGCCCTTTTGGTGGATGGAGTCGACACATTTTTTCCAACTCGGTACACGTTGCCAAAGTAGCGCCGTTTTTTTTTTTCCAAAAAACGTGTTTTTTTGTTCGGGGATTGAAGGGTTCGAAAAGGGATCATTCCAATCTGAGTTTACCCCCTTAAAGTAGAGCCAAAATGGGATTTTTTCCCTACTAATTTGCTTGAAAAGTCACTGAGTTATGTGCGAAAAAACTCAAAATACACTTTTTTTTCAAACAGCCATAACTTGGTGCCAAATCGTGGTAGGAACTTCGTTTTTTAAGTCCTGCGTAGGGAATTGATCAAATTTTAATGCCTTTATAGTGGATCGAGTCGACAAAATTTTTCCAACTCTGTAAACATCGTCAAAGTTGGACATGGTTTCCTGAAAAAACTTTTTCTTTTCATTTTTCACAGGGGCGCTAGAGGGGGCGGAAGAGGTTATTGTTAAGTTCGCATGCATCCTTTTAAAGAAGACACTTTAAAGTTTTTCTCCCTCAAAGATTCATCAAAATCGATTGAAAATACGCTGAGTTATTGTGGTTTGAAAATGGTCAAAATTTCACGAATTTTAAGTGTTTAATTTTTTTTCCTTCAGTATATATATTAAATAATCAAATAAATCATGACTTTTCAATCACCAAAACATACTAACATTATGTATTTATAAAAATCATATAAACACTAGCTATAAATAAATAAGCAGCTGTTACTTCAAAAATCATTTGAAACAAAAAAACTACAAAGACTATTAAAATAGATACTATAGTGTAGTCTTTGTAGTAGCCGATTTTGAAAATATAGATTTTTGAATAAATGGCGGGCGTTTGAACAAAACGATTACAATAATTAGTTCTAATTTTGCCTATAAAAAAAAAAACTAAGTAACAAAGAAAAAAATCATACGACAAAGACTAGATAGTTATGTATAGAACAACCACAAAAAAATTCAAGGTAATCGGTTCAGTGGTTTTCGAGAAATTTTCTGTACCGATTTGAAAAACGTGGTTTCGACAAAAACGCTTTTGAAAATTTGCTAATGAGTAAATCATGAAAATTTTCAACTTACATAGAGTAAATATAATAGCTATAACTTAGTCATTTATTGAGATACTAACTTGAAATTTTCACCGAACATTTTTGAGATCTCAAACTTTGAAAAAATACAAAAATTTAAACATCAATTTTTCGTATTTCTCCCCTTAATGTAATAAATTAATAGTTATTTATTATACGAATGTGGAATGTACGTAATTACTCCCGCAAGAAAAAGTTCTGCGAGCTCACTGGTAATTTTCTTAAGGGACACATGCGTATAATAATAATAATAATAATAATCGTTATTCGTGCTAAACAAAAGGAATGTGTACACAAGTCGGAGGCTACGAGAGAGCACATGCTATGTGGTAATAAATAAATTTAATTAACACACTTATTAAAATTAACATATTAAAATTTAAAATTTAAAACTTGAAACTCAAAATCTAAAATATTAAAATTTAAAAATCATACATAGGATACTCGGTATAATAAAATAAATATAGAGATAATTTATTTTTTAATTTTACCCAAAATCGTCTGTAATTGCCTTAAATATTGAAATAGTGTTTATAAAATTTTGACGTACGTGGTGTCAATTTGAAATATTTCAAAAATCCCATGAAGGATCTATGCAAACTTATTCTCTCACTAGGGGGTAATGAGCAACATTACATGGCTCAAATGACCACTGTAATTCGATTATTACACCCGATTTTGTATTAAAAAAATGGTGATGTGGCCATCATGTTACTTTCTCCGACTTGATGGTATCATTTATATTTACGCTTTTATGGTTTATTTTTAATTTAAATCATATTTTAAATGTACATCGAGCATTGTATAAACTCGGATGAAACTGACGTTTAAAACGTCAAAATTATGAAAGATGGAAAAATTATACTTCAAATTCAAAAACTCAGTTTACTCAAAAACTAAAGGGATTTCGAAAAAAATGTGTTCTTTATAAGTTGTTCATTTTGGCATTCTCTACAATTATTATTAACATAAATTTGCTGTTACTATTATTGTTTTATAATTATAAACCAAAAATTATAAATTTTTTTCTCGAATAAAAATGATTTTATGAAAATTGTTTTTAAGCAAGAGATGTTCATTTCTTTGTTGTCTTCAAAGTTTGTTTAAATGTTTCTGTGATATTTTTCATATTTAAGAAAATATTGGCAAAAAACAAAAAACAGTTAAGGTAAACGCCCACTTCCGGTGTACAAAATTTTACCAAAAGCTTTTCAGTTCTTCAGATTATCAAATAAGACGGATGTTCAAAGTTTCATATCAATTGCTCTATTAGTTTTTGAGATACAGCGCGCACAGACAGACACATCTTTTTCCAGAAATTGTTGAAATGGCATCTATATATATCATATTTCCGTAAAAAAAAAAATTGAAAAAAAATCACGATCACAATACTTTCTCGTACTTCGTAACGGAGAAAGTAAAAATACCAACACCTTTTATGTAACGTTTAACTTAACCTAAAAATTCCTTTGCAA
Organism: Ocypus olens; assembly: GCA_910593695.2. Lineage (NCBI taxonomy): Eukaryota > Metazoa > Arthropoda > Insecta > Coleoptera > Staphylinidae > Ocypus > Ocypus olens. The sequence continues at coordinate 9,708,259 of OU343059.1, read as the reverse complement.
TTCGTTGTAAATGTTCGGAGTTTAATACTCAACAACCTTAAATTTTTATAACATCTTATAAACACCTATCAATAAATCAATATACACCTGTTATTACATACGAGTGCAACACTCGAAGGCATTATGTAACCTAGACAACGACTAAAGTCATATATTAGGAACATGGAAAGCACATTTTTGAGAATTGCTCAAACACCGCTGCGAACGTTACTGCGCAACCAAGAAAAACATTTAATCAAGTGCAATTAACAAACCGACCATTATCCATGCATCGGTACAAGAGACAGTTTAAATGTCTGGGTAAACAAATATTGCAAAATTTCTTTTAAGTTGCCAAACAATGGGGATTGGAACGTACAGAACCCGCCACGTGACCTATAGCTGCGAGTTTTACGTTCCACATTTACAGTTAATTAAAGTACGCGTAAATACAGACGCAATTAACGGGCTAATTAAGTTATGCGTACGCGAATAAATTGTTAAACGGGAGATAATACTGAAACAACGATGTCTGTTGGGTAATAAAACGAATTAAATACTCGCGTGATTAATAATAAGAAGGTGGAAAAATGTAATCAAGGTGTCGGATTTTTATATTTGGACAAATTGATCTTGATGACTAATGCATAAGTTGATAAAAGTGAAGCAAGTGAGGATATTATGTAATCGGAAAATTAAACCGTGTTTGTATGGATCAGTGTTTCTCAACTTGGGTGAATCGTCATTTACTAACATCCAACCCTCATTTTCTTAGGGAGAGAAAGAAAGAGAACATTTAGTAATTATAGTTTTTACATCTTTATGTTACTAAACCTTTTCTCTTTCAAGGTCTTTCTGCCCTATTTTAGAGATTATCATGTAATTTTAAGATCTGACAAAGTGGGCGTTTTGGTGACGCAAAATTTAATGGTGACGCCGGTCTCACGCACCGGGGGTTTCAACTGAAGATTTTTCGAAACGTGTTACTAATAGTTCATGTTTTTTTTTTTAAATTTATACTCTTTGACAATAAAACAAAGATATTGAATCAATTTATGCTCTGCAATGCGCTAGCTGCTCAAAAAACAATAACGGGGAAAAAGTTATTCGACAAACCCGGTCTCACAGACCAGTGGGTCACCATTGGCGGGTTAAACAAAGGTTGGGAAACACAGGTATAGATGTATGTTATATGGAAAGTCCACTTCGTAATGAGTGCCCAATATAAAAAAGAGAATGTTTCTGATCGGTGGACTAGTTTTGCATTAGAATTGTAATTAATTGCATAATGAGGCAGGTGCATTAATATTAATTTTCTTCAATTATCTACAAAACATTTCGGACCGGATTTGCTAGTAATGGACAACAAGTGACTTGACTAGAAGGTGCGAGAGATGCAACCCAATTTTTGTCTTATCTCTAACGTTTGTCCAACAAATTTAAGTGTTACGAATTACAGTCTGCCAATAAAACTAAAATCAGCAGAATTTTGGTTAATGTAAAATAATGATTTGCCATGTTATGTAAATACGAGGAATAAACAATACATAAATTAAAAAATGGTGATGTGGCCATCATGTTACTTTCTCCGACTTGATGGTATTATTTATATTTACGCTTTCATGGTTTATTTTCAATTTAAATCATATTTTAAATGTACATCGAGAGGATGACACTGACATTTAAAACGTCAAAATTATAAAAGATGGAAAAATTATACTTCAAATTCAAAAACTCAGTTTACTCAAAAACTAAAGGGATTTCGAAAAAAACTTATTTTTTAGAAATTGTTCATTTTGTAATTTTCTACAATTATTATTCACATAAATTTGCTGTAACTATTATCGTTTCATAATTATAAACCAAAAATTTAAAAAAAAATAATAAATTTTTTTCTCGAATAGCAATGATTTTATGAAAAATATTTTCAAGCAAAAGATATTCATTTCTTTGTTGTCTTTAATGTTTGTTTAAAAAATTTTGTAATATTTTTCATATTTAAGAAAATATTGGCAAAAAACAAAAAACAGTTAAGGTAAACACCCACTTCCGGTGTACGAAATTTTACCAAAAGCTTTTCAGTTCTTCAGATTATCAAATAAGACGTATGTTCAAAGTTTCATATCAATTGCTCTGTTAGTTTTTGAGATACAGCGCACACAGAAAGACACACACTCACACACACACACACACACACACACACACAGACACACACACAGACACAAAATTTTTTTTTCCAGAAATTGTTGAAATGGCATCTAGGGACCCCAAAACGGATATTTCAGTAAAAAAAATTTTTGAAAAAAAAATCACGATCACAATACTTTCTCGTACTTCGTAACGGAGAAAGTAAAAAAATGTGTACGTATAGCCCGTCACCCATCTAACATTTGCTCGAGCGTGATCTCTAATTGGGCCATCAAGGGGGTTATAATAGTATATAATGTATCAAGGGCCGAAAATAGGCTTTAGCGACCCGCCGCTAAAAGTGAAGGGTTGCTAAAGCATTTCGGCATGAGTAACACTCGATTTTTTTTCGCCTGCCTTAAGTAAAAACACTCTTTCAGGAAATTTTATATCGCGCACCATTAAACTGTCACTGTCAGATTTTTGCATAGCCTACTCCTATTCCGCGGAAGGTTGCCTAGATTATGCATATTATTTTTTCGGCCCTAGATACGCTAAATCGTAGTTTCGGCCCGATTTTTATGGCCGAAATATATGGTTTCGGTAGACGCAGGCGAAAAAATTAATATTGACATCTACCGGATCCAATGAGAACGTCATGAATAACAGGCGTCGAATAATTATTGTGGGTGGCTGCGGAATCTAAAATGAATGTCGACGAATATTGACTGTCAAACAATAAATAAATTCTTGTTTACGTGATGTGAAAGCAATTGTGCAATGTTTTCGTGATCCCCACAACACAGAAAACGTGCAGGTAGGCCCCTTCTTTTTCTTGAATTGATTTTGAATTTACAAATGTCAGGTTCAATCATTTTGTGTGAAGCAAGAACAGACATTAATGTTTAATTCCACTGCCACAGCATATCAACATGTTTATTTTGATTTACGCTGAATCTTGGTATTTGATGAACGCTGCTTTTGTAATCTCCATTTCGGCGGCAACTTCAACACTTCTTTCTAACACCAATCAGTCTAATTTGCACAATTGGTAAAATGGCGACCGCTGGACGAACTTGTTCACCATCAATCAGAAAATACCCCAACGGTTGGCAGTAAACACCCAACTGTTTAGTCTGAAGAACGCGCCCAATGTCAGGTTCAATATTTTTTTGTGAAGTAAGAATAGACATTTATATTTAATTCCACAGCCACCCACAACTATAATAATTGTTACAACCTCCAGTGTTATCTAATGTTATCCAGAGTCATCAATTCTTACACGTTATTGATTGGCATTACCGAACATTTTGATATCACGATCATGATTTTCTGCCACCGCTAACCTGTTTTTTCCCGGTGTTCCAAAAATGGAACATTAGATTTACTCCCGAATTATAGAAAAACGTGTGGTCGAACGAGTTTTTTTGCGTTGTGCACTTATTCTACACACAGGTGCCTTAAAAAACTACATGTATTATTACATTATGCTTTAATCATTAGTATTTAACCAATACCAGTAAATTAGAATAAAAGTAATTCGGGAAAAAACGGGTTAAATCATTACCGAAAATCTTGATATCACGGTCATGTTTTTTTTTTGTAAACGAATTCCGTGATACCGCAAACATTACATCATTGGCGTGCACCATAAATAAGGAAGGTATACCCGTACTTGCACAACGTGATTACCTTATTCATTCTCCCGATAGATCATTAGAGCGTCGAACCGGATCCTTACAATTGGCATTTAAAAGCACCTCATCGAGTAAAGTCGACTTTGAACTTGATCACCAACGACCTCAGTCCATTCATGAAACACAAACCCAGTTTCATAGTAGACTAATTTAAATACACTGATCTTTACCCTTTAACCAATAGTAAATAAATGCATTGATACATTTTTGGTAATGCCAGTAAATTAGATTAATGGGAGGATACCGATTATTTATCCAGGATCAGATAAGACTAATTTAAATGCATGATCCTTAACCTTTATTCTATTATAAATAGATGCATTAATGTCTGGTATTGGAAGTAAATTGTAAAGTGGGAGCCAATGACCGAATTTCCATTTTTTTGGTATTACCGTACAATTATGGCTAAAAGACCTTTGGTCAATTGCCTGTTGAGGTCATTTGTAAAAGTGTCTCTCTCCGTACAATTATGGCTGAAAGACCTCTGGTCAATTGCCTGTTGAGGTCTTTTGTAAAAGTATCTCTCTCCTTACAATTATAGCTATTGATATAACGAGAATATTCTGCGATTCATAATAATCGAGAACGTTTTAAACGTCCGAGTTGTGTCTTCTATCTTCTCGAGTGCTTCGCTTACTTTTTTTGTCTTGATTCAAGCTCGAAATAGAATTCTGGTGAAAATGTATTGGGAGCTAGGTAAATATATATAAAGCAAATAAAAGATAATGATGAATCTTCTATTTGCTCTTTACTATTAATCATCTTCTAAACACTAAATTGGCTAGAGGTTGATGTTTCAATCATCAAAATCGAGCAACGTCTTCAGTAGTTATGCGAGTTTCAAAAATCAAATAGGCGATTTTGGTCTTCGAAAGTTGCGATTTTTGAATTTCAAGTTGGTTTTACAAGAAAATTTCTTAGTGCATTTTTGAAATACTAAATTGGCTGCGGGTTGATGTTTTAATCATCAAAATCGAGCGACGTCTTAAGTACACTCGGCGTCAAAAAAAAGCGCCACTCGAAAAATAGCGGAAAAACTCGATTTTTCAAACCGTCGTTACTTAGTTCAATTAGGTCGAAAATCGATGAATCTTGCAGTTTGGGAAACTTTCAAGTTTTATCTTTAAGAATGTGTAGTTGATTTCGACCCCAAGTCCAACACACCCCCCGTAACAACGCGATGGAAAAAAATTGTTTTTTTGTGTAAAAAATTGTCTAACTTTGACAAGCTGTACCGTGCGCAAAAAAATCGGCGGGAAATTTCACCACAATGGCAGAAAAATTTAATCAACTTCCTTCAAATACCTTAAAAATTCGAATCGTTTAGATGATTTGGAGCAAAGTTATGAATTTTTGAAAAAAAAAATCGCAAAATCATCGTGAGTTATTGTCTTTTGTTTGAAATTTCAATTAAAATGAACAAATTGGAGCCTTTTTTTGACGCCGAGTGTAGTTATACGATTTATACGAGTTATAAAAATCAAAAAGGCAATTTTGTTGGTTTTGGTCTTCGAAAACGGCGATTTTTAAGTTTGACGTTGGTTTTACGAGAAAATTTCTTAGTACATTTTTAAAACACTAATTTGGTCTTCGAAAGTTGCGATTTTTGAATTTCAAGTTGGTTTTATAAAAAAAATTCTTAGTGCATTTTTAAAACACTAAATTGGCTATGGGTTTATGTTTCAACCATCACAATCAAGCGATGTCTTCTGTAGTTATGCGAGTTTTAAAAATAAAAAAAAGCGATTTTGTTGGTTTGGATTTTGAAAACTGCGATTTTTTAATTTGAATTTGGTTTTACAAGAAAATTTCTTAGTACATTTTTAAAACACTAAATTGGCTATGGGTTTATGTTTGAACCATCCAAATTGAGCAACGTCTTCGGTAGTTATGCGAGTTTTAAAAATCAAAAAGGCGATTTTGTTGGTTTTGGACTTCGAAAACTGCGATTTTTGAATTTCAAGTTGGTTTTACAAGAATATTTCTAAGTGAATTTTTTAAACACTAAAATTGGATATGGGTAGATGTTTTAATCATCACAATCGAGCGACGTCTTCGGTAGTTATGCGAGTTTTAAAAATCAAAAAAGGCGATTTTGTTGGTTTTAGTCTTAGAAAACTGCGATTTTTGAATTTCAAGTTGGTCTTACAAGAAAAATTCTTAGTGCATTTTTGAAATACTAAAAATTGACTCTGGGTTGATGTTTTGATCATCACAATCGAGCGACGTCTTCGGTAGTTACGCGAGTTTCAAAAATCAAAAAGGCGATTTTGTTAATTTTATACTTCGAAAACTGCGATTTTTAAATTTCACGTTGGTTTTACAAGAAAATTTCTTAGTACATTTTTAAAACACTAAATTGGCTATGGATTGATGTTTCAACCATTAAAATCGAGCGACGTCTTCGGTAGTTATGCAAGTTTTAAAAATCAAAAAAGGCGATTTTGTTGGTTTTAGACTTTGAAAACTGCGATTTTTGAATTTAAAGTTGATTTTACAAGAATATTTCTAAGTGCATTTTTTAAACACTAAAATTGGATATGGGTTAATGTTTTAATCATCACAATCGAGCGACGTCTTCGGTAGTTATGCGAGTTTTAAAAATAAAAAAAGGCAATTTTGTTGGTTTTAGGCTTCGAAAACTGCTATTTCTCAATTTAAAATTGGTTTTACCAGAAAATTTCTTAGTACATTTTTAAAACACTAAATTGGCTATGAGTTTATGTTTCAACCATCAAAATGGAGCGCCGTCTTCTGTAGTTATGCGATTTTTAAAAATCTAAAAAGGCGATTTTGTTGGTTTTGGTCTTCGTAAGTTGCGATTTTTGAATTTCAAGTTGGATTTACAAGAAAATTTCTTAGTGCATTTTTGAAATACTAAATTGGCTCTGGGTTGATGTTCCAGCCATTAAATCGAGCGACGTCTTCAGTAGTTACGCGAATTTTAAAAATAAAAAAGGCGATTTTGTTGGTTTTAGACTTTTGAAAACTCCGATTTTTGAATTTCAAGTTGGTTTTATAAGAACATTTCTCAGCGTATTTTTGAAATACTAAATTGGCTATGGGTTGATGTTTCAATCATCAAAATCGAGTAAAGTCTTCGAGAGTTATGCGAGTTTTAAAAATAAAAAAAGGCGATTTTGTTGGTTTTACACTTTAAAAACTGCGATTTTTGAATTTCAAGTTGGTTTTACAAGAAAATTTCTTAGTGCATTTTTGAAATACTGAATTGGCTCTGGATTGATGTTTTAATCATCAAAATCGAGCGACGTCTTCGGTAGTTACGCAAGTTTTAAAAATCAAAATAGGCGATTTTGTTGGTTCTGGACTTCGAAACCTGCTATTTTTAAATTTCACGTTGGTTTTACGAGAACATTTCTTAGTACATTTTTAAAACACTAAATTGGCTATGAGTTGATGTTTCAACCATCACAATCGAGCGACGTCTTCGCTAGTTATGCGAGTTTTAAAAATCAAAAAAGGCGATTTTGTTGGTTTTAGACTTTGAAAACTGCGATTTTTGAATTTAAAGTTGGTTTTACAAGAACATTTCTTAGTGCATTTTTGAAATACTAAATCGGCTCTGGGTTAATGTTTCAATCTTCAAAATCGATCGTCGTCTTCGGTAGTTACGCCAGTTTTAAAAATCAAAAAGGCGATTTTGTTGGTTTTAGACTTCGAAAACTGCGATTTCACAATTTCAAATTGGTTTTACAAGAAAATTTTTTGGGGCATTTTTGAAATTCTAAATTGGCTCTGGGTTGATGTTTTAATCTTCAAAATCGAGCGGCGGCTTCGGTAGTTACGCCAGTTTTAAAAATCAAAAAGTCGATTTTGTTGGTTTTAGACTTCGAAAACTGCGATTTCACCATTTCAAATTGGTTTTGCAAGAAAATTTCTTGGCGCATTTTTGAAACACTGAATTGACTATGGGTTGGTGTTTCAATCATCAAAATCAAGCGAAGTCTTTGGGAGTTATGCGAGTTTCAAAAATCAAAAGGCGACTTGTGAATTTCAAGTTGGTTTTACAAATTTCTTAGTACATTTTTTAAAATAATAAATTGGCTGTGGGTTGATGTTTCAATCATCAAAATCGAGCGATTTTATTCATCTTCTGCATTTTCCCTCTTTTGTTATTCTATCTTCTCAAGGCTCCAACCCTCTTTTCCAAGTCATCGCTTTCTTTCTATTTTATATTAATCTCGTAATAGAATTCTGGTGTAAATTTATCAGCAGATAAGTAAAGATATAAAGCAAATAAGATATAATGATGCATCTTCTGTTTGCTCCATTCTATTAATCAGCATCTTCATTTTCCCTCATTTGTTATTCTGTTTTTTCGAGTGCTCCGACCCCCTTTTCCTTGTCTTCGCTTTATTAGTATCTTGATTCAATCTTGTAATAGCATTCTGGAGGTGAATAAAGATAGAAGATAATGAACAATCTTCTATTTCCTCTAAACCATTTTTCCTCTAAATTTTTATTCTGTCTTATGAAGTGCTCCAACCTCCTTTTTCGAAGTCTTTTTTAATCTCGTAATAAAATTGTGGAAATGAATAACTATATTAAGCAAATACTTTGTTTCACAAGCATTTGCTCAGAATCAACCTGGAAATAATTATTATAAGTTCGAATTGTCGATAATAAATATTTATAATATATTGATTTGTAAATTAAGGAGTTTTCCGTGTATTAAATAAATAAATAAATAAATAAATAAATAAATAAATAAATAGAAGATGATGAACAAACTATTATTCATCTTCTGCATTTTCCTTTTCAAGTGCTCCAACCCCCTTTTTTCGAAGTCTTACTTTTTACCTTACATTAATCTCGTAATTAAATTCTAATAGAAATTTACAAGGAGATGAATAAATATATAAAATAAATAGAAGGTCATGAACAATCTCATATTTGCTCTATATTTAAACCAATCAATAATAAGGTGAGTTTGACCAAAATAATTATTCTCACAAACACACTTAATTAAAGGAAGTCATCAAAAAAATGTAGCCTTCCACATAAAACATTTTAACGTGTTTTTAAAGCGCCTTTTCAACCTTCTCAATCAAGGTAAATGTGCATTCCTTTAAGTTAAACACCAATCAAATTAAAAATAATTACGCGTCCACCGGCTCCGTTTTCGTTTTCGTTTTCTGCTAACGAACGGAGAAATCCGCACAGTGGGTTTTTTGACATATCCCAATCGAGTTTCTAATCAGAGTTGCTCTCGAGAGGCATGTTCAAATATTTTTCATTCCTACGCACACACAAGAACCCATTATTCTGCAAGAAAATTACAATCTAACGCGTGCGCTTTTTTTTGTTCATTGCGACCAAGCCCAAGGTATTATAATTCATTCTTGAATATCAGTTTATTTACAAATGTTAATTAAAAATTAGAATTACAAAAGGTGAGTAAATCAGAAAGTAACTAAACCAAAATAATGGCAGTGGTACAAACACAAAGCAGTAAAATTATTCATTAGCACGTGTCACTGTTTCTACCATCAAAATTTCTTTTTTTTTTTTTTGTCTTCGGCGTTAATAGTGTAACCACTCACGATTATGTATTTGACATGGGTTGAAGCGAGTATTATGAGTAGTAATAAATGGTAGCAGCGTTAATACAAGGAACTTCAAAATCCTATAACTTGGTGTCGGATGTAATCAAATATTGTACCAAAATTTCCAAAATTGCGATTTCGTTCCTACTTAATAAGTAATTCATATTTTCTTGTTTTGTTTTTTTTGGCATAGGTTTGACCATTCAGCCACTAACGACTAAATATTTATTTAAATTTAAACTTAAGATTGACCTGATGTACACCCCTCTTTTTGAAGCGTTCTAGTTTTAGTATATTAGTATATATACCTTTGTATTTCGTATTTTAAGTACTCAGTTTGATAATGATTACCGTGTAATTGAAACTAGTCACGTAAAGTAAAATAAAAGTGGTATAAAAAAGTTAAGTGTTTTCTTTATATCAAAATTGAAAATGTACCACGAAGTGAACGCCTCCAAGATTCAAGAATTAAACTTAAGAAATTCTTCCGAATTATAGGGCTTCTTTCCAAGGTTCCCTGAAAAATGATTATGTAAGAAGGCGAAGATGATTTTTTTGGTCCATGTGAGCCTGGCACAAGAAGCTTCTCTACAGCCAGTCAGGTATTCAGTTATACTGAGCAGATATAGTATCGCCTGAGCCACAGAGTTGGCTGTGAAATAAATGAGGTATATTGCAGATTATTACGTCCTGAATTAGTTCAATTTAATTAAATTTTTTAAATGAATTAATCTCAGACATGACTGCCATGTTTCTCTCTCTCAGGCATGGCCAACTCAGAAAAAAAATTCAGTGGCTCACACCTTATAATGTAACAAATGTACACGATGAAAAATTTATACACCAAGATTCTTGACCATGTTTCTAATAAATACACGTTAGCGTCAGTTGCGAAATACTGCAGCCTTGCACAACATAATAAGGTTTTCAGACAAGTTCAACAATTACCCGTCATGTGTAGGAAGTTACAAATCGCCGATCTACAATGCTGCGAAGCGTTCAACAAAAGAATTTCAATTGCATTATTAAATCGATGAATGTACAGGGCGTGTTTGTTGTTGAACTATCCATAATGTGCCAGTCACGATGATGTGTTTCTGTATTCTTGAAGCTATTAGAGAGCTTGAACTATATGGCAGTAATTTATACCGCAATGACATTGTAAACGGCTATGATCGAAGATTGAAACATTTGCGTGATATTAAAATAATTGGGTACGACATTTAGAAATAATATTTAGGGGCCTGTCCAAAGTGCCGAATGTCCAAAGTGCCGAATCGGTATTTTGCCAAAAGTGTCGAATCGGTATTTTGCTTAAAGTGCCGAATCGGTATTTTGCCCAAAGTGCCGAATTTCATACTACCGATCATGCTCAAAGTGCCAAACGACACCACGCGAAGTCACAACGATCGTAAACAAAGGGTCGTAGCCGAATGCTATTCGGCACTTTGATCATTCGGCAGAATGTCTTCGCACGCACCTACAACTAAGGCCCAAAATGCCGAATGCACACCCTCATGTATGTCCCTAATGTGTGAAAATAATTTTTAATAATACAAGTTTATCAATGAAAGGTAGATGGTTTCAGGGTTGGAGATTGTTTTTTTTTTTAAATTTAAAATAAAACAAATTGTAGCTTTGTTTTAAACGTTTTATAACATAAATATTCGGCATTTCGGGCCTTACTCGTAGATGCGTGCGACCAAAGTGCCGAATCGGCGTGCATTCGGTAGTTTGGGCCTTACTGAGAGGTCGGCGCGAGGACAAAGTGCCGAATATCCAAACTGCCGATTCGCATTCGGCTCCGACGCTTTGTTTACAAACGATGCGGCACTTTGTCCCGGACCCGATATTTATTTGTCTATGGTGTGGAAAACACTGTCATTAGAGACTTTAATTTATAAAGTTAGTGTAATAATATTCAACTGTCTACCAAGTGTGGAAAACAATTTTCACACCCGCCACGCACGCATTATTACGCAAACAACAACTTTCAACACGTGCCAGCTTCGTGGAAACCTTGATTTTTTTACCGTCCGTAGAAAAATACATCTTTTTATGTTTATTATATAAATCTTGGTTTGGCAACTTAGTTATTGCTGGTTAAAAAAACAAAAACAATTTGCATAGATCACCATTTTTCTGATATTTTTGTTAACAAAACTTTTGACTTTTGTCATCGGAAAAAAATGTATTATTTGTATTTTAATAATTTGTATGATTGCTATGACATTGCTTTTATTCACGACTTTAGATTTCAACATAATTACCGCACGATTTGACCGAGGTGCGTAGTAACGGTTTCCGCAGAGGAAACTAAGACCGCGAATAACAATAAACACAAGTGTCCTTTAATCGCAATTCAAGGATCTTCGTGGCGGTAAAGAATGGTAACTAGTACGCCCTCATCACGTTTATAGAAAGGCCTAATTTTTAAACTTTGTAAATTTACGGTGATTTTATGTATTAAATTATGCAAATCTTCGGTATTACAGTTATCTAAGTAACAGATCAGATTTATTGTCTTAAAATATGCAAGTAATTAAATTCAAGCAAAAATGATAGAACATGAAGAACATAGAAGAAATTCATATTTGAAATTCAGAAATTAAATCGAATTTTTGAAAATTAAAGAGAATATTGGGGGGTCGCGGTGACCCAGTGAGTAGAGCTCCTGCTCACGGGCCTCGTGGTCGTGTGTTCGAATCCCACCCGGGCGGTCACTTTTTCGGAACGAAGAAGTGGACGTTCGGGTTCATGGATATTAGTGTCCCATTCATTATTAAATATGAAAAATTTCAACTATTTAAATCGTTAGTGGCCGAATAGCCTAGTTGCTTACGCCAATTTCCAAATCATCCGCACTTCCTCAACCCGAATTCCCATCAACCACCCCTGCTTTTTTAATAAAAATGGTGATGTGGCCATCATGTTACTTTCTCCGACTTGATTGTATCATCAAATGTACATCGAGCGTTGTGTAAACTCAGATGAAACTGACGTTTAAAACGTCAAAATTATGAAACATGGAAAAATTATACTTCAATATCGAATAACAATGATTTTATGAAAAATGTTTTCAAGCAAAAGATATTGATTTCTTTGTTGTCTTAAAAGTTTGTTTAAATGTTTTTGTGATTTTTTATATTTAAGAAAATATTGGCAAAAAACTAAAAAAAAACAGTTAAGGTAAACGCCCACTTCCGGTGTAAGAAATTGTACCAAATGCTTTTCAGTTCTTCATATTATCAAATAAGATGGATGTTCAAAGTTTCATATCAATTGCTCTATTAGTTTTTAGGATACAGCGCGCACAGACACACACACACACAGACACAATTTTTTTTCCAGAAATTGTTGAAATGGCGTCTAGGAACCCCAAAATGAATATTTCCGTAAAAAAAAAAATTAAAAAAAAAATCACGATCACAATACTTTCTCGTACTTCGTAACGGAGAAAGAAAAAAAAAGAGAATATTTGCGTAATTAAACATTTTGTTATGTCTTAAATTTCCATTAAATGTAAAATAAAAAATATTTAAAGAACATTATTTTATGGATTAATCCTGTTATTTCCACTATTCAAAACTGGAATTTCTGTGCATGCAAATTTCGAAAAGAACAATATTTTATAATTTTTCTGGAATTTACCATCGCGTTTAGCTTATTTTTTCGATTTTTGACGTTCAAGAGAAAAGCGATATATTACTTTTTTTTTTAAATTCCCCTTTTGACTTTAAAAACTCTCTCGACCTTTCTGAAACCGAAAAATGGAAATTGGAACATAACTTTGTATTTTCAAAAATATATTTGACAGAAAGAAACGTTGTCAATCTCAATTGGTAAAAGGGGAAAATCTATAAAAACATAACTTTGTGTTTTCAAAAATATATTTGACAGAAAGAAACGTTGTCAATCTCAATTGGTAAAAGGACACAATCCATAAAAACATAACTTTGTATTTTGAAAAATATATTTGACAGAAAAAAACGTTGCGAACCTCAATTGGTAAAAGGGGAAAATCTATTGGACAACCATGTAATTTATAATGAGAAAAAATATTAATTATTTCTAAAGTTCAATCAATAGCTCTACAGGAAAGGCACTTCACAGCCAATTAATATTGCGTAGCGTAAATAAAATATGCACAAGAATTAAAGATTTTGCAACCATGAAAGAATTTAATTCAGAATCGAACAAAGAAACGTTTGGTTCTGGTGGTTAGTGTGCGTTCGAGTAGCGTATTGTAATTTTACAATTGCATTGTCTTTTTATAAATCGTTTGAACGACTACATAGTAACGGTCGCAACCAACATATTTATACAACATTACTAGTGGGTAAAGGCGAGAGCTTGCGCCGGGACAGCGCAGCCGTGTGGGTTCGATTCCCAGCCCGGGCGGAAGATTTTTCGGTTTCGAGAAGTATCCGTTCGGGTCCGTGGTTGTCTGTATACGTCTTTCATTATTCATTTGTGCATTTATGCATTTAATTTATAACTTAAAATATTTATATAAATTGATGATGGCTAATGGGCATTGCTCTAAGGCCGGGCATAACGCCGAAACCAAAAAGAAAAATAAAAAACAACATTACTACAGTGATAATAATAATAGTAGTAGTTCTAATAGAACATTTATAAGTGTACAAATGTGTTGTTAATGAACTGCTTATAAAAAAGCATTGAAGACTATCTTTTTATATTTAACGCATTTGTGCCATTTTTAGCTAGAGCTAAAGAGTTTGCCGTATAAATGCCAAAAACTTAACATCCCTCCTCTCATTCCACACCCTTCTAACAATTTTCTAACTGACTGAACTTTACAAGTTAAATGAAACAATCCTCTCATTTACTTGCAACCTCCACCAGAGGATCCCCAAGGCTCTTACTTCACACCTTTCTAACAATTTTTATTCTGACTAAACTATAAATTAAATTAAATAACTCTCTTATTTACTTACAACCACCAGGGGTTCCCCCAAGGCTGAAGATAGATATTTCACCTGCCTAGAGCTAAAAGGTTTGACGTATAAATGCCAAAAACTTAATATCTCTCCTCTCATTCCACACCTTTCTAACGATTTTTTTCTAACTTTTTTTCCTGAAAAATGGGCGAAAATTTGGAAATAACCAAATGACTTGTAATGTACATCAAAATATTAAAAAAAGAACGGTGAATACATGGTTAAATTTTCAGCCTAATCGTACTTGCAGTTTTCTCGTTTCACGCTCTCAAAATGGGCACTCGTAATTTGGTCAGAAATTTTGGTTTATTTTGCGATTTTTTTGGCGCCGTCTCACAAGATAGATATGGATGATATTATATGAGTTTGTAGCTACATTCTTATAGAATCCAGTGTTTCTATTCATAACTATCTGCCGTATTGACGAATCAAGATTTCTTCGTTCGAATTAGTCGGTGTCCGATAGCGTCAATCTGCAGGGTCTCGGTATTCGCTTCCCGTAAGGTTCCATGTTAATTTTCAGTTGGTAAAAAATGGTAGAACAAATTTTTTTTTTCTGGAAAATAATTACTCCATAAGCGTTTTCTGAACATTAGGAAGCATCATGAATTTTTTCAGATTTTTCCGAGACCCAACATTTTTCTTCATTTTTTCCTGACAATTAATTGTATGGAAAATGGGCGAAAATCATGAAAAGTCCAAATGACTTGTAATGTACATCAAAATATTTACCAAAGAATGGGAAATACGTGGTTAAATTTTCAGCCAAATCGTACTTGCAGATTTCTCGTTTTGCGCTCTCAAAATAGGAACTCGTAATTTGGCCAGAAATTTTTGTCGGTTTTGTGATTTTTTTGGCGCCGTCTCACAAAACAGATATAGATGATATTATGTCAGTTTGTAGCTAAATTCTTCTAGAATCCTATATTTCCATTCATAACTATCTGCCGTGTTTGCGAATCAAGATTTTTTTATTCGAATTAGTCGGTGTCCGATAGCGTCAATCTGCAGGGTCTCGATATTCGCTTCCCGTAAGGTTCTATGTTAATTTTCAGTTGGTGAAAAATGGTGAAAAAAATTTTGTTCTGGAAAATAATTACTCCACACGCGTTTTCTCGATATTAAGAACCGTCATGAATTTTTTCAGGTTTTTCCGAGACCCAACATTTTTTTCATTTATGACTATGGAAAATGGGCGAAAATCATGAAATGGCCAAATGACTTGTTATGTACATAAAAATGTTTACAAAAGAACGGGGAATACGTGGTTAAATTTTCAGCCAAATCGTACTTGCAGTTTTCTCGTTTCGCGCTCTTAAAATGGGCACTCGTAATTTGGCCAGAAATTTTGGTCGATTTTGGGATTTTTTTGGCGCCGTCTCACAAAACAGATATAGATGATATTATATCACCTTGTAGCTACATTCTTCTAGAATTCCATGTTTCTATTCATAACTATCTGCTGTATTCGTGAATCAAGATTTTTTTATTCGAATTAGTCGGTGTCCAATAGCGTCAAACTGCAGGGTCTCGGTATTCGCTTCCCGTAAGGTTCTATGTTAATTTTCAGTTGGTGAAAAATGGTGAAAAAATTTTTTTTCTGGAAAATAATTACTCCACACGCGTTTTCTCGATATTAAGAACCGTCATGAATTTTTTCAGGTTTTTCCGAGACCCAACATTTTTTTCATTTTTTCGCGACTATGGAAAATGGACGAAAATCATAAAATGGCCAAATGACTTGTTATGTACATAAAAATGTTTACAAAAGAACGGGGAATACGTGGTTAAATTTTCAGCCAAAGGGTAATTGCAGATTTCTCGTTTTGCGCTCTTAAAATGGGCACTCGTAATTTGGCCAGAAATTTTGGTCGATTTTGTGATTTTTTTGGCGCCGTCTCACAAAACAGATATAGATGATATTATATCAGTTTGTAGCTACATTCTTCTAAAATCCCATGTTTCCATTCATAACTATCTGCCGAGTTCGTGAATCAAGATTTTTTTGTTCGAATTAGTCGGTGTCCGATAGCGTCAACCTGCAGGGTGTCGGTATTCGCTTCCCATAAGGTTCTATGGTAATTTTCAGTTGGTGAAAAATGGTAGAACAACTTTTTTTCCTAGAAAATAATTACTCCACACGCGTTTTCCAGACATTAAGAACCGTCATGATTTTTTTCAGATTTTTCCGTGACCCAACATTTTCCTTCATTTTTATGGAAAATGGGCGAAAATCATGAAATGGCCAAATTACTTGTAATTTACAAAAGAACGGGGAATACGTGGTTAAATTACAAGTTAGATGAAATACCTCTCTCATTTACTTACAACCTCCACCTGGGGTTCCCCAAGGCTCTCAAATTTCTCCGTTACTAAATAATATTTTTTAACATGTTATGACCATGATGGTCACTTTTTCGTCCCAAACCGAGACTTTCTTCTTTAATTCACCGACGATATAGTTATTATAGTCACGTCTCGTGGATAATTAAATTTGCATATTTTTGTGGGAGAAATTTTTTTAGTGTATCTTCAATAAAGGTATACCTAATTTAATAAATCACGCAATTTTATGTCGCAGATTTAAGTGTTTTTATGTCAAGGTGGATCACTAACTAAATCCCACCCAAATTATTCATGGAAAGTTTTTATGTACCATCTGCATGGTCGTTAAGGCAATGCATATATAAATTTATTACTTGCATACAAACCAGTTAATTCGGTTTTATACAAGTTTATACATTTGGGAGTCTATAAATTAAAAAAAAAAGATCCTTTGCTATTAGCAAATGCGGACCAGATATTGCTTCACACTTCAGAGGTTGTGATAGCGTTTTAAATTCCTCAATCCATCCACAGACTGCATTTGTATACGTAGTCTTCCATTTTTAAAGGAAATGTTTGTCTTAAATTGTTTTAAATTCAATTCACAAAAAAGTGAATAAGAGAACGTGATGAAGAATATTTCAAAATTCAATTCACAAAAAAGTTAATAATTTGTTGAGAATGTGATGAAGAATATTTCATATTCATTGAAAATTGATGGAGGTCGAGAAATACGCGTTTGAAGTTTTAGACTAACTTTTTTCGTATATGACGATTTTTCAAATTCAATATTTTGGCACCATGCTTCTTTGTAGAAACATTGAGGACCATTTTTTGTTGCCTACACTCTCCTTGGTATCTGTGATGCTCGCCCTTTTGAGGGGGTTTGCATCCCTTATGTTCTGTGTTCTCTAGTTGTAAGCCTCTCGACCAATTGTCACTCTAAAGTCCCGGAAGATCTTCAAACTTATCGCCCTGTCATTAAAGGTGGAGATGACTACAACAGAAACTATTTGGACAAGTCTTCGACAGCGAGATGTTACTTTTGGTGTTTTGGGGAGTTTCGTAGTAATTCTTCGGAAGTCAAAACTCCTTGGATAGCTTGATTTATGCCGAGCATTATTTCGGCCAGTGGCGGCTCGCCGGATGACTCTTGGTACGACCAAGGTAGCAGAAGTGGCAATACTGATAGCTGCGGTCACGCAACCGGCCGTACCCATTTGTGTTGCCACCCTAGAGACCACGCGAGCCGTCACTGATTTCGATCATGGTAAATCGAAAAAAATCGTTCCAACTCCATATTCTAGATACTATAAGCAATTTATGCAAAAAAAAGACAAATCGTTTTTTTTAACGTTGAAGAGCATTTGATTTAGAGTCATGACATTCATCCAAACAGCCATCCGTTAAGAGATAATTCAACTGATCTCAACAAGCTGTTCTAATCCTTCATTAATACATAAAACGATTCAAAGAAATATTTCACACCTTCACTTACAATAGCAACAATAAATCGAACACCTTGCACGCATGGGCAATACTTCACAACTCTGGATCCCTTCGCCATCATTAGAATTCTTGTTACGGCCTCAACATTTTTCGTACCTCACTTTGATTACACAAACGGGACACAATCCAAGCGATAGCCTTCCCTACCTCTCACATCACGATGTAACCTATACACGCCGTCATATAAATTTCGCGAAGGAGAGAACGTTGTCTCGAGGAAATCTGGAGCGATTTTCTATTTCGTCCATCGTGAGCTAATGCGCGCACATGATGCCGAACCTAAAATTTCAGAGAAAGTATCTCGTGGATTTCGGAAGTAATTTCATGGGCTCGCGATCAAATTTGTCGAATCGAATCGAACCTAATCGATCATGTCTCTTTTTTTCTTTTTTGGTTTTTGTGCGAAAACCGTGCGCGATCTTGGCATCGCCGCTCTTTGCGAAGAAATCGGATCGGAATTGTTGGTTCACGGTTAAGTGCGCTGAGAAATGCGGTATTGGATTATGTAATCTATTGTAACGTGTAATTAGTTTATAATAATAATACGTTTCTTCCAGATAATTGTTGCTGTAGTGTCGTCCTGATTATAGATTTTACTTTAGTTCTTGTGTTAATGGGGAAATTGCTACTGCTGTGTCATACAGAATTAAAACTTTTTGATACTTGAAAGCATGGTATCACTTTGTAAAGCTCTACTCACAGATTTAAATGTGTTGCCTCCATTGATGTATACTATAATGTATTTCGTAATCAATTAGGTTAAAAGATCTTTGGTCAATTGCCTGCTGAGGTCATTTGTAAAGGTGTCTCAATAAATATTGGATCGATGAGGCTGTTACTTGTTGGAACTCCATGGTATCATTTAATAAAACACTAACACAGTGTATGGTTTCAAATTAATTTTATTGTTCTACGACAATAGTTTCACCACACAGGGTCTCAATAAATGTATTGTTTCTCTCTCTCTCTCGTAATTAATTGTGCATTAATCAAACAGCGAAGAATTCTTCATGCTTAATTATCTTTCTATGTATATGGAACTTGTCATACCTTCCTTGCTAACTTCTAACTGAATCAAAGTCAAGATTTCATTGCATCATGCACTTTATTAGAACGTATACATACATGAAGCAAATTAGTTTATGTTAATTGGATTACTACGGTGATTTAATTGCATCCCGCATTCAGGTGCCGCGATTCTCTTGGCCTTGGATTTTTCTTGGACAAATTGCTGATTTTGAATGGTCGTCTTGGGAACGGCAAGTCATCGTGAGTTTTTGTTTTTGGTGTTCAATGACAATGACGTTTGGCCTAATTAAATTTTAGGCAAATATCTTTGAACATCGATCCATGAAATGACCGAATAATTGCGCGGTGGTTTCATTAATTTGTTAGAAAACGTAGCAGTCGGTTATTTCGGAATTCGATTGGATCTGGACAAAGCAAATTATAAATATTTCAATTAATATGATCTTGTTTTGATCATCTAGTTAGTCTAGAATAAATTGAATATTTTGAGTATCTAGTTAGTCTAGAATAAATTGAATATTTTGAGTAACAATTTGAATAAATTGAATATTTTGAGTAACAATTTGAATAAATTGAATATTTTGAGTAACAATTTGAATAAATTGAATATTTTGAGTAACAATTTGAATAAATTGAATATTTTGAGTAACAATTTGAATAAATTGAATATTTTGAGTAACAATTTGAATAAACTGAATATTTTGAGTAACAACTTGTGAAAAGACCTCTGGTCGATAAGCAGTTATCAAAACCGAAACATTGTTTCAAAATTTCAACGGAAATCTATTTTGAGGTTCGTCGCAACAATTTAAAACAGTTTCTGTGTGACTCTGTATCTTTGAATCTGTGTGTGCAGTGGCGGCTCGTGGAACATGTTAATGGTAAAGCCACTTATATAATATACCCCCTTCCTCCTCCTTCTTTGAAGAAAGAAAGAACGATTTATCTTCCTTGACCAAAATGGAGAAAAAGTGTTAATTAAAAATTCTTGCTGAGATTGAAACTACAGGTGCTACGGCTCCTTGGCTCTATATAACGAGCCGCCCATGCTTCTACAGCAAAATATACTACTTTCAACAGCTGAAAAATACAATTTTTGACAATTCAAAAATGTCAAAAGAAACTATTTTTATTGGCTGAAAAATACTGTTTTTGGCAGCTGAAACATAGCATATTTGACCGCTAAAGAATAACATTTTCTACAACTGTAAAATATAACTCGAGACAGGTGAAAAATACCATTTTCAACAGCTGGGGATTACTATTCTTGACAGCCGAAAAATACCATTCCCGACAGCTGAAACACACCGATATTGGCAGCTCAAAAATACATTTTTTGAAAGCTGAAAAATGCCATTTTTACAATTAAAAAATGTCGAAAAATGATGCTTTTGATAGCTGAAAAATACAATTTTTATAGGTGGGAAATACCATTGTTGACAGCTGAAAAATATCATTTTTGACAGCTGAAAAATAGAATAGTTGACAACTTAAAAATATCATTTTTGACAGCTGAAAAATATCATTTTTAACAGATGAAAAATATCATTTTTAACATTTGAATAATACACTTCTTAACAGCTGAAAAATGCCATTTTTAACAGCTTAAACATACCATTCTTAACGACTACAAAAAAATCAATTTTTGACAACAAAATATTCAAGTTTTGACAGCTGAAAAATGCCATTTTTGACAGTTAAAAAATGTCAAAAAATGCTGCTTTTGATAGCTGAAAAATACCATTTATATAGGTGGGAAATGCTATTTCTGGCAGTTGAAAAATATCATTTTTGACAGCTGAAAAATTAAAATTTTGACAGATGAATAATACAATTCTTAATAGCTGAAAATACCATGCTTGATAACACCAACACACTATTATTGACAACTGTATCATACCATTATTGTCAGCTAAAAAATATAATTTTTGAAAGCTGAAAATGCCATTTTTGACAATTAAAAACTGTCGAAAAATGCTGCTTTTGATAGCTGAAATATACCATTTTTAAAGGTGGGAAATACCATTGTTGACAGCTGAAAAATATCATTTTTGACAGCTAAAAAATATAAAATTTGACAGCTGAAAAATATCATTTTTGACAGCTTATAAATATCGTTTTTAACAGCTAAAAAATATCATTTTTGACAGCTGAAAAATATAATATTTGACTGCTGAAAAATATAATATTTAACAGCTGAAAAATATCATTTTTGACATCTGAAAAATAGAAAATTTGACAGCTGAAAAATATAATTTTTGACAGCTAGAAAATATCGTTTTTCACAGCTGAAAAATATCATTTTTGACAGCAGAAAAATATAATTTTTGACAGCTGAAAAATATAATTTTTGACAGCTGAAAAATATCATTTTTGACGGTTGAATAATACACTTCTTAACAGCTGAAAAATGCCATTTTTAATAGATAAAACATACCATTCTTAACAACTACAACAAACCATTATTGACAACTGTAACATACTATTATTATCAGCTAAAAAACAAAAAGTACAAGTTTCTGACAACTGAAAAATGCCATTTTGACAAGAAATGACCAAAATGCTGCCTTTGATAGCTAAAAAGTACCATTTCTATAGATGAGAAATGCCTTTTTAACAACTGAAAAATACCATTTTTTACAGCTAAAACATACCATTGTTGACAACTACAACAAACTGTAACATACCATTATTGTCATCTAGAAAATACAATTTTTGACAACACAAAAAATACAAGTTTTGACAGCTGAAAAATGCATTTTTTGACAATTAAGAAAAATGCCGAAAAATGCTGCTTTTGATAGCCGAAAATAACATTTTTATAGGTGGAAAATCGCATTTTTGACCGCTGAAAAATATCATTTTTGACAGTTGATTAATACACTTTTCAACAGCTGAAAACTCCAATTTTCAACAGCTGAACAATGCCATTGTTGACAACTGCAACAAACCATTATTGACAACTGTAACATCATTATCGCCTGCTAAAAAATATAAATTTCGACTACAAAAAGACAATTTTTGACAACTGAAAAATGCCATTTTTGACAATTAAAAAAAAATGTCGAAAAATACTGTTTTTGATAGCTGAAAAATATCATTTTAATAGGTGAGAAATACCTTTTTTGACATTAAAAAAAAAACATTTTTGACAACTGAAAAATATCATTTTTGACATTTAAACAATACACTTCTTAATAGCAAAAAATACCATTTTTAAGAGCTGAAAAATACCATTCTTGACAATTACAACAAACCATTATTGTCAATTGTACCAAACCATTATTGTCTGCTAAAAAAATCAATTCTTTGACAACAAAAAGTACAATTTTTGACAGCTGAAAATGCTATTTTTGACAAATAAAAAGTTTTGAAAAATACTTTTTTTTGATAGCTGAAAAATAACATTTTAATAGGTGAGAAATACCTTTTTTGATATTAAAAGAGAAACATTTTTGACAACTGAAAAATATCATTTTTGACATTTGAATAATACACTTCTTAATAGCAAAAAAATACCATTTTTAAAAGCTGAAAAATACCACTCTTGACAATTACAACAAACCATTATTGACAATTTTAACAACCCAGGTAAGTAAGTCAGGTAAATAATACAATTTTTGACTACAAAAAGACAATTTTTGACAGCTGAAAATGTCATTTTTGAGAAATAAAAAATGTTGAAAAATAGTTTTTTTGATAGCTGAAAAATACCATTTTATTAGGTGAGAAATACCTTTTTTGGCAGCTGAAAAATAACATTTTTGACAACTGAAAAATATAATTTTCGTCAGTTGAATAATACATTTCATAACAGCTGAAAACTACAATTTTTAATAGCTGAAACATGACAACTGCAACAAATCATTATTGTTAGCTAAAAATACAATTTTCTACTGCAAAAACTATAATTTTTGGTCTGTGTTCTGTGTCTGTGTTATGTGTCTGTGTTCTGTGTCTGTGTTCTGTGTCTGTGTTCTGTGTCTGTGTTCTGTGTCTGTGTTCTGTGTCTGTGTTCTGTGTCTGTGTTCTGTGTCTGTGTTCTGTGTCTGTGTTCTGTGTCTGTGTTCTGTGTCTGTGTTCTGTGTCTGTGTTCTGTGTCTGTGTTCTGTGTCTGTGTTCTGTGTCTGTGTTCTGTGTCTGTGTTCTGTGTCTGTGTTCTGTGTCTGTGTTCTGTGTCTGTGTTCTGTGTCTGTGTTCTGTGTCTGTCTTCTGTGTCTGTGTTCTGTGTCTGTGTTCTGTGTCTGTGTTCTGTGTCTGTGTTCTGTGTCTGTGTTCTGTGTCTGTGTTCTGTATCTGTGTTCTGTGTCTGTGTTCTGTGTCTGTGTTCTGTGTCTGTGTTCTGTGTCTGTGTTCTGTGTCTGTGTTCTGTGTCTGTGTTCTGTGTTCTGTGTCTGTGTTCTGTGTCTGTGTTCTGTGTCTGTGTTCTGTGTCTGTGTTCTGTGTCTGTGTTCTGTGTCTGTGTTCTGTGTCTGTGTTCTGTGTCTGTGTTCTGTGTTCTGTGTCTGTGTTCTGTGTCTGTGTTATGTGTCTATGTGTATGTGTGTCTGTGTGTCTGTGTGTCTGTGTGTCTGTGTGTCTGTGTGTCTGTGTGTCTGTGTGTCTGTGTGTCTGTGTGTCTGTGTGTCTGTGTGTCTGTATGTCTGTGTGTCTGTATGTCTGTGTGTGTTTATGTGTGTGTGTCTATGTGTATGTGTGTCTGTGTGTCTGTATGTCTGTATGTCTGTGTGTCTGTATGTTTGTGTGTCTATGTATCTGTGTGACAAATGCACACAGCACACACATTATTTAAAACTGTTCGAAATCCTCAAAATTGCGATTTTCGTTGAAATTTTGAATTCGAAAAAGACCACGAAAACAATACTTACCCGGATTTTCTACGCAGAAATAATATGCAATGCTTTGCGAAACTAAAATTATTTTAATAATTTTGTTTATTTGGTAGAAAGTCGGTTATTTAATCCTACTATTCCTAATAGCAAAATTAAATTAAATAATCGCTCTTTGGATCGTAATTAACTTCCTTAAGATTTCCTTCAAAGCCGACAATTGAAAGGCCAGGACTATCTAAACAATATCTATTGAAAGTATGCCCATAAACAATCAATACCATATAATTGTTAATTCAAGTAGAAATGTTTCCGTTAAGACTGTTATTATTTAAATAATAATATACATTAACCGAGCAATTACCGTCCAATTGAGAAATCTAATTGTTATTAACTGACACGATTAGGAGAGCCTGGTTTACTTAATTTGATAAATGGCGATCATTTTTATTTTATTGAGGTATTTTAGTTGCGATAGTATTTCTTTATTACTAAAGAAAATTGGTAGCAACACTATACAGTGTGTCCCCGGATGGAGTTGACAAGTAGAAAATCAAAAATAAATTCTTATTATTGATTTTACGACAAAAAGTAATTCTTTACAAAAAGTTCTGCTTGTTGTATAAATAGGTTTTTGTCGTAGAATGAATAATAAGATTGTTTTACGTCTTGTCAATTCCATCCGGGTACACACTGTATATCTGTTACTGTAGAGATTCTGTGGTTTCCAGGTAAAAATTATGTAGCAAATAAAAATTAGATTAACTTTTTCTCTCTCTGCAGAACTTCCTAATTGGGTAAAGTTAGTTTGAAAAGAGAACATTTTTCACTTGTCAAAGCAATAGTTTGATAAATGGCGATCAATTTTATTTTATTGCAATATTTTAGTTGCGATAGTATTTCTTCATACCTTATTTATCTCATAGCCAACTCTGAAAAAAATGTTGTGGCTCACACGATATAATGAGCGCTTGAGTAAAAAGTTGAACTCTTTACGAGAGAAAGAGAGAATACATTTATTGAGACACTTTTACAAATGACCTCAACAGGCAATTGATCAGAGGTCTTTCAGCCTTCTTCTTACAATTATAACAAACTAAGAGGAATAACTAAACCTTTCAAGATATTGCAAAAGGCGGAATCCATCAATCGTTCGGATATGTCCTAAGGTTGAGAAATATATTTTTTCCATCGAATTCCACTGCAGTTTCTCGATTCAGGCCGTTTATTGCCTCCATGTACGGATCCCAATTACCCGATTTATTAAATTTTAATGCAAAATTCCGCGATTGCGTTTACTAACCTGGATAAATACTTTTCCTGGTAATCAATTACTCATTTAGGAGACTGTGTGCAATGTGACTTTTTCTAGCAAAGGTGATCTGCATTCAAATTTATGTAAGTTAATGCGCACATGCTCTACTTCATGATCTGTGTACTTGAATTTGAAATCTGCAAAGTGTACGAAAATTGCACAAGTCGTGTTGCGCCATGCGCAATTATGAGTACTCGCGGTGAGGTTTTAATTTCGTGTCATTAAAATTCCGCAAATGCTGAATGGTTATTAATGTCGGTGGTTATATACAAGAGTGGAGTTAAGAAATAGTGTTTTTTTTTTGCTTATTTAGTTATCGTAAGATGCTTGTGTAGGTTTTTGTGTATGTGTATATTAGCATGTTTTTTATGTCCAAATTTGAATTTTTTTTTGCTTATTGAGTTATATTAGTGTTTGAAATGTTGTAGTGATAATATTTGTTAGGCAATTTGCCTGAGTGAGACTGTTTTTTTTATACCCAAATTGAATGTTTTTTTTGCTTATTTAGTTATAATAGTGTTTGAAACGTAGTAGTAATATTTGTTAGGCAATTTGCTTGGGTAGGAATTGATCTTGAGATGCCTAAGCATAGCAGGATTTTTTCTACATGTCTATGAGCGTGGTATTTTTTTATACCCACATTGAAAGCACGTTTCTTTAGAGGATCCCCCATCACCTTATCATTTGCCTTATATATAGTCTTTATTAGGTTCCTAGAGACGGATCCAACAATTTTTGGAAATCGGAGAAAGCTACTTTTTCTTAAGTTCTAGAGACTATTGCAACAATTTTTGGAAATCGAAGAAAGTTACTTTATTTTAGGTTCCAAGAGACGATTCCACCAATTTTTGGAAATCGAAGAAAGTTACTTTTTTTGGCATGCTAGAGACCATGCCAATAGTTTTTAAAAATCGAAGAAAGTTTCTTGTTTTTGGCATGCTAGAGATCATGCCAATAATTTTTGAAAATCGAAGAAAGTTATTTTTTTAGGTTCCTGAGACGATTCCAAAAATTTTTGGAAATCGAAGAAAGTCATTTTTGTTAGGTTCCTAAATACGATTCCAATAATTTTTGGAAATCGAAGAAAGTTACTTTATTTAGGTTCCTAGACACGATTCCAACAATTTTTGTAAATTGACAGAAAGTTACTTTTTTTAGTATCCTAGAGACGATTCCAACAATTTTTGGAAATAGAAAAAAGTAACTTTTTTATCAAGACATACAAAATTTACTCTTTAACTTGATTTACATAGTTTTATACGTAATATTCTTATTACTTTATTTCAGATTATACCGTGTGTTAAAAAAAATAATCGCAAGTGCCTATGAAAGTGCATTTCATGTCTCTGATTAAACGCTTTTTGCACAATGGTCAACATGTTGGACGTTAACCGTCTGAATAATTATAATTTTTTCATCAAGCACACGTGCATTTCAAGTCATAGTCGACTGCGATTAATTTATTTTTGACGCACATTGCAGTATATAATTATTGAAAATCGCCTTGAAAATCTTTTTTAAAATGTTACGATAAAGTGTAACGCGTTTGAAACTAATAATTATTATGGGTTTACATTTTTGTTGCTGCCATTATAAAACAGAATCTTAAAAGGGTGATTAGATTTATCTTTTTTATTTACTGCCATTATGAAACAGAATGTTAAAAGGGTGATTAGGTGTTAATAATCAGTTTTAGATTTATCTTTTTTTTTGCTGTTTTTGAATCTTAAAAGGGTGATTACATGGTATTACATCCGTAAGTGTTTCGCATTAATTACAATTTTACATTAAAATTGTTCCGATGAGGAAACGAGCTTTGATCTGCGAGCGTGTGTGCACTTTTAATTGCTCGCATAAACATGGCAATGGATTCCAGTTTATGGCATTAGAATGTTTTTTTTTTCTGGCACATTTCGCTGAATTGTATTCCGAACGCGAATGATTTACGGCTGCTCGTTAGTTACACCAATTAATTCTGATAAGGAATATTATTTAAGGTAAGAAAGTACGAGTGTGGTAATTATTTGATTTTATCTTTTTAAAACTTTAACATGGAAATGATAACTAAAGTGTTTCAATTGAAATAACTCTGAATCGTATTTTAAGGAAGAAAGTATGACTGTGTTAATTTTGATTTATTTAATGTAAATACGGAAATGATTCATAACTAATTAAAAGTGTTTCAATTCTAATAATGATTCAGTATTTTTTCAAAAAGCATAATTTCAAATTTATTAATTGACTTGGTTAGTGGTGTATTACTTTGCGCGTGTGAAAACAATGAGAAATGTAATGTCGAAGTAGAAAAATACTTTTGTTCTATTTTGTTTTATCTTGTAAATACTCTTGGTAATAATTTCGTGATATTCATTTTATTCTTATCTTCGTTAATTTTTGGTTTCTATTTTAATCCAGTCTACCACAGACAGCCCTCAGCTAGCCCGCACTATGCCCTGGGAACATGAAGCGTAAGGCTTTATCAAGGTAGCGGTTTATCCTTTATGAAACACCGTGATGGTATTAGCAAAATAAGTTGCTTTTCTCTGCAATTAGAAATTTCGTCTTAAGGAATTTTCAGTTGAAATTAAGACTTTGACAGTGATTAAAATGATTTTATTAAAGTTTATTAGCTAGTGGAAGCTAATCCAACATTTAAAAAAAAATACCTTTTACTAATATATTTTTTGTAGTGTAATAAAAATAATTAATGTAATTTTTTTTTCCACCAAAATCATTCGTAATTCTAATAATCTGATAAATGTAATTCACACAATAATCATAACAGCACATGATAAATATCAATCGTAAAAGATAATGTAAGCAAGAAGTTGAGACACGCACGGTCTCGCGGTCGGAATAACATCGCTAAAATAAACAACAACACATCCACGCCGAAAAATACGCTTAAACCTAACCAACACGCATCGACACTCGTAACGAATCTGTTAAATAATTAAGGGTTACTACAAAAATTAAACACAACATATATAAGTACAAAAAGATCAGACTTGACGTACTACAGTAGTATTGCACAAACCCACACTTCTTTAGCTAGTGGCAACCAATCACAATTTGTACTGCACACACAATTTCTTCATCTTAATTAATAAAGAAAAAATACCTTCTACTAAAAAATTTCTTGAAGAACTAACTGCACAAATCCACACTTCGAAAAGTACTGACTGTCTTCTTTTGACATCCGACGAGTTTTATACTCCATAATGTATCGATATGTTAAGTACAAATTAACTAATTAACTTTCCATTTTCCTCCTTTGAATGAAGATGACATTCTGGGAGCTTTAATTTAATGCGGAGGAAATCATTTTCCTCATAATTACAATTATAAACAATGATGACGACATTATATAAATAAATTACGTGTTTATATATGCGTCAATAATTGTTGTGTGCATAAAAAGTTACCCAACTCTGGGAGTTTGGAATAAGTCGAATGCATCCAGTTCGCTAACCGCTTTTAAAAAATGCTAATTAATGAACTTACAACATTCTTACGCGAATGATTGAGTACAATAGAACTTGATCGTAAACACGCAGAATAATATTACATGGCTAATAATTTTTTTTGCTTGCGTCATGAATGTGTCAATTATAATTAACTAAGCTTAGTAAAGTGAAATTAGATACTGAAGGTGGTGGTACTCTAAAATTAGTGCTAAAGTTTTTACGAATAAATTTTATGCCAGGTTAATACAGTAAGGTGGCAACCCTACAATCACAGCCGAAGTTTTTGTGAAAAAATTTCTTTTACAGAATGATTTTCAGTTATAGTTTACTACCGTTATAAACTGGGATACGAAAGTTCTGAGTGCCATCTCATAAAATTAGAAGAACCAATAAAGTAGCACATAGTTTTTTGTGTCTATTTTGTTGTAAATTATCATTAGTCAAATGTGAATCCTTCGTTTTGAAAGGAATTCGAGTTAAGGGTAGTTTAAGAAACTGGTTTAACCGACTGGAACACAGCCACAACCAATTTGTTAATAAATAATCATATAATGAAAATGTGACAATTACTACAAATCCATGGCCACCGCAGTCTAATAAAGACTTCAAAAGTATCGTTTAAAGTTTTTAGAGGAAATCATTGGAACAAATCATATTTAGCGATAGTATTTCTTCATTAATCGGGTGATCGAAAAATTATTATTAAATATTTATATTTAAAGTTTTTAGAAGAAATCATTGGAACAAATAACATTTAACATTCCCGACCAGACTAGTTTATTTTTAACTTCAAGATCTTAAAGAAAGTAATAATAAATAATGCATAGTTATTACAAGCAAGAAAGTTGTTATCCAAGTTGTAAAATCTAAGACAGCGTTGGATACTCCAAATAAGTACAAATTTACGAACTGTCCGAATTTCTCCTCAGCCATTCACACCACACTTTAACCGTCGTTCGATAATCAAACAAAATTCCTTACGCTCCATTAAAACCAATTGGTCACGTTTCCCTATCCCTTCACAACACGAATTATTCACCTTTCACATACGTACAAACCCCAATTGCAAAATCCAACCGAAGCATTTCCTAGCGAATTATAATAAAAAATCCACTTCACCAATTTATCTCGCGACTTCGCCATATTTGTCGTTCCACTTTTGCAGACGTGCCTCCAATTTTTAATGCCACATTGTGTAACACTCGACCATAATTATACATTTCAATTTTGGAAAATTGATGAGTACCATTACGTCATTTTTTTTCTACTGAT
Organism: Ocypus olens; assembly: GCA_910593695.2. NCBI lineage: Eukaryota > Metazoa > Arthropoda > Insecta > Coleoptera > Staphylinidae > Ocypus > Ocypus olens. The sequence continues at coordinate 9,678,179 of OU343059.1, read as the reverse complement.
GAATTTTAAGTTTGCATCATGATGATTATATGCTGAAGGCGTTACGTCTTGCGATCATACCTCGATTTGAATACAACAGAGAAAGCGATCATGTAAATTTGGGTTGGGAATAAAAACAAATTGGTTTTTTCTCTCTCGTAATTTCTAATGAAAAAAAAGTTCGGTCCACTTCAACTGGCGCATTCTACGAATGGTTCCTTTTGCAGATCGAGTTATGCAATGTAAAATGTATTGCTGGCTCTAAATGTAGAAAATGGAAGTAGAAAACGAAAGTAAATGGGAAATGTGATAATTAATTGACATTTTATTTGTGTTTGTCGTACGATATTATCATAGTGCAGGTTATATAATTAATTGGTTAAACGCGGTTAGCCGTTAATGTATCTGTGTTTATTCATTTCAACACACGGAAATGTAAAAGGAAACGTTCACGCTCATCAAATGCATGCACAAGAATAATAATTATTGTATACTTAAAACGAAGGACGGTGGGTGGGTAATATCCCACCCTCCAACCCTCAGAACGCAAACAAGTAAATTTCGCTTCCTCTAATTCAAGTTTCGAGTGTCGCCATTTTGTTTTCAGCAAGGGAATGTCAACTATTTTATAGTATGTAAAAAATACATTAATTGTAAGTTGATTTGTAAATTTTTGAGGGCAATTCCGCGTGTGACGGATTTTTTCCAATTTTTCCAATCGCGAGATGTAAATTTCGCTTCCTCCAATTCAAGTTTCAAGTGTCACCATTTTATTTTCAGCAAGGGAATGTCAACTATTTTATAGTATGTCAAAAATACATTAATTGTTAGTCGATTTGTCAATTTTTGAGGGCGATTCCGCGTGTGACAGATTTTTGCCAATTTTTCCAATCGCGGGATGTAAATTTCGCTTCCTCCAATTCAAGTTTCAAGTGTCGCCATTTTGTTTTCAGCGAGGGAATGTCAACTATTTTATAGAATGTCAAAAATACATTAATTGTAAGTCGATTTGCAAATTTTGAAGGCAATTCCGTATGTGATAAATTTTTTACATTTTTTTCAATCGCGAGATGTAAATTTCGCTTCCTCCAATTCAAGTTTCGAGTGTCGCCATTTTGTTTTCAGGAAGGGAACGTCAACTATTTTATAGTATGTCAAAAATATATTAATTGTAAGTCGATTTGCAAATTTTAAAGGCAATTCCGTGTGTGACAGATTTTTTGCAATTTTTCCAATCGCGAGATGTAAATTTCGCTTCCTCCAATTCAAGTTTCGAGTGTCGCCTTTTTGTTTTTACTAAGGGAATGTCAACTATTTTTTAGTATGTCAAAAACACAATAATTCCAAGTCGATTTGCAAATTTTGAAGGCAATTCCATGTGTGGCAGGTTTTTTACAATTTTTCCAATCGCGAGCTGTAAATTTCGTTTCAAGTGTCGCCATTTTGTTTTCAGCAAGGGAATGTCAATTATTTTATAGTATGTCAAAAATACATTAATTGTAAGTCGATTTCCAAATTTTGAAGGCAATTCCATGTGTGACAGATTTTTTACAATTTTTCCAATCGCGAGATGTAAATTTCGATTCAAGTGTCGCCATTTTGTTTTCAGCAAAGGAATGTCAATTATTGTATAGTATGTCAAAAATACATTAAATGTAAGTCGATTTCCAAATTTTGAAGGTAATTCCATGTGTGACAGATTTTTTACAATATTTCCAATCGCGTGATGTAAAAGTTTAGTTTAGTCAAACAGTTTCTAGGTTAGGTTAAAGTGAAAACGAAGGTGGGTGGGTTTGATTTATCCCCCCTCCCTTTCCTCTATTACTTAAAAGACTAACGAGCGTTTTGCTGGTGTAAATTAATAAATTAGAAAATAATCTAACTTTGATGAACTTATTTATTTATGGAAACTCTGGGACGTGTTAAAAAGGTTAGAGGGTGGGATTGGGCCCACCCACCTTCTATTTGATTTACATGTTTTTCATAAACACTTTAGCTCTATGCTTTTGAAAATATTACATGCCTCGTGATGTGACAAAGAAATTAGTTTAACCAACCACTGTTTTCTAGGTTAGGTTTTAGTGGAAACGAAGGGCAGTCAGTGGGTTCTATCCGAGCCTCCAATCCTTAAGACATAAACGAGAGTTTTGCAGGTGTATATTAATCGATAAAAAAAATAATATAACTGTGATAAACTTATTCATTTATAGATACTCTGGGGCGTGTTTTAAAGATTGAAGGGTAGGATCGCGCCCACCCACTACCCTCCGTTTCATCGTTTTATTTAATTTCTTCTCACAAACGATATGTCTTTACGGGAGCTGATAAACTCCCGTCGTCAGGATGCGATAAGCTCCTGTCGTCAGGATGCGATAAGTTCCCGTCGTTTATTGGGCAAATAAAACCTTTAAAAATTATCAAATTGAAAAATAAATGGAAATAACTTATTTCGCTTTATTAACGGTAAACACGTTCGCTGCCACTACAATTGGTATTGCATATACGCAAGTATAAAGTTGGACGCATTAGCGCGTAATAATAATAATAATAATAATAAACCCAAATTATTGAATGTATTATTTATTAATTTCGATAAATCCGTTTTTCGTAAATATTCATTTAATTAAGCGCATGAAAGTAGAACGAAAAGAAATTCCGTCCACAACACAAACGAGATCATTATAAATTGGGTTGTAATAAAATCTAATAAAATGAATAATTGGTCACCTAGAAAAATAAGCAGGTTGGTTTCTCCAAGATCCTGAATCCAATGTTATTATCAGCAATTTTCTTGGTGGAAGCAGCGATTAAAATTCAGACATTAAAATAATTATTAAGCTAATAAATTCCTCCTTGGAATCTATAATAATTACGTAAAATATGTATTACTTATTAATTACCGACCTTCACTAGGAAACAATATTTTTATTGGATAATCAACACTTATGCCGCATTTCTTTGTCCAACTAAATAAAAATAGTGATAATACAAATATTCAATCAAGTGATCAATCAGAATCAAACCAAAATAGTTATTTATGCAACAAGTGAGTAAAGTAGTACTTTTTTCACGAGTAGGAAAGATTCAATTTCTAGAAGTGAAAAAAGTTGCTTTATTCTCGAATTTCATACAAAAATTTTCTACGTCCGTAACTTTACATAAATTGGATAAAACCTTAATTAATTTTTATAAGTAATAATATTTTTTTTAAATGAAGAAAATAAAAATTTCGCCTTTTCACCATTTCTGGTATAAGGCTAGGAGAAAAATTAATTTCAAGAAATTTTCAAAATTACCGTTTCCGGTTTGTTTACATATTGGCAGCTTCCAATACGCAATTATGGTCAACAAATAATACAATTAAAATCATAGCAAGGTCGTTTGCACCTGTTACACAATCGATTATTGCAGTAAGGTCACCATTGATGAAATTGACTTTCTAGCAAATCATTTCCGAAAAATCTAACCGCTGAATCATGTTAATACCACTGGAGCAGAACACGCATGAAAATATCAGTCGTGAATTTCTCCTGCTCCGCAATTGCTGGTTTCCCATCACATTTTTATACCATTAATAAATGTGTCAATAATATTCAATTACTGCCGGTAATTTAATTGGAATGCAGACATAATGTCAATCTATATCTGACTCACAGTTTGTGATAGTAATGCATTATTACAATCAATCAAGCTTAACAATTTTACTAAGAAAAATACAATACTCGTCTTCTGGAATTTGAGTTGAATATTAATTCAATAATTTGCAAAATATTTATTATAACAAAGTAATATCGCATAGTAAAAAGTCGTTGAGTACGTATAGACGTCCCAATTTTTTTTCAAAAGAGGGGACGCCCAAAAAAATAATTAAAACATTTTACTTAATATTTCTGCAAACGAATAACAATTATGTTTCAGGACGGTTAGATTTTACAATTTAATCAATTGATGTTGCAGTTTAAGAAAAAATCTTATTAATCTTATTAATTGACACTTACCTAATCAAATTAAGTTAAATCCGTTACACCTGCAACAAAAATAAATATATTAGAGTATAATCAAACCATAAATTAATAATAATAATAATTTATTGGTGCTATGGCACAATATTATTTACACAGGTCAGTTTAAACAGTAGATAAAATGTTGTATAGAATACACATAGAAATAAATACAGAAGTCATTCAAAATTATGAATTAGAATTAAGTACAAAATATTGCAAAATTGGAATTAAAAAATAACCGGTGTGGCTTTCGCTCCATCAAAAAAAAAAAATCCGGGACGTAACTACATTATATTTTTTTTTTCGTATTTGCAGAACCGCAAATTCAGTTTGTTTGGGTGTAATCGTAAAATTCGGATAAATTTGAATAAAAAATCTATTGTTAAAAAAACAAATTTTCCCGTCACAATGAAGTGCAAAATCATTTATTTTCTTAAGGCAATATTTTCGTTAAATAATTAAAAAAAAAATAATTAAAAATTATTTTTTGAACGAGAATACCACCTTAATAAATAACTTATGCTCTGGTTTGTTATTTTTTTGTTTAACTTTTATATCGTTTATAGTTGAAGCATTTATTTCACGAATGACCTTGAACGAAGAATTATTATTCTTGGCTCAAACATGCTCACCATTAATTTGTTTTCTTAAATTGTTGATTTATAGCAATCTGCATCTTGATTGTATGCAATAGGAAAGTAGAAAGTTCTTTTTGTAATTTTTATTGCTAAACCACATAACTTAGTGTGATTTATTGACCGGCGAGCTGTAGAGATTTTTACGACAATTGCATTTGAAATTACCATAAAATTATATTTTTTAATATTACTGGCACGTGGATATTTACATATCTTAAAACTTAAAATTACCATAAAATGATTATTTACTGTCAATTCAAAAATTACGTATCTTTAAAAGTTGCAATTAAAACTACCGTAAAATAATAATTTGGAATTTCTCTGTGAATTCAAAAATTTCATATCTTTAAAATTTAGAATTAAATTTACCATAAAATAATTTGGAATATTCCTGTCAATTCAACAATTATGTATTTTTAAAAATTGCAATTAAATTTACCGTAAAATAATAATTTGGAATTTTTCTGTGAATTCAAAAATTACATATCTTTAAAAATTAAAATTAAATTTACTATAAAATAATTTGAATTATTACTGTCAATTCAACAATTATATATTTTTAAAAATTGCAATTAAAATTACCGTAAAATAATAATTTGGAATTTTTCTATGAATTCAAAAATTACATATCTTTAAAATTTAGAATTCAATTTACCATAAAATAATTTCGAATATTACTGTCAATTCAACAATTATATATATTTAAAAATTGCAATTAAAATTACCGTAAAATAATAATTTAAAATTTTTCTGTGAATTAAAAAATTACATATCTTTAAAATTTAGAATTAAATTTACCATAAAATGATTTGGAATATTACTGTAAATTCACAAATTACATATATTTAAAAATTGCAATTAAAATTACCGTAAAATAATAATTTGGAATTTTTCTGTGACTTCAAAATTTACATATCTTTAAAATTTAGAATTGAATTTACCATAAAATAATTTGGAATATTCCTGTCAATTCATCAATTATTTATTTTTAAAAATTGCAATTAAAATTACCGTAAAATAATAATTTGGAATTTTTCTGTTAATTCAAAAATGACATATCTTTAAAATTTGGAATTACATTTAGCATAAAATAATTTGAAATATTCCTGTCAATTCAACAATGATATATTTTAAAAATTGCAATTAAAATTACCGTAAAATAATAATTTGGAATTTTTCTGTGAATTCAAAAATTACATACCTTTAAAATTTAGAATTAAATTTACCATAAAATAATTTGGAATATGACTATCAATTTAACAATTACATATCTTTAAAAATTGCAATTAAAATTACCGTAAAATAATAATTTGGAATTTTTCTGTGAATTCAAAAATTACATATCTTTAAAATTTAGAATTAAATTTACCATAAAATAACTTGGAATATTACTGTCAATTCAAAAATTACATATATTTAAAAATTGCAATTAAAATTACCGTAAAATAATAATTTGGAATTTTTCTGTTAATTCAAAAATGACATATCTTTAAAATTTGGAATTACATTTAGCATAAAATAATTTGAAATATTCCTGTCAATTCAACAATGATATATTTTAAAAATTGCAATTAAAATTACCGTAAAATAATAATTTGGAATTTTTCTGTGAATTCAAAAATTACAAATTTTTAAAAATTAGAATTAAATTTACCATAAAATAATTTGGAATATTACTGTCAATTCAACAATTACTTATCTTTAAAAATTGCAATTAAAATTACCATAAAATAATAATTTGGAATTTTTCTGTGAATTTAAAAATTACATATCTTTAAAATTTAGAATTAAATTTACCATAAAATAATTTAGAATATTACTGTCAATTCAACAATTACATATCTTTAAAAATTGCAATTAAAATTACCATAAAATAATAATTTGGAATCTGTCTGTGAATTTAAAAATTACATATCTTTAAAATTTAGAATTAAATTTACCATAAAATAATTTGGAATATTACAGCCAATTCAACAATTATATATCTTTAAAAATTGCAATTAAAATTACCATAAAATAATAATTTAGATTTTTTTTGTGAATTCAATAATTACATATCTTTAAAATTTAGAATTAAATTTACCATAAAATAATTTGAAATATTCCTGTCAATTCAACAATTATATATTTTTAAAAATGCTATTAAAATTACCGTAAAATAATAATTTGGAATTTTTCTGTGAATTCAAAAATTACATATCTTTAAAATTTAGAATTAAATTTACCATAAAATAATTTTAAATATTACTCTCAACTCAACAATTACAGCTCTTTGAAAATTGCAATTAAATTTACAGTAAATAATAATTTGAAATATTACTGCCAAGTTAACCATATTATGTTCCAGTGTGGTCAAAATTTATGTGAATAGTATAATTTAAAACGAAATTAAAATCCGACTATTTTGGTTAATGGAATGATCAAATTCCTCCAAATTGGGTCTGGTCTTCCACGCTAACTTAAAAAAAATGGAGGCGGTCGACGTATATTTATTCTTTGCGTGTAATATTTTTATAGTCACAATAAATTTAAAATCTCTATGTATTAATATTACACACTTTCTATGACATAACTTTAGTCGTATAAATCATCAATAGTTGCAATAATTACCATCAAATTCCAATTCTAATAAATTTAGTGAAATCGAGGAGTGATCCACATCTAAACGATAAATCTTAATTCTCAAGATACATACGCACATAAATAAAAGTATACAATAACACCGAGCCTACAGCTTTCACAAATTAAATCGTCTGAATCATACCTGTTGAGAATTTTGAATAGTCATCATATTTAGCCTACAAAAAATTATTGCTCAAATAATTTAACAGGCATCAGTGAGTTTTCTTTGTTACCCACGTAAACATGTGGGAAGTCGAAGTTTTTCTTTCATTTACAGATGAGAAATTGGAGATTGTATACGGCGGCGGTGTATTCAAATTTATAGTAATGAGAAAGTTGATGCAGAATCGTAATTGGATAAAAAAAATTAGATATTTTTACGAGGCCGAAATAAATAATTTAGTGGGAAAAAATAATTACTTTAATTTGTATGATTATTAATACCTTATAATAATGGAAATTGTACCCACGAATTCATCTCATTTTTCCACGACAAATTCGTAATCATTTTAGAACGTACAAAAGACAATGACGAACTATCGCAGACAGGCTGAATGACCTCTGGCCGATTATTAATAGTGATATGTCAAAATTATTTAGATGTATCTTTAAAATGTGTACAATACCATTAATAAAGATATTTGTATATATAATGGAAATTGTATAAATAATACCTTATAATAATAGAAAGAATATAATATGGAACTAGAGGTCGTTTCGTATTATATTCTTTTTATTACAGTCAATTGCAAGGATAATGAAAAGGAAATGGAGTTTTTATTTAAATTTGTTACATTATACAAGGTGTGTCTTTTATATTGATATACCTAAATAACTTTAAAACAAAGCATTTTCAGAAAAAAAAAGTTGGATGATTTGAAGGAGGAAATATAATAGCGGCACGTATTTTCTATTTCCTGAATATTTTCAAGCTCATTTAATCTCAAATTTGTTTTTTTAAGGAACCCTACATTTATTTAAGCAGATTCGTATTCTATGGAAAAAATAACGAAGTTTTGTTTTAAGCATTTTTTTGCATAGACCTATTTTATCTCAAAAATTTCATTTGACAAGTAAAAAAGTAAAATTTGATTTTTTTAATATAAATATTATAGGAAGTACAAAATTTTACTCGATAAACATTTAAAATGAGCAATAAACGTCTACTCATTTTTTATTATTTATAACCCAAAATAAACTAGTGTAAGCATCACATACCAGTTGGCATGTATGTTTAGGCATGATATATTGATTTGTACAGTCGAAGTACATGTAATATTGTTATTTTTTTTTAGCAAATACAATATGAAAAAAGATGTAACCAAATTGCGTTTCTCAAACAAGCTCTCGTTGGAATAACTATAGCAAAAAAAAATCCCTCCTCAAAATTCTATCTAGACCTTATTTATCAGTAAATAATCCGACAGTTCTACAATAACCATATAATCAGAAATTGCAAAAAAAAGATTTATACAGTCGAAATACATGCAATAATTTTATTTCTTTCTAGCAAATATAATATAGAAAGAGATGTAATTAAAACGTATTTCTCAACAAGATGAGTCATTCCCAGCTCTCGCTGGCATTACTATAACACAATATTTCACTAAAAAAATCCTACAGGTACACAATAACCGTAGAATCAGAAATTGAAAAAAAAATTAGACATCCGCAAAATATTTGATGACGATATCTCTTATTTTAGCGTCGATTTCTGGGAATAATAAGTAACACATATACACCAATTTCGGTTGGTAACATTTCAGAGACGAAGAAGAAAGCGATGGGTTTTTTTTTTAAGTAAGAGTGAACGAGTAAAGTAGTCCAAGGCTCAACGAATGTTTATCATTGGCAAGATCTTGGAGAAGAGACAACAGCAGCTAAGTGATCGGTTACGTAAACTCGTCTGCAAAGGTCGGAATCTGTTTAATTACTTAATTTCCTACTTTCAGGTATCACGTGAAAATAAACGTAAAATAGAACAAAAATTATGTGATGAACTTAATTATATCTTCAATTATAAATGAATTAATTTCATTCCTTTTTTTTGTACAAATCACATACTTCTTTACTCTTTACTTATATAATAAGCACATTTATATACTATGCGCTTATATATTACATAAACTACGCTTTTTTTTAAAGGAAGGATGGTTGACGGGAATTCGGGTTGAGGAAGTGCGGATGATTTGGAATTGGCGTAAGCATGTACTATTCGGCCACTAACGATAATTAAGTTGATATTTCATTTTAATAATGAATGAGACATACACTAGACATCCATTCGTTCCGAAAAAGTGACCGCACGGATGGGATTCGAACCCACAACCGCGAGGTCCAGAGCAGGAACGCTACCCACTAGGCCACCGCGCCCCCCTGAACTACGCTTTACACCGTAATTGTAGAAGGAGGCGAAGGAATCAATAAATAAAAACTAAGCGACTATAATTTTGGCAATTATCAAATTGCTGAAATTAATAATTACGTGATTTACAATTAAATTAATATTGTTTTGATTTGCTAATCCATTATATCGTGAGTAAAATGCGTTTTGATTGGAATGTTCACTTTCCTTATGTTGCTCAAACATAAATTCATTTACAGGTGAAACGGTTATCTTGCTATTTAGTAAACGTAATTCCTTCACTTATTAACGTATGTGCAGAGGAATCCATGAATGATTTAATTATGGCCGAGTTTCCTTTTTTAATGCTTCGTTGGTTTTAATTATTAATTGCTAAGAAGGTAATTGTTACAAATTCTAAAGAGATTCCTTTCAATTGGCATTAAATTCAAATTGTTTTTATTTTTTTTTTAGCGAGCAAAATTAGACTTTCCACTTAGGGCAAGGTGTGCCACAAGGCTCCACAATTAACCTCTTCTATATAATACTGTAATGCTTGCTAAACATAGGCTATTTTCCTGCTTCCCATATCTATGGCAAAGAAAGGCAATGGCAACAAATAAAAGAAGAAAATATTTTATTCGTTCCATAATAAAAACTTATGTAATACATTATTGTAATTTATTCATATTGTAAATTTTCTGCTTGGCTTATCTCATTCTGACCCGTGCAAAATAATGAATTACTAACACCAATAAATTATTATTATTATAACTGTGGAATTATTTCTTCTTAGCAAAAAAAATAATTGGGATTTCATATGAGTGTTCGCGCTTGTTGATTGAAAATCTATAGACGGGCTGTTTAAAATTTTCATGGAATTATAAAATTGAATAAATTTTGAGCACATTAAGAAAGCTTCATGTCGATAGCAATGGTTTTTATATTTATTTGAATACAGATTTACAATAAATTGGATTTTTTTTTTGGAAAAGGAAAGATAAATTAGAAACAACCTTACTTGTTGCAGAAAGCATTAAATAAATTCAAAAATTCAGGCTATATTTCGTTTTTTTGAATTTATTTAAAGGAGAATGATTGATGGAAATTTTGGGTTGGGAAATTATGGATGATGTGGGACATTGGCTTAGACAGCGTAGTTCATTTAGCCACAACCGATTATTTGTAGATATTATTCATTTATAAATGAACATGGACAACCACAAACAGCCATGCCCTCGCCAGGATTCGAACCCAGGACCCGTCGCATTAGTTCTGGCGCGCTAACGCACGTGGCTAGCGGGCCGGCTAAATTGGATTTTGATCGTATGAATTTTCTCCAAAATTTATGAATAGGGTGTTACATTGAGTTATACCCTTGAATACATTTTGGGTACATTTTTAAAGTTTTGTCGATTGCAATTTTTTTTTGATCGAGTAAAATTGTTACAGATTTTCAAGAAATTATGCTTTGTTTACAAAGATTTGCTTTAAAAAATTTGCATAGAATATTGAAATTATAGATCTGAATGTATTTTGAGTAAATTTAAAAAGTTTCAAGTCGATGCCAAGTCGCCAAAATTGTTACAGATTTTCGAGAAGTTATGCTTTGTTCGCAAGGATTTATCTTAAAATTCATGCATGGAGTATTCGCAGTTTTTAATGGAATTATAATCCAGAATGAATTTTGAGTAAATTTGGAAAATTTTAAGTGGATGGAAATTGTTTTTATATTTATTTAAGTTACCAAGATAGTTACAGATTTTTAAGAAATTGTGATTTGTTCACAATGATTTATCTTAAAATCTTTGTATTGAGTATTCGTAGTTTTTAATGGAATTATTATCCAGAATGAATTTTGAGTAAATTTTGAAAATCTTAAGCCGATGGCAATTGTTTTTATATTTATTTAAGTTACCAAGATTGTTACAGATTTTTAAGAAATTATGATTTGTTGACAAGGATTTATCTTAAAATCCTTGTATTGAGTATTAACAGTTTTTAATGGATTTATAATCCAGAATGAATTTTGAGTAAATTTTGAAAATTTTAAGCCGATGGCAATTGCTTTTATATTTATTTAAGTCACCAAGATTGTTACAGATTTTAAAGAAATTATGATTTGTTCACAAGGATTTATCTTAAAATCCTTGTATTGAGTATTCGCAGTTTTTAATGGAAGTATAATCTCGATTGAATTTGGAGGAAATTTCCAAAGTTTTAAGTCGATGGAAATTGTTGTTTATATTTATTTAAGTCACCAAATTGTCACTGATTCATAAGAAATTGTGTTTTGATTGCATGGATTTATTTTAAAATTTATGAATGGGATGGTAATATATAACCCCTAATACATTTTAAGTATAATTTTGAAAGTCTTAAGTCGATTGCAATTGCTTTTATGTTTTTTGAGCCAGTAAAATTGTAATAAATTTTAAAATCCACGCATGGAGTATTTGTAGTTTTTAATGTCATTATACACCAGAATAAATTTTGAGTAAATTTGGAAAGTTTCAAGTCGATGGCAATTGTTTTTATATTTATTCGAGTCGCCAAGATTATTACAGATTTACAAGAAATTTTGTTTTGATCGGCCATAGTTTACAGAGACTTACGGACTTATTCTCCATATAACTTGAGTACTTGTGATTCATTTAAGTTATTAAATAAAATAGAAACAACCTTACTTGTTGCAGAAAGAATCAAATAAATTAAAAAAATTTGCTTGCAGAGTTACGAACAGGTTGAATATTCATATATTCAGGCTATATTTCGTTTTTTTTTTTAATTTATTTTAGTTATTGTTGTTAAATTAGTTTATTGTGTTTGTACAAATGTTCAGACCTACCATTCGGTATATAAATATTTATATTTTATAAACTGCTACTTGTTAATCGTTAATAGCGACTCTGAGATCAATGGCTATTAAATAAATTCAATAAAACGAAATGTAGCCTGAATATATGAATATTCAACCTGTTCGTAACTCTGCAAGCAAAATTAAGTCTTACTAAGACTATAAACAAATAACTTGTTGAAACAACTTCTTCCCTGGCTAGTGCCACGCCGGATATTGAATGATACAAAAGAAATTTGAATGGCTATTGTTAAAACGGGTACTTACTTAATCAAAAGAGCCTAATAATTATTTTTTAACACTTTACTAGCGTGTTGAAACATCGACTGTCCGTCTCAGCGGTCTTCCTGAACGTCCCCGGTTTCCTCTAGTCAGCATGAAAACTATTGACCAACAATTATCAAAAAAATTCCTGAAACCTGCTGAGTACGCTGCTGCACTGACCGAGTACTCGCGAAAATGGTTTATATCTGCCTACATATTCAGAGTCGAACTTATTTTAGCAAAAAATTGGATTCAAGAGTCTGTTAAAAAAATTGTTCGTTTACCTGAAAACAAAATTTTTTGGAAATTTTATATATTGTAAAATTTATTTGTACTGTGCAGTAGTAAAATATTTTTTTTTGCCTCTACCGAAACCATTTATTTCGGCCATAAAAATCGTGCCGAAACTACGATTACGAAGAATCGTAAAGAATATGTTACGAAGAAAGTATTGTGATCGTGATTTTTTTCCAAATTTCTTTTTCCGTTTTGGGGTCCTTTTAAATTGAAAATAAACCATGAAAGTGTAAATATAAATGATACCACCAAGTCAGAGAAAGTAACATAATGGCCACATCACCATTTTTTTTATTACAATTTTACATGGAAATTGAATAGAAACAATTGTGTAGGAAACCACATTTTTTTAACTTTTTTTTAATATTATGTCTCTTAAAGGAAAGGATATGTACTGTTCACTTACACAAAAGAAATCATCAGTTAAACCAATTTAATTGGTGTCTAGAAATTAATGCATACACTTCTTTTAATGAGAAGCTCGAAATATGTAAATTACTTTCGCCAACCTAAATTTGGCAGATGGTCGTTAATGGCAAATTACAAATACTTTTACTTATTCGATTAAAAGCAAATTCGTGTTTTAATTTTTACGAGATTTATATTGATTGCGTTAAAAATCAGAATTACACGTAAAATCGTCTTTCTGGATAATTTTTTTTACCACTTTCGTTTAATGAAAATTAAATAAATATTAATAATTCAGTTCCATTTCACATTAATGTTTCATAAGTATAATTTTCAACTTTTATATATGTCATAAAGAATAAATTTAATATAAAGTCATTAAAGGATCGTAAAGTTAATGCTGATTTTTGGGTATTATATCGTAAAATTAATGAATATATTGATTAGCCATATTTGTTAGAAGCTGCATCGATTAGCTTTCTAAATGAAAAAACTCTGATTTTTCAGTTAAAAACTCATAAAACGCTTACTGGTTCTAAAATTTTTGATTAAATTTTATAAATTAAATTTAAAAGAATTGACCTTAATGCTAGGCTGAAAGACCTCTGGTTAATTGCCTGTTGAGGGCATTTATAAAAGTGTCTCAATAAATATGTTGTTTCTCTCTAATTTGTTGTTTGTGTTTTTGCATTATTATATTTTTTTATTAATATGTCATACCCTAAATAATCGAATTATTAGTATTATTATTATATATCTTTGGGCGAACCATTTTTTTTTAATAATAACGTTAATTATAGAAATAATAATCTTTCGCAGATATATAACACCTACACAGCAGTCGTTAATTATACGTAAGAAAATAAATAATTGTAGAGATAAACACGAACATCTTGAATGTGCCACTCTTGAAGCGCAAACATTTATAGCTGCAATTAGATATAATTGAAACTTTTCCTTGATGGGCGAGGATTTATATAGAAATTTATTGTTCAATTTACAAGAAGGCGCAGTGATACATAATTGGATACGATTTCATTTAATGAACTTATTTTTCTCTTGCGGGAACGCGGAATAAATGGAATTTACGTATAAAATGCGTTTAAGTAAGCCGTTTTTCTCTTGCGAATTTCAGTAATTTTATTTTACATCTTCCTGAAGAATTTTGAATAGTTTCAATAGTGAAAAAAAAAGAAGAAAAAAAAAATTAAAGAAATTACCGGTGAAACTTTTAACTGAATAGTTTTTATAATGTCGAAAATATTAATGTATGAGTGTGATTTTGATGGAGAATACATGGATTTTCTCTAGCCCATCAGTTTGAAGCAGTTGTCACAAAGTTGTTCATCGGACATTTCTTTAATATATCCAACTTTTGTCAATATTGAAACTTTTAGAAGTTGTTCAGGAAAATTTAAACATAAAAAAATAAAGTTTTAAAAAAATATTACTGAAATTCTCAAGAGAAAATCCGTTAAGGCTTACAAATTTTAATTAAAAAAAAAACCTATTCAAAGTTGTTCAGGAAGGTGTAAACTTAAAGTCTGCCAAAAATTGCAATAAAAGATGCATTAACATACAGGAAAAACTAATGAAATACTTTTGAAACTTAAAATATTGCTAAAATTCTCAAGAAACAATCCATTAATAAGCTTACAAATTTTAATTAGCAAATTTCAGGCCATTGTGTGTGTTTGATGGAAAATACATAGATGTTCTCTAGCTCATATATTGACAAAATAAACCAATCGGTTTGAAGTTAGTCGGAGCGGTTGTTATCGGTAATTTCTTAATTATTTTCGACTTTTTTCATTATTGAAACCACTAGACCATTCGTTAACAAAATTAACGAATCAGTTTGAAGTAGTTGTTACAAAGTTGTTCATTGGATATTTCTTTAATATATCCAACTTTTGTCATTATTAGAAGTTATTCAGGAAGATGTAAACATAAAGTCTTAAAAAAATATTACTGAAATTCTCAAGAGAAAATCCGTTAAGGCTTACAAATTTTAATTTAAAAAAAAATCCCTATTCAAAGTTGCTCAGGAAGGTGTAAACTTAAAGTCTGCCAAATATTGTATATTCCTCTTTTACACTCCTCCATCCTCTGGATTTTGTTCTTAAAAAAAATCCCTATTCAAAGTTGTTCAGGAAGGTGTAAACTTAAAGTCTGCCAAAAATTGCAATAAAAAAGCATTAACATACGGGGAAAACTAATGAAATACTTTTCTAACTTAAAATTCGGCCCAATCGTCATTTGTCTCTGCGTAAATTCTTTTTAATTTGAAAAGAATTTAATATCAAAAAATGAAATTGTATTATCATGTTCTGGAACAATATTATTTCTCTTTTCTTATCTTTTTGAAGCACAGAATACTTTTAAGACATTTTTATTCTATTATTATTATTATTTTGTAAGCTTAATTAAGACAATATTATTTCTTTTTATTATCCTTTTGGAACACAGAATACCTTAAAGGAGTTTCTCGACTATTATTATTTTGTAAACTTTGTGTGATCTTAAATGTATAATTGTTTTAGACACGAAAGTTGTAACGTAAATAGATTATCTGCTATTTAAACATAGAGGTGTAATTAATGTAATAACGTATATATATATACAAGACACCATGTACGCGTAGATTTATTTAAATTAATTATGGAGAAATTGCAACAACATTCACTTTAATCAACAAGGCTTGGACGACCGTACATTTAGTGTGGAGAAAAGAAAACATTTATAAATTTCAAATTTCATTTCATGCTTCAAGCTAAATATGTCCTGATATGTATAATTTAAATGCCGTAAGAAATATATTAATATATTTAGATAATTATATTAGCAACATACATGATGTATTTGAAATAACGAACGTAACCACAAAGAGATTATATTATTTTTAAACGATATTCGCAATTATTTTGTTTATAATTGTAGCAAAAAGCCCGCAATTAATTATTAAAGTTAATGAGTGAAAATATGCAACATGTTTGAGGGCAGTGGTAATGTGACCTAATTTTTAAACGGCATCGGCTTTAGATATCGAATTACAACAAGCGCGTAGGAAATGTCTGAGTGCTCTTTAAGCGTCAGTGAACTTGAGGACCGTTTATCGTTTACAGAAAAAAAAACGTTGCGATAACACTTCTGTCCTACTCTCACGTGACCAAAATAGTGTAATAGTTAAATCGTGGAAACAAATTGTAGTAAAAATTTCGACTAAATCGAATGATATAAAAGGGCCTGGATAGTGGCAAATTAATTTCAGGTAACCTTAAACTAAAAGAAATATTTAGTAGTACCAATGGTATTTCGTGAATGCAGGCATTCCGCAAAATGAAAATACATGTACAAGATTTTGACCTTTTATATAACCCAACGAGATTATGCTGTGCTCATTCCTGCTGCATGTGCTCTGGTGGTCATCACGTTTGACATTTAATGCTCATCTAAATGGTATTTATTCCGATAATCGGAATACATTATCAATTTAAATTAAATTAAATGCGATACTGATTAGTTATAACGAGCACGATGCAGAAGAACACGAGATACGGAATCTGTAATGCATCATCATAAAGGAGTCAATGTTTGCAATATTAAGAAAGAAAATATTCATACAATATCTACTATATTAACCTCTTCATGGACAAATTAATTTTAAAATTTCATAATCAATTAAAAAATTATTGGTATCTCGATTTTTTTTTTCTTCAAAAAAGGAGAGTGAATGACTATAAGGGAATTGGCGTTATCGATTTGCAGTTCGGCCACTAACGTATATAAGTTTTTGAAGATTTCATTTTAATAATGAATGGGACACATTCACTACACATCCATGAACCCGCACTGCCACTTCTTCGTTCTGAAAAAGTGACCGCATGGATGGGATTCGAACCCACGACCACGAGGCCCAGAAGCAGGAACGCTACTCACTAGGCCACCGCGGCCCCTGGTATCTCGATTGAACAACAAATAGTGGTATCAAAATGCACGCCTGCTACGATTTTCGGAGCTTCGAATGAGATGAAAATTCAAACATCATGAGGAATGGTATGAACATAACTACTAGTTTGTTTAATAGAGGCTAACTGATAACAAGGGTCATCAAACACCATAAAAGAGGCTAAAGGAAGCTTCAAAAATAGAACAAATACTCGTTTTATTTTGCGACTCGTCCGAGAGAATAATAATAATATTAACAAAGGAAAACAAATAGATTGTACTACATACATTTTACAAACATGAGATTTTTTAATCATCTTCAAGAATTATTAGAAAAGATGAAGGTATCAACAGAATTCATAAACAAACGTTAATTATGACTAGCCATTTATAATTGATAGCAGCTGGTTTCGGTATTGTCCTGGATTATACGCATGGGCACCAACTGCAACGGCGTTTATGAACTAAATAATTGAGGTAATTATTATATCAGAGTCTGGCACAAGCGTGTACATTAAACTCGTTTCAGACATGACAACAATATATGAATCTCAAGTATGCACAAATATTATGTTTCACACGTTGGCTGTGTTTATACAGTGCGCGCCTAAAGTATGGAATATATTCAGTAAAACCAAAATAAAATATTTTTCATTCTTTTTTTTTAAATGACAACCCCCTATTTTTGTTCTTGATTTTAAGAGATCTTTTCATTGTCGAACTGGCAGTATAAAAATATAGCCATCTTACATAAGATATTTTTCGAGTAAATGACAATTGAAGGTGAGAACTTGACATTTAAAGTTTTTGCAAAATGATCTTGTTCCAGCGCTTTTTTTCCAAACAAAAATGATCTTGAACTTCCATACATACAATATGGTTTTAGCAAGATGGCGCAATCCCGCACTATGCCCGTTTTTGGACAATTGCATTACGAATAGGTGGATTGGCAGGTGAGGACCGATAGAATAGCTCGCGAAAGAGATAAATGCGCAGAATGAGCCTGTAAAATATTCAAAATGTTGATAAAGAATGTCTACATGTGCAATTAAAAAAAAAATAATTGTGAATTTAACAACAAATTAAAAGAAACGCGCCTACTGCGGGAATGCGCCGTTTTGCTAAAACCATATTGTATTATACAGGGTGTTTCAGCGCTCTGGGAATGGTCAATCACGTGCTTATTTTTCAAAATTTCGAAAAATGTTTTATACAAAAGTTGTGTATAATAGTGAGCTGCACGTTCTAAAAATATTTAAGTTTATACAGGGTGTCTCATAACAAAGTTACAGACCAAACTTATGTTTTTTTTAATAAAACAGCCCGTATTTTTTGTCATTTTTCAATTTTATGGAGCAAATAAAGGTGAGTTACTTCAATACTCCCTATACCTATTGTTTGGCGTTTTCGAAATATTTGAAGATTTGTTGAAATTCAAGGTCTTCGTGAAATTTTATTTTTGCCCCAGTGATTGACGTTGAACGATTAAAATCATTTCTATTATTTGGTTGAAGGTTCGAACTATACAGCCAACCATGATTTCATACAAAAAATTATACAGAGTGATAAAAAAATACGGTAGAAAAACCGAACTTATATAGTTAAATAACTTCGTTTTTTCAAATAGCACACCCTGTATTTAGTAACGTATTTTTAAGTAGAATACAATTATCTTCCAGATTGTATAAGGGTTCCCTATTCCTAATCTCAATAGTTTTCTTGTATTCGGCGATTATCATATCAGGAATAATTATTATAATCTGAAAGATAATTGGATTCTTCTTGAGAACACGTTACTAAATACAGGGTGTGCCATTTGAAAAAACGAAGTTATTCAACTTTATAAGATGGGTTTTTCTACCGCATTTTTTTATCACCCTGTATAATTTTTTGTATGAAATCTTGGTT
Source organism: Ocypus olens (assembly GCA_910593695.2). Lineage (NCBI taxonomy): Eukaryota > Metazoa > Arthropoda > Insecta > Coleoptera > Staphylinidae > Ocypus > Ocypus olens. The sequence continues at coordinate 9,658,910 of OU343059.1, read as the reverse complement.
GGCTCTATAGTTAGAACCTTCAACCAAATAATAGATATGATTTTAATCGTTCAACGTCAATCACTGGGGTAAAAATAAAATTTCACCCAGACCTTGCATTTCAACAAATCTTCAAATATTTCGAAAACGCCTAACAATAGGTATAGAGAGTATTGAAGTAACTCACCTTTATTTGCTCCATATAATTGAAAAATTTAAAAAAATACTGGGTGTTCCATTTAAAAAAAAACATAAGTTTGGTCTGTAACTTTGTTATGAGACACCCTGTATAAATTTAAATATTTTTAGGGCGTGCAGCTCACTATTATACACAACTTTTTGTTGTAAAATGTTTTTCGAAATTTTGAAAAATAAGCACGTGATTGACCGTTCTCAGAGCTCTGAAACACCCTGTATAAAAGAAAAAATATAAAACAAAAATATTTAATGACCTATCCACCCCTACCAGAATTGAATGCTGCCTACAAACATTTACATGTCTTTACAATAACAATACCTCGTTAAAGTAAATTAAATTAAATTAAACTGATTCTTAGTAACAGTAACAATCAAGTTACAAACAATACTTTGTAAATAAAAAACTATTCGAACTTCGAATTATATTCATCCAATGAGGTTGCACAAAAATATTCGACCCCTTCCAGAATTGAATTCAGGCTACAAACATTTATATTTTTTTGAATTAAATTAATTCTTAGTAAGAGTGAAAATCAAGTTATAAACAATATTTAGCAAATAAAACTATTCGAACTTCGAAAATAACAATAAAATACACTTGCTATTAGAATTGAACGAATAAAATGTTGACAGCAAATTTTTAATTTTTTGAGGGATTAACCGTGTGCTGTTATCTGATAAATATATTTTTAAGGCGACATCTATTGTCAAAAACCAATCCGCAGTTGTCGATGATTAATGTTCACCATTGTTATTGTTATAATTGGCTCTTGTTGACTTATTGTATAATTGCCGATGGATAATTCCACTCAATTAGGGAAATTGGTTTTTGGACAATAGATTCCGCCTTAATAGTGTTTTAATCTTAATGACTACTTTGTTGTTTTATAGCTATTCGGAGTAATACATTTTCCGCGATTTATTTACATAAAGAATGAATCTTTCCAACGGAGAAAATAAGACTGAAATGTGTGCCAAATTTAAATATAACACCTGAAAAAATACGAAAGAAGGGAATTGATGGATGAAAAGATTATAATAATTAATGATATCACCATAAGTGTTGATTGTGTGCCAAATTGCTAAACTAAAATAATAAAAAATTAAGGAATCAATGGATGAAAAATTTTAATAATCAATGATCCCCGTAAGTGTCACAGTCAACCGGAAGAAGAACGAAGACGTTTGGACTTACATTTGTAGATTTAGCATTGTTCACATGTTATAAAATAATTTCTGGAAATGTTTTGTATTTGTAATATTGGGGCTGATAACTTTACTATTTTTAAATTTTATACATTTTAATATTGACTTTCTGACTGTATTTAAATTCATGTTAATTTGGAAATTCCAAAGTTTTAATAAAGATTTTTTGACAATTTAGAATGATGTATTAATTTCAAATTTTAATTTTAATTTAACTCAACCATTATAATATAGATTTTTTGATATTTCAGAATGATGTATTGATTTAAAATATTAATTCTAATTTTAATTTAATTCAACCATTTTAATATGCATTTTCTGATCATTTAGAATAAAGTATTAATTTCAAATTTTAATTTAAATTTTATTCAACCATTTTAATATAGATTTTCTGATAACTTAGAATGATGTATTGATTTAGAATTTTAACTTCAATTTGATTCAACCATTTTAATGTAGATTTTTTGATAATTTAGAATGATTTTTTAATTTTAATTGAACTCAAACATTTTAATATAGATTTTCTGATATTTCAGAATGATGTATTGATTTAAAATTTTAATTTAAATTTAATTGAACCATTTTATTATAAATTTTCTGATAATTTAGAATAATGTATTGATTTAAAATTTTAATTTAAATTTAATTTTACCATTTGAATGAATGAAGTATTGATTAAAAATTTAAATTTAAATTGAATTTTACCATTTGAATGAATTCAGTATTGATTAAAAATTTAAATTTAAATTTAATTCCACTATTTCGCGTTTTTTTTTGTATATCAAATAAAATCCTACCTTCTTTAAGAGCCGCAGTAGTATAGATCCCAAAAATTGTAAAGAGGGTGTACTAGGCTAAACCGGAGTACCACAAACACGACTGAAGCTTTGATTGTGTATCACCCCTTCTTATAACATTCAGCAGCGAAAGAGAAAGTATCTGGTCTGACAGCAGCAGCAGTAGCGCTCCTCGACGCACTCGCAGGACGTGCGTGTCCTCCGCATCCTGCCGCCGCCGCTGTCGCGATCCGGGCCCGGATATCTTCTCGGCATTCATCTTCGAGCTATCATTATACGCGAAATTTTCATGCCCTAAACCAGAACTATCACATTTCACTTTTTGTTATGCAATTATTTCCTGTGTTTAATGGCTGTGCTTAAATCGGTGTTAGATAATGGTATTGTATGGTGTGTGTGTGTGTGTGTGTGTGTGTGTGTGTGTGTGTGTGTGTGCATGCAAAACATTTTCTTCTCTAGAGGTCATGAGTCTTCGTGCCTTTTACTCTGGAGGCTATTTCATGAAAAATATTAGGGCCCCGTAAAAAAAATATATGATTATTAAAAATTATAATTAAGATTTAGACTAATTTTGTTTAACTTTTTTGGATAAAAATAGGCCTTCCATGATTTCACAATTTCTTGGGCCCCGTAAAAAAATATTTGATTATTAAAAATTATAATTAAGATTTAGACTAATTTTGTTTAACTTTTTTGGATAAAAATAGGCCTTCCATGATTTCACAATTTCTTGGGCCCCGTAAAAAAATATTTGATTATTAAAAATTATAATTAAGATTTAGACTAATTTTGTTTAACTTTTTTGGATAAAAATAGGCCTTCCATGATTTCACAATTTCTTGGGCCCCGTAAAAAAATATTTGATTATTAAAAATTATAATTAAGATTTAGACTAATTTTGTTTAACTTTTTTGGATAAAAATAGGCCTTCCATGATTTCACAATTTCTTGGGCCCCGTAAAAAAATATTTGATTATTAAAAATTATAATTAAGATTTAGACTAATTTTGTTTAACTTTTTTGGATAAAAATAGGCCTTCCATGATTTCACAATTTCTTGGGCCCCGTAAAAAAATATTTGATTATTAAAAATTATAATTAAGATTTAGACTAATTTTGTTTAACTTTTTTGGATAAAAATAGGCCTTCCATGATTTCACAATTTCTTGGGCCCCGTAAAAAAATATTTGATTATTAAAAATTATAATTAAGATTTAGACTAATTTTGTTTAACTTTTTTGGATAAAAATAGGCCTTCCATGATTTCACAATTTCTTGGGCCCCGTAAAAAAATATTTGATTATTAAAAATTATAATTAAGATTTAGACTAATTTTGTTTAACTTTTTTGGATAAAAATAGGCCTTCCATGATTTCACAATTTCTTGGGCCCCGTAAAAAAATATTTGATTATTAAAAATTATAATTAAGATTTAGACTAATTTTGTTTAACTTTTTTGGATAAAAATAGGCTTTCCATGATTTCACAATTTCTTGGGCCCCGTAAAAAAATATTTGATTATTAAAAATTATAATTAAGATTTAGACTAATTTTGTTTAACTTTTTTGGATAAAAATAGGCCTTCCATGATTTCACAATTTCTTGGGCCCCGTAAAAAAATATTTGATTATTAAAAATTATAATTAAGATTTAGACTAATTTTGTTTAACTTTTTTGGATAAAAATAGGCCTTCCATGATTTCACAATTTCTTGGGCCCCGTAAAAAAAATATTTGATTATTAAAAATTATAATTGAGATTTAGACTAATTTTGTTTAACTTTTTTGGATAAAAATAGGCCTTCCATGATTTCACAATTTCTTGGGCCCCGTAAAAAAATATTTGATTATTAAAAATTATAATTAAGATTTAGACTAATTTTGTTTAACTTTTTTGGATAAAAATAGGCCTTCCATGATTTCACAATTTCTTGGGCCCCGTAAAAAAATATTTGATTATTAAAAATTATAATTAAGATTTAGACTAATTTTGTTTAACTTTTTTGGATAAACATAGGCCTTCCATGATGTCACAATTTTTTGGGCCCCGTAAAAAAATATTTGATTATTAAAAATTATAATTAAGATTTAGACTAATTTTGTTTAACTTTTTTGGATAAAAATAGGCCTTCCATGATTTCACAATTTTTTTCTCTTAATATTGTAAGGTATGAGCCACAGAATTTTGTTACTCAGTTGGTCATGCTTGTGAGAGAGAGAAAGGTAGCAATCATGTCTGAGATTAATTCATTTTTAAAATCTAATTTAAATGAACTAATCTCTCTCATGCCGTAATAATATGCGACATACCTCATTTATCTCACAGCCAATTTTGAAATAAAATTTTGTGGCTCACGCGATATTAATTATCTTGTAAAATATAAAAATAAGGCTGAAAGACCTCTGAACAATTGCCTGTTGAGGTCATTTGTAAAAGTGCCTCAATAAATGTATTATTTCTCTCCCTCTCTCTCTCTCTCTCTCTCGATAAAAATAATTTAATCAGATAAAATTTAAAATCTATCAGAAAATTAATAAGATGTGAAGATAAGAAGTGAAACACACTGTATATCACTATTTTCATATAAGAGGTAGGTAATTACTGTTTAGTGCAGGTGCTTAAAAATAATGATCTTGTTTGTCCTAGAAGCGATCTTGCTTGTTTAACACGTTAACCGCTTTGTCAGTCACCGGTGACTGACACTGAAGTATTCCAATGGGGCCACGTCTGCCACCGATGACTGACAGTGAGTACCTACTTTAAACTTACCATGTAGCGCAGTCAGTCACGAGATGAATGAAATAAGCATTTTTTTACTCATTTTATAAAATAAAACTTAAAAACAAAGAAAAGTTTTTTTGACATTTTACAAAAAAACTTGTTGGCAACCAATGCGTTAAGACAAAAAGTAGTCTGGATATGTAAATATTTAATGCTTCTGCAACAAGTGAATATTTTCAATTTTAATTGATCGTTTGTCTCAGAAGCGACTTGTTTGGTAAATTAGAATAAAAAGTAGTCTAGACGTATAAACATTCAACCTTAAATATTTAAATTAATTTGAGACAAACTCACTTATTGCAGATTTATTGAATAAACGTAAAAGCTATTTTTCGTAATTTTATTACTTTTACTTCTGCAAGCGTTTTCAATTTTAATTTATTTTATTTGTGTCTGGGTTATTAATTGGTAGCATCTGGAATTTTACGCTGAAAGTATTTTAGGATAACATATGTCGTTAATAAATCGAATCCTTCGCATTTTCATCGATCATCCTTTATTTTTGCACTCCGTATAAGAGCTTTATAGATTTTGCACAGCTTTAGAATTCTCCATGTAAGAGGTTTATGGACACGGTATATCATAAAGGATCAGCACACGTGTTACAGTACAAAGATCGACTGAAATAGAATTAATGACTCTTCGGGATTTCAGGGGTCCTTTGGACTAACAAGCCGAGTTATATAAACACAAAGCCGCCAAGGGTGGAAATAGGATTACACGCACACTCTCTTAATCCACGTATTTCGGAATTTGAAAATATGTCGCCCTTGTTAAATTTGGAAATATTACAAAGTAGTAATTTAATTATACAGTGTCCCATTATAAATTTCCACCCCAAATATCTCGAAACCTGAGCAAAATGGCAAAAAATGTTTCAGATAAAAGTTGTAGGGTTCGGAGGGGTGCATATGCTGGTGACCTTGAAAATGACTTTGGCGTTAATTTTCAAGGTCAAACGAAGGTCAACTTTAATTTTTAAAATAGAACTCCCTCTTTTTTATTACGGGATCATATTCTACGAGAAAAAATACAAACTTTTTGTAGGAAAGATTTTTATCTAAATGCTGTTTTTAAGAGTTTTTTCACGAATTTTGTCCGTCGTGTTGTTTGAAATCTCAGATTAATTCATGCAGTACCCTTATTTGTTTTTTATTTGTGACTTAACACTTGCTTGTCCAACAGATATAATGTTTATTTCGCATAGTAATATTAATTTCACCCAATAATGGCTAAATTTGTAAGTTGATCAAACCATTAAAAATTAAAACACTAAACTCTTGGTTGCCTTACAAATATATTGTTTATTTTGTATAATCATTAAATATTCAATAAACCGATTAAACCAATTCTTACTTTTAAAATAAAATTAATTACCATATTTCATAGCTATGTTATTTAAAGATTTTTTTTCTATTGCCAAAATCTTTGGATAATAAATATATCGACTTTTTTTATCCGCAATTAAAAATGCATTCTGGAGTTGTTATGACTCGAAAAAGGTCAAAAATCCAAAGAAGGATAACGTGTACTTAAGTAATACAAGTTTAAATGGAAACGGTACAATTTCCAGTCCACGAATGTTTTTATAAACTTTCGTTGCATTTTTGATAATTCATTGAAACATTCCACGGCCGCACGCAATTTTCAGGAAACAGTCGATTTTTTTAAAAGTAATTAAGCAATTTATTATGTTTAATTAAGAGTTATAAATTGTTGAAATAATTCGAATAACTATTTTTTTTTATTTGCAGACTGAACTTAGGAACTCTTCAATAAAATGCACTTTGTTGATATCACACACGCCTTATTTTTATTTTTGAGACTATAATTTCGACCCTTTGGATCGAAACTATATTTATTGTGTGATGTCAAAAAAGTGCATTTTATTAAAAAGTTACTAACCAAAATGTATCACAAAGTAATTGCTTCCACCATCATATGACTGAACTTATATTTTATTTTTGTTCTATTTTTTTTAATAAAGGCATTATTAAACCCGAAACTAGTACAGAAAAAAAATTACATACTGGGACGTACTCTTTGTCTACATCCAGTAACATTCACCCAGTAAAAATTGATACTAAGTACCAATTTTTACTGGGTGAATGTTACTGTTAGTAATAACTCTTATTACTCCAAAATTAATATTATTAATAATTTTAAAAAAAACACGTCGACTATAAATATATCTTTGGGTACATTGTACTCGATGATTCAGCTTATAATTATTTGCGATTTTAGGTCTAAATAAGGGCAGAAAGACCTCAGATCGATAACCCGGGCAGACTAACACTCATATTTAATGTAATGTTATATTTTTTATTGTTATTTATAATGTACATACTTATACAGTTTGAATAAAGACTGAAAGTGTGTAGGTAGAAATAAATTTGTTGAAGTTGATATTTATCGGTCAAACTAGGTGTTCCGCAGGGATCCATTCTTGCGCTTCTTTTATTTTCTCTATATACGTGTACTATCCTAAGTCAATTACAGTATTCTAGTGAACAAAATTATGCAGCTGGTAGTCAACTTTACTATTCCTTCACACCGCCTTTTTTGTTTGCAAAATAAGCTACTGTCTCCACATATTAAATCAAAATGGGTCATTGACTCTAAAACCATTTTTTTTTAAACTCTATTTAATGAAATGAAATGAGTGTTAATAAAAAAATACGAATGCATTTGATTGAAGGCTAAATTCAATGACCTAACCCACACAAGCAAACTTGAAATTATTCACGTGCAATGTGTTTCCCAATAATGAATAATATGCTAATTCTGCCAATTTGATCATTTGTTTATATTTTTTTATTATATCATTAGAGCTAATTGCTGCATATAAATCACATTACTTTGTAATTCTGTTTAATTATTTTTTATTACCTTATTGTTTGAGGTCCCTTGAGCGGATTCCTGCCATTTTTTAATGGCCGCTGTGTGTGTCCGCCCGTTCGCGTTTAATTTCAAAAACGAATAAATATTTTTACTCTCTACTAAATAAAATGACAGTTAAGAGTTTTACAGTCATATGCAGAGTGCAGTTAGAAGGTACTAACATGTTTCTTAAAATGTTTAAAAATCTCAATTTTAAAATAAATATTTTTATTTATTTATTTTTATTTAGGAAACAAAACAGATTTACAAAATTCAAACTGTCTTTATCACACAAAATTTAAACAAAGTAAAGACAAATAGATAAAAGAATTTACAAAAAATTATTACAATCGAATGAAAAAATCAAAAACTAATACTTATAACAGCAATGACTAAATTAATATCAATTATAAATATTAAAATTTAAATTAAATTAAATTAAAACAAACTTAATTACATCGGATTGAATTGAATCAAATTTAAATTAATTAAATTATATATTGACATAAATATAGATTACAGTATTTGACATTTCAGAAAAAAAAAATCATAGAATAAGCTCCGAAAACGTGTTTATTTAGTATTGTCTGAAAAAGAAATATACATCTGCTATAAATTGAAAATATTAGACCGAGATACTTTAGGTCGATAGCCCATTTGACAGTCTTTTATATTTGAAAATATGTAAAAAAATGTAATCATGCCAAAAGGCTGTTAATAAATGTAATATATGAAAATATTACTGAAATCAATGATAATTAACATTTGAAAAATATAAAACCGATAAATGAATATATTCAGTGTGTTATTAAACTATGCATGGAAAAGATTTTCTCGGCATCACGAAGAACTGAAAAGCTTATGGTAAAATTTCTAAACCGAAAGCAGATGTTTACTATGGTATATTAAATATATCCATTATAGTTATCCTGAATATAAAATTCTCTATCTATAACTATAAATTTACACATTTAGATACGTTAATTTAAGTTCAATAATTATTCAAATCTAATAAAATAACACTAAAAACACAATTAGTGGTATCTCCTGGTAAATTTGGTAAATAACAGTTTCTACGAATGTAAAATACGTTTAGGAAATTACGTTTCGTAATAAATTGTGAATATCTATTTAATGACTTATTGATTTCTGTTGGTAACTGCCATGAAATAAATACGTAACACTTGTATATTATTATATTTAATTCACCGTGAGCATACTTTGTTTTTATAAGTATTTCACTAATCAATTATTTATGCATGATCAATTAAATACTAAAGATCAGGGTAATACAATATTTTTTCGCATCTTATTAAATAATATAAACGGTGTTAAATCGTTTTTGATTGAGTAAGTTGTCCATTATTCGGCCGAATCATTTTCTCCAATCAAATGCTAGCGGTTTCATTGCCCAACAAGTTTCAGCCAATGGCATGACGACGATTTTACTTTCTCAACAGTTTAGTTGTTACTATGGTTACGATTTGCTTTTTGTCAGCGAACTGCCGAAATTTCCAAATAGAAAAATTGTTCGTTATAACAAACAGAAAAATCTTAAGGTATTTATTTAATATGATGCGAAAAAGTATATAATCGTATATACTCGGGTGAATGAATATTGTCCAGGACACCTCATCTTTCAGATAATCCCATATGGAATAGTCAAGAACCATCAGATGTGGAAATCGTGCCGACCGATTTATTGCAGATCTTCGCAAAATTATTCGCACCCCAATATGTTCCTTACTATTACCTGTGTGAGTACAGCCGTATGATAAGCGGCGCCGTCTTGCTGGAACCATATGCATTATTGCAGGACGCACAAAATTTTCGATCACGGTCGATATCGCAACTGCATTGATATTGTGATTTTGTGATTTTTGAAGGAGCAAGTTACGATGATATTCTGTGAGATTACACCACAACTCTTGGATTTTCGTTACTACAAATCTGCTTGCCTATAAAGCAGTTGAGGTCTTATCGGACATAATCAGACGGTGAATAAATTCGTTCTTCTCTAGCTAACTGTTGAAGGTGTTTTGCAAAATCTATACTTTGGTCATAATCCGCTGGTTTTATTTTCTGTACCAACTATATTTTATACGGAAAGAGGTGTAAACTACGTCGCAGAGATATGTTTAGTTAGGCAGTACATCTTCGAGCTGAAGTTCCTGGTTCTTCATCGATATATACAAGTTCAATGTTTTCTTCTGTTCTGGTGGAAGATGGTCTTTCAGATCGTGGACGATCACTCTCTGATCCCTGTTGCTGAACACGTGCAACTAAGCGACATAGAAAATTTCGTTGCGTATCAATAATTTAGTGTCGATTTTTTAAACAAAATTCTTTTCCAGGAAACATTTCCTGACAATTCCTGGAAAGAATAAAAAAAAATATTGGGAATAAAAAAAAAGTATTTAAAACTCCTCTGTGACTTAAATTTTCAAATTTATAATGTTCTTATTGTTAATTATAATTTTAGTGTAGATTAGAGGATTGTTTAGAATTAATACGTTTTTTTTGTAAAAAGGAAAATTTTGTCAATAAATTAATTATTATTTCTGTTATCATTACGTGTTAGTGACTATTAAATAGCTAAAATTTGTTCAGATTCAAATTTAAAAAGGATTAAAAATTTAAACTGAAAATTTACGGAAGTAACGTTTTTAAGAACGAAAATATACTGAAGAGAAAAAAAACACTTGAAATTTCGACCATTTTCAAATCGCCATAACTCGGCGTATTTTTAATCGATTTTGATAAAAATTTGAGGGCAAGAAACTTTGAAGTTTCTAGCGCCCCTGTGAAAAAAAGTTTTTTCTGGAAACCATGTCCAACTTTGATGATGTCTAAGGAGTTGTAAAAATGTTGTCCACTCGATCCACCATTAAGGCATTAGGATTTGATCAATTCCCTATGCAGGACTCAAAGAAGTTCCTACGACGATTTGGCACCAAGTTATGGGCATTTGAAAAAAGTTAATTTTGAGGCTTTTCGCATATAACTGTGAGTTCTGGGCGGGTAATTGAACACATTTCAATGCCCTTTTGGTGGACCGAGTCGACACATTTGATCCAACTCGGTACACGTTGCCAAAGTTGGACGTTTTTTGCCCTTCGAGTCCTGCATAGGGAATTGATTAAATTTTAATGCCTTTGTGGGGGATCGAGTCGACAAAATGTTTCCAATTCCATAGACATCGACATGGTTTTCTGAAAAAGCATTTTTTTCACAGAGGTGCTAGAGGGGGATGGAAGGGGTTACGCTTAAGTTTGCATGCATGACTTTAAAGAAGACACTTGAAAGTTTTTCGCCCTTAAAGATTTATCAACATCGATTGAAAATACGCTGAGTTATGGCGGTTTGAAAATAGTCGAAATTTGACGAATTTCAAGTGTTTAATTTTTTCCCCATAATAATAATTTCGTTGTTGAGTAAGTGTTGAAAAAGCTCTTGACATTCAGAAAGAAAAAAATTATCTCGAAATATCCATAATTTTTAAAGTTATGAATGTCAAGAGCTTCCAGTGCAATCGAGCAAAAATGTATTTTAAAGTGAATGTTATCATATGATTTTAAAATATACACAACGAAACCTTAAAAATTTTGTCCGATTTATCTTACGTGATTTCGCATACCTTATAATTTATGCAAATAACGAATTTAATGTGTTATTCAATTTGGCAATTTTCTGATCCCAAAAAAGTTACCGGTATAAACATATAAAAATTCGAAACATGGATCAGCGCAAATAGCGAATTTCCTGTATTGTTAAATTTGACGATTTTCTAATTCCGAAATAATGTGAACTGAACTGTACAGATTTGGATACATAAAAATTCGAACGTGAATTCGTACACCTTCGTTAATTAGCAAGTCGAAACAATGAAATACCTTTACGTATAAACGCCATTTTAATTATTGTCAGCTTTCTCCAATTTATTCATGTGGGAAATTTTGCTGCCGAAACAATACTAGAATATTCAATAAAATACCAGGACTATTATAATTTGCGAAATTAATATGCAAATCGATTCATTATTGACATCATTCATTAATTATTCCCCAATCCATTGGGGAATATTAATTTGAATTTTGTAATCTTTGGTAAATGCGAGCGATCGTATAAAATTAGAAAGAATATAACGTTAAAATAAACAGTAGTGTGAAATTGAGAAATCAAATTTTCTTATAATAATAATATATTTTATTTTTCAATAATACAGAAACCAAATAACAAAAGTCTATATTCTGTGACAGAGAAAAAATGAGATGTAGTCCAGATGTGTGGCAGAGCACACTCTGTTTAATAACTAAAATATAATGTAAATTTGCTTGTAGGGGGCTGCGGTGGCCTAGTGAGTAGAGTTCCTGCTCACGGGCCTCGTGGTTGTGGGTTCGAATCCCATCCGTGCGGTCACTTTTTCGGAACGAAGTCCATGGATGTTAAGTGTGTGTCCCATTCATTATTAAAAATGAAATCTCAAAACTATATATCGTTAGTGGCCAAATAGCCAGGATGCTTAAGTCAATTCCCAAATCATCCGCACTTCCTCAACCCGAATTCCCGTCAACCATCCTTCCTTAAAAAAAAATTGCTTGTAATAAAACCAAAATATAACTATTCCTATAAAATATATCCAAAATTAAATCTAAAATGTTTATGTTTAGACAATCAAAGAAGACACTTCAAAGTTTTTCGCCTTCAAATATTCATCAAAATCGACTGAAAATACGCCGAGTTATGGCGGTTTCAAAATGGTCAAAATTTCAAGAATTTCAAGTGTTTCATTTTTTTTCCTTCAGTATATATATTCACATAAATGTGTGAAGTTAAGAAATGAAACACTTAGTATATTTTATTTTATTTAAAATTAAACATAAAACCTTAATGATTATCCAATAACAAGCTGTACATAATTTATTACGAATGATAAATAACTTCGAAGAATTGTATATGGCAGCAAAAACATGCACCGCTATATATCATCAATGGCATTTCCATAAATTATTAAACCATTAATATCTGCAATCAACTACCTGTTTTGATTTCTATTATAGAAAAATGCAAACCACGGGCGTGGTAATAATTACTCTAAGCACCCATAAACACCGTCAAATAAAAAAGAAGAAAAAATGCAATTCGTAATAAATTCCTTAAATATTTCGACAATCGAGCTGTACACATACACGCAATATTATTCATTAAAAAAAATCGTTATATAACAGTTAACTGGAGCAGTGAATTTAGATATTTTCGCAGAGGCATTAATCCACATTATAATAATGTAATCGAAAATTATCATCATAACATGTTATTCACGCATTATTTTATCGAGGTAATAATATTTAAATGGAAAGTAACTCCTGAATACACCGATGTGTGGTAGGCTTTTGCAAGGTAATTGGTAAGTGGACGTTTAATTGCTCGAAGCATGTAGGATACTCCACTTTTTGATCTTTTAATATGCATGAGGAGATTGTGTTATTGTGATGACAAAGCAGATTAAGTGTAATTATTGTAAGGCAGGAACTAAGACAATGTAGTAAAATATATAAAGTCTGGCCGCACTATGAAGGCATCTGAGGAGCTATCTGTAACCGGTTAAAAACCACTGATGTATAAATAGAAGTGGATAGTGCACCAATAGCTAGCAAGTAAAGTGTAAACATCTGTGAATGTAAAGTAACAAAATATCCAATCACTTATAATGAGGGCGGTCCTTCCGACCCTTTGTTCACCTCAGACGCCTTCATAGCGCGGCGAGAGTATAACTGGAGTTACAAATGAAATTGTGAAAAAATTGAAAATTTTCTTTTGCTCATGAAAAGAGTCAACTATTCACGACGAGTTGACTCACAAAAAATAGTCATTTTGCACATCCTCTACAAGAAAGGTTACTAGTGCGTTATTTTCCAATTAAATTGGGTCTTTACGTAACTCACCCAATAAATGTATTGATAAATAAAATTCTTCTATAGATAACGAAAGAGGCCTAGTCAAATCAGACTGAAGGAAGATTGTATAGGTTGTTGCCTCTATCAATAAGTTTTCTAGTAGGGAGGCCAATCTTATCTTCATTTTCATGACTTTTTCGTCCTGGAAAAAGGCCCAAAAAGTCCTAAAAAATAGGCGCTGAAACAAGATTTTCTTTTCTCGGGACTTTTTGTCTTGAAAATAAAAACAATCCCCAGAAAGTAAAAAGTAAAATGTTCCAAATAAAGTATTAAATAAATTTCATTTTTAGGGCTTTTTAGCTCTAAAGAAAGTCCGGAAAAATAGGTTCTGAATTTTTTTTTCGAGAATATAAAGTCCCAAAAAAGTTCTAAAAAATGTCCCGAAAAAAATTCTGAACAAAGAGCCTTGAAAAAATTGATTACATGACTTTCATAGCCTGGAAAAAATCTCGAAAAAGTCCGGAAAAATAAGTGCCGAAAGTTTTGCTCAAGACTTTAATGTCATGAAAAAAATGAACTAAAAAAAGTCTTGAAAAATAAGTTCCGAAAATTTTGCTCAAAACTTTATTGTCATGAAAAAATTTTATTGAAAAAAGGTCCTGAAAGAAAAAGTATCGAAATTTTTGCTCAAGACTTAATTGTCATGAAAAACGTATATTGAAAAAAGTCTTGAAAAATAAGCTCCGAAAATTTTGCTCAAAACTTTATTGTCATGAAAAAATTGTATTGAAAAAAAGTCCCGAAATTTTTGCTCAAGACTTAATTGTCGTGAAAAACGTATATTGAAAAAAGTCCCGAAAAATGTTTATTTGCAGGACTTTTTATCCAGAAATAAAATCCGATGAAGTCCCGAAAAAAAATCTGAAGAGTCCGGAAATGTTTTTCTCGTGACTTTGTTGTCTTTAAAAAAACTGGAAAACTCAAAAAAGCCCCAGAAAAACTCCAGAAAGAAATCTAAAATAAAATCACGACAAAATTTAATTTTTTTCGGGCTCTTTTGCTCTGAAAAAAAAGTTTCGAAAAAGTTTCGAACAAGTCCTGAATTTTTTTTCAAGACTATTGTCCTGAAAACACTTATTCCAGAACTTTTTAGTCCTAAAAAAAATCCCGACAAAGTCCTGAAAATTTTGTCATGACTTCATTATCATGAAAAAAAATTCTGAAAAAATTTCTTAAATTTTAATTTCCAAGACATTTTAAAGGAAAGTTTTAAATAAATTTCATTTTCAGGGCTTTTTTGCTCTAAGAAATCTCCCAAAAAATAGGTTCTGAATTTTTTTTCGAGTCTATTGTCCTTAAAATTGCTGAAAGAAAGTCCCGAAAGAGTTCTAAAAAATGTCCCGAAAAAAATTCTGAACAAAGAGCCTTGAAAAAATTGATTATATGACTTTCATGGCGTGGAAAAAATCCCGAAAAATCCCGAAAAAATCCCGAAATATAATTGCCGAAAATTTTGCTCAATACTTTAATGTCATGAAAAAAATGAATTAAAAAAAGTCTAGAAAAATAAGTTCAGAAAATTTTGCTCAAGACTTTAAAATTATGAAAAAAAATGAATTAAAATAAGTTCCGAAAATTTTGTTCAAAATTTTATTGTCATGAAAAAATTGTATTGAAAAAAGTCCTGAAAAAAAAAGTCCCGAAATTTTTGCTCAAGACTTAATTGTCATGAAAATCGTATATTGAAAAAAGTTCTGAGAAGAACTTCTGAAAAAGTCCCGAAAAATGTTTATTTGCAGGACTTTTTATCCAGAAAAAAAATCCGAAAAAGTCCCGAAAAAAATCTGAAGAGTCCGGAAATGTTTTTCTCAAGACTTTGTTGTCTTAAAAAATCTGAAAAACTCAAAAAAAGCCCCAGAAAAACTCCAGAAAGAAATCCTAAATAAAGTCACGACAAAATTTAATTTTTTGGGGCTTTTTTGCTCTGAAAAAAATTTTCGAAAAAGTTTCGAACAACTCCTGAATTTTTTTTCAAGACTATTGTCCTGAAAACACTTATTCCAGAACTTTTTAGTCCTAAAAAAGTCCTGAAATATAAGACCTGAAAATTTTGTTCATGACTTTATAATCATGAAAAAAAATTCTTAAATTTTAATTTCCCTGACATTTTAAAGGAAAGTCCCGAAAAAGTCCTGAAATTTTTTCTCAGAACTTTGTTGCCCCCACGTAACAGTCAATCAATCTATTGATAAATAAAATTAAATCAAAGAGTCCGGAAATGTTTTTCTCAAGACTTTGTTATCTTAAAAAAACCCGAAAAACTCAAAAAAAAGCCCCAGAAAAACTCCAGAAAGAAATCCTAAATAAAGTCACGACAAAATTTAATTTTTTTGGGCTTTTTTGCTCTGAGAAAAATTTTCGAAAAAGTTTCGAACAAGTCCTGAATTTTTTTTCAAGCCTATTGTCTTGAAAACACTTATTCCAGAACTCTTTAGTCCTAAAAAAATACCGAGAAAGTCTTGAAAATTTTGTTCATGAAAAAAAATTCTGAAAAAATTCTTAAATTTTCATTTCCAGGACATTTTAAAGGAAAGTCCCGAAAAAGTCCTGAAATTTTTTCTGAGGACTTTTTTGCCCTACGTTACAGTCAATCAATCTATTGATAAATCAAATTAAATCAAATTCTTCTACAGATAACAAACGAGGCTTACTCAAAGCAGACTGAAGCAAATATTAGAATATCTTTATCAAAAAGTTTTCTAAAATAACCCAAAGGGAGGCCAATGTCTTCAGTCCATCCAGTAAAAAAATCTCCTGTTAGATGCCTTTCTTACATGTTGGAACAAAATATTTGCTTCACCAAAAATATAAGATATCAAGTAGTGATAAAAAGTGGGGATGTTATGGTCAATTTAAACTTTAGATAGTCGATATGAAAGTTGTGTTAAAAATAATGCGGATGATACGGTCAATTTGGACTTTCGTGCAAAAATTTACGCTCGATTAAAATTTGAATTTAATTTCGTAATATATTATGTATGACTAGATACCAAATAATGCATCGATAGTTTCCCAAAAAAAAATTACATTAATGCTTATGGGTTCTACCGAATTGCGTTAAGAAATAGTACGGTTTTTATCTTACGCAAGGTGAACATAAAATTTATATACTTTCTCCTAACATGCATTTTTGTCACCTTTACATAACGCGCATACGATTTGCCCGAATTAACCAAAACACTTGCATGATTTTTTATTTCCAAAAAATAATCCTCCAACAGAAAAATATTCATTTTTTGTATTCAGAATACATTCTAATGTGCAGTTATGCTAATAACCGTAAAATGTATTTTTTTAACTAAGTGACCAACACAGTTGCATGATTTTTGATTTTCAAAAAATAATCCTCCGCCAAAAAAATGCATTTTTTTTGTATTAAAAATACATTCTAAGGTGCAGTTATGCTAATAACCATAAAATGTATGTTTTTAACCAATTAACCAACACAGTTGCATGATTTTTGATTTCCAAAAATTAATCCTCCACCGGAAAATAAAAAAAAACCTATAAATTTTTTTGTGTTAAGAACACATTCTAATGTGCAGTTATGCTAATAACCATAAAATGTATGTTTTTAACCTAGATGCCGGTTAAGTGCTCGACACAATTTATAGTTATATAAATATTGAACGCGGAGGTTTCGAAATTTGTGCAGTTTTAATTAATATTCGCTGTGTTTTAGAATGCGACCAAGTGTATCTGATCAATGATCGTATCAAAAGCCGACAAGGACGCTTTGTTAACCGTGAAGTTCAGTTTAATGTGTATCTCCTCGTCTACAGCCGAAGCTCCTTACATTATAGCAGATTCAAAGGCGACGTATTATATCATTTCCTCGTCGAATTGTTGAATTAATAACAAACGTGAGTTTGTGGTATTCGTATCTGATCAGCAATGAATATCTATTTGATATTACTATCCTTAATAATATTAACTATCAATACGTAAATATTAATACAATTGATTGTATTGTATCACTAATAAACAACGCAATGAAATGTTCAGCAATGAACAATTTTTTCTTCTCGTTTAATTGTAATAATTTGAGGCAAGTTTTAAAGATGCACTAAAAATGTACCAAATGTGACTTTTGAAGTCTTTTGAAGTGTTTTGAATTGTAGTACACTCTTCTCCCAGATGTCATTTAAATCATACTTAAACATTTTGATATTGCCCACCTACGGGTAAAAGATGACTGAATAAAAAAAGCCCTAGAGCCTTGCTACATGGATAACTATCACAGGCAAAAAAAATCCACACAACTATAACAATTAAGTGGGCTGCAATTAAATTAAAATATATAATTTATTCTTCAGCCGTATAACACAACACATTATCACCATAACAATGTTGGCACAGTCCAATTAGGAATTATAATTAAAGCCTACATTACGCACCGATGAACACCAAATTCAAGAATGCGTAAAAATTGTGCGCGGAGAAAGTACCTTGATACCCATCTGTAACAAGTAATTCATGAAATTAGTGCGTTCTATAATCTTCATTATTTAAGGATGACAAGTTTACTTATAATAAAAAAAAAAATGGTCATTGCATTTAATGAATATAATTAGTATATGTTACTGAGCGAAATTATTCATGCGGGAATGCTAGACATGAGTAGAATATTTTTTTTTGTATGTAATTAACTAGAAATTAAAGTTGTTTGCGGTATTCAAAATATCAAGATTGATACTTTTGGATCTTCTGGACCAATTTTGATCTCCTTTTTCTCGTCCTCAAAAATTAGCATTTAACAGGCAAACAATAAATGTATGCTTATCTAATTATTGATATATGCAAATGAACAACTTAGAAATAGAAACAATAACTGGCATCTGAATTATTCAGTACACTTTTAATTAATCACAATTTAAAATATAATTAATAAAAGTTCAAAAAATCCCCATCTTTCCATAACATAACGGATATTGTAATTTATATTTAATTAACAACTCAACAGGGGTATCCGTGCAAAACATTTAAATTTTTATCACGCTTGAATTAATTAATCAAATTTTAATACTGCTAATTGTATGCGCCCGATAATTTGCCGCTAAATGTACCAGAAAAAAAAAACCATTAAATAAATACATTTTGCAACTGCTTCGCGCAATGAAAGTCGAACGTAACCTTCATTCCGGTCGGTGAGCAGAAAATTTCGGCACAATCCAAAAATTGAAAAGTGAAGTGTGAAACGTCGAAAAAATGATCCAGTTTCCTAACGGTGCACGTTTTGACAGTATTTAACAAATTCGCGAATTTATTAATCACCGGATGTTGAACAATCCTTGCGGTTGTATCAAATAAGAGATTGTCATAATTCTTGTGACTGTATTCAACAAATTAAAGAATTTATTATTTGTCGTACGTTGTAAAATCTTTGCAATTCTATCAAATAAGAGATTGTAATATTTCATAACAGTGCAGATTTGATGGTATTCAACAAATTCAAGAATTTATTAATCATCAGACGCTGTGAAATCCTTGCAGTTCTATCAAATAAGAGATGATGGTTTGGGGAGGTCGACCAGAGGGTCGCAGACCATTCGTTGGTCCTTTGTGCCACCTCCTGAGCTCTACTCCGCAAGCCAAACGTCTTGTGAAGTCAAGTAGTTGGCCGTGACCAACTAAGAGACTGTCATAGTTCCTAACAGTGCACATTTGACAGTATTCAACAAATTTAAGAATTTATTAATTGTCGGAGTTTATAAAATTCTTGCAGTTCTATCAAAGATATCGTCATAGTTCCTAACGGTACGCATTTGACAGTATTCAACAAATTCAAGAATTTATTAATCGCCGGATGTTGTAAAATTCTTGCAGTTCTATCAAACAAGAGACTGTCGCAAAATGTCTGCTTTATTTAATGAGTACATACTTTTGAGCATGTAGCAACCTTGGTGGCGCAAACTTAAAAAAATTCCCTTCGACAGTTATGTAATGGCGAAGCGAATGTGGTCACTTTCCAAATTTTGTCACTAATTAATTAAATGGCTATTCGTGTATTACATTTTTGTGGGTGTAATCTAAATCGCAATTTCGTAATTATTACGAGCATTTCAAATTTGATGTAATTAATGGAAGACGCCGGTGAAAATTTAGCAAAAGTACAATCTGTTCGTTATACCGTGATAACTGTGATCTGACTGTAAATTTATCACTATATAACGAACAGACTGTACTTTTGCTAAATTTTAACCGGCATCTTCCATTAATTACATCAAATTGCATACAATACTGTACATTAAATAAAATTAATTAGCACTTTGAAATCATATTGTTTTGAAAAGCGTCTAAAAAATCAAGTAGACATCTTTTAACAAATAAAAATATTTTGTTGGCTGAAATACTATATTTAGTAAACTATTTTAACTTACAATACATCTGACACATGATAATTTTTTGTCCTCAGTATTTTACGTATTTCGTACCGAGGCATTAGTGTTATTGTAAAAAAACATAAATATCTATTTTAAGGTCCCTAAAAGAAAAAAAAAAGGTGATGTGACCATCATGTTACTTTCTCCGATTTGGTATAATAGTTATTTATTTTTATAGATCCATGGTTTATTTTCAATTTAAATCATATTTTAAATCGAGCGTTTCACATGATTGCAACGTCTAAATTATGAAAGGTAAAAATGACAAATTATGTTTCAAATTCTAACAATCTTTACCATAAGTTTACTAAAAATTATGCTAAAAAAGATTTATAAAAGTAGTCCTAAAAAAGTAATAAAAGTCCTGAACAAAAAAGTCTTGAAAAAGATTTAAAAAAATAGTCCTAATTAAAAAGTTCCAAAAAAGCTAATAAAAGCCCTGAACAAGAAAGTCTTCAAAAAGATTTCTAAAAATAGTCGTGATTAAAAAGTCCTAAAAACCTATTAAAAGTACTGAACAAGAAAGTCTTGAAAAAAGTCCCAATAAAAAAGTCCTGATAAAAAGTCCCGAAAAAAGACAACAAAATGTCTTGAAAAACAGGTCGTTTAAAAAGATCAGAAATAAAGCCCTGAAAGAAAGTCTTGAAAAAAGAGTTCCGACAAAAAATGTCCTGAAGAAAGAGTCCTGTTAAAAAAGTTGGGAAAAAGAGTCGTGAAAAAAATCCGGAAAGAAGTACTGCAAAAAGAGTCCTGAAAAATTAAGTCTTTATATCGGAATCGTTGCATGCTACTATTATCCGATAACATTACCAATTAAATCTTCCACAGTTGAAATTTGAATCTCATTTTCTTTTTCCTTTATTTTAGGGTTATTACACTTTGATTACATTATATTTTGTAAACTGGTATAATTTTGTTTATATTATTTTTAGAGCATTTCTTATTTTTATGTATTTCTTGTAAAAAGTTGAATACGTCAATAAATGTATTATTATTATTATATTAAAACACCAGAAATAAATGTCCTGATAGAAGTACGAAAAAGAGTCCTAAAAAAGTCCAGAAGAAAAGTCCTGATAAAATGTCCTGTAATAACAGTCTTGAAAAAGAGTTGTGAAAATAAGGACTGGAAAAAGTTCTGAAGAAAGTCCCGAAAAAAAGTCCTGATAAAATGTCCTGTAATAACAGTCTTGAAAAAGAGTTGTGAAAATAACAAAAAAATCCCGAAAAAGAGTCCTATAATAACAGTCTTGAAAAAGAGTTGTGAAAATAACAAAAAAGTCCTGAAAAAGAGTCCTGAAAAAGAGTCCTGAAAAAGAGTCCTGATAAAATGTCCTGTAATAACAGTCTTGAAAAAGAGTTATAAAAAAACCATCGTAAAAAAATTTCTGAAAAAACCTTGTAAAAATATCCCGTAAAAAGATCATTAAAAAAGGCCTGAAAAAGTTCTGAAGAAATTGTCCTGAAAAAAATCTCAAAAAGAGTTTTGAAAAAAAGTCCAGGACAAGAAGTCCTTAGAATTAATCCAATAAAAATGTCCTGAAAGATAGTACTGAAAAAAGTCCTATAATTTTTTTCGCCGAAAAAATAATTCTCAAAAAACGTAACGAAGACAATTCTGAAAATAAAAAAGTCTCGAAAAAAGTCCCGGAGGAACAGGAACAGTCCTGGAGATAAAATCTTGAAAAGAGTACTTATAAAAGCAGTGAAAACAAGTTCTGAAAAATAGTCTTCTTACAAAATAACAGAAAAAAATATCCAGAAAAAGAGTCCAAAAAAGTCCTAAAAGAAAGTCCTAAAATAAGTCCTGAAAGAAGTTCAGAAAAAGAGTCGTGATGTCTTAAAAAATTGCCAAGAAAATAACATCTTTAAAAAATAAACAAAAGAATATCTGAAAAAAGAGCATTGTAAAAAGTCCTTACAAAGATCTGTAAAAAATTGTCCTGAAAAAAAAATTCCAAAAAGAGTCTTGAAAAAAAGTCCTGCAAAAATGCCTAAAATAAGTCCTTAACAAAATTCCTGAAATAAAATAGTCTTGAAAAAATGCTAAAAATATCTGAAAAAAAACCCTTGTAAAGATCCAAGAAGAAAATTCTAAAAAAATGTCATGTTGAAGAAAAATTATGAAAAATTTGTTCTGAAAGAAACCCCGAAAATAAGTCCTCAAAAAAGGGTTCTTGAGAGAGTCCCAAAAATTCCTGAAAACAAATTGAAAACAAATCCTGAAAATAAAGGTCCTGAAAGAAAAAGCCTTGAAAAAAATTTCTTCAAAAGTCCTGAAAATGAATCCTCGAAGATTTGTCTTTTAAAAACACCCCTGAAAAAAGTTCTAAAAATCTTGTCCTGAAGTCTCAAAAAGGCTAAAAACTGTTAAGGAATATTTTCGGAAATACGAAATTTTACCAAAAGCTTTTCAGTTCTTCGAATTATCAAATAAGTTTTATGTTGAAAGTTTTATGGTAATTTCTGTATTAGTTTTTTACACACAGACAGAGTTATGTAGAGAAAAAAATGATGAGGCCATCCTGTTACTTACTCCAATAGTTATTTCTATTTACACTTTCATGGTTTATTTTCAATTTAAAATATATTTTAAAAGTACATCGAGCGCATTGTAGAATCGGATGAAACTGACGTTTGAAACGTCAAAATTATGAACGAAATGAACAAGTTAACTCAAAAATCAAAGGGATTAAAAAAAAACTTATTTTTTTATAAGTCGTTCATTTTGACATTCTCTACAATTACTATTAATATAAATTTGTTGTAACTATTATCGTTTCATAATTATAAACCAAAAATGAAAAAAATATTTGTTTTTCTCGAATATCTATGATTTATGGAAAATATTTTCAAACAAAAGATGTTTATTTCTGTGTTGTCTTCAATATTTTTGTGATATTTTTCGTATTTAAAAAAATATTGAAAAAAAAAACAGTGAAGGTAAACACCCACTTGGTGTATGAAATTTTACCAAAAGCTTTTCAGTTCTTCGGATTATCAAATAAGACTTATGTTCAAAATTTCATATCAATTGCTCTATTAGTTTTTGAGATATAGCACGCACAAACACACTCACAAAAAACTAGGGACCCAAAACGGATATTTCCATTTAAAAAAGAAATTCACGATCACAATACTATCTCGTACTTCGTTACGGAGAAAGTACGCAAGGTTCACAAGCAATACGTTAGAATTGATCATTAATATCGGGTGAAATACGTGCGAAGTCTGGTGTTCCTCAAGCCTCATAGATAGGGCCTTTATTATTTATAGTTTTTATAAATGGCAAATTGCGAGTCTCAACATCTGCACTATCTTAAATGCCAGATGATTTAAAACACTTCGTCATAGTAAACAAATATGATAGATATGATATTTTTGGAAAATAAGTGCTTAAGGATTTGGGGATGCCAACTCTTTCACGGGGCAGGTTCGGAGAGTTTCCGGCGACAGATTTTTTTAAGTCGCAAATTTTTGAATAAATCGATAAAGGCGAAACATTAGAAAAAATGCTTAAGCATTTTCGCATGCCAACTTTTTCACATGGCTGTTTCAGAGATTTTCGGGCGACAGATGATTTTTTTCAATATTCTCAGGTTTTTGAATAAATCGATAAAGATGAAACGTCAGAAAAATGCTTAAAGATTTGGCGATGCCAACTCTTCCACAGGGCTGTTTCAGAGATTTTCCGACGACATAATTTTTTCAAGACTCTCTGGTTTTTAATAAATCCATAAAGATTAAACATCAGAAAAAAATGTTTAAGGATTTGGGAATGCCAACTCTTTCACAGGTTTAATTCAGAAATTTTCTGGCGACAGAATTTTTTCAAAACTCTCTGGTTCTTAATAAATCCATAAAGGTGAAACATCAGAAAAAAATGCTTAAGGATTTGGGGATGCCAACTCTTTCACAGGCTTGGTTCAGAAATTTTCTGGCGACAGAATTTTTTAAAAACTCTGTTTTTTGAAAATATTAATAAAGTTGAAACATCATAAAAATCTCGATTATACCATAAATTCCGAGAACGATACAAGATAGCCACATCATCATTTTTAAACATGTGAATTTAACATAATTAAAACAAAAAGACTTTCAATAGATTCCTTTCAGAAATCAACATAAATTGCACACAATACACACTAATTATTGATATATGCAAATGAATATAAGATTTAATCAATTTAAACTCTGGTGAGCACAAAATTTATTACGCATGACGGTATGATGTTGAGGATACGCGTAGTATGTATTACAAAATTTAATTTTATTATTTTATCGGATGCAATCGAGAGGTTGCAATTCAGGTCTGCTCCACTTTCTTCGCATGCAAATTCCAAGTAGGTGTTCGAATGTATTGATCTTGTAATAAATTCGATAATTAGCTTAGTTTTACCAACATTTACTCCTATATTTGGTGCGGGTTAATGAACTTATAAATATTACGAAACAGCCGAATTCGTGTCAATTTTTTTGTAAGTGCATGTGAAATATTAAATTGGTGCAACAGGTACTCGACATACATTTCAAAATACGTACAAAATCGTAAAACGAAATGAGTAAACAGGTGTAAAGTGTACCTTCTTCTTTATCAGAAGAATGAGAAAACTTGATTGGCGTTTTAAAATTTCAGCTAACTTAAATAACAAAAAAGTTAGCTAGATTTTTTTCAGACTTTAAACGGCCGTAGCAGCTAAACGAAACTTCCCAATGGAACGCGGTTTGCAAATCTGTGCTCCTTGTGAGTAAATTAGTCGGATTCAATTAAAATTGTCGATTTTAAATTTTTGACGGAAACTTGAAAAACAACACACGGTTCTCCCCTTGTTACTTTCGCTCAAAAATTACATTTTAAATGATTCCCTGAGAAAAACAATGCTTGGATTCGGAGTTTCTACACGTTACTGCAAGGATCTCATTAAGACCCATCAGAAAAATACTTTCCCAAAAACAAATGCCAATTTGAAGTCCGTGGTGCGCTCACAAAGAAAACTCGAAAATGTAAAAAATCGTAAAAATCAACTTTCTTACATACTTTTTCATCCGAAAAACGAGAAAAATCGATTGGCATTATAAAATTTCAGCTAGCCAAAATAGCAAAAAAGTCAGTTTGGAAATTTTTAACCAAAATTAATTTTTCAGACTTTACTCTTTAGCTCTAACAGCTAAACGCAGACTGGAAGAAATGGCTGTTTTAGTTTAAAAAGATTTCGCATGAGAAATTTTTACTCCATGGAAGAATAACAGGATACGACGCGGCCATGATTATAAATCCGCATAGATCAGCGCCCTCTGACATCTACTCGACACAATAGAATACAATTTAAATTATCCTTATTCCCATATCGCTTATTCCATGTCAAACCGGACTGTTTTCGGTAAAAATATTAAGTGATGATTCCAATTTTTTTATTTTTTTATTTTGCAGACGCGTTCTACACATGATATAATGAGTCATGTTTCGCGAAAAAAATTTGAGATTTTTTTTAAAGAAGATATGCACGGTTGTAAATTGCAAGAAATTGCGAAAAACGTAAATTTAAATTCAATTTAAACAAAAAAACAATTTTAAATTGAATTTAAACTAAAAACGAACATCCAAAGGGTCACTTATGATACATCTATGAGCTCAGAATTTAGAGACGAATTGAATTATATAAAAATTCTATTTCCGGTTTAACCGGAAATTACCTTAACTTTTTCTATTTCAATGCATAATTGAATTCGTCTCTAAATTCTGAGTTTTTAGATGTATCACTCATGAGTTACCTATCTCTAGTCCTGACAAAACATGTCCTTAAAAAAATCGAGGGACGAAATCCTTAAAATAAACCTGATAAAGTCCAAAAAAGTTCTAAAAAAAATTGACCTAAAACCCAAAAAGAAAATAAAGTCCTGAAAAATGGCCTTTGATAAGACCTGTAAAAGAGGCATTTGAAAAGACATGAAACAGGCAGTGGTGTATTGGAGGGGGAAGGACGTTCCGCCACCTTTTTTCAGAAACGGAACGCGTTTGTGTTTGTTAATATTTTGTATATTAAGAATTAAAAAAAATAAAAAATCTTACAAGGAAAACAATAGTTTGCTTAAAATAAGATGATCTCCGAAAAACAAGCTGCTTGTGGAAAGTCGCGGACTATTTTTTTACTCTCAGCATGCGTTCCCTTACTTTTTTGCTCTCACCATGCGTTCCCTTATTTCTTATTTTACCAATACACCACTGGAAATAATGGCCTGAAAAAATAGTTCTGAAAGAAAGTATAATAGATAAAAAAATCATGAAAATCATGAAAAAAATCCCAATTCTAAACAAAAATTCCTATAAGAAAGTCTTGAAAAACAGTACCAAAAAAGAATTTTGAAAAAAGTGCTAAAAACAGTCCTAAAAAAAGTTTTGAATCAAGAAATCCTGGAAAAAATAAGTTCTAAATAAGAGTCCCAAAGAAAATGTCCTGAAAAAATCCTTAAGAAAATACCGACAAAAATAGTCCCAAAAAATTTCTGACCAAATCTCCTGAGAAAAAGTCCAGAAGAAAGCCTTGAAAAAATATCCTCAAAAAAAAAACGGAAAAATGTCCCGAAAAAGTCCTAAAAGAAAATTCTTGAAAAAAAGTTCTGTCAAAAAGTCTGAAAGAAGAGTCCTAAAAATAAAGTCTTATAAAAATTATTTAAGAAAAATCCTGAAAAACTACTGAAAAAAAAGTCTTCAAAAAATTCTTTAAGAAAAATCCTTAAATACCTGAAAAATTACTGAAAAAAAATTTGCAAAAATTGTCCTTAAAACAGCCCCGAAAAGAAAGTCCAGAAAAAAAATCCAGAAAAAGCCCTGAAAAAGGTTCTGAGAAAAAAGTCCTGAAAATGTCTTGAATTTGTCCTAAAAAATAACCTGAAAAAAGTTTTGAAAATAAAGTTTTACAAATTAAAAAAATAATCTTGAAAAATAAGTCCTTAAAAAAGTCCTGAAAACAATGTCTGAAAGATATTTTAATAAAGTCCTGAGGAAAGAAGTCTTGACAAAGAAAGTCCTTAAAATAAAGTCCTAAAAAAATATCAAAAGTGTCAAAAATTATTTAGGGTTGAAATTTGAGTTAAAACAAAAAACAGTTAAGGTTTTTTATTTTTTTCCAATATTTTTCTAAATATGAAAAATATCACAATAGTATTTAAACAAATATTGAAGACAACAAAGAAATTAACATCTTTGGTTTGAAAATATTTTTCATAAAATCATTGTCATTCGAGAAAAAATTTTTTTTTTCGTTTTCGGTTTATAATTATGAAACGATAATAGCTACAGAAAATTTAGAGAATGCCAAAATGAACAACTTAGAAGGAATAAGTTTTTTTCGAAATCCCTTTAGTTTTTGGGTAAACTGAGTTTTTGAATTTGAAGTATAATTTTACCATCTTTCCTAATTTTGACGTTTTAAACGCCAGTTTCATCGGATGTACATTTAAAATATGATTTAAATTGAAAATAAACGATGTAAGCCTAAATATAAATGATACCATCAAGTCGGAGAAAGTAACATGATGGCCACATCACCATTTTTTGTGTACATATTACTTGATAATCTTGCCCTTTTCATGTATGGCTCTCATATCCTTTATTTTATTACATTTTTTTATTCCACCGCAAGACAAGGTCGTAGATTTGGTTATTTTTGGTTTACGTATTTACTTGTAAACAAAAATGGTCATTTACCTTGGTGGCCAGTTGCAATAATAACCTTCGTGTATGCAAGTGAAAAGTTATCTTTAATATTTTCGAATAATTATTTATTTATTATTAACGGTTTCACCTTTTGTACATAGTTTTTACAATTACGCAAATAATTATACCAAATCTTAATAAAGAAACAATGTCTGGTACTGGAACATAATTTTGAACTGAATTTTTTTTTTTTTTCATTTTTATTTTTTTTTAATATTTTGCACATGAGTTCAAAACCAATTGATTGTCATTAAATTTGAAAAAATATGATTTGAAATTATGAATCTAACTATAAGTTGAACAAAAATAATCAGATATTTTTTAACTTTAAAATTTGCCGAATTGCCAAGAAAGTTATACCATTTTGCGACAATGATCGTAATCAGAAAAATGTACATGATTCACAGCGGCGGCTCATGGATTTCCGTAGGGTAGGCATAGACAAAGATGCCGCTTGCGCTACACTACTTACTCTTATAGAGGAAGCAGATATTCCGTTGCTGTTTCGGTCACATTTTCTTCCGCTGCCTCACCGCCGAATATCCACGAGCCGCCGCTGATGATTCAAGCTCCATTTGGGAACAATATTTGCTACACAGCAAGATTTGTTTTTCTTCTATAATTGGTTTAGAACACTACATATAAACAGAAAAAATTAAAATTGTGCAGCACAACCTTTTATTGGAATAGCATGTCTTTTCTTAGTTCCTAAATTAAAAATAAACACTGACAATGTCAAACTTGGAGTTTGAAGTTCTTTTAGGAATTAAGAAAAAACATTGGTACGGTAAATAAAAATCCTAGTATTATCCTATTTTGTGTAATCGCACCATCGAATACGATCAATAATGCAATATTTCAGGTCATTAATGTCAGAAAAAAATAATTTTAAATTGCCGAGTGTGCGAACTCATGTAAATTCTATAACAGTCAAAGCCTATAAATAATGTGTGACTTTAGTAATTCGTTAGTGCATTAAAGAAAATGGTGGAGCCAAAACGACTTGTTCAAAAATATTCAAAACCGGAAGCGGATTCTAAAAAAGTCAGCCCAGAGTATAAATGGGAGATATACTGGCCCAATTTGATTCTGCTGTTTATTTTGCACCTCGGAGCAATTTACGGATTTTATCTGAGGCGGTATTCTTTACCGCAAAGTGAAGTTTTCGGTAAGTATTTTTTTAAAATTTTGAAATAATTTAATTTGCAAATGCAATTATTTCGTTCTGTATTGAATAAATTGAAATAAAAGTGTAACACCGGAATGTGCACATTATCTTAACTTTACAATATTTTACCTACCCAATATTTGGCTATAGAAAACGAATAGAAATACTGTTTCTTTAATTCATTTTTGTCTGCGTTTAAAAAAGTACTTAAAATAAAGCTCTAACAGCAATATACGATATAAGTAACGTTATGAAGCTTTTTTATATTACGAGAGAAAAATCTGAAAGCACGAGCGACGTAGGAGTAGGAAAATGTTTGATGAAAACCTTCGAAAAGCGAAATTTTACGCTATCGTGTGAGCCACAAAATTTTGTTTCAGAGTTGGCTGTGAGATAAATGAGGTATGTCGCTTATTATTACGATTAGTTCAATTGAATTGGATTTAAAAAAATGGGCGCGTTCGTCAGACTAAACAGTTGGGTGTTTACAGCCAACCGTTGAGGTATTTTCTGATGAACGCACTGTTGATCGTAAACAAGTTCGTCCAACGGTCGCCATTTTACCAATAGTACAAATTAGACTGATTGCTGTTGGAAATAAGTATTGAAGTTGCCGCAGAAATGGAGGTTACAAAAGTAGCATTCATCAAATACCAACACTCAGCGTAAATCAAAATAAACATAGGTAGAAACTTCAAAGTGGCGGAATCTATTGCCTGAATGCTGTACTTTGGCGTTTCTACCTATAATGGTGTTTGGAATACTTATATTCCAATAGTAATCTCCATTTCCCCATCAGCAACTAACTACACTGATGAGACCTGAAAGGTCGAAACCGGTCTATAGGTGTTCTGATGGGGTAACAATATTTAATGTTTCAAAATAAACATGTTGACAGTTGAAAATTCTGACGAACGCGCCCATTAAATTAATCTCAGGCATGGCCAACTCTGAAAAGAAGAAAAACGACAAACCGGGTGACGCACACCGGAAGGGTAGGGGGTGTTGCAAAATTTTTGAAAAAATACAGATAAAGGCTCATCTTACCCCTACCCATCCCTGAAAGTTTCAACTCTCTGATTTAAAGTGAAAAAAAGAAATCACTAAAAGAAGAAAAACGACAAACCGGGTGACGCCCACCGGAGGGGTAGGGGGTGTTGCAATAATTTTGAAAAAAATACGGATGAAGGCTCGTCTTATCCCGAACCCCTCCTAAAAGTTTCAACTCTCCGATATAAATAGAAAAAAATACGTCCTCGAAAGAAATAAAAAGAAAAAAAGAAAATTTCCGGGATGGGCGGAATAACGCGCTCTGGAGGGGCGGGGGGTGGTCGGAGGGTTTTGAAAAAATCATCGTCTCACCCCCCGCCTACCCTGCAAGTTTCGTCTCTTCGATTTCCATAGAAGAAAATACGTCTCCGAAAGTACGCCGAAAAATAGAAAAGGGGGCGTGGCCTGATTGGGGCAAAAATTCAAAAATCGGGCACCGAGAGTTTCTTTGGAATGGATTTTAGTTTCTAAAAAACGCGGCCGCCACCCTGCCCCTCCAGCGCTAACAAACTTCTCCTCCGGCGCGTTTGGATGTTATTTTAGTGATTTTCAAAAATTCGCAGAGAAGGCCCTGCTGATTTTAGAGGAGCGGGAGGGGTCGGGATCGACACGATCGACAATTTTACACAATGTTCGAAAAAAAATCTCGAGCGTACTTGAAGGCGCACTCATAGGGGGCGTGGCCTACTATTTGGGGGCGGGGCCTAATCACCAAATTTCAATAGTTTTCTTCTTTTAGCGCCCTCTATATGGTGTCAAAATTTCAAATCGATACGACTTGCAGTTTCGACGGCTCACGATATCGCCTTACTCAATTAGTATTGACCCGGTTTGTCGTTTTTCTTCTTTTAGTGATTTATTTTCTGTGGTTCACACCTTATAATGTTAGCATGGTAATATATCCTTAGCAACGAGTTGCGTTAAGATTAGTGTTGTTAAATGTACCTTAACCTAACTCGTTGCTAAAGAGTTATTGTAAAATGTTTTTTTTTTAATTACATTTTTTTACATTATTTGTAGTTAGAATTGCAGGATTTATCAGTTCCCTCGGTATAACAGCTGGAGCACATAGATTATGGTGTCACAAAGCGTACAAAGCATCGACCCTTGCACAAATCATATTGATGTTCATGGCATCCATGACGTATCAAAACAGTGTTTACACCTGGTGCAGAGATCACAGGGTGCATCATAAATACAGTGAAACTGACGCTGATCCGCATAATGCAAAACGGGGTGAGTTTTCTAGTTTGGAATAATTAATTCTGTCACTACAAAGTTTGAATAATTTTTTTTGGGTAATTGTAACAACACGTTATTAATCCGCCATTGGTGACGCTTATATATTGTTATGTTAGCCAATGGTTATTATACTAAGGCCACGCGATAGTCAAATATGAATTAAAAAAAAAATAGTGACGCAAATTTAATGGTGACGCCGGTCTCGCATACCGGGGTTTTCAACTGAACTACTAATAGTTCTTTTTTTTAAATTTATACTCTTTGACAATAAAACAAAGATATTTAATCAATTTAAGCTCTGCTACTCGAATTTGCAACAATAAACAATAACGGAGAATAAAGTTACTCGACACACCCGGTCTCACAGACACCATTGGCGGGTTAAAGAGTATTTTCTTTGGGCAATCGTAGCAACAAATTATTAGAATAAATAATAATTAGTTATTAAGAATAACCTGTCAAAATTCGCACGAATTACTCTTTGATAATGTGTTGCTATAATTCCAGTACTTTCTCGAAGATGATAATTTTTGGTCATCAAAATTTTTGTGTGAAATTGTTGAAGCAATATCTGGAAACAGTTCATTTGTACATTTGAACAATCTGACGTTTTGTATGTCAATTCCTAACATGTGTGCCAACTTAATTTTTTTAAGATAAAAAATCATGGCACACTTGAGGTTTTTTTTTAATGAACATACGATATATTCAGGCTAAATTTCGTTTTATTAAATTTATTTATACAATCAAGTTTAAATTTTTCGAAAAAGGAAACATTTTATACATTTTCGAAATATCCCGAACTATGCCAGAAGATGTTTAAAATGTGTTAAAACTAGATGTATTTGTATTTTTATTCATTAAATGTCTGTCCTTATAGTCTAGTTCCAGATACATAAATTATTTTATTAATTATGCATTTGAATTAGTCATGTGACGCCACCTGTTGAGCTAGCTCGTACATTTATAAAAAAATGTCAGGAGGTTTTATTCGGTCTTAACTTTATTTATTGTATGCAACTCAATATACAAATAAATTCTTTTTTTTCAGTACTTGAGTTGGTTTTTTTAAATGTGATATCAAAATAAATTGCAGTAAAGCTGCTAAAAATAAATAAAATCTCCTTTAACTGGATAATTCGTTCACCATTTTACAAGATATTGTGAGTTTTATAAACTAGTGGAAAAAAAATTAAAATGAAGACCATTTTCAAACCGCCATAACTCAGCGTATATTCAATAGATTTTGATGAATCTTTAAGGGAGAAAAACTTTGAAGTGTCTTCTTTAAAGTCATGTATGCGAACTTAAGCGTAACCCCTTTCTCCCTTTTCTAGCACCCCTGTGAAAAAAAAATGTTTTTTTCAGGAAACCATGTCCAACTTTGACGATGTCTACGGAGTTGGAAAAATTTGGTCGACTCGATCCACCATAAAGGCATTAAAATTTGATCAATTCCCTATGCAGGACTCGAAGAACGAAGTTCCTACGACGATTTGGTACCAAGTTATAGGTGTTTGAAAAGAAAGTGCATTTTGAGGTTTTTCACACATAACTCAGTGACTTTTCAACCAAATTTGATAATTATTTCGGGAAAGCATCTCATTTTGGCTCTACTTTAAGGCAGTAAACTCAGATTGGAATGATCCCTTTTCAAACCCTTCCACCTTCGAACAAAAAAAAAACACGTTTTTGGGCAATAAACGCCCAACTTTGGCAACGTGTACCGACTTGGAAAAAATATGTCGACACGATCCACCAAAGGGGCATTTAAATGTGTTCAATTACCTGCGCAGGACTCAAATAACGAAGTTCCTACGACGATTTGGCACAAAGTTATGGGTATGCGAATTTTGTGCCTTTATGGTGGATCGAGTCGACAAAATTTTTCCCAATCCGTAGATATCGTCAAAATTGGACATGGTTTCCAGGGGCGCTAGAGGGGGACGGAAGGGGTCACGCTAAATGTCGCATGCATGACTTTAAAGAAGACACTTCAAAGTTTTTTGCCCTCAAAGATTCATTAAAATCGATTAAAAATATGCCGAGTTATAGCGGTTTGAAAATGGTCGAAATTTCACGAATTTCAAGTGATTTTTTTCCTTCAGTATATTTATCTCCTGCGGGAGAAAATGAAAATTATCTAAAATTTTGTAATTCCAAAAAAATATAATTTTAAATCTTGATAATAAAACACAAATGTTAGAATTTTACTTGAATTTGTAAGGATACAGGCAGATGAAAATTGTTTATCCAAAATATTAATAACAATAATATTGCTCATTTCCTTATCAGGTCCTACAAAGGAAAAATACAAAATGCTTGAGGATAATTCTATACAAACCAAAAAATATGATATTAACAACTAATTATGGATTAGACATTGATAAAATCATAATTTTTCATTTTTATTCCGACATTATTTTCTAGTAACCCTAGAAATATTTAATAATTTCTCTATCCACCGAGTATATACCCGATCCATACCACTTTTCATAATCATATTTTGCGAACTTAACGTAACCCCTTAAGCGTAACCCCTTCCGCCCTCCTCTAGCGCCCCTGTGTAAAGAAAAAGTTTTTTCTGGAAACCATGTCCAACTTTGACGATGTCTGCGGAGTTGGAAAAACAACTTTGTGCCAAATCGCCGTAGGAACTTCATTTTTTGAGTCCTGCACATGTAATTGAACACATATCAATGCCCTTTTGGTGGATCGAGTCGACACATTTTATCCAACTCGGTACACGTTGCCAAAGTTGGACGTGTTTTTTTTTTGTTCGGGGTTTGAAGGGTTTGAAAAGGGATCATTCCAATCTGAGTTTACCCTCTTAAAGTAGTCCCAACATGAGATTTTTTCCAGAAAGAATCATCAAATTTGGTTAAAAAGTCGCTGAGTTATGTGCGAAAATCCTGAAAATGCACTTTTTTTTCATCAAAAATCCATAACTTGCCAAGTCGTCGTAGGAACTTCGTTCTTTGAATCCTGCATAGGGAATTGATCAAATTTTAATGCCTTTATGGTGGATCGAGTCGACAAAATTTTTCCAACTCCATAGACATCTTCAAAGTTGGACATGGTTTCCTGAAAAAACATTTTTTTCACAGGGGTGCTAGAGGGGAGCGGAGGGTTTTACGGTTAAGTTCGCATGCATGACTTTAAAGAAGACACTTCAAAGTTTTTCGCCATCAAAGATTCATCAAAATCTATTGAAAATACGCCGAGTTATGGCGGTTTGAAAATGGTCAAAATTTCAGGAATTTTCACGTAAAACCATTTTTATTTGCAGGCTTCTTCTTCAGTCACATGGGATGGCTAATGGTAAGGAAACACCCAAGTGTGAAGGACAAAATTCATACAGTGGACTTAAGTGACTTAGAATCCAATCCGATTGTAATGTTTCAGCACAAGTAAATTATGTAAAGTTATCCAGGAATTTTAACGCAATTGTTCAATCTTTTAGGTATTACTATCCAATCGTATTCCTATGTACAGTGTGTATCACGACATTTTTACCATGGTATTGTTGGGGCGAATCCCTAACGGTTTCATTTTTTCGGTGCACACTCTGTAGATACATTGTTGGGGTACATTTAACTTGGTGTGTGAACAGTTTCGCCCATTTATATGGAAATAAACCTTACGACGGGTATGATATCATTATTATTATTTTTTTAATATCACAGGCCTGTTTACACCATCGGCAATAAAATTTCTGAATCGCATTTTATTTATTATACAAGTCAGAATCTGGGAAAATTGTAATTTTAATTTGCCATAAGAAGAAAAAAACAATAGAATTGTATATGTGAATTATTTCCACTTTTTATGAAGCATAAATTTAATTTAAATGAATTATTTTCAATACAATAAAATTGTAGGGGCCGCGGTGGCCTAGTGAGTAGAGCTCCTACTCACAGGCCTCGTGGTCGTGGGTTCGAATCCTATCCGGGCGCTTACTTTTTTAGAATGAAGAAGTGGCCGTTCGGGTCCTTGGAGTGTATGTTCCCCACATTCATTATATATAATAAATAAATATAAACAAATATATCATAAGCTTAGTAAGACTTAATTTTTCAAAGTTCCGAAACGGGTTGAATATTCACATATCCAAGATATTTTTCGTCTTTATTAAAGAACCCCTCACAAATCAAATGGAAATTGGCTTTCGGTGAAATTGACCAAATTTTGGATAAGTTGTTCCTTTCGGAGGTTCTAATTATTTACTTTAGAACTGAATTGCAACAGTTAATTTCTCTCTAGACAAGACTTGCTCGGTTTATTTTGCGATTTTCCAGAGCGAATCTTAAGAAATTGTAGTTATAATTTGCTAGAAAAAATAAGAACAACCAAAATGCTAATTGGATTTTTTACTGCAATATAAAATTTTACTGGTTAATTCCTCTCTGGACTTTAATAAATAAATTTTCTTCAATTCCATATATTTTTATTTTATTCCAGATCGATTGGCCCAGTCGAAAGTACCACAATGCGGTATTTTTCTATAGGAGAAGGATTTCATAATTACCATCACACATTCCCGTGGGACTACAAGGCGTCCGAATATGGCAACGATATGAAAAATCTGACCACTTATTTCATAGATTTTTTGGCGTGGACGGGTCAGGTTTACGACAGGAAGAGTGTTGCACCTACAGATGTTAAAAGAAGAATGGACAGAACCGGCGACGGTGGCTACAATACCAACAAAACATTTTTCCACAAGTATTTACCCAAAACCATCGATTTATATTTAAGGAATTCATATAATGTAATGATGTTTGTATTGTTTTTATATATATTTTAAAATAAACACAGATAAATAGGTGAATAGATATTATAAAAGTACTTTTGGTCAAAAATGTGTGTACATGTCGTTATAGTAAGATGTGAGCCACATAATTTTGTTGCTGAGTTGGCCATGCCTGAGAGAAAGAGACACAGCAGTCATGTCTGAGATTAATTCATTTCTTTAAATCTAATTCTCATGACGTAATAATATGCGAAATACCTCATTTATCTCACGGCCAACTCTGAAACAAAATTTTGTGGCACACATGATATAAATATTGTATAGAGTGTAATAATTTTCTAATGAATTAAAAAACTTATCTTGAAAACATCTCAAAAATTATTCAGTAATTGCAACAAATGCGGAACTCGCTCGGCCTGGGAATGGTGCCGCATGTCGGTGCTTAGTTCGGTCGAAACTCGCCCCTGCTTAAGATGCAATTATGAAGTAATAAAATTTACAAGCCTAGTTCCCTTCTCGCCCCTAAGTGATGTAGTAACGGATTCCATATCTCTGATTTTTTTCATCTTCCAATTTTTGGTGCGTCATCTTCAAAACTTCGAATAACTAAAATTTTTACGTTATTTTGATACTTTTTTTAAATTTATTTATCAATTGAAGAGTAATTTTATATAAAATTATTGCTAATATTTTAGTATTAATAATTTTCTTTTCAGTTTCGTATAAATAACTCCATTTTTGCCAAGATCTGATCTTGAAAGCCTCGGAAAAATAAGATTTTATTTTTTTTACCAGTAAAAATTATTATAATAATCTGAAAAATTTACATATATTTCTTACCCAAATAAAAGGTTATTTAAGGAATTCATTTTTTTTAAGTGTAACCTTTTTTTTCGCCCCTAAGCGATCAAGTGACGGAAAATTTTATCTTTAACATTTATATCTTTCAATGTTTGGTGCGTCATCTTGAAAAATTTGAATAACTAACCTTTTTACGATATTTTGATATTTTTAATATATTTATCAACAATTGAGCAACAAAATGGTATCAAAATAATAAATGAGTAACAGGATATTTATGTTTAGTTTAGATGATTTGGAAATTAAGTAAAATATTGTAATGTTATAATAAAGATCTTAACGCTACTTTCTTTAGCTTTTAAACGCCGTATTTATTTTCCTGATTATAAGTGAAAAAATTATGAAAAAAACCCTAGCGGTCTTCATTTTGAAATATCATTGGATAATTTAATTTTTTAAGTAAAAATCCCCTGAAAATTCATGAAGTAATTTTAAAATTTTTAAACACGTGTTTTGGCTCAAAAAATATGGAGATATCGGAGCGAAATACATTTCAATTATTAGTTTATTATCATATTTTTCAGTTCCATTGAGTTCTATAAATATTCAGTTCTATGATCTACACTGGAGAAAAAAAATGAAACTTGAAATTCGTTAAATTTTGACCATTTTCAAACCGCCATAACTCGGCATATTTTTAATCGATATTGATGAATATTTAAGGGCGAAAAACATTGAAGTGTCTTCTTTAAAGTCATGCATACGAACTTAAGCGTAACCCCTTCCGCCCCTCTCTGGCACCCCTGCGAAAAAAGAAGTTTTTTCAGGAAAGCATGTCTAATTTTGACGATGTCTACGGAGCTGGAAAAATTTTATCAACTCGATTTAAAGGCATTAAAATCTGATCAATTCGATATGCAGGACTCGAAGAAAAAAGTTCTTCGACGATTTGGCACCAAGTTATGGGTGTTTGAAAAAAGTGGATTTTGAAGTTTTTCGCACATAACAGCTACTTTTCAACCAAATTTGATGATTCTTTCGGGAAAAAAAAATAATTTTTTTTTTCGAAATTTCACGAATTTCATTTTTTTTTCCTTCAGTATATATGTTAACTTTTATTTACGGGAAATATTCAGAGATTTTATACCTTACTACGTGTTTGTGAATATAAGGTAACGATAGTATTTAATGCTCAAATTATCCTTTTCAAACTAAATCGCTAATAAACTTATTTTAAATTTTAGGTTGTCACTCGATCGCTTAGGGGCGAAAAAAGTTAAACTTTCAAAACAAATTTATATACCCTAAATGACCTTCAATGACCTGGAAAAAATTTACTTAATTTGGTATTTGGACAAAAATGTATATGAATTTTTTCAGATTTTTATGGTGGTGAAAAAACAAAAACATATTTTTCGAGGGTTTCATGGTCATATCTTGATGGGATTGTTTATACGAAACTGAAAAAAAATTACTAATACTAAAATACTAATAATAATTTTACATAAAATCAATTATTGATAAATTTATAAAAAATATCGAAATATCGTAAAAATATCAGTTATTCGAATTTTTGAACATGTCGTACCAAACGTTGAAAGATGACAAAAGTCACCTAGATGGTATGTATTAGTAGCAGTCATTAAACTAGTGGGCAATTTTCTTTTTTTTATTCTCAAATATTTTTTTAATACATACTCTAAATAACGTTCAATGAAGAAATTTACTTAATTTGGTATTTGGGTCAATAATATAAGTGATTTTTAAAATAATATTTTAGTGGTTTGAAAAAATCTTATTTTGGGGCATCCCGGGTCATGTCCGGGGTTTTTTGATATATTTTATGATATTTTCATATTTATTTAAAATTCCGTTTTGGGTGTCATTTTGACCATCTTATCTCGGGATACCCTTTTATTACCTCGTAAATGGATTTTAGTCAGGGACTGATTGGTTTCGGCCGAACTAAGCACCGACATGCGGAACCCTCACCGAACGAATTTCGCATTTGTATTTTCTCTGACTGTACATTATCTCGTAGCTCCACAGAGAAAAAAAACTAGAGGTGTTAAATCAGAAGATCTCGGCGGCCAATCGACAGGACCTCTTCTCGATATAACACGTTCACCGAATAAGTCGATTATTTCTCCAGCTGTATGGGATGTGGCACCATCTTGCTGAAACCACATATCACTGATGTCCATCCCATGCAATTTATTGAAGAAATAACGCTGCAACATGTCTCTGTAGCGTTCACCATTGACTGTAACGTGATGGTAATTTTCATCAACGAATAAAAATCTCCTAATGGCGCTACCGGCATGGAAACCGCACCATTAGGTTACTTTTTGTGGATGAAGTGATGTTTCATGAAGCACATGAGGGTTTTCAGCACTCCAATAACACATGTTTTGTTTGTTGACGAAGCCATTCAAGCAAAAATGCTCTGATGATTTTGCGATGAAAGTCATCGTTAAGTCATCGCATCATTCATACGGTAAAGTGGCTTTAGTTCTTGAGTTAACTTGATCTTGTAAGGGTGCAGGCCAAGATTCTTTCGCAAAATACGCCATAGTGTGGTCTGACTGATGCCAAAATCCTGAGAACGCCGTGGAATCGACTGATTTGGATCGTTTGCGATGGAGGCTTCAACGGCAGCAATATTCTCGACGTCATCTATTTCCGCTGGCCCCACCACGAGTTACGCCACTGGGTGCCCAACCGGATGTAGTGAACAATGTCGACCAAAATGTGGGAATTTGCGAAAATAACAAAATTAACAATGGATCATAAGTCGAACAATACACATTATGTTACATTTAAAAATGTTAAATAAATTGCAGATAATGGGAAATTATTGATATGTATTCAAGGCAATATTCAATTCAGAATTGTCTTTTCACAATATTGTTATTAAATGTTAATTAGATACTTGCAATCTAGACATTCGATATAATTAATCAATGTCTGGAAAAATTTTGCAAATGTGCTGCTCCACAATTATTAAAACTAGTTTGTCAAAGGGGGCGGCGCAGCGCGGGGTGTGAAAATCCGCCCTCGATGACCTCCAGCTAGCTCATGAAGTCGACGACAGCACAAAAAACCACGAAGGATGGGATGGAGGCAGAGAAAGTCTTATAGTTCAAAATATATACACTAGGGTGGTTCTTAAGAATTTTTTCGTCTCAGAAATGCCCTCCCATGGTCAGAAAATGTTCTAATTGATGAACAAATATGACGGATAATGTGACCCGATGGTTCCCTTATCAAAAACCCAATTCTAGAGCCCAAAAACCGTTTTTCAGCTTAAAAATGTGTCAAAACTTAATGAGGGACGGTAAAAATCACCAGTTTTACCATCAGGAGCACATAACTATTGACAATAAATGCTCTTCATTATCAGGTGTACTGAGAAACTAAGCCACATAATCGTGTCAGGCGATTCCAGCCTTCCCTATGCACCTCGAACAAAATTTTGAACATTTCTCTAAAGTATTCGAAATATGAAATTTTATCACTTAATGATTACAAAAACATGAGTCATGAAGATTTTACTAACCTTGGAGTCAGATAGACATCAAGTATTGACGATCAACTTTTATGAAACTTTAAAATACTTCAGCGGGAAAATTTAAATTGCTTAGCAAAATATGAAATAAGAGAAGTTTTATGACTTTCATCATTATAGATAGCGCAGAAGTTCGCGGATGTAATTTGGTCGATGAAATGGAAAAATTTCAATTCTATGAATTGTTTCAAATTTAAAAATGGAAGAATTTTGAGACGAATAATGGCAGCATTGAGAAAAAACTTTTATTAGAAAAAAATTGAGAGGAATATTTTTTTAATGCATTTAAATTACATTATTTTCGTTTCTAAATGTTATGATTGAAATTTGTATTTTTCTTTTTTTCTGAGATTTGATATTTTTGCAACTAAAGCCTAAAATTTTAATTTGTAAGATAAATACTTAAATCCCAATATATCTGATAATCCTGATGGTAAAACTGATGATTTTTACCGTTTTGACTGATTCTTAATTTTTAAGCTGAAAAACGGTTTTTCGGCTCTAGAGGTGGGTTTTTGATAAGAGAACCATCGGGTCACGTTATCCGTCATATTTTTTCATCGATTAGAACACTTTCTGACCATAAGAGGGCATTTCTGAGACGAAAAAATGTTAGAACCACCCTAATATACACATAAAAAAAGTCAAGAAAACAATGTGAAAAAAAAAGTATAGTCGACGGCGTTTGGGCTCAGCGTGGCGGCGACTTGGGCGTTCTGACTGTTGTGTTGTGACGAATGATGGAGTCGAAATCTGAGTCTACTGATGGATTTATGTTAATATTGTTATCGGCGCTTAGTTACGCGTCTTAACAAATGCGTAATTATCTTCATTTGCATTTTATGAGCTAACCATTGCTCCTTTTCAACATTAACATAAATTCCGCATTATTGAAATTTCCAAACGAGATAATTTTCGAAGAACTACAGCTGCCAGTAACTACACAATGAAGATGAGCCTCTACCCGCTGTGCGCCGATTTACCGAGGGACATCGTTAGAACATTTCGCAGAACAATTAGTGAAAACTAGTTTTTTCTAGGCTTAAGTTTGATGTATGTGAAATTGTGTTCTTTATGTGAAATTGTGAAATGTAAAAATGTAAAAATGTAAAAAAAGTAACGGGTGACCAATAACGGCTCCGTTGCGCTGCGCCGTCGTCGAGGGACATCGTTGGAACATTTCGCAGAACAATTAGTGAAAACTAGTTTTTTCTAGGCTTAAGTTTGATGTATGTGAAATTGTGTTCTTTATGTGAAATTGTGAAATGTAAAAATGTAAAAATGTAAAAATGTAAAAATGTAAAAAAAGTAACGGGTGACCAATAACGGCTCCGTTGCGCTGCGCCGTCGTCCAGCGAGGTCCATCAAAATTAAGCGATTAAACTGGTGACGGACGGCGGCTCCGCTACGCTGCACCATCGTCCGTGCGGGGCTATTAAAATTAAGCGATTAAATTGGTAACGAACGACGCCACAGCGTGTGTAATAGCAACTATTATAATGAATTAAGCAAAGTAATTGGTGAAGATTGACGTCTCCGCTGCGCTGTGCCATCAATGAAAAACATAATTTTTTTCTAAATTAATTTTAATTTTTCGTTTTTTATTTTTCATTTTTCATTTTCAATTTTTCATTTTTCATTTTCAAGTTTTAATTTTCAATTTTTCATTTTCTTTTTCAATCTTTCGCGTAGGAGTAGTTCCAAAATGTTTGAAAAAATGTCTTCTGCCATCCCTGAAAGTTTCAGCTTTTCGACTTTAAAAGAAAGAAATTCGTCCTTAAAAGAAGAAAAACGAACCCAAGGGGTGCAAATGGTGCGTAAGGGTAGTTTCAAAAATTTTGAAAAAATAACTTCTGCCACCCCTGAAAATATAATTTTTTCGACTTTAAAAGAAAAAAAATCCGTCCTTAAAAAACCCAGGGCTGCAAATAGAGCGTAGGAGTAGTTCAAATTTTTTTGACAAAATATCTGCTGTCATACCTGAAAGTTTAAGCTTTTCGACTTTAAAAGAAAAAAATGGTGATGTGGCCATCATGTTACTTTCTCCGACTTCATGGTATCATTTATATTTACGCTTTAATGGTTTATTTTCGATTTAAATCATATTTTAAATGTACATCGAGCGTTGAGTAAACTCGGATGAAACTGACGTTTAAAACGTCAAAATTGTGAAAGATGGAAAAATTATACTTCAAATACAAAAACTCAGTTTACTCAAAAACTAAAGGGATTTCGAAAAAAACTTATTCTTTTTTTAGCATTCTCTACAATTATTATTAACATAAATTTGCTGTAAATATTATCGTTTCATAATTATAAACCAAAAATGAAAAAAAAATAATAAATTTTGTTCTCAAATAAAAATGATTTTATGAAAAATGTTTTCAAGCAAAATATGTTAATTTCTTTGTTATCTTCAAAGTTTGTCTGAATGTTTTTGTGATATTTTTCATATTTAAGAAAATATTGACAAAAAACAAAAAACAGTTAAGGTAAACGCCCACTTCCGGTGTGCGAAATTTTACCAAAAGCTTTTCAGTTCTTCAGATTATCAAATAAGAAGGATGTTCAAAGTTTCATATCAATTACTCTATTAGTTTTTGAGATACTGCGCGCGCGGACAGACACACACACACACACACACACACACACACACATACACACACACGCGCACACACACAGACACACTTTTTTTTTCAGAAAGTGTTGAAATGGCATCTAGGGACCCCAAAACGGATATTTCCGTAAAAAAAAATTTTGAAAAAAAAATCACGATCCCAATACTTTCTCGTATTTCGTAACGGAGAAAGTAAAAAAACCGTCCTTGAAAGAAGAAAAACGAACCCAGGGGGTGCAAATGGAGCATAGGGATGGTTCCAAAAATTTTGAAAAACTTCCCAATGAAAGCCAGTCATCGCCTCTGTCATCCCTGAAAGTTTTAGCTTTTCGACTTGAAAAGAGAAAAATACGTCCTTAAAAGAAGAAAACCGAACCACGGTTGGGTTGGTGGCGTTGGTGGCGCGTAGGGGTGGTTCCAAAAATTTTGAAAAAAATCCTAATGAAAGCCAGTTATCCCTTCTGCCATCCCTGAAGGTTTCAGCTTTTCTACTTGAAAAGAAAAAAATACGTCCTTGAAAGAAGAATAACAATTTTTTTTACCCGGTTTTCGGCCGCCGCCGCTTCCGTCGCTACCAAGTCGCCGGTCATCTGTCCGCCAACTCATCGGACATCTCGATGCTTTACGTCGTGAACATTGAGTGAAGTGTTGGTGACTTTTTCGTGACTGTTTCTTTATGTGACATTATTTCTTGACATTTCCTGTGTACACTTTTTTTTTTAACTTTTAACATTATTTCTGTAACTCCGTGTGTAAATAATAGCGATCGTTATCGCGCCCATAAGACTTTCTCTGCCTC
Source organism: Ocypus olens (assembly GCA_910593695.2). Taxonomy (NCBI): domain Eukaryota; kingdom Metazoa; phylum Arthropoda; class Insecta; order Coleoptera; family Staphylinidae; genus Ocypus; species Ocypus olens. The sequence continues at coordinate 9,615,014 of OU343059.1, read as the reverse complement.
CACCCCATCCTTCGTGTTGTTTTTGTTTTTGTTTCGACTCCAAGAGCTAGCTGGAGGTCAACGAGGGCGGTTTTCACTCCGCGCTGCGACCCATCGTGGCAATATTGAAAAGGAGCAATGGTCAGCTCATAAAATGCAAATTAAGATAATTGCGCATTTGTTAAGACGCGTAGATAAACTAAGCGCCGATAACCAGTTTAAAGTCACTACGCAAGCCGTCACTGACTTTTAATGTGACTTGTATATAACATGAACAATTATTTCGGGGAAAAAGTTGTTCGTACCATGAGTCACTGTTAAAAGTATAAAAGCACATAGACTAATTAATGAATTGTAATGTGATTTTTAGCATTCATATAATCGAGTGTCCTCTTTATATTCTGAAGGTTCTTAAAGTGTCAATCGTCAAATTGCTTATATATATATATGTTTATATATATATATAGAATACAATCGATAATGTAACATTCAGGTCAGTAATGTCAGAAAAAATCCTTGTAAATTGTCGATTGTGTGGACTCATGTGAATTCTATAACAGCTTAGGTCTATATATATATAATTGGTGGCTTCGGAAATCCGTTAGATCATCAGGAAAAATGGTGGAGCCGAGAAGACTCGTTAAAAAATATTCCAAACCGGAAGCGGATTCGAAAAAAATCACACCGGAGTATAAATGGGAGATATACTGGCCCAATTTAATTCTGCTGATCATTTTTCATCTTGCAGCAGTTTACGGATTTTACCTAAAACGGTATTCTTTAACACCGACTGAGATTTTTGGTAAGTATTTTATTTTTATTTTTGCAATTATTTCGAACTAAATCGTAGAAATTGGATCAAATGTGTAACATACTTTCGACTGGGATGATCTGTGTGGTTCCTGTGGTGCAAATGGCAGCGCCCCAGGCTAGAAATCTGGAGGTTGCAGGTTCGGTCCCTTCGTTCGAATCTAATTTAGTGTTTACAAATAACGTTATTTAAAAATAATATTTATACTGCGCAAAAAGTGGGAAAATTAAAAAAAAATACTGAAAAGTGTTTGGTATTTTCTTAAAGAATGTTGACGTTTTAATTGCAAAAATTCGTCTGAGGATTCAAAAGTTACGCGATTGTAAAAATTTGGATTTTAAAAAATAATTAACTCGGAGAGAAAAAAATTGCAATTGTAACGTAACAGTAAAAAAAATATTAATTAGGAGTGTGTCGTGCTTTTTTAAAGAACATAAAATGCCTTAGATTTTAAACTTTCAATTCCAAAAATTCGTTGGAGGATTCTTGTAAAAAAATGGATTTAAAAAAATAATTAGCTCGGAAAAAATTGCAATTGTAACAGTAAAAAAAAAAAAATAGGAGTGTGTCATGATTTTTTAAAGAACATAAAATACCTTACATTTTGACGTTTCAATTCCAAAAATTCGTCGGAGGAATCAGAAGTTACGCGCTTGTAACAATTTGGATTTTAAAAAATAATTAGTTCGGAGAGAAAAAAATTGCAATTGTAACAGTAAAAAAAAATAATTAAGAGTGTGTCGTGCTTTGCTTTTTTAAAGAACATAAATTGCCTTAGATTTTGACGTTTTAATTCCAAAAATTCGTCAGAAGATTCAGAAGTTACGCGCTTGTAAAAAATTGGATTTTAAAAAATAATTAGCTCGGAGAGAAACAAATTGGAGTTGTAACAGTAAAAAAAAAATTATTTGCGAGTGTGTTGTGCTTTTTTAAAGAACATAAAATGCCTTAGATTTTGACGTTTCAATTCCAAAAATTCGTCAGAGGATTCAGAAGTTACGCGCTTGTAAAAATTTGGATTTTAAAAAATAATTAATTCGGAGGGAAAAAAATTGCACTTGCAACAGTAAAAAAAATATTAATTAGGAGTGTGTCGTGCTTTTTTAAAAAACATAAAATGCCTTAGATTTTAAAGTTTCAATTCCAAAAATTCGTTGGAGGATTCTTGTAAAAAAATTGGATTTAAAAAAATAATTAGCTCGGAGAGAAAAAAATTGCAATTGTAACAGTAAAGAAAAAATAATTAGGAGTGTGTCGTGCTTTTTGAAAGAACATAATATTCCCTAGATTTTTACGTTTCAATTCCAAAACTTTGTCGCAGGATTCAGAAGTTACGTGCTTGTAAAAATTTGGATTTTAAAAAATAATTAACTCGGAGAGGAAAAAATGCAATTGCAACAGTTAAAAAAAAATAATTAGGAGTGTGTCGTGCTTTTTTAAAGAACATAAAATGCTTTAGATTTTGATGTTTCAATTGCAAAAATTCGTCGGAGGATTCAGAAGTTACGCGCTTGTAAAAATTTGGATTTAAAAAAATAAATATCTCGGAAAAAAAATTGTAATTGTAACAGTAAAAAAAAAATTATTAGAAGTGTGTCGTGCTTTTTTAAAGAACATAAAATGCCTTAGATTTTGACGTTTAAATTCCAAAAATTCGTCGGAGGATTCGGAAGTTACGCGCTTGTAAAAATTTTGATTTTAAAAAATAATTATCTCGGAAAAAAATTGTAATTGTAACAGTAAAAAAAAAATTAATTAGAAGTGTGTCGTGCTTTTTTAAAGAACATAAAATGCCTTAGATTTTGACGTTTCAATTCCAAAAATTCGTCGGAAGATTCAGAAGTTACGCGCTTGTAAAAATTTGGATTTTAAAAAATAATTAACTCGGAGAGAAAAAAATTGTAATTGTAACAGTAAAAAAAAATAATTAGGAGTGTGTCGTGCTTTTTTAAAGAACATAAAATGCCTTAGATTTTGACGTTTCAATTCCAAAAATTTGTCGGAGGATTCGGAAGTTACGCGCTTGTAAAAATTTGGATTTAAAAAAATAATTAACTCGGAGAGAAAAAAATTGTAATTGTAACAGTAAAAAAAAATTAATTAGGAGTGTGTTGTGCTTTTTTAAAAAACATAAAATACCTAAGATTTTGACGTTTTAATTCCAAAAATTCGTCGGAGGATTGAGAAGTTGCGCGCTTGTAAAAATTTGGATTTTAAAAAATAATTAACTCGGAGAGAAAAAAATTGCAATTGTTACAGTAAAAAAAAAATTAATTAGGAGTGTGTCATGCTTTTTTAAAGAACTTAAAATGCCTTGAATTTTGACGTTTCAATTCCAAAAATTCGTCGGGGGATTCAAAAGTTACAAGCTTGTAAAAATTTGGATTTTAAAAAAGAATTATCTCGGAGAGAAAAAAATTGCAATTGTAACAGTAAAAAAAAAATTATTAGGAGTGTGTCATGCTTTTTTAAAGAACATAAAATGCCTTAGATTTGGACGTTTCAATTGCAAAAATTCGTCGGAGGATTCAGAAGTTACGCGCTTGTAAAAATTTGGATTTTAAAAAAATAATTAGCTCGGAGAGAAAAAAATGTCAATCGTAACAGTAAAAAAAATATCAATTAAGAGAGTGTTGTGCTTTTTTAAAGAACATGAATGCCTCAGATTTTGACGTTTCAATTCCAAAAATTTGTCCGAGGATTCGGAAGTTACGCGCTTGTAAAAATTTGGATTTTAAAAAATAATTAACTCGGAGAGAAAAAAATTGTAATTGTAACAGTAAAAAAAAATTAATTGTGAGTGTGTCGTGCTTTTTTAAAGAACATAAAATGCCTTAGATTTTAACGTTTCAATTACAAAAATTCGTTAGAGGATTCAGAAGATACGCGCTTGTAAAAATTTGGATTTTAAAAAATAATTAGCACGGAGAGAAAAAAAATGCAATTGTAAAAGTAAAAAAAAATAATTAGGAGTGTGTTGTGCTTTTTTTAAAGAACATAAAATGCCTTAAATTTTGACGTATCAATTCCAAAAATTCGTCAGAGGATTCAGAAGTTACGCGCTTGTAAAAATTTGGATTTTAAAAAAATAATTAGCTCGGAGAGAAAAAAATTGCAATTGTAACAGTAAAAAAAAAATTGGGAGTGTGCCGTGCTTTTTTAAAGAACATAAAATGCCTTAGATTTTAACGTTTCAATTACAAAAATTCGTTGGAGGATTCAGAAGTTACGAGCTCGGAGAGAAAAAGATTGCAATTTTTTATTTTTGTTCAATATTTATTTAAAAACATTATTTCCAGGGAAATGCATAACAACTATCAGTTCCATCGGTATAACGGCTGGAGCACATAGATTATGGTGTCACAGAGCTTACAAAGCAACGACCCTCGGACAAATCATTTTGATGTTCATGGCATCTATGACTTATCAAAACAGTATTTACACCTGGTGCAGAGATCATAGGATGCATCATAAATACAGTGAAACTGACGCTGATCCGCATAATGCAAAACGGGGTAAGTTTTATAATAGTTCCTTCACCACATTCCAAGATAAAGACGCCTGTTGCAATTTTAAAGTCGCGCATTAGAAAATCGATGGAGAAAAATAGAAAAACAATTGCCACAAACGTAAAACTTTTCAAATACACTCAAAATGAACTATAATTCATGACTCAAATAAAATCCAAAGAATTCCTTCCCTAAACTCACAGAAAAACATACGAGAACAACGCCAGTTGCAATTTTAAATTCCCGCGTTAGAAAATCGATGGAGAAAAATAGAAAAACAATTGCCACAAACGTAAAACTCTTCAAGGACACTCAAAATAAACTATAATTCATGACTCAAATAAAATTCAAAGAATTCCTTCTCTAAATTCACAGAAAAACACACGAGAACAACGCCAGTTACAATTTGAAATTCCCGCGTTAGAAAATCGATGAAGAAAAATAGAAAAACAATTGCCACAAACGTAAAACTTTTCAAGGACACTCAAAATAAACTATAATTCACGACTGAAATAAAATCCAAAGAATTCCTTCTCTAAATTCACAGAAGAACATACGAGAACAACGCCAGTTGCAATTCTAAATTCCCGCGTTAGAAAATCGATGGAGAAAAATAGAAAAACAATTGCCACAAACGTAAAACTTTTCAAGGACACTCAAAATAAACTATAATTCACGACTCAAATAAAATCCAAAGAATTCCTTCTCTAAATTCACAGAAAAACTTACGAGAACAACGCCAGTTGCAATTTTAAATTCCCGCGTTAGAAAATCGATGGAGAAAAATAGAAAAACAATTGCCACAAACGTAAAACTTTTCAAATACACTCATAATAAACTGTAATTCATGGCTAAGATTGCTTTCACTAAATTTTTTATTTGTAGGTTTCTTCTTCAGTCACGTGGGATGGCTGATGGTAAGGAAACACCCGAGTGTGAAGGATAAAAAAAATTCAGTGGACTTAAGTGACTTAGAAGCAAATCCGATTGTGATGTTCCAACACAAGTAACTTATCAATAATTATCAAACGATTTTAACGTAATTGTTAAATCTTTTAGGTATTACTATCCAATTGTATTCTTATGCTCAGTGTGTATCACGACTTTCATACCATGGTACTGTTGGGGCGAATCTCTAAATATTTCATTTTTTCGGTGCACAATCTATAGATATATCGTAGGGGTAAATTTTACCTGGTGTGTGAACAGTTTCGCCCATTTATATGGAAATAAACCTTACGACAAGTATGATATCATTATTATTTTTTACATTGGCAACTCTACATTTTTCTAAATTCCAGATCGATTGGCCCAGTTGAAAGTATTGTCGTCCAGTATGTTACGGGAGGAGAAGGATATCATAATTACCATCATACATTCCCATGGGACTACAGGGCGTCCGAATTTGGCAGTGATACGAAAAATATAACAACTTATTTAATAGATTTATTGGCATGGATGGGTCTAGTTTACGACAGGAAGACTGTTTCACCCGCAGATGTTAAAAGAAGGATGGACAGAACCGGCGACGGGGGCTACAATACCAACAAAACTGTTTTCCATAAGTATCTGCCCAAAACGATTGATTTATATTTGAGGAATTCATTTAATGTAATGATATTATTGTTGATTTCTTATATTTTATAAAATATACATATATACAATCATATACAGGGTTTTACAAATTCGATGCATTATCATTGCTATTTCAGTAACTAGAAGAGATGGGGAGTTGATTAAATGGAGGCGAAGAAGAATATAATTGTTGGCCGCGGTAGCCTAGTGAGTAGAGCTCCTGCTCACGGGCCTCGTGGTCATGGGTTCGAATCCCATCCGGGAGGTCACTTTTTTGGGACGAAGAATTGGCCGTTCGGGTCCATGGATGTTTAGTGTCCCATTATTAAATGAAAAATTTCAACTATATACATCGTTAGTGGCCGAATAGTCTAGTTGCTTACGCCAATTTCCAAATTATCCGCGCTTCCTCAACCCGAATTCCCGCCAACCATCCTTCCTTAAAAAAAAAAAAATTATATATATATAATTTTTCGTTTTTAGGATCAACATATCAATACAATACAATACTTTTATTATGTGTCTGTACATAGTACAGATACATTATTTTTTTTTTAAATACGTACCTGAATTTTGAATTTCATTTTTGAGTATTATTTTTACTTCCCAAAAGTAATGATTTCAATTATTTGCTGGAGGGGTTATTTGAATTCTTTTTTTAAGATCAAAGAGCAGGCATTGGCGACAAGGTAAGACGACATCCCGTGCACCTATTATATCGCAGCATAGTGGCCAAAAATGGCCAAAATATGTAGGCGTTATCCGAATAGTATGAGCACAGTGGCCAAAAATGGCCAAAATATGAATGCGTTATGGGAATAGTATGAGCACAGTGGTCCTAAATGGCGAAAATATGGCCAAACATGAAGGAGTTATCCGAATTGTATAATAATTAGTATTTAGAGTTTTTTGAAGTCGCTGATTAATTTTTTTTAAATAAAATGGCGAACGAAAATTATAAAAATCGTCATATTTACATGAAAATTCGAACACAGGACTTTTCAAGGTCGCCGATTATGTAATGTAATTACAAACTTGAGTAACAAAATGTCGGATCTAATACAGCGAACAAAAATGATAAAAATCGTCATATTTTCATCAAATTTCGGATATATGGTTTTTCGAGGTTGCTTATTAAGAATCAGAAATTACAGATTTGAAAAACAAAATGGCGTAAATAGAATGTATTTCTTAAATCAAATTTTAGACATTTTTTTGAGTCGCTGACTATAAATATGAACTTGAAAATTCCCAAAACAAAATTGGGGATTATATTGGATTAAGTAATTATTCGTGGTTGCTTATTAAGAATCAGAAATTAAAGATTTGAAAAACAAAATGGCGCAAATGAGATAAAAAAAGCAGCATTTTTTAAATGAAATTTTAGACATTTTTTGGAGTCGCTGAGTATAAATATGAACTTGAAAATTCCCAAAACAAAATTGCGGATTATATTGGATTAAGTAATTATTTAATGTGGAACTGATGGAGGATCAGTCATTACTAATATACAGGGTGTCCCAGACTACTTTTTTGAGAAAACGGCTAATCAGAGAGAATTGGGACAAAAATATTTATTACAAAAGCTTTATTATTAGGATATATGGTTTTTCGAGGTTGCTTATTAAGAATTTTAAATTACAGATTTGAAAAACAAAATGGCGTAAATAGAATGTATTTCTTAAATCAAATTTTAGACATTATTTGGGGTCGTTGAGTATAAATATGCACTTGAAAATTCCCAAAACAAAATGGCGGATTATATTGGATTAAATAATTATTCGTGGTTGCTTATTAAGAATCAGAAATTAAAGATTTGAAAAACAAAATGGCGCAAATGAGATAAAAAAGAAGCATTTTTTAAAGGAAATTTTAGACATTTTTTTGAGTCGCTGAGTATAAATATGAACTTGAAAATTCCCAAAACAAAATTGCGGATTATATTGGATTAAGTAATTATTTAATGTGGAACCGATGGAGGATCAGTCATTATTAATATACAGGGTGTCCCAGACTACTTTTTTGAGAGAGAGAATTGAGACAAAAATATTTATTACAAAAGCTTTATTAAAGAATCGAATGATGTTATTGTTATTCCCAAAAATATTTGGCATCCCTAAGAGCTTGGTTAAGTATATCAAAAAATCCCAATCTTTACATGGCATGATAGGTCGAAAGTGGTATCGTTTAAAACGAAACATAATATTGACACTGGCGCCCATTTTGAGTAATATCCGATTAAAGTTATTAAATTTCATATTTTTCCTATTTTGCGTCTAAAACGGAGCAATTAACGCTCTCATATAGGTTCGTTAATGGTTCGCCGAATGCTTTAATAATTGAATTTTTCAAGGTTGGCACCGTTGAAATTTAGAGCTGTCAACCTGTGCTAAATGTGATGTATGGAAAGCGCAAACTTATTTCAAATTGAAATGTCAATTATTAGTGTTACCAACCACCATACAATTTTCTAAATATGTATGAGTGATTTTTAATTTAGAAATGGAATAAAAGGGTCGAAATAGAAAAAATACTGTAAAAAACTCGTTCATGAGGCCTTTTTTCGCACTTGTCCATTGAACGCGTGCGAAAAAATTGCGCTTATCGAACTCGTTTTTTAATATGCTATTAAAAGTTTTCATTTTAAATGATAGTTTAATAATATCAATTGTGTTCAAACTATCTACCATTTACTTGTAAGAGTCCTTGAGCTCTTCTGGAGTGGCTCCAAGTATATTTTCTGTTAGTAATGACTCGTAAGCAATTCGAATTCTATGAATCATATTATCTCTCGTTGATGTTTTTTCGGAAAATTTCTTTGATCTGTTCCCAAAGAAAAAAAATGGTGATTTGGCCATCATGTTACTTTCTCCGACTTTATATTTACGTTTTCATGGGTTTATTTTCAATTGAAATCATATTTTAAATGTACATCGAGCGTTGCGTAAACTCGGATGAAACTGACGTTTAAAACGTCAAAATCATGAAAGATGGAAAAATTATACTTCAAATTCAAAAACTCGGTTTACTCAAAAACTAACAAGATTTTGAAAAAAACTTATTCTTTAGAAGTTGTTCATTTTGGCATTCTCTACAATTATTATTCACATAAATTTGCTGTAACTATTATCGTTTCATAATTATAAACCAAAAACTAAAAAAAAAAAAATTTTTTTTCTCGAACAGCAATGATTTTATGAAAAATATTTTCAAGCAAAAGATGTTCATTTCTTTGTTGTCTTCGATGTTTGCTTAAATGTTTTTGTGATATTTTTTATATTTAAGAAAATATTGGCAAAAAACAAAAAACAGTTAAGGTAAACACCCACTTCCGGTGTACGAAATTTTACCAAAAGCTTTTCAGTTCTTCAGATTATCAAATAAGACGTATGTTCAAAGTTTCATATCAATTGCCTTATTAGTTTTTGAGATACAGCGCACACAGTCAGACACACACACACACACACACAGACACAATTTTTTTTTTTTCCAGAAAATGTTGAAATGGCATCTAAGGACCCCAAAACGGATTTTTCCGTAAAAAAATTTTTTGAAAAAAAAATCACGATCACAATACTTTCTCGTACTTCGTAACGGAGAAAGTAAAAAAGTATTGAAAAAAATATATAAAAAAGGTTGATTTTATTATTGGGGGTGTTCGATTATGGAAATGATAAATCGATTATTGATTATATTTAATAATAGATTATATCGATTAATAAAAATAATCGATTCATCAAATAATCAAATGTTCGATTAATCGATTAATCAAATGATCAATTAATTGATTCTTTTTCGAGTAATAATCAATCAACCAATAATCATTAATTTATCGATTAATCGATTATTTTACACAGCTCAAGTTATAATGGCTTATTTAAAAAATTAAAATTGTATATTTTACCAGTAAAAAATGGCATATTTTAATAATTAAAATGGCATATTTTACTCATCAAAACGCGACTACAGTTCCTCTACCAATCCATCGTTTAGGAAATAGTTGATTTATTGTGTTCTTGGCAATCAATAAATAGTACCATATTACCACTCGAGTCGCGAGAGGAAAGTTTTCCATCAAGTATCAGGAACTGTAATACTAACGGCACCGAATCGGTCGTTTTACAGATTCGGTTATTTTGCTGTTTTCTATAGTGGCGCATATATTTTAATGTGCGTGTTCACACGATACCGTATACAGTCGACGGCAGTATATTGAAATATATGCGCCACTATAGAAGACGGCAAAATAACCGAATCGGTAAAACGACCGATTCGGTGCCGTAACCCAAACAAATCTTAAAACTAGTTCAGAACTATTCGATTACAATTTTATGGTGCATTGTCAAGTTCGCACACCATTTTTCACAAAAATCATGGCAGCTCAATTTTATTTTTTAAAAGTTGATAGTACTTCCACATTTCATTTTTTTCACAAAAATCATGGCAACTCAATTTTATTTTTTAAAAGTTGATAGTACTTCCATATTTACCATCAACAAATTTTAAAGTTGATAGTACTTCCACATTTCATTTTTTTCACAAAAATCATGGCAACTCAATTTTATTTTTTAAAAGTTGATAGTACTTCCACATTTCATTTTTTTCACAAAAATCACGGCAACTCAATTTTATTTTTTAAACGTTGATAGTACTTCCACATTTACCATCAACAAATTTTAAAGTTGATAGTACTTCCACATTTCATTTTTTTCACAAAAATCATGGCAACTCAATTTTATTTTTTAAAAGTTGATAGTACTTCCACATTTCATTTTTTTCATAAAAATCATGGCAACTCAATTTTATTTTTTAAAAGTTGATAGTACTTCCACATTTACCATCAACAAATTTTAAAGTTGATAGTACTTCCACATTTCATTTTTTTCATAAAAATCATGGCAACTCAATTTTATTTTTTAATCGTTGATAGTACTTCCACATTTACCATCAACAAATCAAAAGCTTCTGAATAAGAAAACGGCATAATTTCACTTTTTAACTTGACCCTCTGTTGCATACTGTTTCCAAATGGGAACATAATTTTTGTTAGGCAAAGTGCTTCTATCTTACGAAACAAATAATTACTAAAATAGATAAAACAGATTCGAAAACTGTAAGAGATCCTCAAAAAAATTATTTTTGAGAAAATCTTTTAGACATGTTCGTACAGCGCACAGAAAAAAAATCTAAACAAACCAATTACAAGTAACTCTAAGGAAATGGAGCAATTCATAGGAATTTTGATTTGGATGACTTTCCTCAAGCAAGTATTAGACCGCTAAAACCAGAATGGTTTAAATTACGGATTTGTCTCTAAACAAATTTGAAGAACTCAAACGCTTTCTTCATTACTTTGATAATTGTGTTGCTACCAAAAATACTGATAAAATTACGTCAGTACTAAACCAAATAAAAGATCAGCAAATTTTATAACAAATATAATTTTGCCTTATTACTTTAACCATTGAATGCAAAAACTTATATTTTTATGTTTAACCCTTAACGGGCACTGTGGGTTATTCAGAAGCTTTCGATTTGTTGATGGTATTAGGGAAATGTGGGAATACTATCAACTTTTAACAAATAATATTTGTTATGTAGGAAGCTTCTACTTCGTTATACATGCTTTTTATATAGAATAAAACACTTTTTTACTTTGTTTGTATAACACTTATTTATTTAATAATAAATTTTTACAAATAAAATTGAGCTGCCATGATTTTTGTGAAAAATAGTGTGCGAACTTGACAACTCTTTAAAAAAGTATCATAAAAAAACGTTTCCTACAAAAAGTTTGTATTTTTTTGCCGTAGAATACGATCCCGCAATTAAAAATAGGGAGTTCTATTTGAAAAAACAAAGTTGACCTTCGTTTGACCTTGAAAATTAATGCCAAGGCCATTTTAAAGGTCATCAGCATAAGCCCCCCTTCGAACCCTACAACTTTTATCTGAAACATTTTTTGCCATGTTGCTCAGGTTTCGAGCATGTGTACACTGAAAATCATTGAATATGACATTAAATAAAAGTGTAAATTAGCAATGGTATTATAATTAATTAAAAGTAAAATGCTCTATTTTGCTAAACCCAGCTTTGGTGGTTAACACTCGGTATATAAATAGGGCCCGATAATTAATTGAAAGTAAATTTTTACCATTTCCCAACGTTCATCAAGCGTATAGCGTGCCATTTTGTTAACCGGGTGTTGTATACTGAAGAACTGTCATACATCAGATGTCAAATATCATAAAAGTAAAAATAAAGTGGTAGTTCAAAAATATTCCAAGAGATGGCCCACCCTTTAGTTAATGATCTCAGTCATCTTCCCTGGGTGCGCACCTGATCAGAGATGTAGGTAGATAATTTCTATGTATATTTCCGTCAATATATTCTTGAAGTGTCCATTATCAAATTGCTTATGTCTTTTTTTACATTTATTTGTTACAGTAAATAATACTCCTGGTGGTATTCTTTTTTTTCTGTACCTTCGAATACAATCGATTGTACAATATTTCGGGTCAATAATGTCAGAAAATACGATTTTAAATTGTCGATTATGTAAACTCATGTAAATTCTCTAACAGTTAAGGCCTATAAATATATTTTGTGGCTTCGGTGAGCCGTTAGTTCATTCAAGAAAATGGTGGAGCCAGGAAGACAAAAGTGTTCAAAAACGGAAACGAGTTCCGGAAGAGTCACACAACAGTACAAATGGGACATATACTGGCCCAATTTAATTCTGCTGCTTATTTTGCACCTTGTGGCGGTTTACGGATTTTACTTGAAACAGTATTCTTCAAGGCCGAGTGAAATTTTCAGTGAGTATTTTATTATTAATTTTTAAATAATTTAATTTGCAAATGCATATATTACGATTTATTAAATCGTATAAATTGACAATCAATCTCCGAAATTAGGATATGGATAACTCTCAATTCAATATATAGAGTGTTGAATTGCAAAATTTGAAATGTGTTCATATTGGCCTCTAATTATTTGACAGTGTCGGTCATCGTATATAATTTTTTGCGCTACCGTTTTATATTGCTATGCTTACTGTGTGTGTATTTAGTCAGGTTCGAATGGCTTTTCCGGACTAACTTCGGTTGCTAGGAAACTCACAAAATAACAAGCCTGTTCTGAATCATAACAGTCCTAGTACCGTTATGGGCTACTTAAAGTAGCAGTGATTTTTACTTATAAAAGTCGTTTTGAACTATTTTTATAACTATTTAAATCGGTAGCGCAAAAGATACAATACAACACTCGGTTCGTTAAGTGCATTCACAGGTCAAACAGGTCTCGAAAATTAAAAATACTCGGCCCTACAGGTCTCTTATTTTTAAAATTTTCTCGACCTGTTAGAGAGCACTTACCGAACTTGTGTCTTAATATACTATTACAGATTTTTAAGTACTAATTTGGTACTTTACTCAATAGTTTCTGCAGAGTATTTACCGAGATATTGACAAAAAAACTTTACAATTATTTTGAATTAAAAACAAAGGTTTGCCATGATATCATAATGGAGGATATTTTATTTTTCTCTAAAAAGTGACAGTCGCTGTCACATTATGATTTACAACAGGCCATGTATTCTACACAAGAAAAATTATTTATAGTTAACACGTGATCTCAGTCATCTTCTTGTTAAATATTTATTTGTCAAGTTATTTGTAGCGAAAGCCTTAGCATTAGCCAGTTCCGTCGGTATAACAGCTGGAGCACATAGATTATGGTGTCACAGAGCTTACAAAGCAACGACCCTCGGACAAATCATTTTGATGTTCATGGCATCTTTGACTTATCAAAATAGTGTTTACACCTGGTGCAGGGATCATAGGATGCATCATAAATACAGTGAAACTGACGCTGATCCTCATAATGCAAAACGGGGTAAGTTTTCTAGTTCAAAATAATTCATTCTGTTACTGCAAAGTTTGTATTTGCCTGACATAGGGCTATTCATTTCATAATTAATTTCTGGATGAAATAATAGTTAAATACAATAAAACGAAATGTAGCCTGAATTTATGAATATTCAACCTGTTCGTTAATCTGCAAGCAAAAAAATTATAGTTATTTGAAATAATAGTCTCATTTATCCATTTATGACTTTGGTGTTCACTAGCTCATTTTTTTATTGGTGAAATGGGATTCACAGGGCCTGTTGTTCAAACCAAGTTTAACCTTCAACTCTGTATAAATTACTTTCGGCGTTGTTCAATCACAGTCTACAGGTGATTGAAGTGCGAAAAACGGCAGTTTATAACCTTAATAGTTATTTATGCAACAAGTGAGTAAAGTAGTACTTTTTTTCACGAGTAGGAAAGATTGCCACACGAGCCGAAGGCGAGTGCGGCAATTCCTACAAGTGAAAAAAAGTTGCTTTACTCTCGAGTTTCATACAAATTTTTTTCTACGTCCGTAACTTTAAATAAATTCGATAAATTCTTAATCAATCTTTATAAGTAATAATACTTTTTTTTAAATGAAGAAAATAATAATCATCAAGTTTTCTTGATCGGAAATGAATGTTTAACATTTATCGGCGGAACTCACGGCGTGTTGCGAAGCGTTCATGACACACTTTGCGTAAACAATTTTACAGTAGCGTTAAAAAATGAACCGCTACGGCACTTTTTTTCACGCAAAAGAGTGAAAAATGAACCGTTATGGCACTTTTTTTCACGCTGCTTGTAGGGTTCAGGAATCACATACTTTATGAACCCGAATTAATGAAAAAAACTGTACATTTTATAACGGACGTAGAAAAAATAAATTACACTGAGTTTAAGGTAAGCTCGGTTTAACCTGCTATCGAACAACTGACCCTAAGTAAATGCCAAGATTTATGCAAATTTATAGGTAACGAATTAAAAGTTAAAATTTACAACAGTTTACAGGAGAATGCGATCATTTAAAGTAGCAGCAAAAAATTGTGTCAATACATAATACCATTTTTATTTGTAGGTTTTTTCTTTAGTCACATGGGATGGCTGATGGTGAGAAAACACCCAAGTCTGAAGGATAAAAGAAATTCAGTGGACTTAAGTGACTTAGAAGCGAATCCGATTGTAATGTTTCAACACAAGTAAATTAAACAAAATTATCCATCGATTTTAACGTAATTGTTCAATCTTTTAGATATTACTATCCAATCGTGTTCCTATGTACAGTATGTATCACGACATTTTTACCATGGTACTGTTGGGGCGAATCTCTAAAGATTTCATTTATTCGGTGCACAATCTACAGATATATTATTGCGGTGAATTTAACTTGGTGTGTGAACAGTTTCGCCCATTTATATGGAAATAAACCTTACGACAGGTATGATATCATTATTATTTTTTTCCACCATCACATTCCGTACATGGTTATGACATTTGGCAAAACGCCATGTTAATGCCATCAGTAATATAATTTCTGAATCACATTTTATTTATTATACAAGTCAGAATCTGGGAAAATTGTTATTTTTATTTGCCAGAGGAAGAAAAATAATAAAATTGTATATATAATTTCCACTTTTTATTTTTTATTTTTTTGCCTCTCAAGGCCAGCTCAAAGCGGCTATTCAGATTTGGATGAATAAATGAACAAATGAATAAATAAATAATGTCAGACGTATATAACAACCACGGACCCGAGCGAATACTTCTCGATCCCCGAAAAATCTTTCGCCCGGGCTGGGAATCGAACCCACACAGCCGCGGTGCAACCGGCATAAGCGCTCGCCTGTACCCGTTACACTTTTTATGAAGAACAAATTCAACTTAACACTTCTTAATTAGCTTATTTTTATTAAAAAAAATACGTTCGGCAACGTGACACCCGCTTATGTCACTTTGACACAATTAATTCATTCAAACTTGCTTGTTCCAGAGTTGTGCTAATTCTGCTTTTCTCAATGTCATCAGTTTGTATTAGTGCCCGCGTTTCAGTTTATTTGTGTTTTTGTGTTATTTTCGTTTTGTTTTGTACAATTACAATGGATTTTACTATTTACTCATGATATGTTTTAGCTTGCATCTAAACCCCGCTCTATCTATATTACCCTTTAAATGGCTCCTGATGGCCTATGAGGCATGGTAGAACATTTTTTCATCCACATTTTTTATTCAGAATTTCAGGAAGAACATCGCCACGTGTAGATTATTCGCCAATTTATACACACCCGATATGTTGTCTTATATAAGCTAGATTTATAAATTTACAAATTTTGCAATTTATTTCCTACAATTGTAATTTTTTTGTATTCCAGATCGATTGGTCCAGTTGAAAGTATCCCAATCCTGTATTTTACAGTAGGAGAGGGATTTCATAATTACCATCACACATTCCCGTGGGACTACAAGGCGTCCGAATTTGGCAATGATATGAAAAATCTGACCACTTATTTCATAGATTTTTTGGCATGGACCGGTCAGGTTTACGACAGGAAGAGTGTTTCACCTGCGGATGTTAAAAGAAGGATGGAGAGAACCGGCGATGGTGGCCGCAATACCAACAATACATTTTTCCAAAAGTATTTGCCCAAAACTGTCGATTTATATTTGAGGAATGCATTCAATGTGATGATATTAATATTGTTTTTATATATTTTATAAAATACAATTATATTGAAAAATTACTATCAATTGTGTGCTCAGAAGAGTAGCAAAGTGTGTTGAGAATTTATAAGCAACCTCTTTCGTATCACTGATAAAAGAGGCGTTATTTTTTTTAGATTTTCCTTTACCAAATTTATGTTTTACCAAGTTTCACACTGTTTTTGGTTTTTATTCGTGGAATTTTCGATTGTGGCTTTATAGTACCTATGTTTAGTATTTAAAAAAATGTGTTTTGTATTTTTTTTTAATTGCATAAAATTTTCATTCCAGTGTTTTAACAGCCAATAAAGATCCGTTAATTCATTGCCTGACAAAATAGTAATCTCATTTACCCATTTATGACTTTGGTGTTCATTCGCTCATTTTTTTTTCACTGTAGTACAAACAAAATTATTCGATCTACAGGACGGCAAACGTAACTTAGCGTTGCGCAGGGGCAAAATTGTGGGCGGAACCTTCGAAGGGCGCTCTCGATAGATTTCGTGAAGAGTTCGCGCGCCTGGTACATTCATTTTCAAAAGTGACAGTGCATTAATTATGTGGAGGAGAGCGCCCGATAGAGTTGTAAATGAATAGCGCACGCTTGCTTATTACAGAGACTGTACACGGCCGGCTGTAGAGAGCGCGTCTGGCCAACTTACATTTGCCGTCCTGTATATATCAACGTTGCCGACACTTTGACAATATATAACACAACAATAACAATTTGTATTTTGAACAATTATGTTAGTACGTCGTCTAGGCTATCCTATTGGGCCTATTAATGTCGCTTCTATTCAACACGTTTGACATACTGACATTGCTCAAGTATAGTCTTAAGGTTTCTAAAGAATTTTAAAAAAGATTTTAGTTTGCATATTAGTACTGCAATGTATTGTTCCTAAAAGTTGTCCAATCAGTTCACGAAGAATCCCTCACAACTTTTGTAAGGGTACATTTTTTGACTCGGCGGCAGGTTTTCTCAAATTTGCGTGAAATTCTTCATTCCTTCAATAAAGATATAAAAAAAAGCCTTTTCATCTATTTTTCACAAAATTTTGGTAGGAGCATCTTCTTCCACAAAGAACCCATCTACAAGTTGTGTAAAAGTACATTTTCTTATTTATTATGATTTTTCAAATTTGCCTCAAATTTTTCATCCCTTCAGTAAAGATTAGAGAAAAGCTTTTTTATCTTTTTTGCATAATCTTTTTTGGTTGAAGGATTGTCTTCTCTGAAAAGACACATTACATGTACATAAGTACATTTTTTTATTTATTATGATTTTTCAAATTTGCCTCAAATTTTTCATCCCTTCAGTAAAGATAAGAAAAAAGCTTTTTTATCTTCTTTGCATGATTTTTTTTTGGTTGTAGGATCGTCTTCTCTACGCTTATTTACGTTTATTTATTAACTTGACACTCACGAAGTTACTCAGCGGGGAAAAAAATTTAATTGAAGTCCAATGGCAGTGAAATTCGAATCAAGTCGAAAACATATACAAATATTTTACTTGTCAAAATATTGATTTTCCTGTGCAAAACGATTCAAAATAAAGTCTTATTCTTTATTTACCCCCTTCTGCACCGCTGAGGGAGGTGGTGGATATGAAATGACGTGGATTGAGCAAATTTAATCGTACCTATCATCTTCCCTGTAGCCCTCACGGCCTTGTCAAGAGATTATTATTATTATTTATTCAAATCACGTTGCCACCATATACAAAGTCAAAAATAATGTAAAATTGATCCAAAGTAGTGGATGTGAGCGTCCGTTAAACAATTATCAAATAATAAAATAATTAAAATAAAACTGCAATTAAATTTTATAAACTAATACAATATAAAGAACAAATTATCCCCGCCTTCTCTGCACATCTTGACCTATTTGAAACACATTATATTCTCTCCACAAAAGCCTCCTCTATAACATTTATTTTTGTTATTTTTTTGATTTTTCTAAACGCGAGTTATACATTTTTGTATGTGTCAAGATACCATATTCGAGTTTGATAGTGATTATTCGGAAAACTACGCCATAAATATGCCTGGATTCTTTTAAAATATGAAAGCCCAATCCTTCACGAAACATGTCCTAAAAGTTAAAAATCCGCACTTCTTTCAAATTTTGAAAAAATCTACGATTTTTCGGTTTTCGATCGCAAAAAAATGGCCATTCTTGAGTTTGATAGTGATTATTCGGAAAAGTACGCCATAAATATGCCTGGATTTTTCTAAAATATAATGGCCCAAAGCATTATGAATCATATTGTTAAAGTTAAACATACGCACTAGTTTAAAATTTTGAAAAAACTCAATTTTTAAATTTTTAAATTTTATAAAATGGTTATTCTTGAGTTTGATAGTGATTATTTGGTAAACTACACGATTAATATGCCTGCACTTTCTTAAAATAATAAAACCCAATTCTTTATGAATCATATTCTAAAAGTTAAGAATCGGCACTTCTTTCAAATTTTGAAAAACAACGATTTTTCCATTTTAGATCTCATAAAATGGTCATTATTGAGTTTGATAGTGATTATTTGGTAAACTACTCATTTCATATGCGTAGATTTTTCTGCAATATGATAACCCAATCCTTTATGAATCATATTGTAAAAGTTACGATTCCGCATTTGCTTCAAATTCTGAAAAATAACGATTTTTCCATTTTCAAGCTCATAAAATGGTCATTCTTGAGTTTAATAGTGATTATTTTGAAAACTACGCGATATATGCCAGGATATTTTTAAAATACGAAAGCCTCATACTTTATGAATCATATTAGAAAAGTTGATAATCCACACTAGTTTAAAATTAAAAAAAACAACGATTTTTCAATTTTCAAACGCATAAAATTGTCACTCTTGAGTTTGATAGTGATTTTTTGGAAAACTACGCAATTAAAATGCCTAGATTTTTCCAAAATTTGAAACCCCGATTTTTGAATCATATTGTAAAAGTTAAGAATCTGCACTTGTTTCAAATTTTGAGGAAACAACGATTTTTCGATTTTCGAGCGCAAAAAATGGTAATTCTTGAGTTTGATAGTGATTATTTGGAAAACTACGCAATTAAAATGCCTAGATTTTTCCAAAATTTGAAACCCCGATTTTTGAATCATATTGTAAAAGTTAATAATCTGCACTTATTTCAAATTTTGAGGAAACAACGATTTTTCGATTTTCGAGCGCAAAAAATGGTAATTCTTGAGTTTGATAGTGATTATTTGGAAAACTACGCAATTAAAATGCCTAGATTTTTACAAAATATGAAAGCCCAATCCGTTGTGAATCATACTGTAAAAGTTAAGAATCCGCACATGTTTCAAATTTTGAAAAAACAACGATTTTTCAATTTTCGAGCTCATAAAATGGTCATTCTTGAGTTTGATAGTGATTATTTGGAAAACTACGCGATTAATATGCCTGCACTTTCCTAAAATATAAAAGCCCAATCCTTTATAAATCGTATTGTAGAAGTTAAGAATCCGCACTTGTTTCAAATTTTTAAAAACAACGATTTTTCGATTTTCGAGCACAGAAAATGGTCATTCTTGAGTTTGATAGTGATTATTTGGAAAACTACGCAATTAACATGCTTAGATTTCTTCAAAATATGAAAGCCCAATCCGTTATGAATCATACTATAAAAGTTAAGAATCCGCACATGTTTAAAATTTTGAAAAACAACGATTTTTCTATTTTCGAGCTCATAAAATGATCATTCTTGAGTTTGATTGTGATTATTTTAAAAACGACGCGATTACTATGCCAGGATTTTTCTAAAATACGAAAGACTAATACTTTATGAATTATATTATAAAAGTTAAGAATCCACACTAGTTTAAAATTTAAAAAAAAACAACGATTTTTCAATTTTCTAACGCATAAAATGGTTTTTCTTGATTGATTGATGGTTGAGGCGTTAACTTCGTGATACATTTTGGAACTTTAAATAAAACAGTTTCTTTGTTAATATCACACTTTATTGTTTAGTGACTCGAGTTTAAGTTTGAAAATGATCAGCTTATGATCGAAACTCGAGTCACTAAACAATAAAGTGTGATATTAACAAAGAAACTGTTTTATTTAAAGGTTTTTCTTGAGTTTGATAGTGATTATTTGGAAAACTACGCAACTAAAATGCCTATATTTTTCGAAAATATGAAAGCCTAATCCTTTATGAATCATACTGTAAAAGTTTGTTTCAAATTTCGAAAAAACTAAATTTTTAAATTTTCGAGCTCATAAAATGGTTATTCTTGAGTTTGATAGTGATTATTTGAAAAACTACGCAATGAATGTGCCTGGATTTTTCTAAAATGTGAAAGCCCAATCCTTTATGAATCATATTTTAAAAATTAAGAATCTGCACTCGTCTTAGATTTTGAAAAAACAACGATTTTTCGATTTTTTAACCCATAAAATGGTCATTCCTGAGTTTGATAGTGTTTATTTGGAAAACTACGCAATAAAAATGCCTGGATTTTTCTAAAATATGAAAGCTCAATGCTTTTTAAGTAAGAATCCGCACAAGTGGCAAGTGTTCTATTTCCGTGGAAGGGGGGGGTCGTTACGGTGCCCTTGCCCGAAATATAACCGTTTCAAGTGTGCAAATTGGGTGCCTTCCTGCCTTCACTTTAGCCCTTAAAAGGTCGGTCGAGGATTTGATATATTTTGAAAGCATCCCCCTATAATATTCGCTCCGGCACATTTTTCAATTTGGTGCTTCTTTAACGAGATATAATTTTTCGAAATTTGACCAAAATGCTTCTACCTGTGATTATGTTTCTTTCAAAGATTTTATTTTCTTTTCAATTGCAAGGGCTGAAATTTTTACGGTTAGTGAAGGGCACGACTAGCTTCCATTTGTATTTTTTTTTTAATTTTTGGATCCCACTCTACAGCTTTAGAGAGCGTCATTTGGTACCAGTTGTAAGACACTTTCTTAGGTGCGGTGTCGCCCTCTGTTTTTACTTGGCGATAACGAAAAAGTTCTCTAATCTGTACAACAATATTTAGTTTACATAAAAGTGATTCAATTAAATTTAAGAATAAAAAAAAACATTATTGCAAAAGTACTTTTGTTTACATAAGATTTAATTAAATTTAAGAATATAAAAAAATCTTTTTAGTTTACGCAAATAAGATTCTGGATGGATAATTTATATGTTTGTATTGAATTTTATTACTCAGCTAAGTAATAATTTATTCAAATTTATTATTATACTTTTTATACGGACTTCTACGTCGTGCTCAAAAATTCTGAATTAAACCAGTTTTTGCATCTTTCGACTGGATTTTTCCATTCACCGGTTAACCACCTTAGATTTGTTGTTGTTACGTTACACATAATATCTCAATATCTCAAATTTGTTGGAAGAAAATTTATCAAGAAAAAATTAAAGAAGAAGATGAAAACCGATTTGATTACTTTTTCCGAAACCCCTAGCGCAATTAATTTATTATAACAATCAATACTATGTATTAACAAATTGTTGTCAGCATTTTTATAAATTTCTGTTGCTTAAATAAACCAAAACCAATTCTAAAACCAAAAATCAGGGAGTACTCCTTGCAGCAGCAGAAAAATACAACTTATCTTTGAATCCAGATAGTGGATGTCATTAATAATTAATCATCACTCAGATAAATTAGAAATTTATCTGTTCACATTATATAATCCGTACAAGCCATTGTTGTCACGGACGCAGAAATTAAATCCCGGTTACGTAAATCGTTTCCATTGCCCCATTACTGGTCCAACAATACGCATTAATAATTAATTGTTATTCATAAATCATTATCAGTACAAGTTAGCACCTAAAGATATAATTTGTTTTGTTGGCAGTCGAAGGATGGTCATTAACGGTGATAGCACCAAGTGGAGTGCGATTAATGCAGATTATTAATTATGTCCTTGGACTTAAAGGTTCACAACGCAACATTTTGAGTATGGCTTAGTCTCTCGCAGACCGCGGACCGTTACTGATACCGATCAAATCTGTTGCAATCCATATTTTGTTGTTTTTTTGTTTTCGTTTCGTCCAAATTAACGATGGTCCGCTCATTCTAGCGGTCATTGGCAGCAACCGGTTCTTCGTATAAAAGGAAAACAACGAGCGCACATCGGAAGCCAATTTGTTCCAGACGTCCTCCAGGTAAGTCACGCGCGCATGCGACCAAGCGCTGAGTGAAGTCTTGCCCGTGTTCCAGGATGCGTCTGGTCTTGCTTTGTTTGGTGGTGGTACTCGGTCTGGGCGATGTTTTCGGTGCGGATCCGGAACTCGAGGAGCAGGAGCTTAAAGCCCGCGCCTTTCTTCACCATTTGAACACGGTGATGCTGCAGAACTACCACCGGAGTTCCGTCGCCGATTGGAATTACGATGCTAACATCACAGAACATAACAAGAGAGAGAAAGTAAGATACATTTTCGTACATAGTAATAATAATAATAAAATAAGCACATGGTTTGTTTCACAAAATTTAACCTTATTTTTATAAATTGTTTTTCAAAGCCACCTTCGATTTTTATTTAGTAAAATGGCTATTGAAATGGTTGATAAAACGAGTTTTCTTCAAATAACTTTTAATGCGTTAGGAATTGGGATGGGGTTATTATAAGGAAAAATGTTTGTTTTTTAATTCTGCATGGAATGACCTAAAAATATACATGGGCTCTAATTTAAAATAAGAAAAATAAAGTGCTTTAAAGTTTGAAATGTTTGACACTAAATTTTGGACACCCTGTATAATTCATATCAATCAAAAGTGTTTTGTTGCCTTCCTACCTTCAAAATATTGGCTGGGAAGGGAATAAATATATGTTTATTTGTAGCTTGCCACTGACGCAGCGGTCGCCGAAGAAACGAAGAAACAATGGGAGGAAGTTATCAAATTCGATTGGAGGAATTTCAAAGATAGCGACATAAAGCGCCAGTTCAAGAAACTCTCCATGCTCGGCCTCGCCATCCTACCCGAAGATAAGATTAAGAAGAATGCTAAAATTATCGCCGATATGCAGGAAATTTACTCATCGGCGAAAATATGCGACTTTGAAAATAATACGAAATGCGACTTGGCTTTGGATCCAGGTAATTGATACGAATTTGTTTCTAATATTTTAAAATACGTGTCATCGTTAGTGGCTGAATGGTCAAACCTATGCCAAAAAAAAAAAAATACGTTATCTTTATTGACAACCTATTTAGATGATTACGTTTTTTTATTTTTCACAAAAGGTCTTTCGGCCTCTAAAATTTATTAATTAGGTTTAATGTATACATTTGTCTAAGGTAAGAGTGCTTTGGAAAATGGAAAAAATTTGCTTGACAAATGGCGTCAAAAAAGCACCACTCGAAAAATCGCCAAAAAAAGTCGATTTTTCAAACCGTTGTAACTTGGTTCAGTTTGGTCGAAAATCGATTAATCTTTCAATTTGGGAAAGATTCAAGTTTTATCTTTAAGAATGTGTAGTCGATTTTGACCCCAAGTCCAACCCACCCCCCGTAACAACGCGATGGAAAAAAATGTTTTTTATGTAAAAAATTGTCCACCTTTGACAAGCTGTACCATGCGCAAAAAAAAATCGGCGGGAAATTTTACTACAATGGCAGAAATATCTAATCAATTTCCTTCAAATGCCTTCAAAATTCAAGTCGTTTCGATGATTTGGAGCAAAATTATGAATTTTTGAAAAAATGACATTTTTCACTTTTTTTGCCATAACTTGAGTAATTTTGCACCAAAATCGATGAACTTTTCAGTTTGGGAAAGATTCAAGTTTTATCTTTAAGAATGTGTAGTCGATTTTGACCCCAAGTCAAACCCCCCCCCCCGTAACAACCCGATGAAAAAAAAAATATGTAAAAAATTGTGCAACTTTGACAGGCTGTACCGTGCGCAAAAAATATCGGCGGGAAATTTTACTACAATGGCAGGAAAATTTAATCAATTTCCTTCAAATGCCTTCAAAATTCAAGTCGTTTCGATGATTTGGAGCAAAATTATGAATTTTTGAAAAAATTACATTTTTCACTTTTTTTGCCATAACTTGAGTAATTTAGCACCAAAATCGATGAACTTTTCAGTTTGGGAAAGATTCAAGTTTTATCTTTAAGAATGTGTAGTCGATTTTGACCCCAAGTCCATCCCAACCCCCGTAACAACGCGATAAAAAAAAAATATGTAAAAAATTGTCCAACTTTGACAGGCTGTACCGTGCGCAAAAAAAAATCGGCGGCAAATTTCACCACAATGGCAGAAAAATATAATCAATTTCCTTCAAATGCCTTAAAAATTCGAGTCGTTTCGATGATTTGGAGCAATGTTATGAATTTTTGAAAAAAATTACATTTTTCACTTTTTTGGCCATAACTTGAGTAATTTTGCACCAAAATCGATGAACTTTTGCAGTCTGAATAATTTCAAATTTTCTCTTCAACGTCATGTGAATTGTTTTGTTGCTAAAACGATTCCACCCCATGCCACCCCCTAAAGGAAAAAAAAATGTTTTTGAAGTTTAAATGTGCAAAATTTGGTTTCTTGTACCGCGTGCAAAAAAAAAATCGTGGACTCAATCGGTCAACATGGCAATAAAGTTCAATCATTTTCCTCCAATTTCCTCTAAAATTCAAGTCGATGCGATGATTTGGCGCGAAGTTATGCAGTTTAAAAAAAATACATTTTGCGCCTTTTTGGCCATAACTAGGCGAATTTCGCACGAAACTCGATGGGATTTAGCGATCTAAGAAGTTTTAGACTTTCGTGACCCCCTGAAAACCCCTACAAAAAGTGTTTTGTATCGACAAAAAATGTTAAATTTTTACAACTTGTTTTCATTTTCAGTGTAATTTTTTTTCAAAAATTCATAACTTTCCTCCAAATCATCGCATCGACTTGAATTTTGGAGGAAATCGGAGGAAAATGATTGAACTTTATTACCATGTTGGCCGATTGAGTCCACGATTTTTTTCTGCACACGGTACAAGAAACCAAATTTACACATTTAAACTTCAAAAACATTTTTTTTCCTTTAGGGGGTGGAATCGTTTTAGCAACAAAACATATCACATGACATTGATAAAATTTGGAACTATTCAGACTGCAAAAGTTCATCGATTTTGGTGCAAAATTACTCAAGTTATGGCCAAAAAAGTGAAAAATGTCATTTTTTTTTCAAAAATTGATAACTTTGCTCCAAACATCGAAACCACTAGAATTGTTAAGGCACTTGAAGGAAATTGATTAAATTTTTCTGCCATTGTGGTGAATTTTCCCGCCGATTTTTTTTTGCGCACGGTACAGCTTGTCAAAGTTGGACAATTTTTTACATAAAAAACTTTTTTTTCCATCGCGTTGTTATGGGGGGGGTTGGACTTGGGGTCAAAATCAACTACACATTCTTAAAGACAAAACTTGAATCTTTCCCAAACTGAAAGATTCATCGATTTTCGACCAAATTGAACCAAGTTACGACGGTTTGAAAAATCGAGTTTTTTTGACGTTATTCTAAATGCATAAATCTGTAGTATTTTTGGTTTCCAAGGTAAGAGTGCTTTGGAAAATGGAAAAAAAATTGTTTGATAAATGTCAATGTCATCTAATACTTCATGAGTTATTCTAAATGCATAAATCTGTAGTATTTTTGGTTTTCAAGAATATAGTGCTTTGGAAATTGGAAAAAAAAATTGTTTGATAAATGTCAATGTCGTCCAATACTTCATGAGTTATTCTAAATGCATAAATCTGTAGTATTTTTGGTTTCCAAGGTAAGAGTGCTTTGGAAAATGGAAAAAAAATTGTTTGATAAATGTCAATGTCATCTAATACTTCATGAGTTATTCTAAATGCATAAATCTGTAGTATTTTTGGTTTTCAAGAATATAGTGCTTTGGAAATTGGAAAAAAAAATTGTTTGATAAATGTCAATGTCGTCCAATACTTCATGAGTTATTCTAAATGCATAAATCTGTAGTATTTTTGATTTCCAACAATATAGTGCTTTGGAAAATGGAAAAAAAATTGTTTGATAAATGTTAATGTCGTCCAGTACTTCATGAGTTATTCTAAATGCATAAATCTGTAGTATTTTTGGTTTCCAAGAATATAGTGCTTTGGAAAATGGAATTTTTTTTTTTTTGATAAATGTCAATGTCGTCCAATACTTCATGAGTTATTCTAAATGCAAAATCTGTAGTATTTTTGGTTTACAAGTTGCTCTGGAAAAAAAAATTGTTTGAAAAAAGTTAAAAATTTTAGAATTAGAAGAAATAATAACAAATTCCGACAACGAGAAACTCCTGAGGCACGTTTGGATCGAATGGAGGAACGCCGTGGGGCCGAAAGTGAAACACATGTTCAAGGAACATGTCGAGATCGAAAACGAGGCCGCCCGCTTGAACAACTTCACGGACACCGGAGACTTCTGGTTGAACGATTACGACACGACCGATATCAAGGACCAGATCGAGAGCCTTTGGATGCAGATGAAACCCTTTTACCTGCAAATCCACGCTTACGTAAGGCATAGGCTTAGGCAAGTTTATGGGGACGTCGTTTCGGAGAAGGGCCCAATGCCGGCACATTTGCTCGGGAACATGTGGGGCCAAACGTGGTCGAACATTTACAAGAACGCGAAGCCGCATAATGTTCCTGATGCTAGTACTGTCACGGAGGAAATGGTTAGACAGGTAAGATGGTGATTGTATAGCAATAAATAACAACAACAATGTTCAAAATTTTTGACAGATTACTCTTCAATAACATGTCTTTGCAATTGTTTAAATAAAATTATCCAAGGCTGACTTAGAAGACAAATTTTGTTGTAAAAAATTGCATCTTCTCAAGAAAATTGCTCTGAAAATTCCATTTTTATAACAAAGAGTTCGAAGCTTTGACAGATTGCTCTTGAATAACGTATCTTTGCAATTGTTTAAACAAAATTACGCGAGGTTAATAATAACAAAAATGGCTGACTTAGAAGACAAATTTTGTTGTAAAAAATTGCACCTTTTCAAAGAAATTGCTCTAAAAATTCAATTTTTGTAACAACGAGTTCGAAGCTTTGACAGATTGCTCTTGAATAACGTATCTTTGCAATTGTTTAAGCAAAATTGTGCGAGGTTAATAATAACAAAAATGGCTGACTTGGAAGCAAGTTTTGTTGTAAAAAATTTCACCTTTTCAAGAAAATTGCTCTAAAAATTCAATTTTTATAACAACGAGTTCAAAGCTTTGACAGATTACTCTTGAATAACGTATCTTTGCAATTGTTTATACAAAATTACGCGAGGTTAATAAGAACAAAAATGGCTGACTTAGAAGACAAATTTTGTTGTAAAAAAATGCACCTTTTCAAAGAAATTGCTCTAAAAATTCAATTTTTGTAACAACGAATTCGAAGCTTTGACAGATTGCTCTTGAATAACGTATCTTTGCAATGGTTAAAACAAAATTATGTAAGGTTAATAATAACAAAAATGGCTGACTTAGAAGACAAATTTTGTTGTAAAAAAATTGCACCTTTTCAAGGAAATTGCTCTAAAAATGCAATTTTTATAACAACGAGTTCGAAGCTTTGACAGATTGCTCTTAAATAACGTATCTTTGCAATTGTTTAAACAAAATTACGCGAGGTTAATAAGAACAAAAATGGCTGACTCAGAAGACAAATTTTGTTGTAAGAAAGTACACCTTTTCAAGGAAATTGCTCTAAAAATTCAATTTTTATAACAACGAGTTTAAAGCTTTAACAGATTGCTCTTGAATAACGTATCTTTGCAATTGTTTAAACAAAATTACGCGAGATTAATAAGAACAAAAATGGCTGACTTAGAAGAAAAAATTTGTTGTAAAAAATTGCACCTTTTCAAGAAAATTGCTCTCAAAATTTAATTTTTGTAACAACGAGTTCCAAGCTTTGACAGATTGCTCTTGAATAACATATCTTTGCAACTGTTTAAACAAAATTACGCGAGGTTAATAATAACAAAAATGGCTGACTTAGAAAACAAATTTTGTTGTAAAAAATTGCACTTTTTCAAGGAAATTGCTTTAAAAATTCAATTTTGATAACAACGAGTTCGAAGCTTTGACAGATTGCTCTTGAATAACGTATCTTTGCAATTGTTTAAACAAAATTACGCGAGGTTAATAATAACAAAAATGGCTGACTTAGAAGACAAATTTTGTTGTAAAAAATTGCACCTTTTCAAAGAAATTGCTCTAAAAATTCAATTTTTGTAACAACGAGTTCGAAGCTTTGACAGATTGCTCTTGAATAACGTATATTTGCAATTGTTTAAACAAAATTACGCGAGGTTAATAATAACAAAAATGGCTGACTGAGAAGACAAATTTTGTTGTAAAAATTGCACCTTTTCAAGGAAATTGCTCTAAAAATTCAATTTTAATAACAACGAGTTCAAAGCTTTGACAGATTGCTCTTGAATGACGTATCTTTGCAATTGTTTAAACAAAATTACGCGAGGTTAATAAGAACAAAAATGGTTGACTCAGAAGGCAAATTTTGTTGTAAAAAAATTGCAACTTGTCAAGGAAATTGCTCTAAAAATTCAAGTTTAATAACAATGAGTTCAAAGCTTTGACAGATTGCTCTTGAATAACTTATCTTTGCAATTGTTTAAACAAAATTACGCGAGGTTAATAATAACAAAAATGGCTGACTTAGAAGACAAATTTTGTTGTAAAAAATTGCATCTTTTCAAAGAAATTGCTCTAAAAATTCAATTTTTGTAACAAAGAGTTCCAAGCTTTGACAGATTGCTCTTGAATAACATATATTTGCAATTGTTTAAACAAAATTACGCGAGGTTAATAATAACAAAAATGGCTGACTTAGAACACAAATTTTATTGTAAAAAATTGCATCTTTTTAAGGAAATTGCTCTAAAAATTCAATTTTTACAACAACGACTTTGAAGCTTTGACAGATTGCTCTTGAATAACGTATCTTTGCAATTGTTTAAACAAAATTACGCGAGGTTAATAATAACAAAAATGGCTGACTTAGAAGACAAATTTTGTTGTAAAAAATTACACCTTTTCAAGGAAATTGCTCTAAAAATTCAATTTTTATAACAACGAGTTCGAAACTTTGACAGATTGCTCTTGAATAACGTATCTTTGCAATTGTTTAAACAAAATTATGCGAGGTTAATAATAACAAAAATGGCTGACTTAGAAGGCAAATTTTGTTGTAAAAAAATTGCACTTTTTCAAGGAAATTGCTCTAAAAATTGCATTTTAATAATAACTCATTCAAAATTTTGACAAATCACTCTTTAATATTGTTGCTATGTAATTATTTAAACAAAATTAGCCGAACTTTATTCTAACAAAAATGGCTGCTTCAGAAGGCTAATTTTGTTCTAAAAAAATTGCACTGAAAATTGCGATTTCAGAAAACACTATTTCCTGGACCACAACAGATATTTTTGATTAACCTTAAGATATTGCCACGAAATATCATTCATTAATTTATTACTAAAAATTAATTCAATTATATTCTTTATTGCAGCAATATGACTCTCAAAAGATATTCAAAACAGCAGAAGACTTCTTCACGTCAATTAATTTGACAGCGATGCCGGAAAAATTCTGGGAGAATTCCATGCTTAAGAAACCCAAAAACAGGGAGGTTATATGCCATGCTGCAGCTTACGATTTTTATGATGGAGAAGATTTTAGGTAAGTTACAAAAATTGGAAGGAATAAACAGACCGTCTTGGCAGATGAATGCTACTGGTTTCTCCCGCCTTCGGAATACAGTGAGATCAAAAAGTCGAAAATACTTGGCAGCACATTTTTTGAAAATCCCTACAATAATTCAAGTAAAATTATATTGGCTGTCTGGAAATGCAGTGCAGTATACATTCTGTTAATTCTGATTTTTTAAGGTTACTTGTTTTAAAAATAGTTTTTGCCTATTGGCAGTTATTTCTGAAACCGATCATCACATTTTTATTTAAATTTCAGGGTTTTCTATGCCGAAATTCCCATTCTGAGTGACGCCACTGAACTTCTGTTAGTTTGGTTATGTTTTAAGGGCTGCCAAATATTTTAGACTTTTTGATCTCGCGCGCATAGAATTTCCATTCCAGCCTTTACAGTTTATTATAAAACAACACGAATGTAAATGTATTTACTTGAATTTAGAATACGACAATGTACCATACCTACGGAAGAGCAACTGATTACAGCCCATCACGAAATGGGACACATTGAATACTTCCTGCAGTACAGGCACCTACCAGCTGTTTACAGGAATGGAGCTAATGAAGGTATGTTGGAGCAACAAAGATTAACTGATCTAATAAAACGTGCACCTTCGTAGGTTTCCACGAAGCCATTGGTGACGTCATTGCTCTATCCGTGAAAACTCTGAAACACTTGAGGAAACTCGGTCTAACGCAATTGGAAGATGATGAACAGACCGAGATTAATAATCTATATCAGGTTTGTAAAATATTAAGTTTCGATTATTCAACGAATAAAGTCTGTAAAACAGTGACGGGTAGCGGGTTTTTTTTCTGGTAGGGCCGAGGAACAAGAGGTGGTAAAACAGATAGGTGGCGGCTAAACGAAAACTCCAAATTGAACGCGGTTTGCAAATCTGAGCTCCTCGTACTTCAATTAGTCGGATCAGAGATTTTTAATTTTTGACGAAAACATGAAAAAATACACGAGTAAACCCCTTGGAAATTTTATTAAAAAATGCAACTTTCTTAATAATCATCGTAGACTATTGAAGTATACCTTCTTTTTCATCAGAGAGAAATTGATTGCCGTTAAAAAATTTCAGCTATCTTCAATAGCAAAAAAATTAGCTAGTCACCATGAACATTTTAGAAAATTTACGTACGATGGGAAATAATGGGTTAATGCATCTGCAACAAGTGAGGTTGTCTCAAATTTTTCTAGTATACCGTATTGTTTATTTTTTAGATTGCACTAGATAAAGTAGTCTTCTTACCGTTTGCGTACATCATGGATTTGTGGAGGTGGGACGTGTTTTCTGGAAAAATCCATCCCGGAGAATACAACTGCAAATGGTGGAAATTCGTTGAGGAATATCAAGGGCTCGAACCTCCTGTGGATAGAACAGAAAAGGACTTCGATCCAGCTTCAAAATATCATATTATCGCTAGTGTTCCTTACATCAGGTAAGGTTTTATTTGCAAGGATATCACAGAATTCATCTGCAGTAACGTTTTAAACTTGAACATCCGTTCTTCAATGTTATGATACTCTGGACACCATGCATTTAATTTTATTATTTCAGATATTTTGTGAGCCATATTATTCAATTCCAATTCCACCGCGCCCTCTGTGCTAAAGCTGGACAATACGATCCTCACGATCCATCGAAACCTCTGCACAGATGCGATATCTATCAAAGTACTGAAGCTGGAAACTTGTTTGCGTATGTAAATTAAGAATTATTATTGAATTTTAAAGTTGCCAAAGACGATTTTATTGAAAGTTTTCATATATTATATTTAATATTAATGTTATAAGAAATTCCAAATTTTTGATGATCTTGAATTTTTTTTTAATAGTATTGTAGGTGGCACTTGTTCAGATGTATAAATTAACAATTAATGATGAACTAAGTTTGTCTTTGTCGCCAAAGACGATTTTATTGGAGCTTTTCACATTTTATATTTGCATTTAATATTATCGTTATAAAAAATTCAAAATTTTGGATGTCCTAGAATTGAGTGTTTATAACAATAGTCTTATAGCTGGTAAATTTTTTGGGTATATTTAAAGTTGCTATTTATTGAAGCTTTTCATATTTTATAATTTGCATTTAATATTATCGTTATAAAAATCCAAATTTTGAATGTCCTTGAATTTAGTGTTTATTACAATAGTCTTATAGCTGGTAAATTTTCTGGGTAAATTTGAAGTTGCTATTTATTGAAGCTTTTCATATTTTATAATTTGCATTTAATATTATCGTTATAAGAAATTCCAAATTGTTTATGTCCTTGAATTGAGTGTTTATTACAATAGTCTTATAGCTGGTAAATTTTTTGGGTATATTTGAAGTTGCTATTTATTGAAGCTTTTCATATTTTATGATTTGCATTTAATATTATCGTTATAAGAAATTGCAAATTTTTTATGTCCTTGAATTGAGTGTTTATTGCAATAGTCTTATATCTGGTAACTTTTTTTGGGTATTTTTGATGTTGCTAATTATTGAAGCTTTTCATATTTTATAATTTGCAATTAATATTATTTTTATAGAAAATTCCAAATTTTGGATGTCATTGAATTAAGTGTTTCTTTTTAATAACCTCATCACCGGTAATTTGTTTTTGTATATTTGAAGTTACTTAAGACGTTCTTATTGAAGCTTCTCGTATTTTATAATTTGTATTTAATATTATTGTTATAGGAAATTCAAAATTTTTTGGATGTGTTTGAATTGAGTTCCTTTTTTTAATAGCTTTATATCCGGTAACCTATTTGGATGTGTAAATTAACAATTATTAATGTAATAACGACCTTAAAGTTAACAAAGCCTTATGAAAGCGTTTCTTATATTATAATTGGTATTAATTTTTATCGTCAAATTAGAAGAAATGGTTAGACACGTAAAACTCTACATTTTTGAAATACTCGAATTCTATTAATTTCTCTTTTAAAAGATAGTAACTTGTTTGGAAATGTAAATAAACTGTTAATTATTGAAAAACTTAAATTAATGCTAAAAATAGATTAAGGATAGCTTTTTTTGCAATTTGTATTAATTTTTATCATCACAAGAAATTCCAAATATTTGAAGTGCTTGAATTGATATTTCTCCTTTTAAAT
Source organism: Ocypus olens (assembly GCA_910593695.2). NCBI lineage: Eukaryota > Metazoa > Arthropoda > Insecta > Coleoptera > Staphylinidae > Ocypus > Ocypus olens. Next base: position 9,581,692 of record OU343059.1, on the reverse strand, counting down.
AGCAACATGCTGCAAATGGGCAGCTCACGTTCATGGCAAGATGCGATGGAAGTAATTACTGGACAGAGAAACATGGATGCAAGCGGCCTGCTCGAATACTTCAAGCCGCTAAAGGAATTTTTGGAAAGTGAAAACAGGAAGAACGGAGTTTTTATTGGTTGGGAACCCAGCAAGAAAGGTAAAGTTGTTCTAAATTCTTGCTGTAATAGTATTTGATTTCTTGATTGAGAATCTTCCAAAAAATTAAAGTTGTTTTAGCTGTAATTTTGAGTATTTGATATAAATGCTAAACGTTTTTTTTCTAATCGGTTATGATCATTTTAATAAACGTTTCCTTACATATACATTCTTCAGCTCTTTTATGGCAGGCTCCAAAATACCAAAAAAAAATATGAATGTATCGAATATCTTACAATGGTTATGAATATTTAGTTTTTGAATTATAAACATATTTATTAGAGATGGGCAAAACTGCTACTTTTGGATCACGTTGCTCCCTGTGATTGCTACTTTCTAATATCAGTGATTTTAAACTGTGATCACGGTTAGTAAACGTCTTAACACGTCTGAAATTTTTAATGGTTTCTCAAAAATGTTTTTGATATGATTCTGCTAATGTTTGTCCACCTATTGCTCCTTTTGATATTATACCTGTGACTGAAGGTAATATTTAGGCTACCAAATAAATATACGATTATCCTTGATTCAGTTAAATTTTTAAGGGAGATATGAATTTTTGAAAATTTTAGTTTTATTTTTTTTGAGCACTTGAATGAAAACATCGCAGAAAAAATATAAAACGCACAGACAAAATTCCATAAAAAAATCATACCCAATGGCTGAAGTATAGCTTATTCGAAATCTCTTTGGTTTTTGTAAATTCAACCATTTTCAATAAAGATATGGATTTTTGAAGATTTTTGTTTTCATTTTTTGAGCACTTGAATGAAAACATCGCAGAAAAAATATAAAACGCGTAGACAAAATTCCATAAAAAATCGTACTCAATGGCTGAAGTATAGCTGATTCAAAATCTTTTTGGTTTTTGTAAATTCAACAATTTTCAATAGAGATATGGATTTTTGAAGATTTTCGTTTTATTTTTTTGAGCACTTGAATAAAAACATCGCAGAAAAAATATAAAACGTGCAGACAAAATTCCATAAAAAATCATACTCAATGGCTGAAGTATAGCTAATTCAAAATCTCTTTGGGTTTTGTAAATCCAACAATTTTCAATAGAGATATGGATTTTTGAAGATTTTCGTTTTATTTTTTTTTGAGCACTTGAATGAAAACATCGCAGAAAAAATATAAAACGCACAGACAAAATTCCATAAAAAATCATACTCAATGGCTGAAGTATAGCTTATTCAAAATCTCTTTGGTTTTTGTAAATTCAACCATTTTCAAGAGAGATATGGATTTTTGAAGATTTTCGTTTTAATTTTTTGAGCACTTGAATAAAAACATCGCAGAAAAAATATAAAACGCACAGACAAAATTCCATAAAAAATCATACTCAATAGCTAAAGTATAGCTAATTCAAAATCTCTTTGGTTTTTGTAAATTCAACAATTTTCAATAGAGAAATGGATTTTTGAAGATTTTCGTTCTAATTTTTTGAGCACTTGAATAAAAACATCGCAGAAAAAATATAAAACGCGCAGACAATGGCTGAAGTATAGCTTATTCAAAATCTCTTTGGATTTTGTAAATTCAACAATTTTCAATAGAGAAATGGATTTTTGAAGATTTTCGTTTTATTTTTTTGAGCACTTGAATAAAAACATCGCAGAAAAAATATAAAACGCACAGACAAAATTCCATAACAAATCATACTCAATGGCTGAAGTATAGCTCATTCAAAATCTCTTTGGTTTTTGTAAATTCAACAATTTTCAATAGAGATATGGATTTTTGAAGATTTCGTTTTATTTTTTTGAGCACTTGAATGAAAACATCGCAGAAAAAATATAAAACGCGCAGACAAAATTCCATAAAAAGTCATCCTCAGTGGCCGAAGTATAGCTAATTCAAAATCTCTTTAGTTTTTGTAAATTCAACAATTTTCAATAGAGATATGGATTTTTGAAGATTTTCGTTTTATTTTTTTGAGCACTTGAATGAAAACATCGCAGAAAAAATATAAAACGCACAGAAAAAATTCCATAACAAATCATACTCAATGGCTGAAGTATAGCGCATTCACAATCTCTTTTGTTTTTGTAAATTCAACAATTTTTAATAGAGATATGGATATTTGAAGATTTTCGTTTTAATATTTTGAGCACTTGAATGAAAACATCGCAAGAAAAAAATATAAAGCGCCTGGAAAAAATTCCATAAAAAAGTATCCTCAATGGTCGAAGTTTCGCTTATTTAAAATCAATTTGGTTTTTGTAAAATCCACAGTTTTTAATGGAGATATGGATTTTTGAAAATTTTAGTTTTAATTTTTTGAGCACCTTAACAAGGAGCATTTGGAGATTTTCGAAGTTTGGTAAATTTTTGATTTTGATTTAGTTCCTAATTACGTACATTACACATTCGTATAATAAATAATTATGCAATCAAATAAAAAATTAACTTAACCACTTGTGATTAAATTAAATATAAAAGAAAATATGTCACCATAAAATTACCTTTATTATTATTATTTTATTCTGTGAAGTTTCTCATAACATATTACTATCGATATCTCTTTAAACTGATACTGATGATACTTTTATATTAGTATTAAATTTATAAATACACAACTATATTTTCTAATGCCTGTTTATGTTTTAGTTTGTGTGAAGTCAAGGAAGGAATTGAACGACCATCATCATTAAGACTACATTTTTATATAGCAACTACTCTAAGGAAAATTTATACTTAAATAGGTTTTAATAAAAGTGATATTAATTGTTGCGATTTTATCTCATACGCTGTTTGAATCGTTTAAAACATTATCCTTATTTTTAATACCACAATTTCATTTCTTTTCTAACTTACAGAGTCATCGTAGATGTGTAAGTGGTGCAAACAACTGCTTTTCTCTCTAAATTGAGTGATGAAAGTGTCAATTTCAAAGGTAACTTACAGAGTCGTCGTAGATGTGTGAGTGGTGCAAAAAACTACTTTTTTCTTTAATTTCAGTGATGAAAATGTTAATTTCTAAGGTGAAAACAATTATTTTTTTATTGTTTTTTTAAAGCAAATAAGTTACTTCGATTTATTAATCGAACCAAGGATTTTAGAAATGTCCAAAGTTTGCCAATAACTAAATATTTTAATGTTTTTAAAAAACGCAAACTTTTGATGACAGACTTGAAGAATTAATATAGTCTTACAATATTTTAAGTTGTTTTGCAAAAATATAATACGGATGATCAACTTTGGCAATTGTCCAAGTAGGTCAGTACTTCACAAATAAAACCATTGCTAAAGATAACTGCTATTTATTTTGTACCAGCATAACAATTATGGCCACTATCACAAAGATTGCATATATTATGCACGTAACGTAACGTAGGAGTGCATAAATGAATATGGAATTCATAATTCTCACAGTTTGACTTGCTAAAATGAATTTCTAAAATGTAAGAGTTGTGTTAATTTTCTTGCCGGGTATAGCATTTGCATTATAAGTATGCAACCAAAACTGCAATATTTAATAATTTTCAAGTATAATTAACCTAGAACTTCAATGGTGCACAGGTTTGCATTTTAGATTCAAATTACCAAAATACTTTGTTCACATTTTCGCCCGAGTCAGCGTGTTTTTCGTCCTTATATTGGCATGTTGTATTTTTAATAGTAACGATTGGAGAATGTTGTCAAGCTGTAATTTCCATAAAACGTTGTCAAACAAAAATTTTACATGTGAATGAGGGATATTATAAAAATCAACATAGCAAAATTGCAATGACATAACCAAATTGTTAGTAACAAAAATGTCACGCTAATCATGCCTACTGCGGCGAGAATAAAATGTGAACAAAATATAGAAATTTTGTTTAAATTAAAAATGCTGTTGATTAGTACAATGTGTACATAAATCTTTGGGATTTCGTAATCACTTCAAATCACTTTTTCAGCCTCCTTAAAATTGTGCATTGTTATCAGCTGTCCATTTCAACAGTGCTGGGTTATAAAGATGGATTTTGATGAAAAGAATTTCTTCACATCGCCTTTTCAAATTCAATAAATAATTCTGTATAAAATATATTGGCAACTAATTTCACTAGAGCGGCATAAAAATATTTCAGATGGTTATACAATCATGAATTATTTATATACACCTAGTATCGTATTAAAATTGGATTGTATTTTAGGCATAAAATTATACTTTTCATAATTAAAATTCCATAAATAAATAAAATAGCTATGAAACGAAACACTATCTGATAATTTAAAATCTGCCATAGAGTATCTTAATTGTTCCAAAATTCACATTAGTAATGATAATTTTTCCAGGAAATAGACTTATATTTCGGAATAAAATTTTAACTTCTCATGCATAGCTTCAGTTTAAATAATTCAAATTTAAAAAAAAGGATCGAGCACGTTCTGTTTTTAATTAAACCACAGGAATAAATCTTATGTGTACCTCATTTAATTCATGGAAACAGAAAACTCACACATGAGTCAGACAATTATGACTGGACGTGAATGTTGCAACGGACATTTTTTCAAGGAAACAGAATTGCAACTGCACGAAATTCAATTCGGCGGACCTCGCCAATTTTACAATGGCCAGTCACGACGGTTTCGCGTTAAAATGGCTTTTTATTATCTTTTGCGTAATTTGTGTACTTGACGAAGCTTTTAAAATCACACATGTTAATCCGATTTGCATTTACACGGAATTATAATCAAAGAATTTTATACATTGTCTTGGAGTAAACCGTACTGGGATATACAGGTATGTACGTGCAAAAACAAATGGTTTTCTATTGATATTCCATTTCCCTTGTCTTGAGGCAAACTGAACTGGGATATGCAAAACAAAAATTTCTATTGATATTTAATTTTTCCAAACTTTATACCACTAGATACACTTTGAGCATAAGCTTTACTTGAACATGTGATGGTTTAAAAAGCGTTTTTTCCAGAAAAAATGAAATCTGAAAATATTAACAAAAATCTCCAGATAAATGTAGAAAATACCGAAAGACTGCACATCTTTTGCTATAACTCTTTGATTTTCGAAAAATTTTGATTTGATTTCCAAGTTTCTGAAAATGGAATGAGTGCGGACAAGCTCTGTTTTTCAGGTAAAACTTTTTTCCGTTAGAAATTTTTGCAAATTTTTAAAAATTTTATTTCTGATAACAACACACTGTATGTCATCAGGGGTGGGTCGTTGTATACAGCCAAGCAGCCATGGCACTATCTGTAGTTTCAAGCTCATCAATAATTTTTAATTAATTCTTAAAACACTTTTCACCAGTTTTGGTCTAGGAAGATAAATCGTTCTTTCTTTCTTTAAAAAAAGAGGGGCTCTACCATCAACATGTTCCACGAGTCACTACTGGTTATAACTGTTTGCTGTTAAACATTCATTTTTTAATTTCTGTCAAAATTGAGCATTTTCTAAAATAAATAAAAAATAGTAGAAATTGTTTAAAAATTCTGAAATAATTCTACACAACCCCTACATTATTATATTTTAAGAATATAATCAACTTTTTAAATTCCAACAATTTTCTAATGAGTTATAACTGTTCGTTGGTAAACATACATTTTTTTAATTTCGTTTAAAATTGAGGATTTTCAAAAATTAATCAAAAATAGTAGAAATTATTTAAAAATTCTGAAATAATTCCATACAACTCCCAAATTATTATATTTTGGGAATATAATCAACTTCTTAAATTCCAATAATTTTTGAATGAGTTATAACTGTTCGTTGTTAAACATGCATTTTTTAATTGCGTTCAAAATTGAGCATTTTCTAAAATAAATAAAAAATAGTAGAAATTGTTTAAAAATTCTGAAATACACAACTCCTACATTATTATATTTTAAGAATATAATCAACTTCCTAAATTCCAACAATTTTTAAATGAGTTATAGCTGTTCGTTATTAAATTGCGTTCAAAATTGAACATTTTCTAAAATAAATTAAAAATAGTGGAAATTGTTTAAAAATTCTAAAGTAATTCTCTGCAATTAATATATTTTAAGATAATTCCAACAATTTTTTAATTCATAATTTTAATTCGTTGTTAAACATGGGTATTTTAATTGCGTTCGAAATTGATTATTTTCTAAAATAAATAAAAAATAGTATAAATTGTTTAAAATTCTCAAATAAATCTACACAACTCCTTCATTATTATATTTTAGGAATATAATCAACTTCTTAAATTCCAACAATTTTTTAATGAGTTATAACTGTTCGTTGTTAAACGTGCATTTTTTTATTGCGTTCAAAATTGAGCATTTTCTAAAATAAATAAAAAATAGTAGAAATCGTTCAAAAATTCTCAAATAATTCTACACAACTCCCACATTATTATATTTTAAGAGTATAATCAACTTCCTAAATTTCAATAATTTTTTAACGAGTTATAACTGTTCGTTGTTAAACATGTATTTTTTTAATTGCGTTCAAAATTGAGTATTTTCTAAAATAAATAAAAAATAGTAGAAATTGTTTCAAAATTCTGAAATAATTCCACACAACTCCCAAATGATTATATTTTGCGAATCTAATCAACTTATTAAATTACAATATTTTTTTATGTGTTATAACTGTTCGTTGTTTTTTTTTTTTTAAAGGAAAGGTGATTGACAGGAGTTCCGGGTTAGGGAATCGAGGATGATGGGGACTTGGCGTAGCCAACTAGGGCATTCAGCCACAACCAATTTATAGTAATAATATTCATATTTAAATGAAATGGGAACTAACACTAAACACCCAGGGACCCGTACGGCCATTTTTCGAGTTGAAAAAGTGACCGTCCGGACGGGACTCGAACCCGCACCAACGGGGTCCAGAGGCCGGACCTCTACCCACTAGACCGCCGCGGCCCCCTGTTCGTTGTTAAACATGCATGTTTTAATTGCGTTCAAAATTGAGCATTTTCTAAAATAAATAAAAAAAAAGTAGAAATTGTTCTAAAATTCTGAAATAATTCTACACAACTCTCACATTATTATATTTTAAGAATATAATCAACTTCTTGAATTCCAACAATTTTTTAATGAGTGATAACTGTTCGTTGTTAAACATGCATTTTTTTTAATTGCGTTCAAAATTAAGCATTTTCTAAAATAAATAAAAAATAGAAGAAATTGTTTAAAAATTCTTAAATAATTCCACACAACTCCCACATTATTATATTTTAAGAATATAATCAACTTTTGAAATTCCAACAATTTCTTAATGAGTTATAACTGTTCGTTGTTAAACATGCGTATTTTAATTGCGTTCAAAATTAAACATTTTCTAAAATAAATAAAAAATAGTAGAAATTGTTTAAAAATTCTGAAATAATTCTTAACAACTCCCACATTAATATATTTTAAGAATATAATTAACTTCTTAAATTCCAATAATGTTTTAATGAGTTATAACTGTTCGTTGTTAAACATGCATTTTTTAATTTCGTTCAAAATTGAGCATTTTATAAAATAAATAAAAAATAGTAGAAATTGTTTAAAAATTCTCAACTAATTCTACACAACTCCCACATTATTATGTTTTAAGAATATAATCAACTTCCTAAATTCTAACAATTTTTTAATAAGTTATAACTGTTCGTTGTTAAACATGCGTATTTTAATTGCGTTCAAAATTGAGCATTTTCTAAAATGAATAAAAAATAGTAAAAATTATTTAAAAATAATTCTCAAATAATTCCACACAACTCCCACATTATTATGTTTTAAGAATATAATCAACTTCTTAAATTTCAACATTTTTTGAAAGAGTTATAACTGTTCGTTATTAAACATGCATTTTTATTTGCGTTCAAAATTGAGCATTTTCTAAAATAAATAAAAAATAGTAGCAATTGTTTAAAAATTCTCGAATAATTCTACACAACTCTCAAATTATTATGTTTTAAGAATATAATCAACTTCTTAAATTCCAACAATTTTTTAATGAGTTATAACTGTTCGTTGTTAAACGTGCATTTTTTAATTGCGTTCAAAATTGAACATTTTCTAAAATAAATAAAAAATACTAGAAATTGTTTAAAAATTCTCAAATAATTCTACATCACTCTAACATTATTATATTTTAAGAATATTATCAACTTCTTAAATTCCAACAATTTTTTTAATGAGTTTTAACTGTTCGTTGTTAAACATGCATTTTTTAATTGCGTTCAAAATTGAGCATTTTCTCAAATAAATAAAAAATAGTAGAAATCGTTTAAAAATTCTGAAATAATTCTACACAACTCCCACATTATTGTATTTTAAGAATATAATCAACTTCTTAAATTCCAACCATTTTTTAATGAGTCATAACTGTTCGTTGTTAAACATGCATTTTCAGTCATAAAATTTTAGTGCCGGCTACATTTACAAAGTTTGATTATTTTTCTTCGCGATTATTTCTTGCAAAGTTTTGAAAATCAAAAGAGGAATTTGTCAGACCCTCACAATTACTATTTTGTCCTTGGTCTTGTATACAAAACGATTCTAATATTCTCCAAATTGGGATGACTGAACAACAATGGGTGACACCATACACCAGTATTATCATCATTAAATCTTTACGCAATATTCTGTAACCTTTTTCTAAATATCCATAATAACAGAAAAATAAAGCATTTCACGTTATTTATAACCTGCAATTGATAATAATTGCATCTTGACTCACCATTTCCGGTCATCGTACAGTGCACATGCAAAGGATCGCATACAGATATCAAAAAAATTGCATCAATTCATCGGAAAACCCAAAACAAGATACCGTAACATGGCTAAACCTGCGCAACATAAAAGATACACAGAAGGAACGATTGTTCGCGACTCCTGAAACGCGCACAATAATTAGCGTATTTTACATAAAGCAATTGTTGTTGTGTGAAAGCGACAATAACACGGGACAAGGTAAATGCAGAAGACCCTCCCACTATTTTCTCACGTGTGTGTACGTTTTTTCAGAAGATACAAAAAAGCATTGTCAGTTCAAACATGCAGGCGTAATAAAGTACAAGCAATCACAGTCCTATCATCAGTTATCATTGAAACGTTGGTGCGCGCAGCAAAACGGCAGAAAAAATGTGCGATATTAGTTTTTCCAAGAGGGTTTTCGTCGTGTACTTCGTGGTTTTGGTCGCGGCCGAACCGCAGCTGGACCTGCCGCCCTACGAAAACCGAGAAACCAACGAGAATTTCAATTACGACAGGAACCCGGATTACGAGAGGGACTCATACGACCGGAATCCGAATTACGATCGCAATCTCAATTATAACAGCGTGAACGAGAATCCGAATTACGATCGCAATCCTAATTATAACGGCGGCGTGAACGAAAATCCGAATGGTGCTGAAGGGCCGCAGGAAAGGGGTCGCGAAAGGTACGACTACAACGGTGACATCAGGCAGCTTCTTCAAGCTTTGGACCTGCAGGCTTCGCAACAGTGCACCAGTAATGTTGCGGCGCAGTGGAATTTCGAGACGAATGTTAATCAAGTCACCCAATTAGAAGCTGTAAGTTGCGTGCAATGTATCAATTTATTTAATTAACACAGTTTTGGTTTCGATTGGTTGTATTGGTTTTCGTGACAATTATAGCAGTAAAGAGGATGATTGCGACCGGTACTACTTGGTAATCCTGTATTGAAAAATTCAATATGCTTCAACCACAAATAATAATGTAAAAGATGTTATATAACGTGAGAAGAAAATGTTAAATCCTGTCGGACCTACATACGCGCTTTTGAATTCAAAGCACTGGATTTTTTGGGAGGGTCCATTTTTAAATGATATTTGAAATAAGAGACAAATCACAAGCAATTTATTAATTCTTTTTATTTTAATAAAATGATCTCTTTGTGTAAATTGATCGGCTCGAATAATTAATATTAGACCAAACCATCTACTTAATTATTATATCTTTACGACGAGGATGTTTACTTGATTGATGGCTTTTTATAATTAATGAACGGTTGAAATCTGGAGCGGCTATTGTTGGCATCATATTACTGCTGCATTTCCCAGAGGGTACACGAACTGTTTTGTTTTCTTCTCGATTGCGTTTCACTTTCCTCGGGTGAATGTATTTATTTATGAATGTGTACTCTGTTTACTTAAGATAAATTATACGGAGAAATGAAGGAGATATATTGTCTTTCATATATTTCTTTATGAGAAATTCATGCAACTGTTAAATGTAATTTGCAATTATGATTAGAGGAAGAGATAATTACAGAACTTCTATAAAATAACTTTTATATCTTCAAAATTCTCATTCGGATGTAAACAATAAGTCAAAGGAATAGATTTTCCAGAGCTTCTACAAAATAACTTTCATATCTTCACAATTCTCATTCGGTTTTAAGAAACAAGTCGTAGGAAGAGTAGTTCCAACGCCCTCGCTTCATCATCTTGCTATTTAAAAAAATTACGAGAGTGAAACTTTGCTAATTAACTTAACAGATTATTCTATTGTTTTTTGTAAAATTATTATAATACCTTATCTGGAGCTGATAAAAAAAAATATAAAAACAATTGCCTCAATACTTAAAAATTTCAATGCATCTCTTCACTGGATTTCTTTATAATTGATAAAAGCTCTCGTTTTCTCGAAGTTGTTATTTTGTGGCCATTACAGAAGATGGAAAGCATCGTATTTCCCATTTTAATTTTATTCATCTACAAGTCAGGGAATTTTTACTTTAGTTTTTATTCAGTATTCATTGATTATGAAAAGATACCTAAGAAAAATAATATTTTTGATTAGTTATAGCCTTATATGATTTTTCAAAAAATCTAGAGTTTAGAAACTTTTAAATTTCACGGTTACTTTTTACTTTCTCCGTTACGAAGTACGAGAAAGTATTGTGATCGTGATTTTTTTTTCAAAATTTTTTTTTACGGAAATATCCGTTTTGGGGCCCCTAGATGCTATTTCGACAATTTCTGGAAAAAAAAAATTTGTGTCTGTGTGTGTGTCTGTGTGTGTGTGTGTCTGTCTGTGCGCGCTGTATCTCAAAAACTAATAGAGCAATTGATATGAAATTTTGAACAACCGTCTTATTTGATAATATGAAGAACTGAAAAGCTTTTGGTAAAATTTCGTACACCGGAAGTGGGCGTTTACCTTAGCTGTTTTTTGTTTTTTGCCAATATTTTCTTAAATATGAAAAATATCACAAAATCATTTAAACAAACTTTAAAGACAAAAAAAAAGTGAACCTCTTTTGCTTGAAAACATTTTTCATAAAATTATTATTATTCGAGAAAAAAATTTATTATTATTTTTTTAATTGTTGGTTTATAATTATAAAACGATAATAGTTACAGCAAATTTATGTTATTAATAATTGTGGAGAATGCTAAAATGAACAACTTATAAAGAATAAGTTTTTTTCGAAATCCCTTTAGTTTTTGAGTAAACTGAGTTTTTGAATTTGAAGTATAATTTTTCCATCTTTTATATTTTTGACGTTTTAAACGTCAGTTTTATGCGAGTCTACAAACCGCTCGATGTACATTTAAAATATGATTTCAATAGAAAATAAACCATGAAAGTGTAAATATAAATGATGATACCATCGGAGAAAGTAACATGATGGCCACATCACCATTTTTTATGATTTAGTATTCAGGTAATAATTTTGCAACCGTAGCTCGTAAACTCCTCCGATTAAACTGTGTGAAATAAGCACAAACTTGGCCTCGTTTACCTAATTATATAGAATGCAGTGTGCCAATGTCTTGAGATAGCGATAACGAGTATCACCGCGGATGACCTGTTACGAAATACGTTTACTGGTGATACATTTGTACGTGATAATAATGCGTAACGCAGATTGTATCCATGTGTTACTGCGACCGACCCACTTGGCTTATCAAAAAAAAAAGACTTTCCATTAGGTGCGTATTGTTAAAGCCTGAAAGTGTATTTAGAAACACTTAATGGAGTTGGACTTAATTATAGCTTGAAGATGTTGCAAACTTTGATGATTTCTTCCAGTTTAAAATTTGAACATTTATGGATATTTACTCTACAATATCGTCGATTTTGTGGAATAGTGTCACATCTGAGAAATTCATTAATTTGTTTAAAAAGACTCTAAAGAACAGTCTTTTACCTGGAAGAGTGCCACAGTGATTGCTGTTAGAGGGTAGTTGTGACACTTTTCCAAGTCTTTAGAGTGCTTTTTAACAAATGACTCAAAATCAATGCATTTTTGAGATATGACACAATTCCACGAAACCGACGATATCAAAGATTTATTTTATTTCCATAAAAGAAGATAAATGGAAGCATTCCTAAGGCTTATTCATGATTTTATGGTGCTGTAACACCTCATAATACACTTGCAACACTGAAAAACTGAAAAACGTGAAAAAAATCAGCTCAATTCTTAGAAGCCTAATAAAAAATAACACCGACGAAGAATTGGAGAAACTGATCAGAACTGATTTGCGAACAATACTAGTCGAAGAGACTACGAAAGATATTTTAATACACTTACAAAAGTGATTCAATAATGTGAAAACCTACTAAGAAATAAGAATCCAGAAGAATAACACCGAAGAAGAATTGGAGAAAGTGCTCAGAAAAATTTGCAACAACACTTACAGGTAGACGAGGAGACTCGTAAATAATAGATGATGGAAGATATTTTAACAGATACGAATGTAAGAAGAGATTACATAAACGAGATTCTCATAAAATGCAGGGACATTAATCAAGAACTCGGAAACAATGAAAGGACAAGGAAACAAGGAAGGAACAAGGAAAGCGAAATAAGCGCCGAAAGTGACAACTGTCATTTATATTTATACTTTTCATTGTTTATTTTTAATTTTAATATTGGTAATAATTGTTTTTAAAAATGTATACCTGCTCGAGCGAATGCACAACTTCAAACTAAGATTTTGTACACTTATGAAGTCCAGTGATTGGTTGATGTCATAAAGTACAATCAACTTAAAATTTTGAGTTAATTAGTTAAATTTTAAATTGGTAGCAATTGTTTTTATTCATGGTGATGGTTGTGACCGTTACTACGTGGTAATTCATTATACAATCACTGAATAAAACACTTACTATGTTACATAGTAAGTGTTTTATTCAGTGATTTTTTAATTGTTTTTATATTTTTTTATCGGCCTGAGCGAAGGGACAGCTTCAGTAAAATCAGAAGCTAAAATTTTGTAAGAAATTTAATGAGTGGGAATTTCTAAATTTTATAAAGCAATACAGTATGACTAAAGCCGAGTTTATTCGTGAAGTAGTTCGTTTATAGTAATTGTTTTATTTATTTTTTTCATCAGCTCGAGTAAAAGAACAACTTCGAGAAAACGATAGCTTGGATTTTATGCAATTGTAAAGAAGTCTAGTGATGGGATGTATTGAATTTTTTATAGAGTTATTAATTATAATCGTATTTAAGTACATTTGCAAAGATTCAAGTTTATAGCAATTGCTTTTATATTTTTACTTTCTCCGTTACGAAGTGCGAGAAAGTATTGTGATTTTTTTTTCAAAATTTTTTTTTACGGAAATATCCGTTTTGATGTTCCTAGATGCCATTTCAATTTCAACAATTTCCGGATTTTTTTTTGTGTCTGTGGGTGTGTGTGTGTGGCTGTGTGTCTCTCTGTGTGTGTGTGTCTGTCTGTGCGCGCTATATCTCAAAAACTAATAAAGCAATTGATATGAAACTTTGAACATACGTCTTATTTGATAATCTGAAGAACTGAAAAGCTGTTGGTAAAATTTTGTACACCGGAAGTGGGCGTTTACCTTAACTGTTTTCTGTTTTTTTGCCAATATTTTCTTAAGTATGAAAAATATCACAAAAACATTAAAACAAAAATTGAAGACAACAAAGAAATGAACATCTTTTGCTTAATAACATTTTTCATAAAATCATTTTTATTCAAGAGAAAAAATATTTTTTTTTTAATTTTTGGTTTATAATTATAAAACGATAATAGTTACAGCAAATTTATGTTAATAATAACTGTAGAGAATGCCAAAATGAACAACTTATAAAGAATATTTTTTTTCCGAAATCTCTTTAGTTTTTGAGTAAACTGAGTTTTTGAATTTGATGTCTAATTTTTCCATCTTTTATAATTTTGACGTTTAAAACGTCAGTTTCATCCGAGTCTACAAAACGCCCAATGTACATTTAAATTGAAAATAAACCATGAAAGCGTAAATATAAATGATACCATCAAGTCGGAGAAAGTAACGTGATGGCCACATCACCATTTTTAGAAATACCAATCCTTATATAATTTAAAAAAATCATAATTTATCCATAGTCATCAAAGTTTACATTTAACAATGGGAAAAACTATTGTAGTTCCACATCTATTATCCATAAATTTATTACAATCCGTAATTTAAAACAATGAGTTGACAAAATCTCTGCTGAATTACCGTAAATCAGCGATGAGACACTAATTGCCATAATCGTTGGAAAATTATACCGTACAACCACGACGACAGTACACATCAAAGAAAAACCATTTTTCCCATACCTCCATTCTATGGAATTAAATTAGTGTTATGCGCCGACGTCGACATTGACATTAAAACTGGCCCATGATCCACGAAAGACGTCTTCTCCTCTATGTTTACCAGAAGATAATTGGTGTTACGACACCAAGCGTACGTGCTTCTGGTGTACAATACCGGTTACGAAAACCCATGGGAATGGCCGTGGAAGGGTTCCCATATCTGAGCGTTTAACTCGGCACACTTCCCCCTATTTCTCAACGTCTGGCAAACGATTTTTATTTAATTTAATTTAATCAAACGCTGCAATTGAGCTGCGACCATGAGCGAAGACGTCACATAAGGGACATGTTTACTAGAGGCAGTTAATTATTCGTAATTTTCCAAGTGGAATTATGTTGAAATGTGTGTGATGTATGGAAAAACATATACAACAGGACAAATATACAAATGTTGCAAGGAAATGTAAATTAGCTTTCTCAGTGTTTGCTCAAGAGATATCATCAAATTGAGATTCAAGAGGTCTTATAGATGAAAAGAGCAAACAAATATTTTGCAGCTTATTGATCGTTAGGTGTTTTAATTTGTAGTATACTTTGTGCGTATCTGTGTAATTGAATTGATGATACAAACTTGAATTAGAAAACAAAACTTCAATCAAAGAAGATCGCACAAAATGCATCAATTACGAAATTTGCTCGAAATTTTATAACCATAAAAACAATTGCCAGATCTTGTAATTCAATTATTATCTGAGATTTTGAAAATCCGAAATAGAAAATATTTTTTGGCAATGACCCGAAAACAAAAGATGATGCTGCATTCGATTTTCTTAACATCTTCTAGTGACCGAGATACCCTATAAAAATATCCAAATTTGACCACCATTGTACAAAATGATTTTTTTGAGTAAACATTTTATATAATTTATATAAATGACATTGTTACTAATGAATTCATATTTATTCATTTTCTTCATCCTCTGAGAGTACAGAAAACATTGGCACATATTTGTTTATTATTTCTAGTTGTAAATTTAGTAAATAAAACAATCCTTCTATGGAAATTACACGTAAAGCATGTTATTTTCTGTAACTTTGAATTATGCACTAACATATTATTTTATTTATAACTTATGAATAATTTATGAATATCATGAAATTCAATTACATAACCGCGAATAAAATGAGATTCTGAATTATTTTAATGAATCCTTTTGCTAAATTAAGATAACAATGATGGCTTTGAAAAAAATCGTATCCTTGAATATAAAGCAACATTTAAATTTAAATTTCCTTATGTTGTATTGGCGTTACATTTATTTTTTTGATAGTGAATTATTCAAATTTAAGAAAATTTCCATTAATAAATTACCATGCTTCACGAAACAAATTCAGATTCTAAAAGAATATCCTTGTAAGCGTAACATGCACGATGGATATATATTTTTGCCATTAAGAAAAAGTCCATGAAATAAATTTATCGAAAATCGGGTGTAATAATCGAATTACAGTGGTCATTTGAGCCACGTAATGTTGCTCATTACCCCCTAGTGAGAGAATAAGTTTCTCTCATGGAATGCATAGATCCTTCATAGGATTTTTGAAATATTTCAAATTGACACCACGTACGTCCAAATTTCTTGTTAAAATTTTATAAACTTTATTTCAATATTTAATGCAATTACAGTCGATTTTGGATAAAATGTTATATTATACTCATGTGGAATTTCTCATTAGTCCCTTAAGAAAATTAAAAAAAATTCTGAAGAAAAATTTAATTTTATCGTTTTGTAGGCGTTTCCAGTCCCACTATTTATGAAAAAAGTCATTTTGCGTATCTCGGTTCCTGAAAGTCCAACAAAATTTTTCAATAGACAAATTGTGTTCAGAATGAGCTCTTGGACGAAAAAAACCATAAAAAATTTTTTTAATTTTTTTTTAATTTAGTCGTTTTTTAGACGTTTCCAGTCGCACTATTGATGAAAAACGTCATTTTGCGTATTTCGGTTCCTGGAAGTCCAACAAAATTTTTCTATAGACGAATTATGTTCAGAATGAGCTCTTGGACAAAAAAAAGCATAAAAAATTTCTTGAAGAAAAATTTAATTTAATCGTTTTTTAGGCATTTCCAGTCGCACAATTAATGAAAAATGTAATTTTACGTATCTCGGTTCCTGGAAGTCCCACAAAATTTTTCTATAGATAAATTGTGTCCAGAATGAGCTCTTAGACAAAAAAAAACAAAAAAATTTTGGAAGAAAAATTTAATTTAATCGTTTCTTAGGCGTTTCCAGTCACACTATTTATGAAAAACGTCATTTTGCGTATCTCAGTTCCTGGAAGTCCCACAAAATTTTTCTATAAACAAATTGTTTTTAGAATGAGCTCTTGGATAAAAAAAACTATACAAAATGTTTTGAAGAAAAATTTAATTTAATTTCTTTTAGGCGTTTCCAGTCGCAGTATTTATGAAAAACGTCATTTTGCGGATCTCGGTTCCTGGAAGTCCCACAAAATTTATCTATAGACAAATTGTGTTCAAAATGAGCTCTTGGATAAAAAAAAAACATAAAAAAATTTCTGAAGAAAAATTTAATCTAATCGTTTTTTTGGCGTCTCCAGTCGTACTATTTATTAAAAACGTCATTTTGCGTATCTCGGTTCCTGGAAGTCCCACAAAATTTTTCTATAGACAAATTGTGTTCAGAATGAGCTCTTGGATAAAAAAAAACCATAAAAAAAAGTTTGAAGAAAAATGTAATTTAATCGTTTTTTAGGCGTTTTCAGTCGCAATATTTATGAAAAACGTCATTTTGCATCTCGGTTAATGGAAGTTCAACAAAATTTTTCTATAGACAAATTATGTTCAGAATGAACTCTTGGACAGAAAAAAAAACATAAAAAAATTTTTGAAGAAAAATTTAATTTAATCGTATTTTAGGCGTTTTCAGTCGCACCATTTATGAAAAACGTCATTTTGCGCATCTTGGTTCCTAGAAGTCCCACAAAATTTTTCTATAGACAAATTGTGTTCAGAATGAGCTCTTGGATAAAAAAAAACCATAAAAAAAAGTTTGAAGAAAAATGTAATTTAATCGTTTTTTAGGCGTTTTCAGTCGCAATATTTATGAAAAACGTCATTTTGCGCATCTCGGTTTCTGGAAGTCCAACAAAATTTTTCTGTAGACAAATTGTGTTCAGAATGAGCTCTTGGATAAGAAAAAACCGTAAAAAAAAGTTTGAAGAAAAATGTAATTTAATCGTTTTTTAGGCGTTTCCAGTCGCACTATTGATGAAAAACGTCATTTTACGTATTTCGGTTCCTGGAAATCCCACAAAATTTTTCTATAGACAAATTGTGTTCGGAATGAGCTCTTGGATAAAAAAACCATAAAAAAAATTTTGAAGAAAAATTTGATTTAATCGTTTCTTAGGCGTTTCCAGTCGCACTATTTATGAAAAACGTCATTTTGCGCATCTCGGTTAATGGAAGTCCAACAAAAATTTTTTATAGACAAATTGTGTTCAGAATGAGCTTTTGGACAAAAAAAAACATAAAAAATGTTTGAAGAAAAATTTAATGTAATCGTTTTTTAGGCGTTTCCAGTCGCACTATTTATAAAAAACGTCATTTTGCGTATCTCGGTTCCTGGAAGTCCAACAAAAATTTTTATAGACAAATTGTTTTTAGAATGAGCTCGGAGACATGAAAAAATTAGTGTTTCACACTTCCAATCATCATTCATCGAGAGAAAAAATGCATGAGTTTGCGCTAAAAACAAGTTAGACCTGTCTACACATTTCTCTTAATTAAATGTAATGATTAATAATTGAAGGCCTTCCAATTATAATCGATGAAAATAAATGCATGGACCGTTGCAAATGCGTGTCGCAGAAATTGCATTTTCCTTGAGCGAAAAATCTATGGGAGAAATGAAAGAATCGATGCGAATCCGAATCATGGAAACGTTTTACACGGAAAATTACGCACTCAGGGACGTTACGTAATATCAATACGAACAGCTTCGTGAAAATGCATGTGTATTGGATAATAATATGATTAGACTCCATTTACAAATACTGCCGTGTAAGAAAGAAGACAGTAAAAACAACAAAGTTGCTTCTCAATATTTACACCATCAAGTTCTGGTCACTTTCAATTTTCAAAAAACATTTAAATAACTCCTGCAACTAACAATTTTGTGACAAGTGTGACACATGATTAGTTTTGAGAGGTGAAAAAGCTATTCAAAAATGAAATAAAAAATCCAGGTCCATATTTAAATCAATTAAGTTAACTTAAAAAAAAATGCGAACAAATCAAATGAATATTTTTACAATGAGTTAAGATGCTCCAGCCATTTTGTTTTCTCACTCTCATGATCATATGTGTATTAGTGTATACGGCGAATCTAAAGTGATGCCGAATTGCTCTCTCTCTCTCTCTCTTAGGTGTGTCGGAAATAAATGCGCATGTGTTGATTCTCTTGTCAGTTGTTTGGTAACATAGTCGCGAATACTTGTATTGCTCGTGCTCAAAATCGACGCATGTCGGAAATGAGTGCGCATGTGTTTAATCGAGCAGCTGTTCTATAACATAGATGCGAACATTATTATTGGTCGTTGCTCGGAATCGACGCGTGTCAGAAATACGTGCGCATGTTTAATCGGTCGGTGGTCCCATTACAGCAATGGCAGAGCGTGAAGCGCGGTGCATCTGCGTGACTGTGTAACGGGCCTAACTATTCTGTAAAATAGGCGCGAACGTTCCTATTGGCCGTTGCTCGGAATCGACGCAAGCGCTAAGGATGCGCACACACCTATCCGCCATTTCTTCGGCTTCACTAATGCGTAATCGTTGAATACAGTGTACTCGGTATATTCTAATAAGTATATGTTCGTGATAATGAAAGTACCGACATCTGTTGAGCGAAAGACCACACTACAACACTCTCGTAAGTCAAATAAACTGACCAGATATAGTCTGACAAAAAGTGTACATTTTTTCTATGGATTCTGTAGTTCATATATTTAAATAAAGATCTGTTGCATGGGTATTTTAAAGCAGAAATATCATCGTTTTACCACTAAAAAAAATAAAAGCTTTGGTGTATATATATAGAGGATTGACCTTGAATTTGGATTTGAACCAAAAACCCTTACCTGAAAAGATTCATTAATAGATCAATTCGACACATTCACTTACATAACAGTGTACACAATCTGAATCATATTCGTTACACATTATTATGCGCCGTGAGAATGGAAGCGAAAAATTGCATTGTTTGCCCGCAACGAGGAAACGAGATGATGGATCGCACAGTCACGACTTCTAGATTGAATAATCAAGGGCGGCACATCGTTTTAAATGAGGCGCTCTCCTTTTTTCACGAGAATTATCGGCCGCACCCATGCCAATCAGGAATGGTCGTAATTGTAAAAACGTGCCATTAGTAATACGATTATGGTTATTTGTAAAGAATTTTAATTAATAATGGGCACTTCAGGTGCAATTATTTCCAATGTATTGTCTCATCGCCGGTGTGAAATATGTGTACGAGCATTTATTGTAATTGCATGTTTAACTGTAGCATCAATTGAAACGTGCATAAAACTGGGTGTGTGAAATACATGGATATTATGTAAATCAATTTTCAGAAAATCTAGACGGTAATGTCGGTTTGTAATTACGTGGTGAAGAAAAATATCACTTTACCTATTTAATAAGGTAAGCTAAATTGGTATATATTTATAGATGTAGATACATCATTACAGCGACATCTGTTGTCTTAAAGTTGCCTGAGTGAAGAAATCCACCGACAATAAGGGACCGTCAATTAGCGACTATTATAACACTATCAATAATGATTATTATTACATACTGAAGGAAAAAAATGAAATTCGTGAAATTTCGACCATTTTCAAACCACCATAACTCTGCGTATTTTCAATAGATTTTGATGAATTTTTGAGTGCGAAAAACTTTGAAGTGTCGTCTTTAAAGTCATGTATGCGAACTTAAGCGTAACCTCTTCCATCCTCCTCCAGCGCCCCTGTGAAAAAAAAAGTTTTTTTCAGGAAGTTTGGCAAAAAGTTGT
The DNA here is from genome assembly GCA_910593695.2 of Ocypus olens. Lineage (NCBI taxonomy): Eukaryota > Metazoa > Arthropoda > Insecta > Coleoptera > Staphylinidae > Ocypus > Ocypus olens. The sequence goes on along the minus strand of OU343059.1, from coordinate 9,560,936 downwards.
GTATATTAAAACTAATGGCGATTTTCTGTCGGATGGCCAAATTTTGGTTCCGTTCACACTTGAAAATAACTCTTGCTCTGCTTGAAGACTACCCCCATGATAAAAGAGTCCGTTAAATACATGTGGAAACATTGAATAACTCGAAAAATGTCTGAATTTTTTAGTCGGTTTTTTGGACAAAAAAGGCCGAAAAAAGCTATTGTAGCAGTGCGTTTTCCTTGGTTCATTGGCTTGAGGTGTCTCCTAAGGGTCCAAACTAAGGGAAGAATCGACTTGGAAGGGTGTGCTCCTCGTTTTTTTTTTTTAATCAAAATATGGTGGCTCCATCGGCGCATAATTCATAGATTTGCTGATATAGGGTGTAACAAAAGTAACAAATAATAATTGCATCTATTGTACCGATAAAGTCCAACGTATATAAGTGGATATTTGCATTTTTTTTTTTTATTAATTATACATTTACAATGATTCATGAAACCAGAACGTTATTACCGTTTGTTTTTTTTTTTCGTGGAATAAAACGAAAAGACGTTCGATGCATCGAGATCTCAATTAATATTTTCATTCATTCGTTACTCATATCCTTTCCATAATTATTGTCCATTGTTTGATTGCATAAGTGCACATTTGTGATTTTTTTCTATTGTTTCAGCTCAATGCACAGCAGATCTACTCCCAGTTCCAACATGGAGTTTGGGAGTTGTTCACGAGAGTCAGAAATAGTAACATTCCGGATATTATGACTTATCGACAGATTCGGTTTATGTCAGTGGTTGGACCTGCAGCTCTACCACCAGATCAACTTGATAGAGTATGTATTACAATTTATATACCGGGTGTTTCAGACCACCCGTGCACCCAAAATATCTCGCGAAATACAAATCGGATTGACATACAAAAAAATACGTCTGAATTTGTTTTTTGAGCTCTATCATGTGGTGTGGGGGGTAACTTTGAAATCTTAAATATGTACCCCTATTTTTTATTGCAGATTTGGATTCTACTCGAAAATATTTTAGGTTTTTATTTTTAAAAAAATTCGATTAGCAAAAAAAAATTTTTTTTTTATTTTTTTTTTTTGGTGCCGCGGTGGCCTAGTGGGTAGCGCTCCTGCTTCTGGGCCTCGTGGTCGTGGGTTCGAATCCCATCCAGGCGGTTACTTTTTTTGAATGAAAAATGGCCGCACGGGTCCATGGATGTCTAGTGGTTGTCCTTTCAAATCAATATATTAATTTATTACAAAGAATCGGTTGTGGCAGAATAGCCAAGTAGCTTACGCCAATTTCCCTAATATCATTCACTCTCCTTAACCCGAAATCCCATCAACCATCCTTCCTTAAAAAAAAAATATATATATTTTTTTTAAATTAAATTTAATTAATTTTTTGTTGTTACACACATTCATAAATCACCACTATAGAGAAGAATAGCATGGAATTTGATAATCAAATTCATTTTTATTCGTTTCTACGTGTTTTTTTTTTCAAAGAATTTTTTTTTTTTTACTTATTTATGACATAAAATTACGCCTTATTTAAAAGATGACTACGATAAAAATGTCATAATCTGTCATTTGATGCGAGAAATAAATTTAATTCAATAAATGTGTTTTTGCCGAATTTAGCGCCATCTGTCGCTCATGGAAATTTTTTTTTTCGGATAAAAATAAATTAAATTCAATAAATGTGTTTTTGCCGAATATAGCGCCATCTGTCGCTCATGGAATTTTTTTTTCGGATAAAAATAAATTTAATTTAATAAATTTGTTTTTGCCGAATATAGCGCCCTCTGTCGCTCATCGAAATTTGTGTTTTTTTGGATAAAAGACTCATATTTTTTAACATCAATTTATAATCAAAATCTGCAATAAAAAATAGGGGTTCCTATTTAAGATTTCCAAGTTACCCCCCTCCTCACCGCAGGGGGGAGGGGGGGCGGTTCACATTTCACACCACATGATAGGGCTCAGAAAACAGTTTTGGACATATTTTGTTAAATATCAATCCGATTTGTATTTCTCGAGATATTTGGGGTGTACGGGTGGTCTAAAACACCCTATACACTTTTCAAAACTAGAAATATTAATGTTGATGAATTTAATTAATTTGTTTAAATACATTCAGAACGATTTAATACATCGAAACACAAATAATTAAACTAAAAAAAATGTTACGAAATTATTTTGGTACAACTACTAATTAAAAACATAACATGTCATGAGTTTGGTGACGCTATATTAATTAAACGACGTTTATTTTTAAGTATTTAACTCCAACGAAATTGTTTTTAACTCTTACATAACAGTGACTCATTGCAAAAGTGATCTTTACTACATTACTATATACTGCTAAACGCAAGAGCCCCAAAGTGCGAGATCTCAAAAACTGTAATAGGTAGAGGGTTGAAATTTTCACAAAAAATCATAAATAATTCAAGAAAAAGAGTATTAAAATTTCAACCCCCTGCGATTACCGCTTCAAAAAAGGATTGCCAACCCCTCAAAAAAATTTTTTTTTACAATTTTTATTTTTTTTCCGAAAGCCGCAAACGTTTTCTAGGAGCTCGTGAAATTCGCGATTTTTTAAATTACAAAATTACTACAGGGTGATTTTTTGAAAATCGATTTTTGACGATGCAGAGGTTCGCGCCAAAACTATCTCGTCCCTGGATTTTTGAGCTGGAACACCGGGACTAGGCTCAAAAAATCCCCAATACATTGAGGCACAAAAGTTACTATAGGAAATTGGGGTGCGACCTGCGGCTGCAACCCTTCGGCCATTTTTCTAAAAAAATCACATTTCTGACGCTTCCAGAAAAATAGGCGCGCTTGCCCTTACGATTGCGACTTCAATTTGTACGGATTTTTGTAGAACTAGTCTCCCTCTACATTTTATGTCTCTTACAATTTTTTGATATCTCTAACCCTCGAGGAGTTATTCAAAGAAAACCACCCCCGATTTCAATAAAAAAATTCTACAGCGACCATTTTTAATCCGACGTGAGAAATTTAAGCGGCATGCTATTTATAATTGCATTCTGCGTCGAAAAGGTAAGGGCTATATTTTTTGTAGGGTGATCTACGGCCAATTTTCGATTGTTTTCCGGGGATTTTTTTTTTTTAATTAAAAAAAAAAATTTTTCGGAAATTAAAAATTCAACAACGGCATATCAGTCGTTTATTTAATCCGTATCAAACATCCTTATAAAGTTTTTCGATCAGATTTTTACTTTTCGAGATATGACGTTGTATACGTTGTCCGTGCGTTAACCGAGATATGAATATTTGAATTATTGTTGTTTTTGAACGTTGAAAAAAATTTTCCCCTCAAGGGTCATCTAATTTGTTTCTAAAGAACATCTCGACAATTTTTGTAGTGGCATATTTTTTGATTTGGTCTCGCGTTTTCAAGGTATATTTTTTCAAAGTTCCCCTTTAATTACGAATTAAAAAAAGCATTTCAACGTATTTTGTAAAAAGTTTTGATAGGTCAGCCAGATCTGTACGTCTTCTCTACAGTTAACAGCGATCTGTTATTTTTTAACTCGACATTCCCGAAACACCTCAGCGCGGGTGTAAAAGAGAAAAAAATTAATTCAACGTAAATGTCAGATTATTTAATAACCGTTGAAACCAAATCGAAAATATATACAAAATGTTTACATAAAGTGCATACTTTTTCGTCACCAGTTACTTTGGTTAATTTTAATGGGATACGCACAGACGACGGCGCAGCGCAGCGGAGCCGTCGTTCGTCACCAGTTACTTTGATCAATTTTAATGGGATACGCACAGACGACGGTGCAGCGCAGCGGAGCCGTCATGTGTTACCGGTTTCTTTGCTCGAAATAAAAAATAAAAAGAAAAATCTTTTTTTTTTATAAATAATTTTAAAGAAAACAATTTCACATATGTCAACTTAAGCCTAGAAAACTAGTTTCAAGTTCTAATTTTGCGTTGAATTCACACGCATCTAAAAGACGGAAAGACAATGTAATCCGCTCTGCGACTTTATCATAATGACACATTTGATTCTTATGAATGACGTAAGTTTCAGGGAAATGTGATTTTATGAATCTCAATTAAAAAGTGTGTACTCGATTGTTCAATTAAATTGCATCACACGACTTCACAGGCCGATCTTCCTCATTTGAGGCGAGAAAGTTTGAACAACTGCCGCAGTTTTATAATGTCTATTATTAAATTGTCGATACAGTTTCGAATCGATTTGCGTTTATGTTGCGATTGTGTGCCGTCGCGCGGTGTAATTGTTCCATCCGGTTGGGCATCGGGTGAATGTGTGAGGTGGGTCAGTACAAATTAGTTGTTTTCATGACAAACTTTACAAAAACATTCAAATGTATGTTCAAGATAGCAAAACAACGAAATCTTCATAAACTACTTGATTTTTGAAGAAAATTGCAAATAGTGTAATTTTGAGATAGTCAGTAGGAATTGTTGATGTGCTGTTGATAGTTGTTTTCCCCAAAATTTTTCTAGATATGACAAACCTTGCAAAAACATTCAAATATATGTTTAAGATAGCAAAACAACAAAATCTTCATAAACTACTTGATTTTTGAAGAAAATTGCAAATAGTGTAATTTTGAGATGGTCAGTAGGAAGTGTTGATGTGCTGTTGATAGTCGTTCTCCACAATTTTTTTCTAGATATGACAAACCTTACAAAAACATTCAAATATATGTTGAAGGTAGCAAAACAACAAAATCTTCATAAAATACTTGATTTTTTAAGAAAATTGCAAATAGTGTAATTTTGAGAGGGTCAGTAGGAAGTGTTGATGTGCTGTTGATAGTCGTTTTCCTCAAAATTTTTCTAGATATGACAAACCTTACAAAAACATTCAAATATATGTTGAAGGTAGCAAAACAACAAAATCTTCATAAAATACTTGATTTTTTAAGAAAATTGCAAATAGTGTAATTTTGAGATGGTCAGTAGCAAGTGTTGATGTGCTGTTGATAGTTGTTTTCCCCAAAATTTTTCTAGATATGACAAACCTTACAAAAACATTCAAATATATGTTGAAGGTAGCAAAACAACGAAATCTTCATAAACTACTTGATTTTTGAAGAAAATTGCAAATAGTGTAATTTTGAGATGGTCAGTAGGAATTGTTGATGTGCTGTTGATAGTTGTTTTCCCCAAAATTTTTCTAGATATGACAAACCTTGCAAAAACATTCAAATATATGTTGAAGATAGCAAAACAACGAAATCTTCATAAACTACTTGATTTTTGAAGAAAATTGCAAATAGTGTAATTTTGAGATGTACAGTAGGAAGTGTTGATGTGCTGTTGATAGTCGTTTTCCTCAAAATTTTTCTAGATATGATAAACCCTACAAAAACATTCAAATATACGTTGGAGATAGCAAAACAACAAAATCTTCATAAAATACTTGATTTTTGAAAAAAATTGCAAATAGTGTAATTTTGAGATGGTCAGTAGGAAGTGTTGATGTGCTGTTGATAGTTGTTTTCCCCAAAATTTTTCTAGATATGACAAACCTTACAAAAACATTCAAATATATGTTGAAGGTAGCAAAACAACAAAATCTTCATAAAATACTTGATTTTTTAAGAAAATTGCAAATAGTGTAATTTTGAGAGGGTCAGTAGGAAGTGTTGATGTGCTGTTGATAGTCGTTTTCCTCAAAATTTTTCTAGATATGACAAACCTTACAAAAACATTCAAATATATGTTGAAGGTAGCAAAACAACAAAATCTTCATAAAATACTTGATTTTTGATGAAAATTGCAAATAGTGTAATTTTGGGATCATCAGTACGAAGAGCTGATGTGTTATTGGTGGTTGCTTTCCCCAATTTTTTTCTAGATATGACAAACTTTAGAATAATATTCAAAGTTGCAAACTTCACCCTCGTGGCAATGGCCAACTTTCTCACTCGTTTAATAATATACTATTTTTCTTAAAAATTGAAATAATAGAAAATATATATTTGGTTTGATACACAGTTGCTCGTGCCGCTGTAAATGTATTAAGGATCTTTTTATTTCTTGATAATTGAAATAAGGAGCATCTAAATGTCCATTTACGCATCCATTGATACCGCTCTAACATTTCTATACATAAATTAATAAATGAATCTTTAAAGGTTGTTGAAATTAGGCACTTGGTTGGTTTCACAATTTTTTACTATTGTGAAACCAACCAAGTGCCTAATTTCAACAACCTTTAATTTTAAAAATGTTTCACCACGTGATAAACGACAACCAATTTCAACAAAAAAAAAATAATTTTTGATTTTTTTTTAGTACAATCGACTAATAAACGATATGCTGTCCATTTACAACCAGGCCTCGATATGTGCCCAAAATGAACCATTCCGATGTGGTCTAAGGCTACAACCAGATCTCACCCATATAATGGCCACCAGCAGGAACTGGGATGAGTTGCAATACGTCTGGACCGAGTGGAGAAGAAACACCGGTCAAAATATTAAAGAGTCTTTCGATCAATTAGTCTCCTTATCGAATGAAGCCTCTAAACTAAATAGTAAGTACCAGAATTACTAAATAACTTAACTTGTACTACACTTTATATTATAAATACGTTCTATTAGATTCGTGTTATAAAAATAATAATTACGATTTCATCTTTCAACGATATAAACAAATAAATCAAAGACATGATTTGTGCAAGAGAAATGCGCAAACAGCCGACATATGTTTGATGATGACTTTCATAACCACTTCCTCGCCAGTAATCCATGTTTCAATTCCGGCATCAGAATATATTGTATTATTGTATCTTTAAAACAAGAGAAACCACGTTTCTATGTCATCGGTTTATTTATGATTCAACTAGGCCGCGCATCAATTAACAATTAACAATTAACTCTTCTTCGTTCTGTTCAGATTTCACGGACACGGCGGAATACTGGAATTTCCCGTTCGAGACCCCATCGTTGACCTTGGAGCTGGAGGACGCGTGGGAGGAGGTGAAGCCCCTGTACGAGCTGCTGCACGCGTACGTCAGGAGGCGTCTGAGGGATTTCTACGGGCCGGAGAAGGTCCACAGGCAGGCCCCGTTGCCGGCCCATATTTTGGGCAATATGTGGGCCCAGACCTGGACGAATATCTTCGAAATCACGCAGCCTTATCCCGGCAGGGATTTCCTGGACGTCACGCCGGAGATGGTCAGACAGGTAAAACCTTGTGTTATGTTTGGTAAAGCGATTCTTTGACTTTTACTTGCATTAGCATAATTGTTAAGACGGACTTTAATTATAATTAATTGGTGTGCTTGTTGCGGAAAATAGTTTACTTTTCTATATTGCGTTTATCTGCCACTAAAGCATTAAATCAAAATACTAATAATAATATTTATTTGTACCTTTACACAAGTCAGATAAATATCGGTAGCTGATGCAACAGTAATTATAACTAAAGTAAACAATTTATTTTAATAGAGGGTGTGTTATTAAGAGGTTTCATCTGTCAACGTTCAAACATTTAAATAGTGAAAACTATACTGCCAACAAAATTGTGTTCAACAGATTGGAGAGTAGGATAGGGCCCACCCGCCACCCTTCGTTCTACCTTGACTTAACCCAGAAACCATCTTTATCGGTGGTTTTGCAACTTTTAAAACTCTTTTCACTGAGAAGTTTCTTTAATCTGAAAGTGTTTTCCTGGTTAGGTTTAAGTGGAAACAAGGGGGGTGGGTGGGCAATATCCTACCCTCCAATCCCTGGAACACAAATAAGGGTTTTACAATTGTTAATTAATTGATTTGATAAGAGAAAAATCAAATAGTTTTTTGTTGCCTTGACAAATTGATTTATTTATAGAAACGCTGGGGTGTGTTCAACAGATTGGAGAGTAGGATAGGGCCCACCCACCACCCTTCGTTCCACCTTGACTTAACCCAGAAACCATCTTTATCGGTGGTTTTGCAACTTTTAAAACTCTTTTGACTGAGAAGTTTCTTTAAACTGAAAGTGTTGTCCTGGTTAGGTTTAAGTGGAAACAAGGGGGTGGGTGGGCAATATCCTACCCTCCAATCCCTGGAACACAAATAAGAGTTTTACAATTGTTAATTAATTGATTTGATAAGAGAAATATCAAATAGTTTTTTGTTGCCTTGACAAATTGATTTATTTATAGAAACGCTGGGGTGTGTTCAACAGATTGGAGAGTAGGATAGGGCCCACCCACCACCCTTCGTTCCACCTTGACTTAACCCAGAAACCATCTTTATCGGTGGTTTTGCAACTTTTAAAACTCTTTTGACTGAGAAGTTTCTTTAAACTGAAAGTGTTGTCCTGGTTAGGTTTAAGTGGAAACAAGGGGGTGGGTGGGCAATATCCTACCCTCCAATCCCTGGAACTCAAATAAGAGTTTTACAATTGTTAATTAATTGATTTGATAAGAGAAATATCAAATAGTTTTTTGTTGCCTTGACAAATTGATTTATTTATAGAAACGCTGGGGTGTGTTCAACAGATTGGAGAGTAGGATAGGGCCCACCCACCACCCTTCGTTCCACCTTGACTTAACCCAGAAACCATCTTTATCGGTGGTTTTGCAACTTTTAAAACTCTTTTGACTGAGAAGTTTCTTTAAACTGAAAGTGTTGTCCTGGTTAGGTTTAAGTGGAAACAAGGGGGTGGGTGGGCAATATCCTACCCTCCAATCCCTGGAACTCAAATAAGAGTTTTACAATTGTTAATTAATTGATTTGATAAGAGAAATATCAAATAGTTTTTTGTTGCCTTGACAAATTGATTTATTTATAGAAACGCTGGGGTGTGTTCAACAGATTGGAGAGTAGGATAGGGCCCACCCACCACCCTTCGTTCCACCTTGACTTAACCCAGAAACCATCTTTATCGGTGGTTTTGCAACTTTTAAAACTCTTTTGACTGAGAAGTTTCTTTAAACTGAAAGTGTTGTCCTGGTTAGGTTTAAGTGGAAACAAGGGGGTGGGTGGGCAATATCCTACCCTCCAATCCCTGGAACTCAAATAAGAGTTTTACAATTGTTAATTAATTGATTTGATAAGAGAAATATCAAATAGTTTTTTGTTGCCTTGACAAATTGATTTATTTATAGAAACGCTGGGGTGTGTTCAACAGATGGAGAGTAGGATAGGGCCCACCCACCACCCTTCGTTCCACCTTGACTTAACCCAGAAACCATCTTTATCGGTGGTTTTGCAACTTTTAAAACTCTTTTGACTGAGAAGTTTCTTTAAACTGAAAGTGTTGTCCTGGTTAGGTTTAAGTGGAAACAAGGGGGTGGGTGGGCAATATCCTACCCTCCAATCCCTGGAACACAAATAAGAGTTTTACAATTGTTAATTAATTGATTTGATAAGAGAAATATCAAATAGTTTTTTGTTGCCTCGACGAATTCATTTATTTATAGAAACTCTGGGGTGTGTTCAACAGATTGGAGAGTAGGATAGGGACCACCCACCACCCTTCGTTCCACCTGAGAAGTTTCTTTAATCCGAAAGTGTTGTCATGGTTGGGTTTAAGTGGAAACAAGGTGAGGTGGGTGGTCACTATCCTACCCTCCAATCCCTGGAACACAAATAAGGGTTTTACAAACGTCCTGTAAAGATCGTACTGCATTCCATCGAAAGTCTCCTTGTAAATTTAATCGCGAAATTTCAATATCCTGGTCAAATTGCAGATGTAAAAAAACCCAAAAAATTGCTAAACCAATTTCTTATTTCCTCATCACTATATGTAGAAATATTTTATAATAAATAATAATCACATTTTTTTTAGGGCTATGCTCCAATTGATATATTCAGATTGGCTGAGGATTTCTTCGTGTCCATGAATATGACTCCACTTCCTCTCGACTTTTGGGCGAACTCTATTCTTGAAGAACCGGCCGACCGAGTGGCAATTTGCCAACCTTCTGCTTGGGATTTCTGCAACAGCCGCGATTTTAGGTATTATACTATGACTAGATATCATTTAATAATTTCAGCTAATTCTTCAATTCATTGTTGTATTGAGTCTACTAATCCATCGCGAAATTAGAAGAAAAAAGGAAACAGTTAAACCTTAAGATTTAAAGTTGAATTATTAATGATTGTAATAACTATTTATTTCTCAACAGTTTTAAAATCCATTTATAGAGAAAAGTAATACTAAAAGTACATGGAATGCATAAACACTAGTCATCCTGCGATTTAATCTGGTGATACAACATTCATTAGCATACAATAATATTTTAGAATTTAATAATAATAATAATATTTATTAATGATCACAGGTACATAAGTCGAACAAACACACAAAAATAAATGCATTACAATGAGAAATTCAAATTCAAATATTCTTCTATTGAATAGAACGCCTTAGATACTAAGAGCATTTTCAAATCTTTCTTAAAAATATGTATCGGTAATTCTTTGAAACTTTCAGGTAGTGCATTATATAATTTTACCGAAAAATAACGAGTGCTATTTTGTGTTCGTTTAAGACGAATTTATATTATATACGATGTTATTTATAAATCAAATAAAAATTAAAGGCTCCTGATTAGACCCTTAAGGCACACTTCTAGTTGAGACTTAAAGCAGTTATATTCAATATATTGCGTCCAATTACTAAGATATAACTCGAAAAGGAAGTAGGAGGAAGAAGGAAGTTTTTCAATTATAAGGCAATGGCTGATGCTATCAAAAGCTTTTTGAAAATCTAAATATATCGCATTAAAAACTGGGTAAAATTTAGAAGGTTGGTAGTAGTTGATCGGCTGCTGACAAACCCATGCTGACAAGTTGTGATGATAAGTGCAGATAAATCGTCTCTCTCGTAATTCGCTCTTAAATAATTTGTTTCCTTATTTTTATCTCCCGATTTAAAAACCGGGCCTACGCAAGCAGATTTCTATACATCAGTAAATGATGCAGTTGTTAAAATTAAATTGAAAAATGCCTTAATGGTGTGGCGAGATATACAATACAATCCTCCACAACAAAAGAACCATCTGAACCGCAAAATTCTGTAGTTTTAAATATCTTGTTTTCGCACGAATAAAGTTTAGGTCTCTCCAAATAATTACTTTACACGTGTTTTGGCATCATTAAGAATAGCTATGAATTTTTTCAGATTTTTCCGAGACCCAACATTTTCCTTCATTTTTTTTCCTGACTATTCCTGGTATGGAAAATGGGCAAAAATCATGAAATGTCCAAATAACTTGTAATGTGCATCAAAATGTTCACAAAAGAACGGGAAATACGTGGTTAAATTTTCAGTCAAATCGTACTTGCAGTTTTCTCGTTTCGCGCTCTCAAAATGGGCACTCGTAATTTGGCCAGAAATTTTTGTCGATTTTGGGATTTTTTTAGCGCCGTCTCACAAAACAGATATTGATGATATTATACGAGTTTGTAGCTACATTCTTATAGAATCCAATGTTTCTATTCATAACTATCTGCCATGTTCTGGAACCAAGATTTGTTTGTTCGAATCAGTCGGTGTCCGATAGCGTCTATCTGCAGGGTCTCGGTATTCGCTTCCCATAAGGCTCAATGTTAATTTTCAGTTGGTGAAAAATGGTAGAATTTTTTTTTTCTGGAAAATAATTATTCCACACGCGTTTTCTTGATATTAAGAACCGTTATGAATTTTTTCAGATTTTTCCAACACCCAAAATGTTCACGAATTTTTTCCTAAAAAATGGGCGAAAATCATGAAATGGCCAAATTACTTGTAATATACATAAAATAGTTTACAAAAGAACGGGGAATACGTGGTTAAATTTTCAGCCTAATCGCACTTGCAGATTTCTCGTTTTGCGCTCTCAAAATGGGCACTCGTAATTTGGCCAGAAATTTCTGTCGATTTTGGGATTTTTTTGGTGCCGTCTCACAAAACAGATATTGATGATATTATATCACTTTGTAGCTACATTCTTCTAGAATCCCATGTTTCCATTCATAACTATCTGCCGTATTCATGCACCAAGATATTTTTGTTCGAATTAGTCGGTGTCCGATAGTGTCAATCTGCAGGGTCTCGGTATTCGCTTCCCGTAAGGTTCTATGTTAATTTTCAGTTGGTGAAAAATGGTAGAAAAATTTTTTTTTCGGAAAAATTATTACTTTACATGCGTTTTCTAGGCATTAAGAACCGTCATGATTTTTTTCAAATTTTTCCGAGACCCAATTTTTTTTCCTTTTTTCCTCAAAAATGGGTGAAAATCATGAAATCGCCAAATAACTTGTAATGTACATCAAAATGTTCACAAAAGAACGGTAAATACGTGGTTAAATTTTCAGCCAAATCGTACTTGCAGTTTTCTCGTTTCGCGCTCTCAAAATGGGCACTCGTAATTTAGCCAGAAATTTTTGTCGATTTTGGGATTTTTTTGGCGCCGTCTAACAACACAGATATGAATTATATTACATAAGTTTGTAGCTACATTCTTGTAGAATCCAATGTTTCTATTCATAACTATCTGCCTTATTCATGAACCAAGATTTTTTTGTTCGAATTAGTCGGTATCCGATAGCGTCAATCTGCAGGGTCTCGGTATTCGCTTCCCATAAGGTTCTATGTTAATTTTCAGTTGCTGAAAAATGGTAGAACAATTTTTTTCTCGGGAAAATAATTACTTCACACGCGTTTTCCAGACATTAAGAACCGTCATAAATTTTTTCAGATTTTTCCGAGACCCAACATTTTTTTTTCATTTTTTCCTGACTAATTTGTATGGAAAATGGGCGAAAATCATGAAATGGCCAAATGACTTGTAATATACATAAAAATGTTTATAAAAGAACGGGGAATACGTGGTTAAATTTTTAGGCAAATCGTACTTGCAGTTTTCTCATTTCGCGCTCTCAAAATAGGCATTCGTAATTTGGCCAGAAATGTTTATCGACTTTGGGATTTTTTTTTGGCGCCGTCTCACAAAATAGATATGGATGATATTACATGAGTTTGTAGCTACATTCTTCTAGAATCCTATTTTTCCATTATCAGTATCTGCCGTGTTCATGAACCAAGATAATTTAGTTCGAATTAGTCGATGTCCGATAGCGTTAATCTGCAGGGTCTCGGTATTCGCGTCCCATAAGGTTCTATGTTAATTTTCAGTTGCTGAAAAATGGTAGAACAATTTTTTTTCTGGAAAATAATTACTCTAAACGCGTTTTCTAGACATTGAGAACCGCCATGAATTTTTTCAGATTTTTCCAAGACCCAACATTTTTCTTCATTTTTTCCTGATGGAAAATGGGCGAAAATCAAGAAATGGGCAAATGACTTTTAATATACATAAAAATGTTTACAAAAGAACGGGGAATACATGGTTAAATTTTCAGCCTAATCGTACCTGCAGTTTTCTCGTTTCGTGCTCTCAAAATGGGCACTTGTAATTTGGCCAGAAATTTTGGTCGATTTTGGGATTTTTTTAGCGCCGTCTCACAAAACAGATATAGATGATATTATATCAGTTTATAGCTACATTCTTCTAAAATCCAATGTTTCTATTCATAACTATCTGTCGTATTTATGAACCAAGATTTGTTCGTTCGAATTAGTCGGTGTCGGATAACGTCAATCTGCAGGGTCTCCGTATTCGTTTCCCATAAGGTTCTATGTTAATTTTCAGTTGGTGAAGAATGGTAGAACAAATTTTTTTTTTCTGGAAAATAATTACTTCACACGCGTTTTCTAGACATTAAGAACCGTCATGAATTTTTTCAAATTTTTCCGAGACTCAACATTTTTCTTAATTTTTTCCTTACTGCATGGGAAAATGGGCGAAAATCATGAAATAACCAAATGACTTGTAATGCACATCAAAATGTTTACAAAAGAACGGGGAATACGTGGTTAAATTTTTAGCCTAATCGTAGTTGCAGTTTTCTCGTTTTGCGCTCTCAAAATAGGCACTCGTAATTTGGCCAGAAATTTTGGTCGATTTTGGGATTTTTTTGGCGTCGTCTCACAAAACAGATATGGATGATATTATATGAGTTTGTAGCTGCATTCTTCAAGAATCCATTACTTTCATTCCCAACCACCTGCCATGACCACGAACCGAAATTCGTTTGTTTGAACGAGCCGATGTTCGGTAGCATCAATCTGCAGGGTCTCGGTATTCGCTTCCCGTAAGGCCTCATGTTAATTTTCGGTCGGTGAAAAATGATTTAAATTTTTGTTTTGTTCAATCCTTCTCTATCCGGTAAAGAAATGCGAAGATTTCTGTCCAAGTTTGTCGAAATCCTGTTTCTGGGGTGCAAGCATTTTGTCGGCAATCTAATATTTCATGAAGGATTTCTTTGAGAGATTGCGAGAGTACGGTTTTCGAAGTCTTGCATCGCATCTCGTATTGTGCGCCGAGTTTTAAGATAAGCGGAACTTTTTTCTCCGCAGAAACTGCTGCGCGTGTTCGAACATGACGATTCTCTTTCTAGCTTAAGAAATTTAGCAAATTTCAGCATCTAGCTTGATTGTCATCCAAAATCAATGAAACCTTTGCTTTGTTTAAACTCAACCACTTATTCTTTTCAGAATCAAGATGTGTACAAAAATCAACATGAAAGACTTAATAACAGCCCACCACGAGATGGCGCACATACACTACTTCATCAACTACCGCAACCAGCCGAAGGTGTTCAGAGACGGAGCTAATCCAGGTAATTACTCCACCTTCTCCACCATCATTACCACACCAACTCATAAATAATGCAGGCGAATAATTGGATGCGTTCATTCGAGCAAATTTTCTTTGCTGAAGAAAAACGAACACACACACACACAGGAAATAATTTTCTTTCGGTGAAAGCAATCGCATTAACGAATTTCTAATTGCAGCTTTTCACGAGGCGATTGGCGAAGCGATCGGTCTATCGGTCGGCACTCCCAAACACTTACAGGTCTTGGGATTGCTGCAATCATCGATCGATGATACCGCCGTGGACATCAATTATCTGTACCAGATGGCGCTCGATAAAATCGCGTTTTTGCCGTTCGCGTACGCGATGGACAAATGGAGGTATCAAATCTTCAAAGGGGAAATCGGGAAGGACCAGTATAACTGCCAGTGGTGGAGATTGCGGTGGGTTGCGTAATGTAATTTCGTTGCGTAATTGATGAATAATTTTTTTTTTATCTTTTCAGTGAGGAGTATACTGGTATTAAGCCGCCGGTGCTGCGTTCTGAGTTAGATTTTGATCCCGGATCTAAATACCACGTCCCCGCTAACATCCCGTATATTAGGTAAGTGAAGGAGGTGTTCTTTTTAACGTTTCTTTAATACACAACATAAAACATATAAAAATTAAGTTAACAAATAATACGGAATCGGTAAAGTGTTTACATCGGAGTTAATGACCGCTATAGCTTTGTCCGCCAAAATCATGTCCTCCTCCGTTGTAATCTTCGTGATCACCACCATCATCTCCTCCTTCATCGTGTTCTTCGTGTACTGGTACGTGCACGGGATAAGGTACTTTTTTCTCGACGACTACTGGAATTTTTTTCTCGACGGTGTAAGGTACTGGATTGTCGTAAGGGATTTTAACTGGATAAGGGACGGGTTTTTCGATTGGTACGGGGACTTTCTTTTCGACCGGGAATGGGGCTGGTATGGGAACTTTTACTGGGTATGGTACAGGTTTTTCCACGGTGTACGGTATAGGTCTGTCCACGTGGATTTTAACAGGGTAGGGAACTGGTTTTTCTACTTTGTAGGGAATTTTTTTGATTACGTGTACTGGGTATGGTTTGGGGACGTGGACTGGGTAGGGTCGGTCCACTGGGACTTTAACGGGGTACGGTATGATTTTTTCAACTGGATAGGGTTTGGGAATATGCACCGGAATTTTGACCGGGTATGGAACTTTCTTCTCCACCGGGTATGGTGCTGGGATGTAGATTTTTACGGGGACGGGAATCCTCTTTTCCACGGGGTAAGGCTGCGGGACTAGGACTTTAACTGGGTAGGGTTTGTCCACGTGAACTTTAATAGGGACGTGCACGGGTTTTTCCACGGGGTACGGTTTTGGAATGGCAACTGGTACCTTTACTTCAACTCTAACTGGATAAGGAACTTTTTTCTCGACTGGGTAGGGTTGAGGTACTGGAACTTTAACTGGGTACGGTACCTTTTTCTCGACCGGGTATGGTATCCTTTTTTCGACTGGGTAAGGCGCTGGGATGTTCTTGTAAATGGTTACGGTTTTCACGTGATGGTGCCCTGCACCGTTATCATGACCGCCTCCTCCTCCGTGGCCTCCAAAATCATGACCACCTCCGTGTCCTCCAAAATCATGCCCACCTCCTCCGTGACCGCCAAAATCTTGTCCTCCTCCATGACCGCCGAAATCATGTCCTCCTCCTCCTCCTCCATGACCGCTGAAATCATGTCCTCCTCCTCCTCCTCCTCCTCCGTGGTCGCCAAAATCTTGTCCTCCTCCTCCATGACTGCCGAAATCATGTCCTCCTCCTCCTCCTCCTCCATGACCGCCAAAATCTTGTCCTCCTCCTCCATGACCGCCGAAATCATGTCCTCCTCCTCCTCCTCCTCCTCCATGGCCCCCAAAATCTTGTCCACCTCCGCCATGACCGCTGAAATCATGCCCTTCTCCACCTCCTCCTCCATGGCCGCCAAAATCATGCCCTCCTCCTCCTCCGCCACCTAAATCCTGTCCACCACCATCTCCTCCAAAATCCTGTCCGCCGTGACCACCAAAATCATGCCCTCCATCACCACCACTGTATCCCAAGCCCAAGCCTCTCTTCTCCTTCCCCTTAGGCTCGGACGCAACGGGCTTAGAGTCTGTGATTTTCTTCTTATCGCCCTCCTTACCACTTACCAGTAGCAAAAACGCGAAAAGCGCTGAGTATCTCTACATCAAAGAAAAAAAAACAATCAATTAATCACCACAACTTTCATTTGCGCGCACAAATTTTCACTTTTCACATGCACCATATGTCATCACTTACTTACCAGTACTCTCATTGCTACGGATTATCGGAAACGAACTGGATGAGCAATTGCGGGCGCCCCGGCTTTTTATATGCATTTCTGCACTTTCGCTTGCCCCCACAATCGAAGACATGGGGCGCGCTCACCGGTACAAAGCACCCTTCTTCCTCCTCGAAAGTCGTCTTCGCCGGTGCATCAATCCGTACGATTTTTTCGTTTGTTATTATGCAGATGAGCACAAACAAATCGGATTATTGTAATTAGTCTTATTTGCGGAATTATTTCGTCCACTTTCTTTTGCTTTGAAATCGTGCATAAGAATGAAATTTAAGAATTGGTCTCGTTTTTAGTGAAATATAATGTTTTGGGCCATTATGTAACAAGTACGCTAAAAATAAGACCATTTAGCGTACTGTTTTTATAATTAGAGCAAATGTTGCCTTGAACATAATATTTGTAAATTTTATTCCCAATTAAAGTTTATCAGAAAAATCCACTTACGTGGTTTTATCATCCATTGCTAAGACTTAAACGTAGTAACTTATAAAGCTGGGCAAAACTGCTACTTTTAAATCACGTTGCTACCTGTAATTGCTACTTTCTAAAATCAGTGATTTTAAACTGTGACTCTGATCATAGTAAAAATATAAAAAACGCAGGAAAAATTCTATAAAAAAATTATCTTCAATGGCCGAAGTATTGCTTATTCAAAATCAATTTGGTTTTTGTAAATTCAACAATTTTCAATGGAGATATGGATTTTTGAAAATTTTTGTTTAAATTTTTTGAGCACCTGAACAAAAACATCGCAGAAAAAAATATAAAAAACGCAGGAAAAATTCCATAAAAAATCATCCTCAATGGCTGAAGTATCGCTTATTCAAAATTAATTTGTTTTTTGTAAATTTAACAATTTTCAATAGAGATATGAATTTTTGAAAATTTTCATTAAAATTTGTTGAGCACCTGAACAAAAACATCACAGAGAAAAATATAAAAAACGCAGGAAAAATTCCATAAAAAATTATCCTTAATGGCCGAAGTGTCGCTTATTAAAAATCAATTTGGTTTTTGTAAATCCAACAATTTTTAATAGTTAAAAAAATTTTAATTTTAATTTTTTGAGCACCTGAACCAAAACATCGCAGAAAAAAATATAAAATACGCAGAAAAATTTCCATAAAAAAATCATCCTCAATAGCCGAAGTATCGCTAATTCAAAATCAATTTGGTTTTTGTAAATTTAGCAATTTTCAATAAAGATATGGATTTTTGAAAATTTTAGTTTAAATTTTTTGAGCACCTGAACCAAAACATCGCAGAAAAAATATAAAAAACGCAGGAAAAATTTCACAAAAAATCATCCTCAATGGCCGAAGTATCGCTTATTCAAAATCAATTTGGTGTTTTTAAATTTAACAATTTTTAATAGAGATATGGATTTTTGAAAATTTTAGTTTAAATTTTTTGAGCACCTGAACGAAAATATCGCAGAAAAAAATATAAAAAAC
This sequence comes from Ocypus olens, assembly GCA_910593695.2. NCBI lineage: Eukaryota > Metazoa > Arthropoda > Insecta > Coleoptera > Staphylinidae > Ocypus > Ocypus olens. The sequence goes on along the minus strand of OU343059.1, from coordinate 9,542,468 downwards.
GCAGGAAAAATTTCATTAAAAAGCATCCTCAATGGCCGAAGTATCGCTAATTCAAAATCAATTTGGTTTTTGTAAATTTAACAATTTTCAATAGAGATATGGATTTTTGAAAATGTTTGTTTAAATTTTTTGAGCACCGGAACAAAAACATCGCAGAAAAAAATATAAAAAACGCAGGAAAAATTCCATAAAAAATCATCCTCAATGGCCGAAGTATCGCTTATTCAAAATCAATTTGGTGTTTTTAAATTTAACAATTTTTAATAGAGATATGGATTTTTGAAAATTTTCGTTTAATTTTTTTGAGCACCTGAACAAAAACATCGCAGAAAAAAATATAAAAAACGCAGGAAAAATTCTATAAAAAATCATCCTCAATGGCCGAAGTATCGCTTTTTCAAAATCAATTTGGTTTTTGGAAATTTAGCAATTTTCAATAGAGATATGGATTTTTGAAAATTTTCGTTTAATTTTTTTGAGCACCAGAACAAAAATATCGCAGAAAAAAATATAAAAACCGCAGGAAAAATTCTATAAAAAATCATCCTCAATGGCCGAAGTATCGCTTATTCAAAATCAATTTGGTTTTTGAAATTCAACAATTTTCAATACAGATATGGATTTTGAATATTTTAATTTATATTTTTTAAGCACCTGAACAAAAACATTGCAGAAAAAAATATAAAAAACGCAGGAAAAATTCCATAAAAAATTATCCTCAATGGCCGAAGTATCGCTTATTCAAAATCAATTTGGTTTTTGTAAATTTAACAATTTTCAATAAAGATATGGATTTTTGAATATTTTAATTCAATTTTGAGCATCTGAACAAAAGCATCGCAGAAAAAAATATAAAAAACGCAGGAAAAATTCCATAAAAAATCATCCTCAATGGCGGAAGTATCGCTTATTGAAAATCAATTTGGTGTTTGTAAATTTAACAATTTTCAATAGAGATATGGATTTTTGAAAATTTTCGTTTAAATTTTTTTATCAAAAGTATCTGTTATATTTGTGACATCCTGTATATTGCAATTCTGAACATGTGTTCTTATGCTGTTTAATTTTAAATATGTTAACGGTTTATTTAACTGTGAGCAAATATATTCCTTATTATTCCATCGCGCAAAATTGCTTATTTATCGAGTGAAGGGGGCAATGATTTCTAATTAAGACAGAAATATTATGTTTTATTACACCAAAAATGCATATGAGAAGTATGTTAATAATATTACCAAACTGAAAGTAATGTTTATGCGAGAGAGTATTAATAACAAAATTATTTATTATTGCACCGAGGTGCGTTTCAGGGAACAAAAAATAAATAAATAATAATAACACAGCAGTTAATTCTTTGATAAACTTGCTAATAGTACATACAAAGTTACAAATAATAAAAATACATACAAAAGGCACAATTATAAATACCAATTTCTCCTAATTTTTTTTTTCTAGTTTTCAACTTCAATTCCGAATTTAATTTAATTTTTAAAAATTCTGCATTTTAAATAGAATTTCTACAACTGTATTTTTCGTCTGATTGTATTTATTATGCGATGGCAAATATTGACCTGCATACTCGCTATTTAAAAAGTTTATTGAGTATAGAAAATTGATTCAAATTAACGTGTTTAATTGATGCTCACTGTTAATTCCAAGCACGCAAGGTGTTCTTAGTCGAACGTTATTTATAGATGAAATAATCTGCTCGCCTTGTATAATTACGTGCAGTTAAACTTAATTGGAAGATGCATTTCAAATTACAAAATCGAGCATTAATTTACCAAAGGCCAATTAAAAAAATTGATATTTTACATTATTATGGCTACAACTGAAATAAAACTTGTTTGGTTTCATGTTAATATCATCAGTTTATTGATACATGTTTCGGTTTATTCGTTTATTAGTCTGTAGTTAGTTCAAAAAAAAAGATAAAGGGCGCCAAAGCTTCAAAAAATCAGTTCTTCAAATTTATATAAATACAACACAATTTCTACAACAGAACATCTTGAAAATTATTATCGCAAATTAGTGTTAGCTTTAACTGAATTTTTTGACAAATATTGAACTTCCGGCAACTGACATAAGAAGACTAGATTTTCAGATAATTAATTTCACGTTCGTTCTTAATTTAATTTAATCATTGTTTAAAGCTTTATATTTGTAACTTTCATAGTTACTCAAAAATCTATTTTGATTTTTGAATACAATCATTCCAACAATATTTTTGGTCTAGATTTCTAGATTTTTAGCACTTATTTCCTTTATAAAATTACATACTTTCCTATTTGACTAAAAATAAAATGTTCCAAATTTTATACCTGAACAGTTCTAGCTTACACAGAAAATATTTTCAATAATAGCTTATTATTTTATCCATAAAATTTTAGGGGCGCTAAAATGATTAGAGCCCAGGGCGCCATTTGTATTTGTATTTGTATTTATTATTAAAATTTAATACCCCTCTGGTTGAAATTTGAAATATTTTCACTAAAAATAATAAACAAAATATTTTCGCTAAATGTCTTTATGTATTGTATGCAACCAAATATGCTTGGACGAGTTTTGTACACATATTTTTAAACCTTTCTTTCCCGCAGATGCCACATGGAGTCATATCTTTTATCAGGTCCCCGTAATCTGTGTTTTGATTTTTTTTGGTACCACTTTCCCAAGGACTTCATATGAAGTCATGATTTTGTTCTCTGGAAAAATAGCGAGGCATTTTTCATTTAATTTTCTTGAGTTAAAATAAGGCATTAAATCAACAATTTCCTTTAAATGTTTCTTTTTTTTATTTCCAAGAATTAATTTAGGAAAGAGGGTTAAACAACACAAATATTCTTGGGGTTCGTAAATAATTCGTAATTCTTAGGGTTGGAGAACGTAAATATAAATGGCTATGAAGTCGGAGAAAGTAACATGATGTCCACATCACTATTTTTTACTTTCTCCGTTACAAAGTTCGAGAAAGTATTGTGATCGTGAAAAATTTTTCAATTTTTTTTTTGCGGAAATATCCGTTTTGGGGTCCCTAGATACCATTTTAACAATTTCTGGAATTTTTTTTGTGTCTGTGTGCGTGCTGCATCTCAAAAACTAATTAATATGAAACTTTGAATATAACCCAAAATTTATTATGCTACAAATTTTAAACTTCAAAGTTTCACTCAAAATTAATTGTACTTTAAATTTCCATTAAAATTTCTTCAGTGAATTTGGAAGTAAAACCGAAATTGAAATTCTAAAGCACAATTAATTTTGAGTGAAACTTTCAAGTTTCAAATTAGTAGCACAATTAATTTTGAGTAAAACTTTGAAGTTTACAAACTTGACTCTTCAAAGTTTCACTCAAATTTAATTGTACTTTAAATTTCCATTAAAATTTCTTCAGTGAATTTGGAAGTAAAACCGAAATTTAAATTCTAAAGCACAATTAATTTTGAGTGAATCTTTGAAGTTTTAAATATGTAGCACAATTAATTTTGAGTGAAACTTTTAAGTTCCAAATTTGTTTCACACAAAATGTATTATTTATTATTATTATATTTATTATTTTATCCATAAAATTATTGATTAAAACCCAGGGCGCCATTAAACTAATGCCCCTCTGGTTGAAATATTTTCACTAATCGTCTTTATGTATTGTATGCAACCAAATATGCTTGGACGAGTTTTATGCACAGGTTTTTAATCCTTTAAAATTTAAATTCTAAAGCACAATTAATTTTGAGTGAAACTTTGAAGTTTTAAATTTGTAGCATAATTAATTTTGAGTAAAACTTTGAAGTTCCAAGTTTGTTTCACTCAAAATTAATTGTTCTACAAATTTGAAATTTCAAATTTTCACTCAAAATTAATTTTGAGTAAAACTGAAGTTTCAAGTTTGTAGCACAATTAATTTTGAGTGAAACATAGAAGTTTCAAGGTTGTAGCACAATTAATTTTGAGTGAAACTTTGAAGTTCCAAGTTTGTTTTACTCAAAATTAATTGTGCTACAAATTTTAAACTTCAAATTTTCACTCAAAATTAATTTTGAGTAAAACTGAAGTTTCAAGTTTGTAGCACAATTAATTTTGAGTGAAACATAGAAGTTTCAAGGTTGTAGCACAATTAATTTTAAGTGAAACTTTGAACTTCCAACTTTGTTTTACCCAAAATTAATCGTGCTACAATTAATTTTGAGTAAAACTTTGAAGTTCCAAGTTTGTTTCACTCAAAATTAATTAATTAATTAATTTTGGAAATAACTGCACGACAACTGAAATTTAAATTCTAAAGCACAATTCATTTTGTGTGAAACTTTGAAGTTTCAACAAATTTGTAGCACAATTAATTTTGAGTGAAACTTTGAACTTTACAAACTTGAAACTTGAAGTGAATTGTACTTTAAATTTTCATTAAAATTCCATCAGTGAATTTCGGAAATAATTGTACGAGAACCGAACTTCAAATTCTAAAGCACAATTAATTTTGAGTGGAACTTTGAAGTTTCAACAAACTTGTTGCACAATTATTTTGAGTGAAACTTTGAAGTTTACAAACTTTAAACTTCAAAGTTTCACTCAAAGTGAATTGTACTTTAAATTTTCATTAAAATTCCTTTGGTGAATTTCGGAAATAATTGTACAAGAACCGAACTTGAAATTCTAAAGCACAATTAATTTTAAGTGAAACTTTGAAGTTTTAAATTTGTAGCACAATTAATTTTGAGTAAAACTTTGAAGTTCCAAGTTTGTTTTACTCAAAATTAATTGTGCTACAATTAATTTTAAATGAAACTTTGAAGTTCAAAGTTTGTTTCACTCAAAATTAATTGTGCTACAAATTTTAAACTTTCTCACTTCAAAGTTTCACTCAAAATTAATTGTACTTTAAATTCCATTAAAATTTGTTCAGTGAATTTGGAAATAAGTGCACAAAAACTGAAATTTAAATTCTAAAGCACAATTAATTTTGTGTAAAATTTTGAAGTTTCAACAAATTGTACTTTAAATTTCCATTAAAATTTCTTCAGTGAATTTCGGAATTATACGAGAACCGAACTTGAAATTCTGAAGCACAATTAATTTTGAGTGAAACTCTGAAGTTTCAAGTTTGTAGCACAATTATTTTGAGTGAAACTTAGAAGTTTCAAGTTTGTAGCACAATTAATTTTGAGTGAAACTTTGAAGTTCCAAGTTTGTTTCACTCTAAATTAATTGTGCTACAAATTTTATACTTTTACACGTCAAAGTTTCACTCAAAATGAATTGTACTTCAAATTTCCATTAAAATTTCTTCAGTGAGTTTGGAAGTAACTGCACGAAAACCCAAATTTAAATTCTAAAGCACAATTCATTTTGTGTGAAACTTTGAAATTTTAAATTTGTAGCACAATTAATTTTGAGTGAAACTTTGAAGTTTCAAGTTTGTTTCACTCAAAATTAATTGAGCTACAAATTTTAAACTTCAAATTTTCACTCAAAATTAATTTTGAGTAAAACTGTGAAGTTTCAAGTTTGTAGCACAATTAATTTTGAGTGAAACTTTGAAGCTCCAAGTTTGTTTTACTCAAAATTAATTGAGCTACAAATTTTAAACTTCATGGTTTTACTCAAAATTAATTCTACTTTAAACTTCCATTAAAATTTCTTCAGTGAATTTGGAAATAACTGCACGAAAACCGAAATTTAAATTCTAAAGCACAATTAATTTTGAATGAAACTTTGGAGTTTCAAGTTTGTAGCAATTGTTTCTATATTTTTGCAGATTATGGTAAAATCTTAAAACTTGGATGTTCTGTCCGCAGGCAATTATCTGGAAATCTAGTCAAAAATTCCGTCGGAATTTAACGGAATTCCGAAGTAGAATTGATTTTTAGTAAATCTGGAAAGTTTCAAGTGTATGGCGATTATTTTTATATTTTTTGAGCTTTGGGGGGAATTTAAGAAAATGCAGAAATTCTACGAGTTCAGTTCTTGCGTAATTAACTGGAAATTTGAGGGTGCAATATCTTCAGATTTATATCATATCTTAATTTTAAGAATAATGTTTTACAAAATTAATTGTTTAATCCCATTGTTAGCCTATTAAATGGCTATCGACCAAAGGTCTTTCTATCTTCAGATTTTTATGGAATCTTGAAGTAGAAATTGGTAAAATTATTTCTTAGAAATCTAAAATTACTATTTTCATACAGTCGAACATAAAATAGTATATTATGCAACAAGTGTTATAAACGGCACTTTAGTCACGAGTTAATTAGACACGAGCGGAGCGTAGCGGAGCGAGTGTTTAATAACGAGTGTCTAGAGAAGTTTATAACACGAATTGCATAATATACTATTTCTACGACTAAATTGGTAAAATTTTGAAATTATTTTATTATCTGAAATGAACATGGTAAAAGCATATTATTATTAAATTAGTCTACTTGGGCAAATATACATTAACAGTTACGTTCGAGACATTATGGCAATTGCTAAAGGAAATCATTGATTCTCCTAAATTTCTTTGATGTTTTGTATTATGTATTTGATTTAAGTTGAAAGTATTCCTTGTTTCATTTATTTATTTTTATTTTTATTGTTGATAAGTGACAACTAACTTAATTTCGAGTTTCAATTGATTTTAGTGATTTAAAAATCTGGAGCTAACTTCAGCCCATGACTAAAATGCACAAAGTCACAGTTTGTCAAGGTGTATTTAAAGAATCACTTAGCGTCATGGAAACATATGCGATAAATGACATTTTAGAGGTGGGAGTAGAAAAATGTCTATAACCCATTGACGGTTCGCGGGGTTTTTTCTGGTACGGCCGAGGTAACAGATAGGTAGGGTCAGTTGCAGAGACGGCTGGCTGCCTGACCGCACCTATCTGTATTGCCACCTCTTGTTCCTCGGCCGTATTAGAAAAAATACCCGCGAACCGTCACTGCTATAACCTCATTTCCATAGGTACATGTACATATTCAATGCATATTACTATTATTATGTAATTTCAATGAATATGTATTTTATTACAGGTAAAATCAATCATGTTAATTAGTTACATTTTTTTAATCCATTTGCATATGGTACGTATTTACAGCGCGAATATTAAATTCCGATAATAATAATAATAATAAAATAACAAAAATATGTCTTCACATGTTTTATTTGAGACATTAACTGGTAACAATAAATATAAACAGAGATTACACTATGTAACAACTATAAAAAGAGAAAACAAAAATTCAAAATTCTAATTCACGCCCGATCTCACCACTTGTGCTCGTGCTTCCAGCCGTGGTGCTCGTGGTGTTCGTGGTGCTCGTGGTACGGCACGTAAATCGGAACTTTGATCGGATGAGGTACCTTCTTGATGACCGTATACGGCACGTGCTTGATAACTTCGTACGGTACTGGCTTTTCGACCTTCACCTCGACTGGGTATGGCACTTCCTTGTATACGGGCACCTTGACTTCCTTGTAAACTGGATAGGGTGCGGGCACCGGCACCTTCACCGGGTAGGGTATCTTTTTCTCGACGTTGTAGGGCACGGGATGGTCGACGTATACCTTAACCGGGTAGGGTTTCTCGACTGGGTACGGAACTGGCACCTTCTTTTCGACCTTGACTGGGTAGGGTTTGATCACGTGTACTGGTACGGGGCGGTCCACGTGGACTTTCACGGGGTAGTGTACGATTTTTTCGACTGGGTATGGTTTTGGTACGTGCACGGGGACTTTTACGGGGTATGGGATTTTTTTTTCGACAGGGTAAGGGGCGGGTATTTTCACCTCTACGGGGTAGGGGATAGTTTTTTCGACTGGGTAAGGGGCTGGCACTTTTACTTCTACTGGGTATGGTTTGTCTACGTGCACGTGGACCGGGTATTTGACGATTTTTTCTACCGGGTACGGTTTGTGGACCGCGTATGGTACCTTAACTTGTACTGTGTAAGGGACGTGCACCTTCTTCTCGACTGGGTAGGGTGCTGGTACTTTAACTTCCACCGGGTATGGTACTTTCTTTTCTACTGGGTACGGGATCTTCTTTTCTACTGGGTAAGGTACCTTAACTTCTTTGAATACGGTGACTACCTTTTCGTGGTGGTGTTCGTGGTGGCCGCCTGATTCTTCTTGCTGGCCGAAATCGTGCCCACCGGATTCTTCTTCGTGTCCGCCGGATTCTTCGTGTCCACCGGATTCTTCTTCGAAGTGGTGCCCTTCCCCTTCGCCGATACTCACCTCGCCGCCGCCGTGGCTTTCTTCGTGTCCACCAAAGTCTTCACCGCCGCCTCCGCCAAAGTCGTGTCCGGAGAAGTCGTGATGGGAGAAGCTCCGCTTATCGTGCTTCTTGTCATCTTTCTCAGATGACACAAGCAGGATGCAAGTCCCGAGCAAAATTAGACTCTAGAATCGAAAAATGTTACGTTAATGTCATTAAAATAATCCAAGAACGCACTGCACTTTTTTTTTAAATGAATCACTTACTAAAGATCTCATTGGTGCTTGTGAAGACCGCAGCTATCACTGGATAACAATTCTTGTTCCAACAACATTTTATAGAGAAACTTTCCCTGCTAACCCCTACCATGCGTTCGCCGCCAATTGCCGACTTTACCGGAAATAAATGAATTTTATTTATGACAAATATTCAGTGTTCACCAATTAGTAACATCACTTAATTAAAAAAAGCGAGACATTGATATCTTCGCAATAATCCTTTTTTTTCTACGCAATAGAACAATTGAACGCGAGATAAAAGTAAAACATGCGTGCTTTACTTTTACCTTTCGGTTTACATACATTTAAATCGGATAAAACTGTATCACTTACATAATAACGCATTGAATAATTTTAAAGTAAACTGCGCCGTTTCCTTATTCGGTCAATTAATTATGCGCAAACTCAAATGCTCGCCGCTTAATCTGGAATTACTTAAGTGCGTTTTAAGTCCGATTTCTTTTGGTTATCAGTGCTGAACTAGGAATTTTTTATGTAATTTCTTTGCGTCGTTTGTTTGACGCGTGTGTCTTCAGTATTTCTACACGATGTTACTGCTTAGTCCAGATGCAAAGCGTGTGTTTGGTAAACCAGACAATTAGTCAGTAATTGTAAAAAAATAAATTGGTAAAAGGTGCTTTGTGATTCTTAAAGCCGATTGGATGTATAACATTGCATAATTAATTTAACAATATAAAACTTTTTGACAACATGGACATAATTTCGAAATAAACGCAAATAATCCCGTTTAAATTTATAAAATATAGCTGTTTTTCGATAAAAATACCATTATTTATTTTTCAAAAACTTTGGGATTTATTTGAGTGAAACCATAATTTTTTTGCTCTTCACTTTTTTGCTCATTACTTTTTCCCAACATGCTTTTTAAGTTTTTCAAAAAAATTAAGAGTCATTTCAAGAGTCGACACTTCACGGTGAGTTCGATTCACAAAAAAGAGAGACATACTTTTTTACTTTTTCAAAAAAATTCAGTCACTTCAAGAGTCAACATTTCACGATGAGTCCGATTCACAAAAAAGAGAGACTTACTTTTTAACTTTTTCAAAAAAATCAAGTGTCACTTCAAAAGTCGACACTTCACAATGAGTTCGATTCACAAAAAAGAGAAACATTCTTTTTAACTTTTTCAAAAAAAATCAGTCACTTTAAGAGTCGACACTTCACAAAAAAGAGAGACATACTTTTTAACTTTTTCAAAAAAATGCAGTCACTTCAAGAGTCAACACTTCGCGATGAGTTCGATTCACAAAAAAGAGAGACATACTTTTCAACTTTTTCAAAAAAAATTCAGTCACTTCAAGACTCGACACTTCACGATGAGTTCGATTCACAAAAAAGGGAAACATACTTTTTAACTTTTTCAAAAAAATTCAGTCACTTCAAGAGTTGACACTTCACAAAAAGAGAGACATACTTTTTAACTTTTTCAAAAAAATTCAGTCAATCCAAGAGTCGATACTTCAGGATGAGCTCGATTCACAAAAAAGAGAGACATACTTTTCAACTTTTTCAAAAAAATCAAGTCACTTCAAGAGTCGACACTTCACGATGAGTTCGATTCATAAAAAAGAGAGACATACTTTTTTAACTTTTTCAAAAAAAATCAGTCACTTCAAGACTCCACACTTCACAATGAGTTCGATTCACAAAAAAGAGAGACATGCTTTTTAACTTTTTCAAAAAAATTAAGAATCACTTCAAGAGTCGACACTTCACAATGAGTTCGATTCACAAAAAAGAGAGACATACTTTTTAAATTTTTCAAAAAAATCAAGATACATTTCAAGAGTCGACACTTCACGATGAGTTCGATTCACAAAAAAGAGAGACATACTGTTTAACTTTTTCAAAAAAAAATCAGTCACTTCAAGACTCGACACTTCACGATGAGTTCGATTCACAAAAAAGAGAGACATACTTTTTAACTTTTTCAAAAAAATTCAGTCACTTTAAGAGTCGACACTTCACAAAAAAGAGAGACATACTTTTTAACGTTTTCAAAAAAAATCAGTCACCACAAGAGTCGACACTTCACGATGAGTTCTATTCACAAAAAAGAGAGACATACTTTTTAACTTTTTCAAAAAAAATCAGTCACTTCAAGAGTCGACACTTCACAAAAAAGAGGGACATACTTTTTAACTTTTTCAAAAAAATTCAGTCACTTCAAGAGTCGACACTTCACGATGAGTTCGATTCATAAAAAAGAGAGACATACTTTTTAACTTTTTCAAAAAAATTCAGTCACTTCAAGAGTGGACACTTCACGATGAGTTCGATTCACAAAAAAGGGAGACATACTTTTTAACTTTTTCAAAAAAATTAAGAATTACTTCAAGAGTCGATACTTCACGATGAGCTCGATTCACAAAAAAGAGAGACATACTGTTTAACTTTTTCAAAAAAAATCAGTCACTTCAAGGCTCGACACTTCACAATGAGTTCGATTCACAAAAAAAGAGAGACATACTTTTTAACTTTTTCCAAAAAATTCAGTCACTTCAAGAGTCGACACTTCACAAAAAAGAGAGACATACTTTTTAACTTTTTCAAAAAAATGCAATCACTTCAAGAGTCGACACTTCACGATGAGCTCGATTCACAAAAAAAGAGAGACATACTTTTAACTTTTTCAAAAAAATTAAGAATCACTTCAAGAGTCGACACTTCACGATGAGCTCGATTCACAAAAAAAGAGAGACATACTTTTAACTTTTTCAAAAAAATTAAGAGTCACTTCAAGAGTCGACACTTAACGATGAGTTCGATTCACAAAAAAGAGAGACATACTTTTAACTTTTTCAAAAAAATTAAGAATCACTTCAAGAGTCGACACTTCACGATGAGTTCGATTCACAAAAAAGAGAGACATACTTTTTAACTTTTTCAAGAGTATACTCTTCACAAAAAAAAAGTCATTTCGCTTACCTCTATCCGAACCCTTTTTAAAACTTTTAGTTTGTTACTCAGCAATATATTCTGTTTTTTTTTAATTAATAAAAAAATATAAAAAAATTGACACAAATTCAAAATTTTTCAAATTTACTCAAAATTAATTCTATTTTATGGTTTTGTAAAAATCCACAAACATCCCTTTACTAGATTCCGATTTAACTGCACGAGAACTGAGCTTGCAATTATTTTAGTGGCACTTTTCCGCGGGCTAACAAAAAATATATAAAAAAATTGCTACAAATTCCAAACTTTCCAAATTTACTCAAAATTTATTCTATTTTATGGTTTTGTAAAAATCTAAAGACATTCGTTCACTCAGTTCTATTTACCTACACGAGAACTGAGTTTATAATTATTTTAGTGGCACTTTTCTGCGAGCTAATAAAAAAATATAAAAAAATTGTCACAAATTCCAAACTTTCTAAATTTACTCAAAATTGATTATATTTTATGGTTTTGTAAAAATCCAAAAACATCCCTTTACTAGATTACGATTAAACTGCACGAGAACTGAGCTTGCAATTATTTTAGTGGCACTTTTCCGCGGGCTAACAAAAAAAATATAAAAAAATTGCTACAAATTCCAAACTTTCAAAATTTACTCAAAATTTATTCTATTTTATGGTTTTATAAAAATCTAAAGACATTCGTTCACTCAGTTCTATTTACCTACACGAGAACTGAGTTTGTAATTATTTTAGTGGCACTTTTCCGCGGGATATTAAAAAAATATATAAAAAATTGTCACAAATTCCAAACTTTGGAAATTTACTAAAAATTGATTCTACTTTATGGTTTCGTAAAAATCCAAAAAACATTGCTTCATTAGATTCCGATTTAACTGCACGAGAACTGAGCTTGCAATTATTTTAGTGGCACTTTTCCGCGGGATATTAAAAAAATATATAAAAAATTGCCACAAATTTCAAACTTTGGAAATCGACTCTATTTGATCGTTTTGTGAAAATCCAAAAACATCCCTTCATTTATAGTCTTGTGCACATAATTTGGAGACATCCTGTGTATATTAATTAAATTGGTGAACAGAGATGTTGTTGTGAAAGTAAGTGACCATTAATGTACTTTCAAAACTGTGCAAACGAATGTATATTTTACACTTAGCATTTGCTACTTAGCAATAAAAATATAATCACATGTAATTAAAATTTTTATGCGGCATTACTAATTCATGGTTGAAGTGAAATCAGAAATTATAATATTAAGAATAAATCTTTAATATTTTTGCTACTACATGATCTTTATTGTTCGTTATTTTTATATACAAAATTTTGTATATACAAATAGCAATAATTTTATTTAAAAAGGCTATTTATCAGCGGTCTTATTATTTTTATTATTACAAACGTAACAAAAAATTAAGGCCATCAACCAGCGGTTTTTATTATTTTTATTCTTACAAAAACGTAACAAAAATTTAATAAAGATCAAATATAGCGTGAATATGTGAATATTCAACGAGTTTGTGACTAACAAAAATTATCCTAGTTGCCGTAAAGATGGTCCAAATCGTATGGGAAGAATCAGGAAATCAATTCAAATTAAAATTGGGCAAATGTTAGGAAATTCTTATTTTGCACCAAATTATTTGAATCGCATAAAATTTTGTTATGAAAAGCACGAATCCGATTGCCGTTTTTCATTTTGATTCTTAGCTTAACAGCTATTGAGCATCCAGACAATTTAAGGGTTCATAATTTTTAATAAACAAATTGAAATGTCATCGGCAAATATTCCTACCTTGTGCCCATGTACCTCATTCATAAGTCATATTTTGTTTTTTAAGGAAAATACATGTATTAAAAAAAATCAGTAGTGGCAGATAGCCAAGAAACCAGTTCCAAAAAAATAAAAATTTCTGAAATGTCCCTAATCGTTAGTGGCAGATGGTCAAGTAGCAGACGCCAAAAAACAAAACAGAAAATTCGGATCTTTTTCCATAGAAATTTCTAAAATGGTTTCAATATACTATTCACCATTAATTGTCACTAAACTGTCTACAAATTCATGTAAATTAATACCGCATGCACACTAATTGAAGGTCAATTACAAGGACCGCTTTGTTTACCACTCATCATCAAGAAAGCATGTCGCAACGGCATAATCCATAGAATTACGCAGAAGCAAAAAGATGGCATTACGCAAGTGCAATACACTCATCGAAGGCGTCTTTGAAACAGGTTTGAAGTCTGCAAAAATACACCGTACGATTATGTTGATTCCATTAAACGTTCATGAACGGCAATTTGTAGAAAGTCTAAGAGCAACGTCGATTGATCTGTTGTAGCCGGAGTAAATTATAATATCGCCGGACAATTTCACCCGAGTGATTTTTTCTGCATTATTTATGCAATGTGGATAATAGCTCATAACGAAACTGGTCGAGAGAATTAAATGGATTCAGGCGGTATTTCCTGGGGTAATAAATTCATATTCTTCGAACTGTGCGGAGAAATTGATTGTTGTTTTATGTTTAGAAAAGATAGCGTTTAATTAAATTGTTTTTTTTTGCTAAGCTCAGTTCTCGTGCAGTTAAATGGTAATCTAGTCAAGGGATGTTTTTGGGTTTTTACAAAACCATAAGATAGAATCAATTTTGAATAAATTTGGAAAGATTGGAATTTGTAGCAATTCTTTTAAATTTTTTTATTAGCTCGCGGAAGAAGTGACGCTAAAATAATTGCAAGCTCAGTTCTCGTGCAGTTAAATCGTAATCTAGTAAAGGGATGTTTATGGGTTCTTACAAAACCATAAAATAGAATCAATTTTGAGTGAATTTGAAAAGTTTGGAATTTGTGGCAATTTTTTTATATTTTTTTTATTAGCCCGCGGAAAAAAGTGCCGCTAAAATAATTGCAAGCTCAGTTCTCGTGCAGTTAATTCGTAATCTAGTAAAGGGATGTTTATGGGTTCTTACAAAACCATAAAATAGAATCAATTTTGAGAAAATTTGGAATGTTTAGAATTTGTGGCAATTTTTTTATATTTTTTTTTATTAGCTCGTGGAAATATTCCACTAAAATAATTCCAAGCTCAGTTCTCGTGCAATTATATTGGAATATAGTGAAGGGATGTTTTTGGATTTTTACAAAATCATAAAACCATAAAATAGAATTTTTTCTTGGAAAAATAATTACTTTACACGCTCTTTTTCGTCATTAAAAACTTTTAAATTTTTCTGAAACCCAAAATTTTTTTAATGCGTTTTTGCATGGAAAAAATGGCGAAAATCATCAAATGACCAAAAAAATATTTTCTCGGAAAAATAATTACTTTACACGCTTTTTCTCGTCATTAATAACTGTCATGAATTTTTTCAAATTTTTCTGAGACCCAACATTTTTTTCATACATGTTTTTCCTGAGTAATACTGTAGAAAAAATGGCAAAAATCCTCAAATGACCAAAAAATTTTATTTCGGAAAAATAATTACTTTACACGCTTTTTCTCGTCATTAAGAACAGTCATGAATTTTTTCAAATTTTTCTGAGACCCAACATTTTTTTCATACATGTTTTTTCTTAGTAATACTATGGAAAAAATTGCAAAATTCCTCAAATAACCAAAAAATTTTTTCTCGGAAAAATAATTATTGTACACGCTTTTTCCCGCAATTGAGAACCGTCATGTATTTTTTCAAATTTTTCTGAGACCCAACATTTTTTTATACATGTTTTTTCTATCAAAAAGTGGCAAAAATCCTCAAATGACCAAAAAATTTATTCTCGAAAAAATAATTACTTTACATGCTTTTTTTCATCATTGAGAACTGTCATGAATTTTTTCAATTTTTTCTGAGAGCCAACATTTTTTTCCTGAGTAATACTTTGGAATAAATGACGAAAATCATGAAATGACCAAAAAAATGTTTCTCGAAAAAATTATTACTTTACACGCTTTTTCTCGTCATTGAGAACTGTCATGATTTTTTTCAAGTTTTTCTGAGACCCAATATTTTTTGCAAGCATTTTTTCCTGAGTAATACTGTGGAAAAAATGGCAAAAATCCTCAAATGACCAAAAAATTTTATTTCGGAAAAATAATTACTTTACACGCTTTGTCTCGTCATTAAGAACAGTCATGAATTTTTTCAAATTTTTCTGAGACCCAATATTTTTTTCATACATGTTTTTTCTGAAATGAAATGAAATGCCATGGAAAAAATGGCGAAAATTATCAAACGGCCAAAAATTTTTTTCTCAAAAAAATAATTACTTTACAGGCGATTTCTCGTCATTAAGAGACCCAACATTTTTTTCATGCATTTTTTTCTTGAGTAAATACTATGGAAAAAATGACAAAAATCATCAAATGACCAAAAATTTTTTTTTCGAAAAAATAATTACTTTACACGGTTTTACCCACCATTGAGAACTGTCATGATTTTTTTCAATATTTCTTGAGACCCAACATTTTTTTGATACATGTTTTTTTCTGGAAAAAATTACGAAAATCATCAAATGACCAAAAACTTTTTTCTCGAAAAAATAATTACTTTACACCCTTTTTCCCATCATTGAGAATCCTCATGAATTTTTTCAAACTTTTCTGAGTCCCAACATTTTTTTCATACATGTTTTTTCTACTAGTAATACTATGGAGAAAATAGCAAAAATCCTCAAATGACCAAAAATTTTTTTCTCGGAAAAAAAATTACTTTACACGCTTTTACTGGTCATTAAGAATCGTCATGAATTTTTTTCAAATTTTTCTGAGACCGAACATTTTTTCATGTATTTTTCTCCTGAGTAATACTGTGGAATAAATGGCAAAAACCATCTCTGAAAAATAATTAGTTTACACGGTTTTTCCCGTCATTAAGAACCATCATGAATTTTTTCAAATTTTTCTGAGACCCAACATTTTTTGTATGCATAGTTTTCCTGAGTTATACTATGGAAAAAATGTAGAAAATCATCAAATGACCAAAAAATTGTTTCTAAGAAAAATAATTACTCTACACGCTTTTTCCCGTCATTGAGAACCGTTATGAATTTTTTCAAATTTTTCTGAGACCCTACATTTTTTGCATGCATTTTTTTCTTGAGTAATACTATGGAAAAAATGATGAAAATCATCAAATTACCAAAAAAATTTTTCTGCATGTCACAAATCAATCTTCTTTTTACAAATCGTAAAATTTTAGGAGTTGAGAACCGTCATGAATTTTTTCAAATTTTTCTGAGACCCAACATTATGTGCATGCATTTTTTTCTGAGTAATACTATGTAAAAAATTGTGAAAATCATAAAATGACCATGTACAATCATGCGTCTCCATATGAGAAGCTCTGGTGTAGATAATATAATTAATGCGGTTTTGTTTTGGTCTTCTTTTTGGTTTCCTGTATGTTTTCATGAAATTTTGAAAGACACTTAGGCATAAAGTGGGCTTAATTTTTCGAACGTAATCTTAGATTTGTTCCTTGAGATGCTGAATCGTCTCAAGGTCGTTGATATACACATAAGTTTTGAAACATTTCCAGAAGAAAAACTCAAAAAGGATAATATCAAAAATTCTCAGTGGGCAGTTTTGGTATCCAAAACAAGAGATAGAAACTTTGTCTGTAATCACGTTATTGTTTCGTGTACGGTGTGGCAGCAAATTAAGCGTAAACCCCCTCTAGCGCTACTGTAAAAAAAAAATTTTTTCAGGAAACCATGTCCAACTTTGACGATGTGAAAATTCTTTAATTACAACAATAATATATTCACAAATTTAGTAATATTCAAGAATTTGCATTTGACATATAACTGAACACTAATTACATTCTGCAGTAATCAGGCTTTAATTATTTGGTTAATTATTCACTCCCACGTTTAATTGATTTAATCTGGAACGTGATATACAAAAATCCTTTCTTTTTTTTTAATAAACCTCAATACAAATTCGGACAGCATTCACCCACTATTGAAAAGAAAATAAGAATCATCACTACTGATCGACATGAAAGTCTGAATGACAATTGGATATTGTGCAAACGTATTAATGGAACCATTTCGTTTTAAAGCAAATCATTTTCTTAAAATTACAATAACAAAAAGGTAAATTACGTGAAAGTCGATTTCGACTCGCTCTGAGAACGCACTAATTTGCCGGGCATTATTTTCCGTGATAATGTAATTAATCAGTTACGTAAAAAATAAAGAACATTATTTTTTTCGAGTGGCGAGAAATGCGAGTTAATTATGCGCTCTACATGATCTACAATGTCTCGACTTGTGCATTAATTTTGATATGACACTAGATTTCCTATAAAATGGAAAGTGGTATAAATGCAAAATGGCCATGTGTTATTTCTCAGTCTTGATTTCACCACCGATATTGATATGGTGTGGAAATAATCATTGATTTACCAAAAATTCAGTGATCAAGTAGGTACTGTATTATTAACTCAATATGAAATTATCGTTATTGCACGAATTTGTTAGTAATTTTTTTGGAAATTATTTTAATGCGAAAATTTCAGTATATACAGCAATAAATAAAACTGATTAGTAGAGTAGAAAGGGCAGAAAGACTTATGTGTCGTTGGCCCAGACAGACTAACCAAACAAATTTATCGTACACAAAGAAATTACTTTAAAAAAATGGTGATGTGGCCATCATGTTACTTTCTCAGATGTATTATGGTTATTTATACTTACACTTTCATGGTTTATTTTGAATTGAAATCATATTTGAAAGTTACATCGAGCGTTTTGTAGACTCGGATGAAACACGTTTAAAACGTCAAAATTATACTTCAAATTCAAAAACTCAGTTTACTCAAAAACTAACAAGAATTCAGAAAAAAATTATTCTTTAAAAGTTGTTTATCTTGGTATACTCTACAATTATTATTCATATAAATTTGCTGTAACTATTATCGTTTCATAATTATAAACCAAAAATTAAAAAAATAATAATAATTTTTTTTCTCGAATAGCAATGATTTTATGAAAAATATTTTCAAGCAAAAGATGTTCATTTCTTTGTTGTCTCTAATGTTTGTTTAAATGTTTTTGTGATATTTTTCATATTTAAGAAAATATTGGCAAAAAACAAAAAACAGTTAAGGTAAACACCCACTTCCGGTGTACGAAATTTTACCAAAAGCTTTTCAGTTCTTCGGATTATCAAATAAAACGTATGTTCAAACTTTCATATCAATTGCTCTATTAGTTTTTGAGATACAGCGCACAGACAGACACAGACACACTCTTATTAAATTTAAAGATATATGT
This sequence comes from Ocypus olens, assembly GCA_910593695.2. Taxonomy (NCBI): domain Eukaryota; kingdom Metazoa; phylum Arthropoda; class Insecta; order Coleoptera; family Staphylinidae; genus Ocypus; species Ocypus olens. Next base: position 9,523,775 of record OU343059.1, on the reverse strand, counting down.
GTTATGGAGAAGTAAAGAATAAATAACTGCCACTCCATTAACTTTAGAATGTCGAACAACGTATTATAACCATAACATTTGAAAATAAATCGTAGTTTAATTTTTTGTTGCATAATTAACGAGTTCGTCTAGCGCTGTGTAAGCTTAATTATACTAGTGTAACTTTCTTTTCGTAAACAGCAGCTGAACTTCTTTAACGGTAATGAATTACATTACCAGTTCATTTACAAACACTTTACGAGTGTATAACACTTTTTGCTCATTCCCCACAATTACTACAATGGTAATTGCTGTGTAGTGGCGACACTACAGAAAAATCTTAATCACAGTGTGTCCTTTCTTTTTGTGCTCCGTTGGAATAAATATCTTATTAGTGATGGTTTTCCGGAGAAATGACTAATGATAATATAATTTATTGCAACGGAAATGGCCATCTCTCATCCGTAATGGTATTATAAATAGATTATTATAGTGCGAGCAAACTAGTTTACTAATTAGTGATACTTGTATAGCTTTACAAATGATGGCAACGGATTACTTACATACCTTAATCATTAAAAGTTTGGTTTTTCTTCAAGCGTCAGTAAAATTTTACATTTTTCACTGAATGCGTTACTTTATTGCCAACATTTCGCGTATCACTAATGATGTATTAATGTACAGACAGATACAACTGAACATGGATATTTCATTTTAATACACTACTGAAAAAAAATAAAAGAAATTCCTGAAATTTAGACCATTTTCATACCGTCATAACTCTGCATATTTTCAATCGATTGTGATGAATTTTTGAGGGCGGAAAACTTTGAAGTGACTTCCTTAAAGTCATGCATGCGAACTTAAGCGTAAACCCTTCCGTCTCCCTCTAGCAACCCTGTGAAAAAAAATATTTTTTCAGTAAACCAAGTTTAAATTTGACGTTGTGTACGGTGTTGAAAAAAATTTGTCGACTCGATCCACCATAAAGGCATTAAAATTTGATTAATTCCCTATGCAAGACTCAAAGAACGAAGTTCCTGCGACGATCTGGCACAAAGTTATGTGCATTTTGAGGTGTTACGCACATAACTCGACTTTTCAACCAAATTGGATGATTTTTCTTAAATTCAACAATCCTTATTTCATTGTTTATTATTAAACCTTTAATCCCGCCATGAATTACCGTTTAAATCATTAAAATTAATGTAGAATTGCGACGACATGACTTATTATTCCAGGATTTTTACGGTACGTTTATTTGAAAAAAATTAAAGGGTTACAAGTGTTTAGGTGATTTAACTTTAAAATTATCAAAATTATTTCTCAGAATTACTATTTAAAAGCTTTTAAACATTTTACAATTTGAATCATTAAAATCAAAAAACTGCTGGGGAAATATTTATTATTGCAAGATTTTTCTAGCACTATTAATTCAAAAGATTAAAGGATTATATGTTTGTCGGTGATTTAATGCTTAAAATATCAAAATCATTGCTTAGAATTGCTATTAGAAGCTTTTAAACATTTTACATTCGGATTTCCGCGCGTCGTCGCCATCTATTAGACGATGGCCGAACTACTAAGTGATGTTTTTGAACAGCGCCAAAATGCTCGAACTTTATACCTATAGTCAAAATGTTAATATTCAGCAATGCGCCATACACGAAACGATAGACGATTTAATTCCGATTCGAATGGTGTATAAAATAGCCGAGGCAATTTAGCCGTTTTCTTGTAATTTGCGAATGAAAATAAAAGCACGACACACTTACCGACATTTACAGTTCACTGTAACTTAAAATCTAAATGCACAGCAATTTGCTATATTCTTCAATAAAATACGGATCCCAATACTTATTACTGATTAATCATTCAACTTTTTATATTATTAATGCATTACAATGAGAGAAATATATGCGAAATCCTAATCGCCAAAGAGGGTACCCTCTGTTATCGTGGGGCTAAACTACGTTTTCATTTGTGGATTTAATAATTGTTTTAATAATGAAAGAATGTTCAAAAACTTAAGAAGCGTGATATCTTATAATAAAATAAATTTACTTGTAGATATTTTCGAATTTAAATTGCAGAAAAAATACATTATAATATATCCGCCTAATCACAGGCAACCCGATATACGAATAAGTACTATTAATTTATTATTAAAAACTTCCAATTTAAAACGTGACAGTGACAAAACCATAAGTGTAATTAATAAACATTACTCGTTATGCCGCATATCACGCTTCTCGTCATGCCCACTGCTCCCTGTTTTGTCGGTTTTTAGGCGCGTGTCAAATGACTGGTAATATAAACGCGTACGTTTATTTGAAAAGAGTAAAGGATTGCAAGTTTGGCAGTGATTTAACGTTCAAATTATCAAAATCATCCCTCCGAATTACTATTTAAAAGCTTTTAAACATTTTACGTTCGCATTTCCACGTTTTGTCGCCATCTATTCGACGATGGCCGAACTACTAAGTGATGTTTTTGAACAGCGCCAAAATGCTCGAACTTTATCCCTATAATCAAAGTGTTAAAATTCAGCAATGCTCTATACACGAAACGATAGATGATTTAATTCCGAATTGAATGGTGTAAAAAATAGCTGAAGCTATTTAGCCGTTTTCTTGTAATTTGCGAATGAAAATTAAGCACGACACCCTTACCGACATTTACAGTTCTCTGTAACTTAAAAACTAAATGCACAACAATTTGCTATATTCTTCAATGAAATAGGGGTCCCGATACTCATTACTGATTATTCATTCAACTTTTTATATTATTAATGCATTACAATAGGAGAAATATATGAGGAATCCTAATCTTCATAGAGGGTACCCTCTGTTATCGTGAGGCTAAACTACTTTTTCACTAGTGGATTTAATTATTGTTTTAATAATGAAAGACCATTTAGAAACTTAAGAAGAATGTTATCTTATAATAAATTAAAATCACTTGTAGATATTTTCGTATTTAAATTGCAGAAACAATACATTATTATATATCCGCCTAATCACAGGCAACCCGATAAACGCATAACTACTATTAATTTATTATCAAAAACTTCCAATTTTAAACGTGACACTGATAAAACCATAAGTGTAATCATTTTAAAGCATAACCAAGCATGACACTCATGCTTGTGTCCCTATTATGTTTAAAATTTGAGGTTTTTAATAATAAATTAATATTAGCTATACGTATATTGGGTTGCCGACAAGAAGGTGTTTATAAATATCTCTGTTTCTGCTATTTATATACTTAAATATTCACACTATTTTTAAAGCTTTACTTAGGATTACACTTATGGTTTTGTCCTAGTTACGTATAAAATTAGAAGTTTTTAATAATAAATTAATAAGAGTTATGCGTATATCGGGTTGCTTGCGATTAGGCGTGTATAATATAAAATATTGTTTCTGCAATTTAAATACGTAAATATCCACAAGTGAATTTATTTTATCATACGATAACATTCTTTTTAAGGTCTTGAGTATTCTTTTAATATTACAACAATCATTACATCCACAAATTATTAAGTAGTTTATCCCCACGATAGCAGGGGGAGCCCTCTACGTAGATTATGATTTCTCGTATATTTCTCTTATTGTAATGCATTAACAATATAAATAGTTGAATGATTATTCAGTAATGAGTATTGGAACCCGTATTTGATTGAAGAATATAGCAAATTCTTCTTTATTTAATTTTTATATTACAGTGAACTGTAAATGTCGGTAAGGGTGTCGTGCGTAATTTTCATTCGAAAATTACAGGAAAACCGCTAAATTTCCTCAGCTATTTTATACACCATTCGATTCAGAATTAAATCGTCTATCGTTTCATGCACAGCGCATTGCTAAATATTAACACTTTGACAATAGGTATAAAGTTCGAGCATTTTGGCGCTGTTCAAAAACATTACTTAGTAGTTCAGCCACCGTCTAATAGATGGCGACGAGGCGCGGAAATCCGAATGTAAAATGTTTAAAAGCTTCTAAATAGCAGTTCTAAGCGATAATTTTTATAATTTAAGCATTTAATCACCGACAAACATATAATTCTTTAATCTTTTGAAATAAAAGTGCTGTAAAAATCCTGCAATAATAAATATTGCCACAGCAATTTTTTAATGATTGAATTCATTTTAATGATTCAAATTGTAATTTACAGAGGTATGAATGGTTTCTTAATAAACAATAAAGTAAGATTTGTTGTTGTTGGGAAATTAACATTTACTTACGGAGTTATTTTAAACCCGAACAACTTTAAAATATTTATTGATTAAGGTCCTTGTTAGCTCAATTGTAGTTATAGCTTCATCGCTGTTAGACTTAAAAGCGGAATTTTCAAATATTAACTTAATAGTCGAAGAGGTTGTATAAAAAGAGATAGCATGAAGCGATTAGTTTTGATGCATTACTTGCTGCGGGGTGGAAACTTGTATTTAATTTTTGCAAGTTTTTTTATTTTGAATACCTTAATACTCGCACTATTTTTTAATCTTTACTCAGGATTACACTTATGGTTTTGTCCCTGTTACGTAAAAAATTAGAAGTTTTTAATAATAAATTAATTGGAGTTATGCGTATATCGGGTTGCTTGTGATTAGGCGTGTATATTATAAAATATTGTTTCTGCAATTTAAATACGTAAATATCCACAAGTGAATTTATTTTATCATAAGATAACATTCTTCTTAAGTTTTTAAATAGTCTTTTATTATCATAACAATTATTACATCCACAAATTATTAAATAGTTTATCCCCACGATAACAGGTGGAGCCCTCCACATAGATTATGATTTCTCGTATATTTCTTCTATTATAATGCATTAACAATATAAATGATTGAATGATTAATCAGGAATAAGTACTGGAACCCGTATTTGATTGAAGAATATAGCAAATTCTTCTTTATTTAATATTTATATTACAGTGAACTGTAAATGTCGGTAAGGGTGTCGTGCTTAATTTTCATTCGCAAATTACAGCAAAACCGCTAAATTTCCTCAGCTATTTTATACACCATTCGATTCAGAATTAAATCGTCTATCGTTTCATGCACAGCGCATTGCTAAATATTAACACTTTGGCAATAGGTATAAAGTTCGAGCATTTTGGCGCTGTTCAAAAACATCACTTAGTAGTTCAGCCACCGTCTAACAGATGGCGACGAGGCGCGGAAATCCGAATGTAAAATGTTTAAAAGCTTTTAAATAGCAATTCTAAGCGTTAATTTTGATAATTTAAGCATTAAATCACCGACAAACATATAATTCTTTAATCTTTTGAAATAAAAGTGCAATAAAAATGCTGCAATAATAAATATTGTCGCAGCAATTTTTTAATGGTTAAATTGGTTTTAATGATTCAAATTGTAATTTATAGAGGTATTAATAGTTTAATAATAAACAATAAAATAGGATTTGTTGTTGTTGGGAAATTAACATTTACTTACGGAGTTATTTTAAACCCAAATAACTCCTAATCACCCTCTCAACCACCGCCCCCTTCCACTCTAGCTCTTTCACTCTCCCCTCTCACGCTTTATTCCTGAACCGCATCCATTTCGTTTTCTCCATATTCACACACAGTCCTCTCTTGTGCGTACATCTCTTCACCCTTTTCAACATGCCTTTCATTCCCTCCCGATCTCTCGCCATCAACACTATATCATCCGCATACGCACTTTCCAATCACCAACCCCCCTCCTGTCCTTTCCTCAACACCTCCTCTAACTCACTAATATATGGATTGAACAGCACCGGGCTCAGTGGACATCCCTGTCTCAATCCTTTCCACGTCCTAAACCTCTCTGACACCTCCTCTCCCACCCACGTTTCCTCATACACGCCTCTTACCACATCTACCACTCCGTCACTCACCCTCTACCATATACCCCCTCGATACCGAATCATACACCGCTTTCAAGTCCAGAAATACCGCAAACACACTCCCTTTGCCTTCCATCACTCTCTCTGTCATCCTCGCCAGGATAAAGACCACCAAATTTCATTCAAATCGGAGGGTAACACTTGGGTTAGATGTCACAAATTGTTATCATTAATTAATTAAATCACCTAGTTGTTTAATTGGTGGAATTTACCAGAAAATGCAGTTCATACATTCACGAACTAAAATACCATTTTCAATCACTTTGAACCTACATTTACCGTGTGATCCATTTACCACGACACATAGCAAATTAACATGGGAAAACTGTTTTGTCTAGATTGCTGCTCCCCTATTTAAAATAAAAGGAATGCAGCAGTGCCACCGTTGGATAGATTAATTTGTGCTTCATACAAAATCACACAATTGTGAATTAACAATTATTGTTTCTACTCCTTACGGAATATTGATTAATTCCCTAACAATAAACTGTACGGATGTAAGCTATTTTTCGGTTAGGTGTACGGATATGAAATCGTTGCCATGTAGATGGTGAAACTGTTTGCATCAATTTTAAATCGAAAAATTATGGAGTGGACGGATGAAAACGTACTGACGCTGGAAAACTGGAACTTCTTGGCGAACAACGTTCAATGAAAATTAATTTCATTTAGAAGTGTTCGTGTAACTGCTCGCGTACTGAACGCAGGGTGTTCGAGATTTGTTCGCGAGCTAATCGCTAACAGGGCTTGTAGCTATTCACGAACTGTTCACTATAAGCACCTTTACAGATGGTAAAACAACATTAATATATAATTGTGTGGCCATATGAAGCGCATTAAAATAATCTATCCAACGGTGGTATTGGATTCCTTTTAGGTTAGGGTTAGGGGAGTAGCAATCTAGAAGAAACTATTTTCCCATGTTAACTCGCAATGTTCCGTGGTGAATCGATCACACGGTATAATTTCTTTATCAATCAACCCTTTCATACATTAAATCAACCCTTTCATACATTAAATCAACCCTTTACGGTCGACCGCGTTAAATCGCACGGTTCTTACACTGCGCGCATGCGCAACTGATCCGCCTTCATCCATGATGGCCGCCGGTCTGGAATGCGCCGACCTTGGGGTATCCCCGTGACCCAGTCGCGTAACACTTACATAATCCCGCATTCCAGACGCGGAGTTCCCTCCGTCAGTAGGTCAAACGGAATTTTTGGTTGCAGCTCACTTATTTAAAGACGGATCGAACTCGCGTTTTCACAAAGGTGTGTATTTTTGTGCGGGGATTTCGAAAATGCTATTGAAATTTTTGTCCGGCTTATGGATTATGAGATTTTTCTGTAAATTACGGTAGAATTCACGTTATTGATTCTTATAATTAATTTGTCATGATTGCCACCTCTTTTTAAATTAAATTTGGCACAGGAAGTAATTTAATTATTTACTGGAACATCCGCCATTATGATATCATGGCAAACCTTTCTTTTTAATTCAAAATAATTGATTCAAGGTTATTTCGCTAGTATCATATTTTTTTGTAAAAGCAAATGATGTGCAGGGTTCAAAGTTAAGTTATAATCATTCTCTCCTTCACCGACTTATTGATTTACCGTTACACAAATTAGGCAAATTATAAGTTTTATGCGTGGAACTTGTTTGTATATTAATAATTAGGACTTTCAATTACCTAATATATTAACCCTTTGCACTCGTATGTAAATACGTTTTGTCGCCAATAAATACAAGTGCAAAGGGTTAACGAGAAACTGCGAGGAAAAGTAATTTGCCATTACAAATAATAACAATCTACAGGCTCGTGCTGTATGCAACGAACTGGTCTCTGCCTGCAGACGTGAATACTGTGCTGCATATATTACGTCCCTATTGTTCGTAACGCAGTTTAAATTATACATCAAATAACACGTGCAATTCGCTTCTACATTAATAATGATCCAAAGACATTCAACTATTAATATATTAACGAGATAGAGTGAAGAAAAGTAATTTACTATTAGAAATATTAACAATCCGCAGACTGTAACTGGTATCTGCCAGCAGACGTGAATATTGTGCTGCATATATTACGTCCCCATTGTTCGTAACGCAGTTTAAATTATACATCAAATAACGCGTGCAATTCGTTTCTACATTAATAATGATTCAAGGACATTCAACTATTAATATATTAACGAGATACAGTGAGGAAAAGTAATTTACTACTAGAAATATTAACAATCCGCAGACCCTCAGTATATGCAACCAACTGGTATCTGCCTACAGACGTGAATACTGTGCTGCATATATTACGTTCCCATCATTGGGAAATTGTTCGTAATAGTTTAAATTATACATCAAATCATAAAACTCTTCTTAATTAAATTAATTCAATTAAAAACAGTTGCCTTATTTATTACACAGGATGTTTAATAATGTCGGAGATTTCTGTTTTAGGAAGAGTTAACATTTTTTTAAATATTAAATACTAAAAAATAATAAAAAAATAATAGTTTTTAGACAGAAAGACTTATAGTCTAAATCTATTCTTTATTTTCTACTTACTGTTATTATTGTGCTGTATTATAATTTGTAAAACCATTTCTGTAAATAAGATTTGTAATATGTAATACTTTCTGGCATCTAAAAATGTTATAAAAATTCTGCAAATCACCGTTAATAACTCTATTTACATAAGAAAATTAAGATTACCAAAGCTTAGGTAATTTAATTACACCTTTCAATCCGCACAAATTAATCTAAACGTTCTAAAATTCTCGGGGATTACACGCAAATTTCTACAGATTTATTAGCGCGAGGTGTAAATACCAAGTGCTTTTATGGGGCAAAAATGTAATGCTAATTTTACATAACACACACCTCTCACTTTCAACATCCCCTGAATGCCGATGAGCATCCGGACTTTGAATAATTTTGCAATATAATTTTTTTTTCTATTGCAATAGAAAGTATCACAAATATATGAAACATTAATCTTGAGGCAATAAATAGCAAAAAATGTGTAATTTTATATTTATTGGGAAATATTGACAGTAGTCGGCTTCGTGTTACAAGACAGGTATAGTGTTAGGGCGAGGGAAATTGAGACACGCTATCGTGGAATTCTGAAAGGTAATTTTGTGTGAAAATTTGCGCCTTCCTCAAGGACTTGAGACATGAGGTAAGTGCCAAGGCTAGAAAACGCCTACAGACAACTCATGTTGATTAGCATAAATCATTTTGTTATTACAAAAGAAACAATAATCGTTTTTTTTTCTTCTATAAGTCCTAAATCGTTATTACAAAAGAAACGATCATCGTTTTTTTCTTTACTATAAGTTCTAAAGTCTCAATTTGCGAACGTAAGGTAAATCTTTACGCCACAGAGTGTAAAATAAACATTGTTGTAACAATAGGCTATAAAATATGATGCTCTATAATAGTTTTAAATAATTTAATTTGCAAATGCAAATATTTTAAACTAAATCATATAATATGATGGTGGAAGCTATTACTTTGTGACACATTTTAGATTCAGGAACTTTTGAATGAAATACACTTTGTAGGTGTGCGATACCAACAAAGTGCATTTTTTTGAAAAATTCCTTGATGTATAATATACAACGTGGTAATAATAATACGACTGCTCTCCTTGAAATACATTTATTAACTGGCCACTATTTCTGGATCATATAAAAAGTACAATAAGAAAAATATAAAATAAAAACAATTATAGACTAAACAACTAGATGGCGCAAGAATGCATTTATAAATATAATATCTCATGACATTCCTAAATCGTATAAATTGGATTAAGAGTAGCATGCATTCGAAAGAGATGTCAGGCTGTTGAAGGTCTCCATTTTAAATATTTACTATTAATTTTTTTGTCAATATTTAACTGCTCAGTATTTTGTTATAAAAAAAATTCATTGTTAACTATTTTATTAAAAAAAGACTGCCGATGGCGTCATATTTCGAAAAAGAGGGTATAGGCCTCCAAATATCCGGTGTTACATTGCTCAAAACATCTGAAAACTCAAAATTATTCAGCAAACCCCAATCTGCGCAAACTTTACCCCCAAGTGACACCAGATATTTGTTGGCCTCTAGATGTTGGAAATCAAAGTACGTCACTAAATAGAATAAACAAACCTATAAACATTTATTTTATGATGTGAATTGATACCCAGTTTTAATTAACGTAATTAATTACTAGCTATAATGTTTATGGGTTTAATTCACAATAACGAGTGGAAGACCGTGACGTTTTGTTTCCCTTTTTTTCCATTAAGTGATTGCAGGTGTGTATTGGTATAAATAAAGGAAGTCTCAAGGCGGGTTGGGCTGCGCTAAAAAAGGTCAATGTAATAACGTCTTTGTTACCTTCTACTTGATTGATCGATAAACGAATTCGAATGTGTAATAAAAATATTTCTTATTTTGAAGTAATTTTTATTCAATGTTTTTCTCTTTGTTATACACAAGGTGTCCCAGCAGTCTGAGCTCGTACAAAAAATTGTAATGCATGTTCTAAACATATTTTCATGTATACAGGGTGTTCCATTTTTGAGTTACATACAAAACTTGTATTTTTTTAATGGAACACCCAGTATTTTATTCAATATTTAGATAGACCACTTCAAACGCAACAAATTTATGTAAGATACTAAGATGTTTTAATCGTCAATTGTTTAGTTATTTATTCTTTTTAAGTTTAAAGAGTCACACCTCCGCCATTTTGAAAAAATCAATAAAACTTTCGGCATGATTTATTAAATCGAAAGTACCACTTTACATAAATCGTGCCGAAAGTAGTTATTTTCGGGACGATTTTGTTTCACTTTCGGAACGATTTCTTTACTTTCGGGACTCTCACGGCTCGTCCTGGAATCTTCCTATTCATCCCGTGAAATATCACTTTCGGAACTTATTACGTAAATTACGATTATTCGGTTAGAAAATTTTCTATTACTTCAGCTTTTAATGAGTTGTGAAATTGTGTAAAAGTATATCAATCAATGTAATAATAAAACGTCGTTAATTTGTTTTTAAACATTATTATAAAACCACTTATAACTGCGACGCGTATTCCATTTCTTTGGATCCCAAACGAAGCTAGTTAATATCAAATAAGGAAGAAGTGAGATTCCGTTACGTACGACTTCCTTAATGAGAAGTATAGACGTCCGAGTTCGCATTAATTAAACACTTTTACTTTTGAATGGTATATTTCCCTGTGAATAGTCATTCAGTGTAAATATTATTTTTTAATATTGATACGAAATAATAATAATATACCGTCATAAAGATAGTGTTGTTATCAATGTTAATTAGTCCGATTTGGTCACTAACGATGATAAAATCATCAAATGACCAAAAAAAAAAATTTTCGGAAAAATAATTACTTTACACGCTTTTTCCCGTCATTAAGAATCGTCATGATTTTTTTCAAATTTTTCTGGGACCCAATATTTTTTGTATGAATTTTTTTCCTGGAAAAATGGCGAAAATCATGAAATGGCCAAAAAATTTTTTTCTGAAAAATTATTACTCTACACGCTTTTTACCGTCATTAAGAACCGTCATGATTTTTTTCAAATTTTTCTGAGACCCAACATTTTTTGCATGATTTTTTTCCTGGGAAAAAATGGCAAAAAGCATGAAATCTCCAAAAAAAAAATTTTTTCTGAAAGATAATTACTTCACACGCCTTTTCCCGTCATTAAGAACCGTTATGAATTTTTTCAAATTTTTCTGGGACCCAACATTTTCTGCACGAATTTTTTTCCTGGAAAAAATGGCAAAAATCATGAAATGGCCAAAAAAATTTTTTTCTGAAAAATAATTATTTCACATGCCTTTTCCCGCATTAAGAACCGTCATGAATTTTTTCAAATTTTTCTGAGGCCTAACAATTTTTGCATGATTTTTTTTTCCTGAAAAAAATGGGAAAAATCATGAAATTACCAAAAATTTATTTTTCGGAAAATATATACTTTACACGCTTTTTCCCGTAATAAAGAACCGTCATGAATTTTTTCAAATTTTTCTGGGGCCCAACATTTTTTGCATGAATTTTTTTCCAATTGAAAAAATGGCAAAAGTCATGAAATTACCAAAAAAAATATTTTCTTCAAAATAATTACTTTACACGCTTTTTCCCGTCATTAGGAACCATCATGAATTTTTTAAAATTTTTCTGGAACCCAACATTTTTTGCACGAATTTTTTTCCTGGAAAAAATGGCAGAAATCATGAAATGGCCAAAAAAATTTTTTTTCTGAAAAATAATTATTTCACATGCCTTTTCCCATCATTTAAAACCGTCATGAATTTTTTCAAATTTTTCTGAGGCCTAACATTTTTTGCATGAATTTTTTTCCTGGAAAGAATGGCAAAAATCATGAAATGGCCAAAAAAAAATTTTTCGGAAAAATAATTACTTTACAAGCTTTTTCCCGTCATTAAGAACCATCATGATTTTTTTCAAATTTTTCTGAGACCCAATATTTTTTTGCATGCAATTTTTCCTATGGAAATCAAAACGACCAAAGAAATTTTTTTCAGTAAAATAATTACTTCACACGCCTTTTCCCGTCATTAAGAACAGTCATGATTTTTTTCAAATAATTTTTCTGAGAACCCAAAATTTTTTGCATGAATTTGTTTCCTCGGAAAAATTGAAAAAGTCATGAAATGGCAAAAAAAAAATTTTTTTTCGGAAAAATAATTACTTTACATGCTTTTTCCCGTCATTGAGAACCGTCATGAATTTTTTCCAGTTTATCCGAGACCCAACATTTTTTGCATGAATTTTTTCCTGGGGAAAATGGCAAAAATCATGAAATGGCTAAAAAAAAATTTTTCTGAAAAATAATTACTTTACAGGCGTTTTCCCGTCATTAAGACCCATCATGATTTTTTCCAAATTTTTCCGAGACCCAATATTTTTTGCATATGGAAAAAATGTCGAAAATCATCAAAGTACCAAAAAAAATTTTTTCGGTAAAATAATTACTTTACACGTTTTTTCCCGTCATTAAGAACCATAATGATTTTTTTCAAATTTTTCTGGGACCCAATATTTTTTGCAAATGGAAAAAATGTCGAAAATCATCAAAGGACCAAAAAAAAATTTTTTTGGGTAAAATAATTACTTTGGACGTCTTTTCCCGTCATTAAAAACCGTCATAATTTTTTCACATTTTACTGAGACCCAACATTTTTTGCATACATTTCTTTCCCGAGTTAAAAAATGGCGAAAATCATCAAATGACCAAAAATTTTCTTTGGAAAAAATAATTACTTTACACGCGTTTTCCCATGATTAAGAACCTTGATACATTTTTCAAATATGGTCTGCAATCATTCTATAATTACGTTAGCAAGATATTTTTAAACGATGAACAACTTGATGAACATATCTAATACTTCCTAATTGATCGAGTAACATGTGTTACAAACAAGAACTATTAATTGAATGATACCGGTAGGAAAACCGAAAGCGAAAAGGAAACGCCGGTGCCGATTTACGATCCCGTCTTGCAGCATTCATTGCTGCTCCGGCCATCCAATAAATTTTTCAGTCTTCAGAAGAAATGGATCAACTCATTAAGTATCGAAAGAATTTATGCATCGAGATTTCTCAAACGCCGCGACCGTATACGGCCGGATAACTCCGACGTTCGAATGCGACACACGCAACACAGTTACAGCTTCTGCGGAGTGGAAATTTTATTTTCACACAATCGTCGACGACGACAATCCCTGAAATTATAACATTCTTTGTGACGCCGTGAGATAGGATTTGCTTTTGTAATTGGTTTCATTGTAAATTACGGACTGAATTGTCGTGCATATTTAATGAATGAGTTCTCTGCATGGAAGATAATTTAATTTTTCACTTGTACATCCGGAACGGTTTGAATGCAATAATTTTGCATGATAATACGAATTTACCTGGATCTAAAGACCATAAATTATCTTCAAAAGGTGCCGAACGTGGAAAGCAAAATTACGACCGTTATTGAAGAGCTGATGATCTTTGACAGTTCATAGCTATGAACTGTCAAAAGATAGTTCTGTCAGTCTTCGACGTTTGTATTCTGCCGTAGGTGTAGTTCAATCACGACTCAACAACACTTGAAAATCGTTCTTTCAAATAAGCGTGAACAATCTTTGACAGTTCAGAGTTATCAATTGTCAAAAGATATTTCTGTCAGTCTTCGACGTTTGTATTCTTCCGTAGCTGTCTTTAATCACGACTCAACAACGCTTGGAAATCGTTCTTCATTCTATGGTCTAAATAATCGTCCAACGAAACGCAATTGCGAAATTTAAAGATTCCGTTTCAGTTTGTGATTGTGCCATGTCTGTACATTGCCGAAACACTCGGAGGAAGGAATCAAAACAACCCTCACCTTAGTACAGTAATGCCAACATGAGGGAAGGATTCTACGGAATTGTGACAGTCTATGTTCATAAAACTTAATTAGTGCAACACCTTGTAACATTGAGTGTTTAAAATTTAATGCAACAACTGTGACATTTATAAAAGCTGCATCAAGTGTGCTCTCTGATTGTATCTTCTGTTTATCATTTTCTGGCATGAATGACCTTAGCAGTCAATGCGCCTTAAACCCAAAATTCATTAATTCTCCTTTCTGCGCATGGGTTAAAGCGTGTCTGCAATAGTAATTAGTGATGACGACACCTTAACAGTGCGTAAACTTTCTTACATTCATTACAATGTAATATAGAATAATAAAAGAGTGAGAAAATTTTCATAATTCAATGTCAAACTGTAAACAACAATGATGTAAGAAAACTTAAAAACGACTAACCGAAAGTGAAACTTTTAATGTGTCGATCCCTCATTAAAAAGGCATTGTTTGAAAGTAAAACCGATAATTAGCGCTCTTTTAATGATGGCCGGTCCATTATACGCGAATAAAGAGTTCCGCAAGAGAATAATTAGCGCCCATTCTTTCCCATTGTGTTGCGACAGATGCCCTTTCGCTACTTGCGAAATCTCCTTGTAACGACAAAATAAACATTTTATTGTCCGAGAAATTGACAATGTGTTTATTAGTTTTCAAATGTGATGAATTAAAGATATGCATCAATTAGACAAGAATTATTGTTGTGGGATTGTTTTTGTTACCTCATTAGTACGATTCAATTAAAATTGGCGAAAACATGAAAAACTACTCTTACTTTTGCTCAAAAATTGCATTTGAAATGAGTTTCTGAAGAAACCACTGGTTCGATTCAGGGTTTCTATACGTCACTGGAAAGATCTCTTCAAGAGCCTTCAGAAAATGTCCTTGCGCAAGAACAAATGTTAATTTTAAGCCCGTGACACGTCAGCAAAGAAAACTCTAAAATGGAAAAATTGGAAAAATCAACGTTTTAATCATCGTAGACCTTTTTTCAGAAGAAACACGAGAAAAATCGATTGATGTTATAAAATTTCAATTAAAATATCCTGAAAGCCTAAAAGGCTTGTAGAAGCAAACATCTATCATAATCGCTCATACAACATTCAATAATATACTATTAATATTAATTTTATTCTTCCGATAATGTTCACACATAAATCATTAGTATCGAAAATTGCAACCTTGTATAATAAATCAAAACATTTAATTATAATATGATTTTCTTAAGATGAATAGGAAGCAGCAATTTTAAGATGAATCCATTGTTTCGCAGCTACAAAAGTTTAATAATATAATTTTACTAATAATCGCAACTGATAATTTATAATCTCAGTATTTTATCCTCTAAATTACTCTGTGCAATTTTTCAGACAATGAATGCGGAACTGAATGCAGGATTTGTTTTTTTCTCGTGGTTAAATATAATGAAGTGGAAAAACAGGAAAATTTATGGTTCTGAAATGGTTGCCTTGAGACTTCATTTTTATAGTAATTTGTATTAAACTTTAACAACATTAAATAATAATTCAGATAATTACCGAAAGTTAATTACAAAGTAGTAAATATTAAGACTTTATTGGGTCATTACTTAATTGAATTAAGTTGGAAACTGTAGAAATACAATTTATATTTAAGAGATAGATCTAATCATTGATTAAAATATTCTTTAATAAAATATTATCCAGGAGAGGGCAGAAGGACATGTGGTCGATGATCCAAGCAGACTAACAAACCAAATTTATTGTTAACTCAAATTACTGTTGAAAATTGGTCTGAATAAAGATGATAATAATATTATTAACAATAATAATAATAATAATCATTTATTTCCCAGCAGATCAGAAACCTAGTTACAGGTTAATTTAATACAAAATTAAAGCTTAAGTATAATATAAGTACTTGAAATTAAAATTAATCTCAAGATAACTAAAATAACTAAACCGTGACTTACAATAATAATAATATTTTTTTTTTTTAAGAAGAAGAAACAGAAGTTACAGTAATTTCTTGAATGATGCGGAAAATTCACTTAAACTATACTCAAGGAAAAACACTTGAAATTCGTGAATTTTCGACCATTTTCAAACCGCGTATTTTTAATCGATTTTTATGAATCTTTGAGAGTGAAAAATTTTGAAGTGTCTTCTTTAAAGTCACGCATGCGAACATAAGCGTAATCCCTTCCGCCCCCTTCTAGCACCCCTGTGAAAAAAAATGTTTTTTCAGGAAACCTTATCCAACTTTGACGATGTCTATGGAGTTGGAAAAATTTTGTCGACTCGGTCCACCATAAAGGCATTAAAATTTGATCAATTCCTTATGCAGGACTCGAAGAACGAAGTTCCTACGACAATTTGGGACCAAGTTATGGGTGTTTGAAAAAAAGTGTATTTTGAGTTTTTTCGCACATAACTTAGCGACTTTTCAACCAAATTTGATGATTATTTCGGGAAAAAATCTCATTTTGGTCCTACTTTAAGGGAGTAAACTCAGATTGGAATGATCCTTTTTCGTACCCTTCAACCCCAACAAAAAAACACGTTTTTGGGCAAAAAAGGCCCAACTTTGGCAATGTGTACCGACTTGAAAAAAATGTGTCGACTCGATCCACCAAAGAGGCATTGAAATGCCAAGAAGTGATTTTGCATCAAAAAAGATTTTTTAAGTTTAGTATCTTTCATCTTCAATTTTATAATGTTTCTGTCCTAAATGTTTCCATTATCATTATCACGACGGAAGGTTAATCTTTTAAATTAGTATTTGCGTTACTTCCTGGCCTCTACTTTCATTTCCTAACTTGTTTCTGGATATTTTAATTTTCCTATCCTCTGTCGATTAAAATTTTTGCAAAGCGCTGTTTAATTTCTCCTGGGAATATGTTATGGTAGGAAGGAACATCCGCTCTTAAGAAAGTTATTACGGATAAAATGGAGTTCCTATATATACATATCTTTATTCAGACTGATTTTAATATACAGTAACTTGTTTGCGTGTATAATAAATTTAATTTGGTTAGTCTATTTGAGGTATTAACCTTATATCTTTCTGCCCCGTTGAGTTCCTATTATTTCTCTTATGTATTTTATTTAATTACACACAAATAATACTCCATGAGATGTTTAACTAATATGCCTAATTGAAAAAATGATCTTATCTCTTAAACCCATACTCCATGGACATGGATTAAGAAATTGGATGACAAAGGCTTAATCCTTAGTATTGAAATTTGCGGGGCTGTGGTTAATTATTTTGAAAGATTTATTACAAATTTGATATAATGATGATCCATCAGTGTGGTTGTAACTATAATTAGGTGATAATGTATATTTAGGCACACTTCATTTATAAATACATTATTTTTTAATAAGAACATAAGTGTTCTATTATTCGTGTAATTGATATACAGTATGAAAAACTGGAAACCTGGAAAATATTAATTTCCGCAAAAAAATATCTCCGACACATCGATTTTGATTTTTCAATTCCTACATTTTGTCTGTGGCTTTTCTTCAGAAATTATTATTTTCAAATGTATTTCGCTAAAGTGAGTTTTTATTTGGTAGAATTAATATCTATTTCATATTACTATATTGGTATTTATATAGAAATAAAGAAATAAAACTGATTTTAAATATCTCTAATAAATAGCTTAGATAGAAAAGAAACCGTCTACGCCAATTAGAATTTTGTTAATTAAACCATTTTCTGATAAGTTTTTTTTTTATAATATATTCTTTTGGTAAAAGTAATTTGAGTTTAAATTAAAAAAAAACAATTACTAATTGGTGAATAGAATATTAATATCAAGTTAAACAGAGTGGGGTGTAAAATGTTTGCTGCTTCAATTAAATAAAAAGGTCAATACAGAATTATGTCACTCGATGAAATTATAAACCCGTTTTAATTAGTAAATACAACAAATTTACTAGCTGTGATTCATTCTGCAATTAAACTAGTAATGATTTGCGCATTTCTATTTCTAATTGAAGCAAGTCGACCGTTTAATGTGTCACGTGCGTTAATTAATGAAAGTAAATTTTGTGCAATACCGCTTGGAATACGTATGAGTTCGGCATGATTTCTTAACGTTGCATGTTATTACTGAATTTAGTGTTGTTTTTTATGCAAGCATAATCACAATTCTGAACATGTTTTAACCTTGCGCTCTGTTCGGGTGGGATTATTTTGAAATATAGGGGTGGTGTGTATGCTGGTTTTTGCAGAATCATAATTCTGAATGTGTTTTTAGCAATTCTGGAAAGTTTTTATATTTTTTCTCAATTTTTCGAAGTATTTCCATCTTTTCTAAATCTAAACTTCACGCTCTGTTCGTATGGGATTATTTCGAAATCTAGGGATGGGGTGTTTGCTGATTTTTGCAGAATCATAATTCTGAATGTGTTTTGAGTAAATTTGGAGAGTTTAAAGTCGATGGCACTTGTTTTTATATTTTTTCTCAATTTTTCAAATTATTTCCACCATTTCAAAACCTCGCGCTCCGTTCGTGTGGGATTATTTCGAAATCTAGGGATGGGGTGTTTGCTGATTTTTGCAGAATCATAATTCTGAATGTTTTTTGAGTAAATTTGGAGAGTTTCAAGTCGGTGGCAATTGTTTTTATATTTTTTCTCAATTTTTCAAATTATTTCCACCTTTTCAAAACCTCGCGCTCCGTTCGTGTGGGATTATTTCGAAATCTAGGAATGATGTGTTTGCTGATTTTTGCAGAATCATAATTCTGAATGTTTTTTGAGTAAATTTGGAGAGTTTCAAGTCGATGGCAATTGTTTTTATATTTTTTCTCAATTTTTCAAATTATTTCCACCTTTTCAAAACCTCGCGCTCCGTTCGTGTGGGATTATTTCAAAATCCAGGGATGGGGTGTTTGCTGATTTTTGCAGAATCATAATTCTGATTGTTTTTTGAGTAAATTTGGAGAGTTTCAAGTCGATGGCAATTGTCTTTATATTTTTTCTCAATTTTTCAAATTATTTCCACCTTTTCTTAACCTTGCGCTCTGTTCGGGTGGGATTATTTCGAAATCTAGGGATGGGGTGTTTGCTGATTTTTGCAAAATCATAATTCTGAATGTGTTTTGAGTAAATTAGGAGAGTTTCAAGTCTATGGCAATTGTTTTTATATTTTTTCTCAATTTTTCAAATTATTTCCACCTTTTCAAAACCTTGCGCTCTGTTCGGGTGGGATTATTTCGAAATCTAGGGATGGCGTGTTTGCTGATTTTTGCAGAATCATAATTCTGAATGTGTTTTGAGTAAATTTGGAGAGTTTCAAGTCGATGGCAATTGTTTTTATATTTTTTTTCAATTTTTCAATTTATTTCCACCTTTTCAAAACCTCACGCACCGTTCGTATGGGATTATTTCGAAATCTAGGGATGGGGTGTTTGCTGATTTTTGCAGAATCTCAATTCTGAATGTGTTTTGAGTAAATTTGGAGAGTTTCAAGTCGATGGCAATTGTTTTTATATTTTTTCTTAATTTTTCAAATTATTTCCACCTTTTGAAAACCTCGCGCTCCGTTCGTGAGGGATTATTTCGAAATCTAGGGATGGGGTGTTTGCTGATTTTTACAGAATCATAATTCTGAATGTGTTTTGAATAAATTTGGAGAGTTTCAAGTCGATGGCAATTGTTTTTATATTTTTTCTCAATTTTTCGAATTATTTCCACCTTTTCTTAACCTTGCGCTCTGTTCGTGTGGGATTATTTCGAAATCTAGGGATGGGGTGTTTGCTGATTTTTGCAGAATCATAATTCTGAACATGTTTTGAGCACATTAGAGAAGTTTTAAGTCGTTGGCAATTGTTTTTATATTTTTCCCAATTTTTTTTTAGAATTTTTTAATTATGTTTCACCATCTGTAAGAAATATTCTCGAATGACGGTGTTTGTTTATATAATAATATGTAAGGAATTCTCTGTCCGTTGCTTTCATTAAAATCACTTTTTACATTGGTTTACTACAGGAAATAATAAATCTGTTTAATCAGTGTTAACACTTAATATTTATTTATTTAAATTACAATTGTTCGGACGCAATAATTAATTAAATACGAGTATTTTACAAAAATAAACATCAGATCTCGCTCGTGTACAGTACAAAATTTACAAGTTCACACACGGTGTGGATTCATCTTAATTTAATAATGGCCGTAGCCTTCTTGTTGTTGGAAGTAGTTATTGTGTTCGTAATGGTGGTCATGTACTGGTACTGCTACTGGAACTTTGACTGGGTAAGGTACTGGCTTCTCCACCGGGTAAGGAATGTGTTTTTCGATATGCACTGGTACCGGCCTGTCCACGGCGACCTTGACTGGGTATGGTACGGGTTTTTCCACTGGGTATGGTACCTCTTTGTAAACCGGGTAGGGTGCCGGTACTGGAACTTTCACGGGGACTGGGTATGGTTTATCTACCGGGTAAGGTACGGGACGGTCGACCGCTACTTTAACGGGGTATGGTACTAGTTTTTCAACTGGTACGTGGATTTGTTTTTCGATGTGGACTGGGTAGGGTTGCGGTACGTGAACTGGGTACGGCCTATCTACCGGTACTTTAACTTCAACGGGTACGTGCTTGATGACTGGGTAGGGTTGTGGAATATGGACGGGTACTTTAACGGGGTAAGGTACACGTTTCTCAACTGGGTACGGGGCGGGTACTGGCACCTTAACCGGTACGTGAATGTGTTTCTCGACTGGGTAAGGTTGTGGTACCAACACTTTTACGGGGTACGGGCGGTCTACGTATACTTTGTAAGGTACGTGCACGAGTTTTTCAACTGGGTAGGGTTGTGGGACCGGTACTGGCACCTTAACCTCAACCTTGACCGGTACGTGTACGTGCTTCTCTACTGGGTAGGGTTGTGGTACTAAAACTTTAACGGGTACCGGGATGTGTTTTTCAACTGGGTATGGAATGTGCTTCTCGACTGGGTACGGGAGAGGTACTCCTTTGTATAAGGTGATGATTTTTTCGACGGCGGTCGAATGCCCTAAATTAATGTGTCCGTGTCCAAATCCGTGCCCTTGGTAACCTTCAAGCCCTAAGGTGTATCCACCAGCGATTCCATGACCTCCCTGCCCTAAATGGTAACCGTTATCGAATTCACCTCCATATCCGTATCCTAACGTTAGCAATCCACGTTTCGTTTGTTTCTTCTCATCTTTAGATTTCTTCTCCTCTGCCTTAGCGCCGAACGCAACTGCAGCTAGGACTAAGACGCCGCATATTAACTGAAACCAAACAAAACGAAATTAGCACTTAAACACTAATTAATCCAAATGCACTGATCACGTTTAATATTCACACACGATCGCACTCACCAGTGGTTTCATAGTGAGATGCATATAATTCTAAGAGTTCAAGTAATGAACTGCACGCCTCGATCAGGGCGGTACTCACTTTTATACCTCCGCCACACTTTCGCTAGACATAAACAACCACCACTTCAGCGGCGCATTGTGCAAAATTCTTCTCCTTCTTGAAAGCATTGAGAAAGTCATTTTTCAGGCGTCCTTCACGTAATTTACGGTGCGTGTGTGTGTGTGCGTCTGTCAGTTTGCACTCGAGCGTGGATGACATTGCGTCTGTAAAAAATCATTTTTTTTTCTTGCAGGTATTTCGTCAGCACGATCCTGCAATTTCAAATCTACCGGTCCTTGTGCAGGACCGCAGGACAATACGACGCGGATGATCCGAATAAGCCGCTGCACAAATGCGATATTTACAGAAGCAGAGATGCCGGAAGAATTTTAAGGTAATTTTGCAGTTTTATATGAGTTTAACGAGACCTGATTATGGGTCGTAAAAATTAATTTGTTTCTTCTAGAATTTGCCTTGTGTTCTTTTTTCTTATACGCAAGGACATTCGAGAAAAACACATGCAAATCAATTACAGAGCGTTGGAATAATAATTGCAGGTTTTACTACTGTTTGAATTGTTTAATTAAATAAACTTTGCAGGTTTGTAATTTTTGCGATTGTTGGATTTATTAAATTATTATTGAGAAATTCGAATTCTCAGCTGTTGAAATCGTGAGAGAAAAAAACAGAAATAATTACTTCCCTCCCTAGGGAAAATTACTTCCCTCCCTAGGGAAAAATAATTGAATTTTAACACGTTGACCGCTTTGCGAGTCACCGGTGACTGACACTGGTGCATCCCAATGGGGCCACGTCAGTCACCGATTACTGACAGCTAGTACCTACTTTAAACTGACTATTTAGCACTGTCAGTCATGAAAATGAATGAAATAAACATATTCTTATATAAGTTATTTGTTTATAGTCTTAGTAAGACTTAATTTTGCTTGCAGAGTTACGAACAGGTTGAATATTTATATTCATGTTGTAGTGTATTAATGTGTGGTATTACCGAATATTATATATGGGCACATATAATATGCACAACCCCTAAAGACAATTTCGCCTGATGAAGGTCTAACAAACCGAAACCGGTAGCGACATAAATACAGAAAAATTAAGGAAGTACTAATATCTCATATATACGAATATTTATATATTCAGGCTATATTTCGTTTTTTTGAATTTATATTCTTACTCATTTTATAAAATAAAATTTTAAAACAAAGAAAACTTTTTTTAACATTTTACAAAAAAACTTGTTGGCAGCCAATGTGTTAATTTGTACGCTTAGGATCTAGAAGTTTTAGAGAGTGTTGTTTCGATTCCTACATTTATTCTTCTAATTAAAATCATACTATGAGATTTACTTGACTGGTTTTGGTTGAAATGTAAAATATTTTTATACCTAAATATTTTTTATTTTGGAAAAAATCGATTTTTGGTCTGCATTTTGAATTTTTGGGTTAATATCTCAGATTTTGTAACCTGAATTATTCATTTCCATGCGCGAATTTTTGCCGGTATTTTCGAATTGTTATTGTCCTTTATTTTATATTTTCAACCTACATTTTTTATGTTTACTTCTAAATTTTGAGAGCGGACGGCAAGAAAACTTAACGTGCAATTAGACTAAAAATTCAACCACACATTCCCCGATCTTTTGTAAACATTTGGTGTAAATCTCAAGTCATTTGGCCGTTTCATGATTTTTTGGCTCATTTTTCGGAAAAAATGAGGAAAAATTTTGGGTCTCAGAAAAATCTGAAAAAATCTGCATTTTGAATTTTTTGGTTAATATCTCAGATTTTGTAACTTGAATTATTCATTTCCATGCGCGATTTTTTGCCAGTATTTTCGAATTGTTATTAACATTTATTTTATATTTTATAACCTACATTTTTTATATTTACTTCTAAATTTTTATTTTCTGCAAGATTTGTATTTTAATTTTAGGTTGTTTATTTAATTTTATATTTTTGGTTTTAATTGATTGTTTTAAGTCAAAATTCGACATTAACCAATCACTTAATTTTCAATGGTTTTGCTGAATTTTTGATTTTTAGACCTGGAAAGATTTTGGCCCATATTTTAGATCTTTGGGCTGTATATTCATTTTCTTTGCTCCAATTTTGTATTTATTTTGGCTTTAACATTCCTTATCTTAGGCCTAAGTTATCGATTTTTTTACTACATCTCCGATTTTGCAACTTGAGTTATTCATTTTCTTACACGAATTTTTGATTTTTTGCCTGCATTTTCAAGTTTTTATTTATTGACCTCTATTTTCAAATTTTCAATGTTCAGACCTGAATTTTTATTTTTTTGCCCGTATTGTCTGCTTGTGAACATTTGGTGTATATTTCAAGCCATTTGACCATTTCATGATTTTCAGGCAAAAATGACGAAAAATTTTGTGTCTCAGAAAAATCTGAAAATATTCATATCGCCTCCCAATGATACCGAAACGCGTGTAGAGTAATTATTTTTCCGAAAAAAAAATTTTTATATCGTTTTTCACCAACCGAAAATTAACATGAGACCTTATGGGAAGCGAATACCGAGACCCTGCAGATTGACGCTGACGGACACGGGCTCGTTCAAGCAAACGATTTTCGGTTTGTGGATATGGTAGATCGTTGGGAATGGAAGTAATCGACTCTAGAAGAATGCAGCTACAAACCTATGTTATATCATCCACACCTGTTTTGCGAGACCGCGCTAAAAAATTCTTAAAATTGACCAATATTTCGGACGAACTTTCAAGTACTCAATCTGAGAGGGGACAGCAAGAAAACTACAAGCACGATTGAAGTGAAAATTTAACCACGTGATTGCCGTTTTATTGTGAACATTTGGTATTAATTTCAAGGTTTTTCGCCACTTCTTGATTTTGGCCCATTTTCCATACCATTAGTCAGGAAAAAATGAAAAAAATTTTGGGTCCCAGAAAAATCTAAAAAAATTCATAGTGGTTTTTATTGTCAGGAAAAAGCATGTAGATTAATTATTTTCCCAATAAAAAAAAACTTTTATGCCATTTTTCACCACTCGAAAATTAACATGGGATCTTACGGGAACCGAATACCGAGACCCTGTAAATTGACGCTGACGGACAACGGCTCGTTCAAACAGAAAAAAATCGGTTTGTGGATATGGTAGATGGTTCGAAATGGAAGCAATGGACTCTAGAAGAATGCAGCTACAAATCAGTGTCATATCATCTATATTTGTTGTGTGAGACCACGCCAAAAAATTCCTAAAATCGACCAAAATTTCTGGCCAACTTTCAAGTGCCCAATCTGAGAGCAGACAGCAAGAAAACTACAAGTACGATTGAACTGAAAATTTAACCACGAATTGCCCGATCTTTTGTGAACATTTTGTGTAAATTTCAAGTCATTTGGCCGTTTCATGATTTTGGCTCATTTTCAGGAAAAAAAATTAGGAAAAATTTTGGGTCTCAGAAAAATCAGAAAAACATCATAGTGGTTCTTAATGTTAGCAAAAAGCATGTAGATTTATTCCTTTCCCGAAAAAAAAATCTTTTATACCAATTTTCACCTCTCGAAAATTAACATGGGGCCTTACGGCAACCGAATAACGAGACCCTGCAAATTGACGCTGACGGACAATGGCTTGTTCAAACATATGAATTTCGGTTTGTGGATTAGATAGATCATTGGGAATGGAAGTAATGGATTCTAAAAGAATACAGCTACAAATATGTGTCATATCATCTATATTTGTTTTGTGAGATCGCGCCAAAAAAATCCTAAAATTCACCAACATTTCTGGCCAACTTTCGAGTGCCCAATCTGAGAGCGGACGGCAAGAAAACTACAAGTACGATTGTATTAAAAATTTAACCACAAATTTGCCAATCTTTTGTGAACATTTTGTGTAAATTTCAAGTCATTTGGCCATTTCATGATTTTGGCTAATTTTCAGGAAAAAATGAGGAAAAATTTCGGGTCTTAGAAAAATCTGAAAAAAATCATAGCGGTTCTTAATGTCAGCAAAAAGCATGTAGATTAATTCTTTTCCTGAAAAAAAAAATCTTTTATTCCATTTTTCACCACTCGAAAATTAACATGGGCCCTTACGGGAACCGAATACCGAGACCCTGCAAATTGACGCTGACGGACAACGGCTCGTTCAAACAAACGAATTTCGGTTTATGGATAAGGTAGATCGTTAGGAATGAAAGTAATTAACTCTAGAAGAATGCAGCTACAAATACGTGTCATATCATCTATACTTGTTTTGTGAGATCGCGCCAAAAAAATCCTAAAATTGATCAAAATTTCTGACCAACTTTCGAGTGCCCAATCTGAGAGCGGACGGCAAGAAAACTTAAAGTACGATTAGACTGAAAATTTAACCACGAATTCACCGATCTTTTGTGAACATGTTGTGTAAATTTCAAGTCATTTGGCTATTTCATGATTTTAGCTCATTTTCAAGAAAAAAATGAGGAAAAATTTTGGGTCTCAGAAAAATCTGAAAAAAATCATAGTGGTTCTTAATGTCAGCAAAAAGCACGTAGATAATTTTTTTTTTCGAAATAAAATTTTTTATACCATTTCTCATCACTCGAAAATTAACATAGGGTCTTACGGGAACCGAATAACGAGACTCGGTAAATTGACGCTGACGGACAACGACTCGTTCAAACAAACAAATTTCGGTTTGTGGATTAGATAGATCATTGGGAATAGAAGTAATAGATTCTAGAAGAATGCAGCTACAAATACGTGTCATATCATCTATACTTGTTTTGTGAGACCGCGCCAAAAAAATCCTAAACTTGACCAAAATTTCTGGTCAATTTTTGAGTGCCCAATCTGAGAGCGGACGGCAAGAAAACTTAAAGTACGATTAGACTGAAAATTTAACCACGAATTCCTCGATCTTTTGTGAACATTTGATGTAAATTTCAAGTCATTTGGCCATTTTATGATTTTGGCTCATTTTCCATACCATTATTAGTCAGGAGAAAATGTCAAAAATGAAGAAAAATTTTTGGTCCAGGAAAATTGTGAAAAAATTCATAGCGGTTCTTACTGATAAGAAAAAGTGCGTGGAGTAATTATTTTCCCGAAAAAAAAATTATACCATTTTTTTAGGAAAAAATGAGGAAAAATTTTGGGTCAAAGAAAAATCTGAAAAAATTCATAGCGATTCCTAATGATGTCAAAACCCGTATAGAGTAATTATTTTTCCGAAAAAAAATTATTTGAACCATTTTTCACCACTCGAAAACTAACATGGGAACCGAATACCGAGACAAAGAAAGGCAAGATAACAACACATTTTGTAAGAAAAGACACCAAAAACAATGAAGTCAATCAACCAGATCAAAAGGTCGGAAAATGCAAGGAAACCAGCACACCATGACAATGAGGAACATGAATATGACCTGAAAACTCGTCTGCACGAGTACACGTCCTTTTTTTTCTGCGACAGCACGAACAATGGTGTCGAAACGACACAGCAGTATGCAGCTGTAAAACGATATCGTTACGAAAAACTCTGTTGCAACGCATAATTAATTTCGTAATCTGGCAGCAAATCCAATTTTTACTTTCCTCGTGACCTAGCGATAATTAACATTAACCTTGAAAGCTCGTAAATAAACACAGAAAAAAAATACATTTTCCAATTTTCAAGACGCGCTACGATTACCGACTGCGTTGCGTGGTAATTAATTGCGGAATAATGACAGAATCCTAATTAGGTAATTGTGGCGTTTAAGATCCCACATTGCGCGCGCGAGCATTAATTATGTCATAAATGTTTACCTGACATTGAAATCGAAAGAGCGGATGAAATTGTGCAATTCGCGAAGTGGGGCGCGTCCTGCTTTATCGAAATACTCTTCGGAAAATGTTGTCTTATTTCTAACTGAAACAGATTTACGTAATAGGTCAATTATTTGAAAACTTTTAAATGCTGTAGTTAGTTATGTTATGAAGAAATACACTGGTGGAAAAAAATGAAACACTTGAAATTCGTGAAATTTCGACCATTTTCAAATCGCCATAACTCGGCGTATTTTCAATCGATTTTTATGAATCTTTGAGGGGAAAAACATTGAAGTGTCTTCTTTGAAGTAATGCATGCGAACTTAAGCGTAACTTCTTCCGCCCCCCCTCTAGCACCCTGTGAAAAAAAAAGTTTTTTCAGGAAACCATGTCCAACCAAACAAGCAAATCTTACTTAAAGTTAAAGCAGCTTTGGAAATATTTGCAGTTTATTCATTCAGTAATAATTACATATGCAACCCAATTTATGCGAAAAAGGTATTTTTTCACAAACGGAAAGTCGATTTCTCAGCCGTCGAAATCGCAAGAGAAATAACATTTCTCTCCCTAGAGACAGAAGTAAACATTTCTCTCCCTAGGGTTTTTTTAGTTTAGGTTTTAGTAGTAGTATATTATATATTTTAAAAATAGACGAAGTAAAACTCCCTACAGCCGAATTTTATTAGTTAGCTTTAGAATTTATTAAAAACCCAAATTTATTAGAAAAGTGCAACAAACGGCCGACCTCATTCCAATATGTAAATCACCTTATATATTCTGCAACGAATTACATCCGGCGTCCGTGAAAAACAATCCAATTCACACGTCACTGATGAAATTCACGCAAATCTAACTAAAAAAAAAAAATCTGGGATAAATTATAAAATCAAGTGTTGCCCAAGTTTTCGTTTCCTCCGATTAACTTATCCGAAAATCACTTACGCCTAGAAAAATAAACGCATGTTGCAATAGTCACTAATTCTTTGCATACGTCCTCGGCAGATATAATTCCTACGAAAAGTTAACGATAATTATTCGTAATTATTCAAAATGCAATATCCGTTCTTTCCGAGTGTTTTTTTTTTGTTTGTATATTTTGTGCGCGACGAAAATGGACAACCTTCGCGAAATGAACGGATAAAAATAATAAGAGGAAGTTTGTGTTCGATTGGCCAAAGGAGCCGTTCACATTTTGCTTTTCGTAACAAAGAAACAGGACGAAATGGTTTTACGATGTTGGAAAATAACGAGGTAATTATCCACGGTATTAATAATAATAATAATAAAGGCTGCAATTATATGCTTTGAATATTTTACTGTCTTTGCACGCAAATATTATAAGATTTAAGGATATATCACACATCATTTTCTGTATGTTATAATAGTAATAGTTTTTTTCACAAATTATAAAATTATTCCAACTAGTTTCGTTATCTTTTCGCTCAATAACATCACTTCTAATATTGAGCAAATAAATTGTGGGGTACCTCAAGGCACCCTTATATTTTCTTTTACATATAAACGACCACAATTAATTTATTGTTATGTATAATCATTAGTTATGTATGTACAAACAAAAATTCAACGTGTGATACTTGATAATGACCTTCACTCGTCGAGAATTTTTGTTTGACCTCAAGGCTCCGCCCTGGGACCCCTTAATTTTCTATTATATACAAACACTACAATTAATTTATTGTTCTGTATATACATTACTTAAATAAACAAAAATTTGATGATAATGACCTTCACCGTCGAATTTTTGTTTATACATATGTAAAAATGTATATCCAGAATAATAAATTAGTTGTGGTAAAATCATACTATTTTATTTTGTGTTAAATATAAGTAACTATTAGACCGTAAAGTCGGAGAAAGTTATTTTAAAACAAAGCGAACCGCAAGCGATAATTTTGTTTAGACTTTTGAGCAAGCGACGGCATGTGCAATCAATAAAATCGATTTAAAAAAAAAAACATTAATTAACATAAATTGCGTGAAAGTTAAACAAAATTAAATTTTATAGCTAGATTGTAGGTTTTCCAAGACCACATGGTTCGTTTGAACCAGAAAAAAATTGTGTAATTTTGATGACTTCCGCAGAAATTAATGGTTAATTATTTTAATTTATAGTTATTGATTTTGTAAATAGAAAAGATTACGTAATTAGTTAATAATTATCTATTTAATTGCACCCGGTTCATTTTCTGCAGTT
The DNA here is from genome assembly GCA_910593695.2 of Ocypus olens. Lineage (NCBI taxonomy): Eukaryota > Metazoa > Arthropoda > Insecta > Coleoptera > Staphylinidae > Ocypus > Ocypus olens. The sequence continues at coordinate 9,494,043 of OU343059.1, read as the reverse complement.
AAATGAAACCCCGCTATAATTTCAATTTACGGAAATATCCGTTTTGAGGTGCAGACGATTTTAAAGATTTCTGAAAAAAAATTGTATCTGTGTGTGTGTGTGTCTGTATGCCTGTGTGACTGTGTGTCTGCGTGTGTGTGTCTGTGTGTGTGTTTGTGTGTCTGTGTTTAATATCAATTTCTCTATTCGTTTTTGAGATACAGCACACGCACAGACAGACACACAGATACACAGACACACAGACACATAGCCACATACACACACATACACACACAACACACAGACACAGATACATAGACACATAGACGCCTGTATGCCTGCGTGTGCGCTTTCAGTATCTCAAAAACTAATAAAGAAATTATTATCGAACTTTGAACATAAGTCTAATTTGACAACCCGAAGAAGTGTCTGTGTATGACTGTATTTTTGTGTGTGAATCTTTGAGTCTATGAGTCTGTGTATCTGTGTGTTGAAATGTGTATCTGTGCGTCTGTGCGTCTGTGCGTCTGTGCGTCTGTGTGGCTGTGTGTCTGTGTGTCTATGTGTCTGTGTGTCTGTGTACTGTGTGTCTGTGTGTCTGTATGTCTGTGTGTCTGTGTGTCTGTGTGTATGTGTGGCTGTGTGTCCGTCTAATAGTTTCTGAGAAACAGCACACGAACACACAGGCACACAGATATAGAAACATACACACAGACACAGAGATGCTTTTGGTCAAATTTCGTATACCGAAAGTTGTTGTTAACTTGTTGTTACCTTAACAATTTTTTGTTTTTCTTCCAATATTTTTTTGCACATTAAAAATATCACAAAACCAAAAAAACAATATTTTTCTTCAACTATTAAAATCACTATAGTATACCTAAATGCCTACCTAAAAAATTTTCTGTGAAAAAATATTATTACCAACCTTGAAGTACGTTATTTTCAATGAATAACTTATAACACTTGTGAAAAAATTCAAAAAAATCGACGCGTGAAAATTTTTTTGCCTTTCCGATTTCTTGATTTTTGGACGGGTTATAAAGAAAAAGAAAAAAAAAACGTTTTTTTTTTGTATCAAATTGAATGAATTCGATGGAATTGAAGTTTCATCAAACATTTAAAATTGCGACGAAATGAAGCGCGTGCATTACTTAGGAAGGTGACAAATCATATTTTTTCTACTCGTACTCGTATTTTCAGCACTTTTTTCAACATATATCCTAAAATTAATAAAATTTTGCACTTTCTAATTCACCGTTAAAACAACTTCAAAATCGTAGAAAAAATAGCATTTCTTACTCGCGATAAAAATGTTTTTTTTTGTTCGCGTACTTGCTCTACACTCTCGTGTAAAAAAATAGCATTTTCTGCTCGTGATGAGAACGTTTTTGAACTTGTCCCACATGGTGCAGACGCGTCTCGTGTAAAAAAACGGAATTTTTTCCTCTTGTTGAAAAATATACTATTTTATGCTATTACACATGGAAGTATGGTTAGCATGGAAAATTTTCACGTACACTAGTTACAATACTCAAAAACGATTTTCTAATTTAACATTAATGCAACTTCGAAATCGTAGAAAAAATAGCTTTTTTTACTCGTGATAAAAACGTTTATTTTCTGTTAGCAAACTTGCTCTACACTCTCGTGTAAGAAAATAGCAATTCCTGCTCGTGATCAGAAAGTTTTCCTCGTTTGTGAACTTGCTCCACATGGTGCAGACGCGTCTCGTGTTAAAAATGGCATTTTTATCTCTTGTTGAAAAATATACTATTTTGTGCAAATACACATGGAAGTATAGTTAGCAAGGAAAATTTTCACGTATACAGGTTACAATTCTCAAAAGTTTTAAAACAATTTGTAATTTAACATTAATACAACTTCAAAATCGTAGCAAAAAATAACTCGTGATAAAAACTTTTTTCTTTGTTCGCGAATATGCTCTACACTCTCGTGTAAAAAAAACCATTTCCTGCTCGTGGCGTAAACGTTTTTCTCGTTCCTGAACTTGCTCCACATGACGCAGACGCGTCTCGTGTAAAAACGGCATTTTATCTCTTGTTGAAAAATATATAATTTTATGCAAACACCCATGGAAGTATAGTTAGCATGAAAAATTTTCACGTTCACTAGTTACAATTCTCAAAAGTTTTGAAACGATTTCTAATTTAACATTAATACAATTTCAAAATCGTAGCAAAGAAAAAATAGCATTTCTTACTCGTGATAAAAACGTTTTTTTGTTGTTCTCGAACATGCTCTACACTCTTGTGTAAATAATAGCATTTCCTGCTCGTGGCGTAAACGTTTTTCTCGTTCGTGAACTTACTCTCGAGTAAAAAAACGGCATTTTTATCTCTTGTTTGAAAAATATACTGTTTTATGCTATTACACATGAAAGTAGAGTTAGCATTGAAAATGTTCACGTACACTAGTTACAATTCTCAAAAGTTATGAAACGATTTCTAATTTAACATTTAACTTCAAAATCATAGCAAAAAATAGCATTTCTTACTCGTGATAAACACGTTTTTTTTTGTTCGCGTACTTGCTCTACACTCTCCTGTAAAAAATAGCATTTCCTGCTCGTGATGAGAATGTTTTTCTTGTTTGTGAACTTGCTCCACACGTCTCGTGTAAAAAACGGCATTTTTATCTCTTGTTGAAAAATATACTATTTTATGCTATTACACATGAAAGTACAGTTAGCATTGTAAATTTTCACGTACACTAGTTACAATACTCAAAAGTTTTAAAACGATTTATGATTTAACATTAATACACCTTTAAAATCGTAGAAAAAAAATAGCATTTCTTACTCGTGATAAAAACTTTTTTTTTGTTCGCGAACTTGCTTTACACTCTTGTGTAAAAAAATAGCATTTCTTTCTCGTGATAAAAAGTTCATTTTTGTTCGAGAACTTGCTTAAAATAATTTTATGCAAACACACATGAAAGTATGGAAAATATGCACGTGTCCTTGTTACGATTCTCAAAAGTTTTAAATTGATATAATATGAGTAATGGTTTCTGTTAATTCAAATCACAACTTCCGTCCACCGAACTAAAACTTTTGGTGGAGGAGCCAAGAAATACTGTTAATTAACTGCTGATATTGATTGTTTTTTTCTTTTAAATATCCTGCAATTAGAATGCATGTATTTTTTACAAATTTGGAATTTTGTATTATTTTTACCCTAGTAAATTAATCAGAATTTATCATTTTTAATACGCAACAAATTTGGGTGATTATTATTTTTGTTATTTTATACAAATTTGATTTGTTATGTTGTAAATTTTTATCATGACGTTTTTAACCAAGCAAATTAATCATAAATTAGAATGCATGTATTTTATTCAAATTTGTATTTTTTTATTATTGTCACCTTAGTAAATTAATCATAATTTGTCATTTTTAACACGCAACAAATTTGGGTGATTATTATTTCTGTTATTTTATACAAATTTGATATGTTATGTTGTAAATTTTAAACCAAGGAAATTAATCATAATTTGTAATTTTTATTGTTTCCTTTCTTAATAACGCAACAAATTTGGGTTACCTTCACGTGTGCGTTTTATTATTACTCGTATTTCTGTTTATACGATTCAATATTTTAAAGAGAACGTTAATGCTCTTAGCCTTGTACCGCATAACCGTCATTGTTACCATTCTGATTGCTAAATTAGGCAATCAACAATGTAGAAAATGTGATTAGTTGATATCAAAGTGTATTACTGTGAGAAAGTTATTATTAAATAAGACACGTTCGCAACCGCTTTATTATTAGATCTATTTCTTTGCGTTTGATGCTCGAAACCATTAAATGCTTTACATCAATTTCTTCGCGGTATTTTATGAATTGCGTCTGATGCTCGAAACCATTACATCTTGAATGAAACGTGCTTTACATCAATTTCTTCACGGTATTTTATGAATTGTGGCTACGAATTTTCTTAAAACGTGCTTTACATCAATTTCTTCACGGTATTTTATGAATTGTGGCTACGTATTTTCTTAATCGTAATTAATGATAATGAATGCGCTTGCGAGAAAATGCTTATTAACACTTACGCATACAAATAATTGTTTGAAGAAAACTCATCTCACGGGCCAATTACATATTTGGGTTTCCAAACACCAGAATATACAAAGAATTCACACATTCAATGTAATAATTATAAACACGAAAATTACGGGCTTTGGCAAACTGCGAACTTTCGAAGTGTGTTGTAACATTGGTGGGTTCTATTTCGTACTGGAAATTATCCTTCATTTGTTGGTCCGTGGAATGGTTTACTGCCACACGAATCTTACACAATTTTGAATAAGAAATGGTAAATTACTTTTTGGAATAAGTCTATCCGAAATTACGCTGAGAAATGTTACAATTCGACTCAATTTTTGGGACAATTTACTGTCTAAATTGCATAATTTCTTGTTCAATAAATTGTGTGGTGCAAAACGACTTTAAAATATGGTTTGTTCATCAATTCGTCAATTAGACGAACCATGGGAAGCAGCAGGTAGATTAAATTAAATAAAAATTCCCCGACTTCTTGTAGAAAAAAAAAATTAAATTCTTAGTCCCTTTCTATATCCTAGTTTGTAAGTATATTGTTGTTAATTGCTGTAAGTATTGTTCTGGATTACAATAAATATATATTATTATTATTAAATAAGATACATTTCGTCTTCTACAATTTAAGGGCCTCTAAGATTGTCTTAGAGACTCGTAAATTGTAGAAGACGAGCAATTTACGAGTCTCTAAGACACTCTTAGAGACTCTTGAATTGTAGAAGACGAGCAGGTAGATTATTTATTTTAGAAAGTGTATAGTAAGTTGCATACGATAAATGTACGTAACGATTTGATAAATACACTAAATGTCGGTTTCTTGTTTATGCTTTTTAAAAACATCAAAAAATATAATAATCGTACAATTATACGTCTGACATTATTCATTTGTTCATTTAATCATTTATTCATTCAAAAATTGTGTATAAATAGTAGCCGCCTTGAGCTGGCCACATGAGCTACGTTCCCGAGGCAAAAAAAAAAAATAAAGTTTTGAACTCGTTGGCTTTGCGATTAATATAAAAGTGTACAGAATTAACAATTTTGGATTATTTAATGTCTGTCAAATGTATAAACAATAACTCTGAAATAATCCGTATCATTGCAATTATTGAAACTTTTTGCGGCAGGAAAATACATTTTAGGAATTGAAAGTAATTCATAAATAACATGCAATCAGGAGATTGGAGATTTCTTCTCGCGTTCTCTTTTACCCTCACGCGTCTCGAGTGCTCGGTAATACTGTACGTGTCGGGAGTGAAAAGTGTTTTCCGCACTGCACTATAGTTTCCCACACCTCCTTATGCAAGCAACAACTTTTGACATGAAAACCAATTTTGCACTTTCATTACATTTTCAGTAGAATAACTTTTAAGATTTTATATTAAATGATTGGAATGATTAAAAATAGAATTAAAAAACAGTTGTAGAATCATTAAAACCTACTGTTAATGTCCTCCACTACAATTATATTTGATTGCGATATTTCGCACCAGGTCAGTAATTATAAAAGAACATTTAATTTTATACAGCGCAACATGCAAACGAATGCAATTGCCGTAAATCTTTAATTTATGTGATTACACATTTTCATCGCATCCATAAAAACGATCCTCATAGAAAGCGCCATCTGTCTTTCTTTATTTACTCATCTAGCAACACCATTTGCATTTACTGTTTACCCAATTTTATTTTATAAGTGCGTAGAAAGTGATGCTCCCGAAAGGCAATTAATAATGTTTATTTCCGGCCTCGACTAATACCACCGTAATTTTCGCCTTTTTCTACATTATTACATCAATCAACGTGCAATTTATTTCCGTTGGGAACTGGACGTATCTTTACCGGAAGCGGACCGAGGAATGTCCGGAACTTGTTTTGTAACGGCCGAGGCGGTGTGTGTGTGTGAGATTGTTACTCAATCTTCCAGATGTGAAAGCTCCGGTAAATGTGTGATTTTGTTTTGTTCGCAAGGGCGTGAGCCCGCACGATTTTGCTGGAAGTTGTGCGATGGTAAACTGTCTTGTAATTTAATTCGATTTATCAAAGTTCACGCTGTTATGTTATTATTAAGTTTCAAATTGAATTGAATCATTTAAGTGGGAAAGCGCGGAGAAATTGTATACACGTACATGGTGTTCTGCATTACGCATCACCTGTTTTTTTTATTTAAAATTATTGGTACCTAGATTTTAAAACTAATAATAAAAACATGCAAATCACCAACGAATTTTGAAATATTAGAGTAACCATCAACTTCAGATATATGAAATGAAAGCTTACTTGATGAACTTTTGAATTATGAAATAATATATAGGGTGTTCTATTTGAAAAAAAAAATAGAAATTGTGCAGTTTGCGAATGGCTATCATCCTGTATAATAAGCTGAGTTATGTTTTGGTTGGTAGAGTAATTTTGAAGACTAAAGTTCAACTAAACTTTACCACTAAATTAGAATGAATTATCTTTATTAGTTACAGAGGAGCACTTTAACAATTTTGTTCAATTTTTTGTATAAACAACTGAATAACACGAAAATGGCCAGGTTTCAATCTCCACAACCTAGGTCATTTTAATCTCCAAGTAACAAGGAATCCAAAAATGCTAAAATATACAGGGTGTTCCATTAAAAAAAACATAAGTTTGGTCTGTAACTTTGTTGTGAGACACCCTGTATAAATTGAAATATTTTCAGGGCATGCAGCTCACTATTGTGCACAACTTTTATATAAAACATTTTTTAAAATTTTGACAAATAAGCACGTGCTTGACCATTCTTAGAGCTTTGAAATACCCTGTATATTATATAATGATTGGGGGGACATACACTGGACATCCATGGACCCGCACGGCTACTTCTTCATTCCGAAAAAGTGACCGCACGGATAGGATTCGAACCCACGACCACGTGGCCCGTGAGCAGGAGCTCTACTCACTAGGTCACCGCGGCGCCATTAAAAGAGTTGCTGAAGTATTTAATAAATTAAATTAAGACGAAAAGCAGCCTAAATGTATAAATATTCATCCTATTCGTAATTCTGGAAAATAAGACTTCATTTGGAGAGTTACGAGTAAAAATTAATAATCGATTAATCAAGGTATCGATTATTTGATTATTTTTCGAGTAATAATCAATCAATAGATTAATCGAATAATCGATTTTTTGCACTGCCATAGTTGAATAATTACATATTTAGGCTATGTTTAGTCTTTATTTAATGATATTTAAGATAATAATCAATTTTGTCTAAATAATGTCCTCACTTTTATTATCGCTAAGGTAACTGTGATCTTTAATTATGCATTCATATCAACCCATCCAATTCATGTTTCAACGGCGGCTCGTGGATTTCCGTAGGTGAGATAAAGACAAAGATGCCGCTCGTGCTGCACTACTTACTCTTGTTGAGGAAGCAAATGTTCCGTTGCTTTTTCGGTCAAATTTTCTTCCGTTGCCTCACCGCCGAACATCCACGAGCCGCCGCTGTTGTTTTCACCTTAAACGACGCTCCACAATGTTCAATTTAACTTTTTATTTCAGTTCAACCTAAGAGTAAGTAAATTATGCGTGAACTGGTTTATGTTTTTTGAACCATAAACGTCCATTTTCCATAAAAGTTGGACGCTAAAAAATCTTTCGCTGTCAATCTCGCACTCTTGTACGCGGCACCCGGATTTATACGTTACTAGCCGTATCTATCTACACACAGGCTGCTACTGTTTAAGCTTTTAACCCTTTCAGCCCTGGATTTTTAAATTAAAAAAAAATTTTTTTTTGTTAATTATTATTGATGGGGAGCTTCTTAAGACCATAAATACCAAATTTGAACCCATTTGCTTAATTAGTATAGGAACTAGTTTTTCCTAGGCTAAAGTTTGATGTATGTGGAATTGTGTTCTTTATGTGAAATGGTGAAATAATTAATTAAGAAAAGTAACTGGTGACGAACGACGGCTCCGCTGCGCTGCGCCGTCGTCCATGTGGGGCCTATCAAAATTAACCGATAAATCGCATGTGAACATTGCTATTTGTGATATTTATTGGCAGTTTGTTGTATAAAGTAGGTGCAAAATAATTAAACGCATTTTTGCTTTTTTCAAAAATACAAATTTTGGTTGCAAGTTATTTACATCTAATAGCACCTATTATAATGAATTAGGCAAAGTAATTGGTGAAGATCAACGACTCCGCTGCACTGCGCCATCAATGAAAAACATTTTTTTTTCTAAATTAATTTTAATTTTTCGTTTTTCATTTTTCATTATTTATTTTGTATTTGAAATTTTTTATTTTTATTTTTTATTTAAAATGTTTTATTTTTATTTCTTTCATTTTCTTTAAGCCTGTTATATCCTTTGCGATCCCTGAAAATTTCGGCTTTCCGACTTGAAAAGAAAAAAAATTGTCCCTAAAAGAAGGAAAGCGAACCCAGGGTTCGTGGTTCAGGTGTTTCCAAAAATTTTGAAAAAATATCTTCTGCCATCCCTGAAAGTTTCAGCTTTTCGACTTTAAAAGAAAGAAATTCGTCCTTAAAAGAAGAAAAATGAACCCAGAGGGTACAAATAGCGCGTAGGGGTGGTTCCAAAAATTTAGAAAAAAATCCCAATGAAAGCCTGTCATCGCAATGGTGCGTAGGGGTAGTTCCAAAATTTTTGAAAAAATATCTTCTGCCATCCCTGAAAATTTCAGCTTTTCGACTTTAAATGAAAAAAATACGTCCTTAAAAGAAGAAAAACGAACCCTGAGGGTGCAAATGGCGCGTAGGGGTGATTCCAAAAATTTTGAAAAAATTCCCAATGAAAGCCAGTCATCGCTCCTGTCATCCCTGAAAGTTTCAGCTTTTCGACTTGAAAAGAAAAAAATACGTCCTTAAAAGCAAAAAACCGAACCACCCCCTGGGTTGGTGGCGTTGGTTGGCGCGTAGGCGTGGTTCCAAACATTTTGATAAAATTCCCAATGAAAGTCAGTTGTCCATTCTACCGTCCCTGAAGGCTTCAGCTTTTCCACTTAAAAAGAAAAAAATACGTCCTAAAAAAAAGAAAAAAAAACGAACCCAGGGGGTGCAAATGGAGCGTAGGGTTAGTTTCAAAATTTTTGAAAAAATATCTTCTGCCATCCCTAAAAGTTTCAGCTTTTCGACTTTAAAAGAAAGAAATTCGTCCTTAGAAGAAGAAAAACGAACCCATAGGGTACAAATGGCGCGTAGGGGTGATTCCAAAAATTTTGAAAAAATTCCCAATGAAAGCCTGTCATCGCTCCTGTCATCTCTGAAACTTTCAGCTTTTCGACTTGAAAAGAAAAAAATACGTCCTTAAAAGCAAAAAACCGAACCACCCCCTGGGTTGTTAGCGTTGGTTGGTGCGTAGGGGTAGTTCCAAAAATTTTGAAAAAATTCTCAATGAAAGTCAGTTGTCCATTCTACCATCCCTGAAGGTTTCAGCTTTTCCACTTGAAAAGAAATTTTTTTTTTTACCGGGTTTTTAAGAAATCATATCTCGGAAACGGGGCAAAAATTCAAAAAAGTGGTTCGATCAATTTTAGATACTTTCTTTAAGATTATTTTAAAACATACCGGGATCGTCCAGCTCCGGCGGTTACGGAGGAGTAATTTTTTTTGGAAACGTGCAAAAATAGAATTTTTTTTTTACCCGGTTTTTAAGAAATCATATCTCGGAAACGGGGCAAAAATTCAAAAAAGTGGTTCGATCAATTTTAGATATTTTCTTTAAGATTATTTTAAAACATACCGGGATCGTCCAGCTCCGGCGGTTACGGAGGAGTTATTTTTATTTTTTGGAAACGTGCAAAAATCAAAAATCTGCGTTTGAAAAATGCCTCCCGGGGGTGGGGGTGAAACGAAACGACAGGACCGGTTTTAAAAGCTTGCCCGGTTATCTGGGCGTCGATCTGCGTACAAAAACTACCAAAATCTTACCGAATAAGACCTCAATAAGGGGTGAGGTTTAACCCTACCCCCCCGTTTTAAGGGTGAGTTTTAAATGCGATTTTTAAAATCCTCCTCATATTTTTGGGAGAATTTTTTGTGCTGGTCGGCCGACGCCCCTTTATAGCGGTTTTTTCTGGGCTGTCAAACTTTTCTTACCCAATTAGTATATAGTCGGGCCGCTGAGAGCTGACTGTGACTCATCGCTTAAAATCGCATGAATCAAAATTTAAGTAAACGTATGTCCGTAAGAAAATTTGGTGCCGCGCTAATTTTCATTGGCGGGATATTTAAAAATTCTCGCGCAAACTTTTTACGGTTTTGTTTCGTGTGTTTATATGAAGCATGCCAATGCGATGCAAGTGTCATGCGTGAGCTTGGACCTACGTTTACGCTGCCCTATTCTTTAACACGCAGACACACGTTTCGTCTTTTATTTTATACTGTTTCGTACATGATAGAAAAAGATAGATATAAAATGCAAAGCAATTCTTAGTACGAAAATGCATGAGTCACCGTCGGCTCTCAACGGATGAACTATATATAAATAATTAGTGAGGCTTTGTTGAAGTGACATCTAGTGATAAACAGCAAAAATATGGATTGTCATAGTAAGTAGAGACATGTAAATGTTGCGGTGGCAATCGCCACCACCAGGGCCGAAAGGGTTAAGAATCCTATGCCGTAGCGAAAGGGTTAATTAATTTTTTCAGTGCCCTATTTTAACGTTTAATTAACAGAAGACGTGAAACGCTCACATTTTAACGGTTTAACAGTAAATTTAAAATTAGGCGACTCGAAACGCACACATAAAAAGACTGGAAAGTGTGATTACAAAACTCTCAAATTACTTGTCGAGCAAGCATTGAGTTTATCATTCTAATTACAGCCCCCGTTCTCGAATTAATGCCCTATTATTCCAGGTATCAGGAAGTAAAGTTATGCATTGTTACGTAAAGCTTCGAGTTACGTGATTGCCTCAATTGCGAAATAATGATCGGATCGGATGGATAATAAAAATATACATCTATTCTATAATTTTAATTGGAATTTTTTCTTTAATATATATTTCGGGTTAAATAAAAGGAAAGGTAAGGTGTGAGGTGTAAGCCACAGAATTTGTTTTTGAGTTGGCCATGCCCAAGAAAAGGTAAGGTATGAGCCACAAAATTTGGTTTTGAGTTGGCCATGCCCGAGAGAGAAAAACATCAGTCGGAATCGAACTAATCTAGTCTCATGACGTAATAATATGCGACATACCTCATTTATTTCACAGCCAACTCTAAAACAAAATTTTGTGACTCACACGATATAATAATAAAATACACACGAGAAGAAACAATTTTAATAAAAATTATATGGGTTAAATAAAACAAAAAGTTAAATTTAAAATATTTTATAGGAAAATATAACAGCTCAAGAAAATTATGTATATAAATAACAATTAAATTCTAAGAAATCAGGAGAAATGCACACATCGATTAGTGATGGTGGTACTCGTGATGATCATGGTGATCGTGTACAGGTACTGGAATCGGTACTTGGATGTGCACCGGAATCGGTTTTTCCACGGGGTAGGGAACGTGTTTCGTTATTTGAATCGGCACCGGCCTATCAACCGGTACTTTTACCGCATACGGTACTGCTTTCTCCACTTGAACCGGAATTTCCTTAATGACCGGGAAGGGGTGTGGTACTGGTACTTTAACCGGTACCGGGTACGGTTTTTCCACGGGGTACGGCACCGGCCGGTCGACGTGTACTTTTACCGGATACGGCACTGGTTTCTCCACCGGTACCGGGATTTTCTTCACGACGTGAACTGGGTATGGTTGTGGTACATGAACCGGATACGGCCTATCGATTGGTACTTTTACAGGCACCGGTACGTGTTTGATGACGGGGTATGGTTGCGGGACGTGTACGGGAACCTTAACCGGAACCGGGATGTGTTTCTCGACCGGGTAGGGTTGAGGAACGTGAACTTTCACCGGTACCGGAATACGTTTTTCCACGGGGTAAGGCTGCGGTACCAATACTTTCACCGGGTATGGTTTGTCCACGTATACTTTAACAGGAACCGGTACGCGTTTTTCAACCGGGTAGGGTTGTGGAACGGGAACTGGAACTTTAACGGGCACTCTCACCGGAACGTGAATGTGTTTCTCCACCGGGTAGGGCTGCGGTACCGGTACTTTAACGGGTACCGAAATGTGCTTTACCACCGGCACCGGGATGTGCTTGACCACCGGGTACGGCTGAGGGATCCCCTTGTAATAAGTGATGGTTTTCTCGACGTCGGTCGATTGGCCTAAATCGATGGGAGCGTAGTGATGTCCTCCATGCGAAAACCCACCATCAAAACCATTATCGCCGCCTTCTCCGACGTGATAACCATGATCGATGTCACCACCATAACCGTAACCCAGGTGCAACAATCCGCGCTTAGTTTGCTTCTTTTCACTCTTCTTCTCCTCGGCTCCAGCGACAAGCGCCACGGCCGCAAGGACTAAGACTGCAATACACAGCTGAAAAATAAAAAAAAATTAAGTAAAATCACTTTCCCTCGCATTTCCTCATCACTGTAATCCGTTCCGCGAATGCACTTATGTAAGTATCACACACTCACCAGAGGCTTCATAGCGGGACGTATGAATTTCTCCGAGTTCAAGAACTGAACTGCTTGTTGTCGATATGTCTTCACCGACTTTTATACCCCCACATCACTTTCGCCGGTTTTAAAAGTCACTTACATAAAAAACGCCAGCACTCTCCGCTCAACTAGGACATAAATTCGAATTTCTTTAATTAATTAAGACCTCTATTCCTAATTAGTCGTACAGGAAACGGCAATGGCACTTCATTTGTAATTTTTTTTTATTATTTCATTCGTCGCAGTGGTAAATCACGTAAACTAGACGTTCGTGACAAATGCTCGTAATTGTTCGTATCGATATTAATTTTCGCGAGAAAGAATGCTAGCAATTAAATTTCTCCAGCTGTATGTCGCTCGTTTTTTTTTGTTGTTGTTGTGTGCATTGGAAAGGAGATCTAATTTCCGACCAAAAATTTGAGATTTTCGTTATGCAATAAAAATTATGTGTTTACGTGCGTGATTTGGGTTAATTTAAATTCCACATTCGGTTTTTATTTAGCGATATGTGTGATATAAGAATCTGATTTTTATGCAATTTTTTTTATACCATATATGTTGTTAAATATATAATAATATCATTCCATGCTATTACGACAATAGCAGATTATATATCGAGGGAGAGAAATGCTTGATTTTTCCCTAGGGAGGGAAGTAATCATTTCTTTCCCTTGAGCGGGAAATGTTATTTCTCCCTAGGGAGGGAAGTAATAATTTATTTCCCTAGGGAGAGAAATGTTATTTCTCCCTTGGGCGAGAAATGTTATTTCTCTCACGATTACTCGAATTTAATAATAATAATAATAATCTTTTCCATTTCCATTAGACTAAAATACAGCATGGGAAATTTCAATATCCCTATAAAGAGAAGTAATCATTTATTTCCCTAGTGAGAGAAATAATAAAAATCCGATTTTTATGCAATTTTTTTTAACATCGTTTAAATTTTTATACCATATACGTTGTTAAATACATAATAATATCATTCCATGCTATTACGACAATAGTCGATAATATATCGATGGAGAGAAATGCTTTATTTTTTCCTAGGGAGGGAAGTAATCATTTCTTTACCTTGAGCGGGAAATGTTATTTCTCCCTAGGGAGGGAAGTTATCATTTATTTCCCTAGGGAGAGAAATGTTATTTCTCCCTTGGGCGAGAAATGTTATTCCTCTCACGATTTCGGCAGCTGAGAACTCGAATTTATTAATAATAATAATCTTTTCCATTCCCATTAGACTAAAATACAGCATGGAAAATATCAATATCCTTAGGAAGCGAAGTAATCATTTATTTCCCTAGGGAGAGAAATAATAACAATCTGATTTTTATGCAATTTTTTTAACATCGTTTAAATATTTATACCATACACGTTGTTAAATATATAATAATGGCATTCCATGCTATTACGACAATAGCAGATTATATATCGAGGGAGAGAAATGCTTGATTTTTCCCTAGGGGGGAAGTAATCTTTTTTTTCCCTTGAGCGGGAAATGTTATTTCTCCCTAGGGAGGGAAGTAATCATTAATTTCCCTAGGGAGAGAAATTATTACTTCTCTCCCTAAGGAGAGAAATATTATTTCTCTCACGATTTTGGCAGCTAAAAACTCGAATTTAATAATAATCATCTTTTCCATTTCCATTAAACTACAATTTTTGAAATAACAAAAATGCAATACAAACTAAAAATAAAAGTAAAATACGCTCCATAAGTCACATAATAATCCCGTTTGTGAAAAAATGTTTTTTTTTTAATTGGCTACTACAACATTTTTAATAGATTCATATTTTGCCCATGTTTAGAGAAATTAAAACCAATTTTAGAAAAGAAGCATTTCTTACTGTGTGGTAGATACTTCCAGGGTTAGCGCTTGCAACTTGTTAATTTTTGTTATTACAAGAATTTGCGCAAAATTGAGCAAATTTAGAATTCTTTCACTCGGAAAAAAGTGTTAATTATTTTGGTTAAACCGTGTTTGATATATTTCTGAAAAATTAACAACGGTCAAAGTTTACCATTGCGCAAAACCAATGTAAATTTCTTGTACCTGTAAAAAATGCTTCTTAATGTGACTGATTAAAATTTCACCTTTGAATAAACAGTTTATCCGACAGAAGCATACAAAAAACATTTTTATGAGATACCCGTTCTATCCAGGACCGACGTATTTTATAATAATATTCTTCGCACCGAAAAGTTTACATTTATAACGTTCTGTGCATCGATAATTTTACATTTATAAAGTTCGGCGAATCGATGACTTAAAATTTATACAGTATAATGAATCTAAAACATTTTATATTTATACAAATTTTATGCATCGAAAACTTTATTTTTATAATAAAAGATAAATAAAAAGTTAACACTTGGTTTGTTTCCCAAATTATTTTCAAAATGTTTCACCAAGTGATGATAGGTGAGAAAGTTATTCAAGTAATTTTATATTTGTAAATTTCGATAAAACGATTATTGTAAATTTCAAAAGTTCGATGCATCGAAAATTACAGGTTGATTAATTTTATTGTCATAATTATCCGTTCACCAAATATTATATAATTATAAAAGTCACCGAAAATTTTATACTTATGAACTTTAGAGCAATGATAATTTTATGTTTACAAAATTATATTCATCAAAAATTTTATAATTATAAAAAAATTTCCGCCGAAAACTTTACATTTATAATGTTGTGTGCGTGGAAAAGAAGAGATGTCTCAAAATCAAGAACAAAAATAGGGAGTTGCCATTTAAAAACAAAATGGCTGAAGTCATTACTCGAAAACAAATGACAACTGAAAATCGACTTTCATGCAAAAATGTGTATTTCTATAAAAGAAAATCGACGTGTTCGAGGTTTCTTTCAAAAAAAAAAAATAATTTCGGTTTTACTGAATATATTCCATACTTTAAGCGCGCACTGTATAATTATAAAAGTCTATGCACCGAAAACTTTATATTTGTAAACTTTAGAACATCGAATTTTTGTTTTGTTTGCAAAGTGGTTTATTTGGTTTAAATTTAAACAATTTTTACAAAAATATACTTTTGGCATAATTAAGAATCGCGTATGAATTTTTTCTGATTTTTCTGAGACCCGAACTTTTTCCTCATTTTTTCCTGAAAATGAGCCAAAATCATGAAATGGCCAAATGACTTAAAATTTACACCAAATGATCACAAAAGATGGGTAAATTCGTGGTTATTTTTTTACTCTAATCGTACTTTAAGTTTCCTTGCCGTCCGCTCTCAGATTGGGCACTCGAAAGTTGGCCAGAAAATTTGGTCGATTTTAGGAATTTTTTGGCGCGGTCTCACAAAACAAGTATAGATGATATGACACGTATTTATAGCTGCATTCTTCTAGAGTCCATTACTTCCATTCCCAACCATCTATCGTGTCCACAAACCAAAATTCGTTGGTTTGAACGAGCCGCTGTCCGTCAACGTCAATTTACAGGGTCTCAGTATTTGGTTCCCGTAAGGCCCTATGTTAATTTTCGAGTGGTGAAAAATGGTATAAAAGATTTTTCTTTCGGGAAAAGAATTAATCTACATGCTTTTTGCTGATATTAAGAACCACTATGATTTTATTCAGATTTTTCTGAGACCCAAAATTTTTCCTCATTTTTTCCTGAAAATGAGCCAAAATCATGAAATGGCCAAATGACTTGAAATTTGCACTAAATGTTCAAAAAAGATCGGGGAATTTGTGGTTAAATTTTCAGTCTAATCGTAATTATAGTTCTCTTGCTGTTCACTCTCAGATTGGGCACTCGAAAGTTGGCCTAAAATTTTGGTCGATTTTAGGAATTTTTTGGCGCGATCTCACAAAACTAGTATAAATGCTATAACATGTATTTGTAGCTGCATTCTTCTAGAGTCCATCACTTCCATTTCCAACCGTGTAGCATATCCACAAACCGAAATTGGTTTGTTTGAACGAGCCGTTGTCCGTCAGCATCAATTTGCAGGGTCTCGTTATTCGGTTCTCGTAAGGCTCCATGTTAATTTTCGAGGGGTGAAAATTTTTCGGGAAAAGAATTAATCTACATGCTTTTTGCTGACATTAAGAACGACTATGATTTTTTTCAGATTTTTCTGGAACCCAAAATTTTTCTCATTTTTTCCCGACTAATGGTATGGAAAATGGGCCAAAATCAAGAAATGGCGAAAAACCTTGAAATTAACACCAAATGTTCACAATAGAATAGTTTTCTTGCTGTCCCCTCTCAGATTGAACACTTGAAAGTTCGTCAGAAATGTTGGTCAATTTTAAGATTTTTTTTAGCGTGGTCTCACAAAACAGGTGTAATGATATAATATAAGTTTGTAGCTGCATTCTTCTAGAATCCATTACTTCTATTTCGGTTGGAGAAAAATGATATAAATTTTTTTTTCGGAAAAATAATTACTCTCCACGTGTTTTGGTATCATTGAGAGGCAATATGATTATTTTCAGATTTTTCTGAGACACAAAATTTTTCGTCATTTTTGCCTGAAAATCATGAAACTTGACAAATGACTTGAAATATACACCAAATGTTCACAAGCAGAAAATACGGGCAAAAAAAATAAAAATTCAAGTCTGAACATAAAAAATTTGAAAATAGAGATCAATAAATAAAAACTTGAAAATGCACGCAAAAAAATCAAAAATTCGCGTAAGAAAATAAATAATTCAAGTTGCAAAGATGTAGTAAAAAGAATCGATAACTTAGACCTAAGATAAGGAATGTTAAAGCCAAAATAAAAAAAATGTAGCAAAGAAATTGAAGATACAGGCCAAAGATTTAAAATATGGGCCAAAATTTTTCCAGGTCTAAAAATGAAAAATTCACCAAAAACATCAAAAATTAAATAATTGGTTAATAATAATAATAATAATAATATCAATTTATTCCCTACAGACAATAACAGCAAACAAATGGAATTTTCTTAGATATATTACAAAATAGTATATATATATATATATATATATATATATATATATATATATATATATATATATATATATATAAGCAAGACATAAATTTCAGAACAAATGTAGCTTAATATACAATCAGTTTTAAAAATATAAAATAAAACACAATGCAAAAACTAAAAACAAAAAAAGAGACATAAAAGCATAAAACATGAAAGAAAAAGTAAAAAAAAAGAAAAAAAAAGACTATCAGAGAGCAATCAAGCAATCTAAGACCCTTGACTTGTACAAGCTAAAAGAAGCGAAAATGTGAATGTCAAATTTTAACTTAAAACCATTAATCAACGCCTGGATTAAAACCAAATTAAAACCACAAATATAAAATTAAATAAACAACCTAAAATTAAAATAAAAATCCACCGAATATTTTGTATTTATAAAATTCTTTGCACCGAAAACTTTACATTTATAATATTGTGTGCATCGATAATTATGCATTAATCAAGTTCGGTGCTTTTAAAGCTTAAAATAATTCACTGTGTTGTATCTAACATTCTATATTTATAAATTTCTGTGCACCGAAAACTGAAATTGGTGAATTGATTTTTTTGATATTTAGAAACTGTGATGTTACAAACATTTTATATTAAAATAGATCGATACATCGATACTTTTATTTTTATAATTTTCCGTTCACAGAAAATTATACAGGGTGTCCTAACGGAATATTGTGCCCGCACTAAAAGCTTTGAGAAAAATATGTTGCTAGATTATCATGGATCTAGTCGCAGTGCATGTTTTAAAAATATTTTCTTATATGCAGGATGTTCCATTTTTGAGTACCACACCAAAATTATATATTTTTTTAAATGTATCACCCAGTATTTTATTTAATATTTAGATCAGGCATGTCAAACTCGTTAACCACCAAGGGCCACATCAAGTATGCGGGCTGCATTACCAAAAAAAAAACTACAATTGAAACCAAACAAAAAAATAATTATTTTTACCTTGTATATATTTTTTTTTAAATATTTGATACCAACCTTGCCGGGCCGCGTGTTTGACATGCCTGATTTAGATAGACCACTACAAAAGCAAAACAATGATCGTCAATTGTTTAGTTATTTACTCTTTTGTATGAAAAAAAAAACTCAAGTTTAAAGTTACACCTCCGCCATTTTGAAATAATCGGTTACAAAATTTTCTATTACTGCAGCTTTAAATGAATGTTGTGATCAATTTATACAAAGCGTTTCAAAACGCAAAATATACATTTTCTCATTTTTTTTAAATAGAACACCCTATATATATTTTATGATATTTAATTTATTTTTTTAAGCTTTAAGCATTCAGCACCAATTTTTTATGTGGTAGATTTTATAATGAGTCTTTTGTAGCCTTCCAACATTTTTTCGCTCCGAGTTTTCAACAAAATTCCGATTTTTTTTTAAAGCTGCATGTTATGCAGTGTTGAAAACGCTTAAAGCAACTAGTTAAATTATATTCATTTATTCCATACAAAATTACACGAGTGAAAGAGCACGACATTGACTATCCATTAGAGCAAGACTAACAAAACATACTTTTTATCAAAGATACAAAAAATCAGACACTGACATCTTTGTAATAGTTGATCGCACAGTACTTTCAGGCCTATTTTTTTTTTAATTTTTCGAGATTGTAATATTATAAATGAGATATGATACCTCATTTTAATTATCTCTATACACGAATCAAAGTTTTATTTTTTTTTTATAATTAATGTATTTAATCGACAGTTACTATATTTTAATCGATTTTAGTGAGATTTAATTTTGCGGAGTCACGAACAGGTTGAATTTTTATATTTCAGGCTATTTTTAGTCTTTATTTAATTAATGAAACACATTCTCTAACCAATTATTTCCAATCCAAAAATTATCGAACATTTTTGAGAAGTCCATTTATTTCGAATTCTAAAATTTTGAACATTTTTGAGAAGCCCAATTATTTCGAATTCTAAAATTTTGAACATTTTTGAGAAGCCCAATTATTTCGAATTCTAAAATTTTGAACATTTTTGAGAAACCCAATTATTTCAAATTCTAAAATTTTGAACAAATTTTGAACATTTTTGATAAGCCCAATTATTTCGAATTCTAAAATTTTGAACATTTTTGAGAAGTCCAATTATTTCGAATTGTAAAATTTTGAACATTTTGAGAAGCCCAATTATTTCGAATTCTAAAATTTTGAACATTTTTGAGAAGCCCATTTATTTCGAATTCTAAAATTTTGAACATTTTTAAGAAGCCCAAATATTTCAAATTCTAAAATTTTGAACAAATTTTGAGAAGCCCAATTATTTCTATGTCTAAAATCATGAACAAGTTTCGTACATTTTTGAAAATCCAATTTGAAAATCTTAACCCATTTCCCCACTAACACAAAAATTACATAAACCCAAACAGGAAGCATTTATCCATTAATTCTTTCGAGCGTTAATTAAATCGATTGTTTAGATCGCATTCAGCTTTCCCATTAGAGAGTTGCGGACATATGGACGAGGCGCCAGCTGCCAGTAGGATGTAAATTCGAAAAACGAAAAAAAAATTACAAAAATAAAAAATCTAATTGGGTATTCGAACGATGTGTGGTGAAATCGGTGTATTGCGCAGAAAATTGTCGTGATCCTATTTACAAATCTGTTGCATTATTCACGTACTTTAATAGGCGGAAGGACTCGCAATGCAATTTGTGACCGACTCGATAAACAATTGTAGGAAGCAAGTCGGAGATTGTAATGAGTGTGCAAATATGTTATAGAAGTGTAGAAATAATTTTATTAAGAAGGAGGCGTTAATAAAATCTTGTGCACGTTTAATTTTTATCTTCGGACACTTTTGCTCTTCAAGAAAAAAAAAATATTTTTCAAATACAAATTTGTTATTTAGACTTTATTTTTTTAAATACGGACCTGGATTTTTATTCAATTTTTGGGTAGCTCTTCACCTTCTTTATTTTTTTAAATACGGACCTGGATTTTTATTCAATTTTTGGGTAGCTCTTCACCTCCCAAAATTAATGATGTCACACTCGCTACAAAATTGTTTGATGTAGATGTTAAATTTTCAGATTAGGCAATAATTTGTTTGATTAGATTTTGAGTTGTTCTGATAATAAAGCGCAAACAATATTTTCTACTATACAGGGTCCTGCATTCCATTATTATTATTATTATTATTATTAGCTTAAGTTCTTTATACTCAAGAATAATATTTTGTCATGGAAAAACTAATTTTTGAGTACAAAGAGCTTAAGCTAACAATACTTTAAACTTTTACATTACTAAAGTCGAAACAGTCTCTTGTCACCTTGTTCAATTTTAATGTCAATAAATTGTTTTTCAAAGCCACCTTCGATTTTTATTTAGTAAAATGGCTATTGAAATGGTTGATAAAACGAGTTTTCTGCAAATAACTTTTAATGCGTTAGGAATTGGGACAGGGTTGTTATTAGCAAAAATGTTCGCTTTTTAATTCTGCATGGAATGACATAAAAATATATAGGGGCTCCAATTTAAAATTAGAAAAATAAAGTGCTTTAAAGTTTGAAATGTTTGACTCTAAATTTTGGACACCCTGTATAATTCATATCGATCAAACTTGGTTGACGGGACTATCAGACCTTATTTAATAAGTACCTCGTATGATTTTATTAACAAGGCACTATTTTTATTTTTTATTAATTTTTCAAAACAATAGTGCAAGTGTTTTTTTTTAGTTTTAATTTTTTTTTGCTGATATCCCTGAATCGATTCCAATAAAATTATAGGAGTATGTAGGCAACCATAAAAGGTACCCGAATTAGCAATAAAATACATAGCATGTAATTTAAAAAAAATATATCATCATGACGTCACGCTTTTTTGGGACACCCTGTATAATCAAAAATATTTTCCTAAAATGTATTCAAGGATGCAAATTTATTCTGCAAAATTTCAAAATTCCAACTTAATTAGTAAATGAGCTATAGAAGACGGGAATGCAGGACCCTGTATACAGGGTGTTTCAGGGTTCTGGGAACGGTCAATCACGTGCTTATTTTTTAAAATTTCGAAAAATGTTTTATACAAAAGTTGTGTATAATAGTGAGCTGCACGCCCTAAAAATATTTAAATTTATACAGGGTGTCTCATAATATAATATAATAATAATATAATATAAGATTTATTTCCATATAATATGATACATATTGTCGGATATTGTCAAGTAGTATATAGGCGCTCTAATCTAATACAGAATGTACAAAAATTTTTGCCTTCACGGAAAAGTTTTGGGCTTTGTAGCAATCATCGCACCCTATTTGTTTATTTGCTCATAAAGAAACAAACCAAACTTATGTTTTTTTTTAAATAGAACACCCTATATTTTTTGTCATTTTTGAATTATATGGAGCAAATAAAGGTGAGTTAATTCAATACTCCCTATACCTATTGTTTGCCGTTTTCGAAATATTTGAATATTTGCGGAAATGCATGGTCTGGGTGAAATTTTATTTTTGTTATTTTTGCCCCAGAGATTGACGTTGAACGATTAAAATCATTTCAATTATTTGGTTGAAGGTTCGAACTATAGAACCAACCATGATTTCATACAAAAAATTTTACTGGGTGATAAAAAAAATGCTCTGAAACACCCTGCATATTTTTTTACGTAATATTAATAAAATCAAAAACTCGGTAAAACTTATATTCAAATATTTAATTGTGCAATTCGCTAAAATTGTTTCATTATTCTGTGACATCTTCAGGCAAAGACATACTAATAATAAAAATATTTTATAAAAGTGATGAACATTCAACAACTATTAATTTATTACCATTCCTTTTTACTTTGTCCGTTACGAAGTACGAGAAAGTATTGTGATCGTGAAATTTTTTTCAAAATTATTTTTTACGGAAATACCCGTTTTGGGGTCCCTAAATGCGATTTCAACAATTTCTGGAAAAAAAAAAATTGTGTGTGTGTGTTTGTGTGCTGTATTTCAAAAACTAATTGAGCAATTGGTATAAAACTTTGAACATACGTCTTATTTGATAATCCGAAGAACTGAAAAGATTTTGGTAAAATTTCGTACACCGGAAGTGGGTGTTTACCTTAACTGTTTTTTTGTTTTTTGCCAATATTTTCTTAAATATGAAAAATATTACAAAAACATTTAGACAAATATTGAAGACAATAAAAAAATGAACATCTTTTGCTTGAAAATATAAAATCATAAAATCATTGTTATTCGAGAATTTTTTTTTTTTAATTTTTGGTTTTTAATTATGAAACGATAATAGTTACATCAAATTTATTAGAGAATGCTAAAATGAAAAACTTATAAAGAATAAGTTTTTTTCAAAATCTCTTTAGTTTTTGAGTAAACTGAGGTTTTGAATTTGAAGTACAATTTTTGCATCTTTCATAATTTTGACGTTTTAAACATCAGTTTCATGCATTTGAAATATGATTTAAATTGAAACTAAACCACGAAAGCGTAAATATAAATGATACCATCAAATCGGAGAAAGTAACATGATGGTTACATCAGCATTTTTTATTTAATTAATTTAATTAATAAATCACTAAATTCAAAATCTGAATAAACAATACTCACCAGATATTATATGTATTTATTAGTTGCTCAAAAAAATAAACTTACCAAAGATTGTATCGTGCGAATCACTTTTAAGGAATTAATTTTTATAAATAAAAAACAACCTTTAATTTTTATTATAATTTTTTATTATAAAATATAAATAAAGTTAAACAAGGGTAGGTAGAAAAAATTGGCATAGACTTAGAAGTATATATAACAAATATCATAACATTCGGAGAAATGAAAAGAAGCACACATAGTGTGAATCACAAACGGTTTCTAGTAGTGACCGTGATGATGTTCGTACTGTTGCTCGTAATGGTGGTCATGATGGTCATGGACATGTACAGGTACTGGCACTTTGATGTGTACTGGGACTGGCTTCTCTACATGTACCGGGACGTGCTTGATTACTTCAAACGGTACTGGCCTGTCCACAGGTACTTTTACTGCGTACGGTACTGGCTTTTCCACTGGGTATGGTACCTGTTTGTAAACTGGGAAGGGTTGTGGAACAGGGACTTTAACGGGGACTGGGTATGGTTTTTCTACTGGGTATGGTACTGGACGGTCAACGTGTACTTTAACTGGGTAGGGTACTGGTTTTTCTACTGGGTATGGGATCCTTTTTTCTACGTGTACTGGGTAGGGTTGTGGTACGTGTACTGGGTAAGGCCTGTCTACTGGTACTTTTACTGGGTATGGTACGTGCTTGATGACTGGGTAGGGTTGTGGAACATGCACTGGGACTTTCACTGGGTAAGGGACGCGCTTTTCAACGGGGTAGGGTTGTGGTACTGGTACCTTAACTGGGACTGGGATGTGTTTTTCAACTGGGTAGGGTTGTGGAACGTATACCTTAACAGGGTATGGCTTATCAACGTAGACCTTCACTGGGTAAGGCACCTTCTTCTCAACTGCGTAGGGTTGTGGGACTGGTACTGGCACCTTAACCGGAACCTTAACCGGGTACGGGATGTGCTTTTCTACTGGGTAGGGTTGTGGTACTGGTACCTTGACTGGATAAGGAATGTGCTTCTCTACCGGTACCGGAATGTGCTTCACCACCGGGTAGGGTTGCGGAATACCCTTGTAATGCGTGATGATCTTCTCCACATTAGTCGAATGACCCAAATCGATATGCCCGTAATGTCCATTTCCGCCAAACCCTACGGATTCAAACCCGTGACCGCCATGTCCACCGATTCCCACATGGTATCCATTATCGAAATCTCCACCATAGCCGTACCCCAAACCTAGGAGTCCACGCTTGGTCTGCTTCTTTTCGCCATCGGTCGCGCTCTTCTCCTCTGCCTTAGCTCCGTAAGCTACAGCAGCTAGGACTAAGACCGCAAAACACAGCTGAAAATAGGAAAAAACAGAAAATTATTTCACTTAATAATTTTCCGCGTTAGTAATCCGAAAACACTAAATTCACAGCGGCGGCGCGCACTCACCAATGGCTTCATAGCTTTGTACGAATTTCTCCGAGTTCAAGAACTGAACTGCTTAATGTTGAGGTGTCTTCGCCGCTTTTTATACCTCCACATCACTTTCGCTGTTTCGACTTGGCGGTAACTCTTTCACGTTACATTATCTAACAGTGTGTGCATACAGCGTAAAGTGGCTCGAGTGGACGGACGGTCCGCAATGTTAACATTTAATTGCGAACGCAATTACTGAAACAACGCTGATTTATCATCACTTGTTAATTTACATCGAGACGGTTAACACGATTTGCGTTCGATTATTTTTGCACATTCTAAAATATCGAAATAATAATAAATACAATAAATAAATCATTATGATGTATAGTGGTTTAATAAATTACAATTAAAAAATAATAATTTACAATTGTAGAGGAAATCATGAAAAGTTATATTTTGAAATTATTTCATTTACAAGTAAGGGATGGCTGAAAAAATAAGTCAATTAATATTTAATGTGGTGTATTTAGCAAGTAAGTATTAAGTTCGCATATATACCTACTACTTATTCATACAATTTTTTAACAGTAATTTGTTTGAGTGTAATAAATTTACTTGGTTAGTCGATGGTTTTCTAAGCCATCAAAATAATTACAAACTTTAAAGAAATTGTGTTCTGTTTACATGGATTTAACACAAAATCTGTGAATGGGGTGTTTGCAGTTTTTCATCGAATTATAATCCTAGATGAATTTTGAGTGAATTTGGAAAAGTTCAAGTCAATGGCTATTGTTTTTATATTTTTTTCAAACTACCGAATTAATTACAATTTTTTTAAGAAATTACGCTCAGTTTACATGGATCTATCTCAAAATCTATGGATGGTGTGTTTACGGTTTTTTATGGAATTATAATCCTTGATGTATTTTGAGTAAATTTGGAAAGTTTCAAGTTGATGGCAATTGTCTTTATATTTTTTTTAGTCACTAAATTAATTACAAATTTTTAGGAAATTATGCTTTGTTCACATGGATTTATCTCAAAATCTATGGATGGGGTATTTGCGGTTTTCGTGGAATTATAATGCTTGATGTATTTTGAGTAAATTTGGAAAGTTTCAAGTCGATGGCAATTGTTTTTATATTTTTTTTGAACCACCGAATTAATTACAAATATTTAGGAAATTATGCTTTTGTTCACATGGATTTATCTCAAAATCTTTGGATGGGGTATTTGCGGTTTTTTTATGGAATTATATTCCTTGATGTATTTTGAGTAAATTTGAAAAGTTTCAAGTCGATGGCAATTGTTTTTATATTTTTTTTAAACCACCGAATTAATTACAATTTTTTAAGAAATTGCGCTTTGTTCACTTGGATTTATCTCAAAATCTATGAATGGGATATTTGCGGTTTCTAATGGAATTATAATCCTTAATGTATTTTGAGTAAATTTGGAAAGTTTTAAGTCGATGGCAATTGTTTTTTATATTTTTTTTGAGCCACCGAATTAATTACAAATTTTTAAGAAATTACGCTCAGTTTACATGGATTTATCTTAAAATCTACGGATGGGATGTTTGTGGTTTTTTATGGAATTATAATCCTAGATGAATTTTGAGTGAATTTGGAAAGTTTCAAGTCGATGGCAATTGTTTTTATATTTTTTTTTGAGCCACCAAATTAGTTACAAATTTTTAGGAAATTATGCTTTGTTCACATGGATTTATCACAATTTATGGATAGTGTGTTTGCGGTTTTTAATCGGAATTATAATCCTTGATGTATTTTGAGTAAATTTGGAAAGTTTCAAGTCAATGACAATTGTTTTTATATTTTTTTAAACCACCGAATTAATTACAAATTTTTAGGAAATTATGCTTCGTTCACATGGATTTATCTTAAAATCTATGGATGGGGTATTTACGGTTTTTGATGGAATTATAATCCTTGATGTATTTTGAGTAAATTTGGAAAGTTTCAAGTCAATGACAATTGTTTTTATATTTTTTTAAACCACCGAATTAATTACAAATTTTGAAGAAATTACGCTTTGTTCACATGGATTTATCTCAAAATCTATGGATGGGGTATTTACGGTTTTTGATGGAATTATAATCCTTGGTGTATTTTGAGTAAATTTGGAAAGTTTCAAGTCAATGACAATTGTTTTTATATTTTTTTAAACCACCGAATTAATTACAAATTTTTAGGAAATTATGCTTTGTTCACATGGATTTATCTCAAAATCTATGGATGGTGTGTTTGCGGTGTCTTATGAAATTATAATCCTTGATGTATTTTGAGTAAATTTTCAAAGTTTCAAGTGGATGGCAATTGTTTTTATATTTTTTTTGAGCCACCGAATTAATTACAAATTTTTAGGAAATTACACTCAGTTTACATGGATTTATCTCAAAATCTATGGATGGGGTGTTTGTGGTTTTTCATGGAATCATAATTCTTGATGTATTTTGAGTAAATTTGGAAAGTTTCAAGTCGATGGCAAATGTTTTTTTTTTTTTTTTGAGCCACCCAATTAATTACAAATTTTTAGGAAATTATGCTTTGTTCACATCGATTTATCTCAAAATCTATGAATGGGGTGTTTGCGGTTTTTTATGGAATTATAATCCTTGGTGTATTTTGAGTAAATTTGGAAAGTTTCAATTCGATGGCAATTGTTTTTATATTTTTTTTTGAGCCACCAAATTAATCATAAATTTTTAGGAAATTATGCTATGTTCACATGGATTTATCTCAAAATCTATGAATGGGGTATTTGCGGTTTTTTATGGAATTATAATCCTTGATGTATTTTGAGTAAATTTGGAAAGTTTCAAGTCGATGGCAATTGTTTTTATATATTTTTTTGAGCCACCGAGTTAATTACAAATTTTTAAGAAATTACGCTCAGTTTACATGGATTTATCTCAAAATCTATGGATGTTGTGTTTGCGGTTTTTTATGGAATTATAATCATTGATGTATTTTGAGTAAATTTTTAAAGTTTCAAGTCAATGGCAATTGTTTTTATATTTTTTAAACCACCGAATTGATTACAAATTTTTAAGAAATTACGGTCAGTTTACATGGATCTATCTTAAAGTCTATGCATGGTGTGTTTGCAGTTTTTTATGGAGTTATAATCCTTGATGTATTTTGAGTAAATTTAGAAAGTTTCAAGTCGATGGCAACTGTTTTTATATCTTTTTTGAGCCACCGAATTAATTACAAATTTTTAAGAAATTACGCTCAGTTTACATGGATTTATCTCAAAATTTATGGGTGGTGTGTTTGCGGTTTTTTATGGAATTATAATTCTTGATGTATTTTGAGTAAATTTGGAAAGTTTCAAGCCGATGGCAATTGTTTTTATTTTTTTTTTAAACCACCGAATTAATTACAATTATTTTAAGAAATTTCGCTAAGTTTACATGGATTTATCTTAAAATCTATGTATTTTTATTTACGGTTTTTTATGGAATTATAATCCTTGATGTATTTTGAGTAGATTTGGAAAGTTTCAAGTTGATGGCAATTGTTTTTATATTTTTTTAAAACCACCGAATTAATTACAACGTTTTAAGAAATTACACTCAGTTTACATGGATTTATCTCAAAATCTATGGATGGGGTGTTTGCGGTTTTTTATGGAATTATAATTCTTGATGTATTTTGAGTAAATTTGGAAAGTTTCAAGTCGATGGCAATTGTTTTTATATTTTTCTTTGAGTCACTAAATTAATTACAAATTTTAGGAAACTATGCTTTGTTCACATGGATTTATCTCAAAATCTATGAATAGGGGGTTTGCTGTTTTTTATGGAATTATAATCCTTGATGTATTTTGAGCAAATTTGGAAAGTTTCAAGTCGATGGCAATTGTTTTTATATTTTTTTTGAGCCACCAAAATAATTACAGATTTTTAAGAAATTACGCTCTGTACACATGGGTTTATTTTAAACTCGTGAATGGAGTGTTTACAGTTTCTCATGGAATTGTGATTCTAGATGAATTTTGAGTAAATTTGGAAAATTTATTTGTAAGGTTTTTTTATTTTATTTATTTTTATTGTTTCGCTGAACATCGAAGATCATTATTTGAGGCAAAGATGAACTTTTCCAGGAATTGTCGTTCGTGGTGGAGATTTTGATAAGGTTTTTAACTATTTGGTCATAAAATCCTCTTCAGTAGTTCAATTTTGTTCTTATCCACACTTATATGTTACCAAGAAAATTTTGCTGTATCATAATTTTGACAATGAAGATCTTTGTAATCTTGTGAAAATTCAATTTTTCTCTATCATAATTTTGACAATGAAGATCTTTGTAATCTTGTGAAAATTCAATTTTTCTCTATCATAATTGAGAATTATATACAACTTTTACGTAAATCAATTTTTTCTATTTTAAATATTTAAGGCCAAAAAGTTACTTTGAAGACAGAAAATCGATTAAACATTTCGTTTGAATATATTTAACGCGTAACATACATTTTGCCGAATAAAGAGAAATCATCAATCTGCTCCGGCTTTCGTACGTTAAAATTGAAAAATCGGCCCACTTTCCAAGAGATTCCTAAATATAGAAGTCACTTTATACCACAAGCAATGTGTAGAATAAATAATACCATTAATTGACTGAGATTATATATAATGTATGTAATTCAGAGCAGAGTTTAAATTAATTATAGCGGACTCATTTATGACCGGAATTGTATAATTGTATAATTTTATAAAATTAAAATAAATTAATATAGATTTTTTTTTGCAATCTTGTTGTATAAAATGTTCTTGCATCGTTCACATAAAACCTTGCTTGTGATGTTTGTTTGTTTATCGAAACAGTTAATGCAGAGATAAATCGTGACATTGAAAATGAGGAAATGCCGGGAAATAATTATAATATTTCGAAAGAAAATAACGCAATTCTGAAGTAATCGTGGGGATGGTCGTGACCTTCACTACATGCCAATTCAATTAAATTCCATTTAAAACAACTTGAAACAGAGAATATTATTAACAGTGATTATACAGGAATAATGTCAATAACAATAAAAGTTTTTAAACTAAAATTGAATAAAATATCGAAAAATTTGTGGATGTATAAAACTGTCCAAATTTTTTCATTATCGATGACATCTTTGGCTATATTTTTGTATTCTCTCTTTAATTTTTAATAAAGACAAAAAATAGTTGAATATTCCTACATTCAGGCTATTTATCGTCTTTATTAAATTTATTTAATGCGTCTGAAACAAGTGAGATTTTCTCAAGTTTCATTTAATTTTTAGTCTGAAATAAGTATAAACATTTTGACCTAGTTTCTTTGACTTCTTAAAATACGAATCATTTGCCTTGACAAATTGCGATGTAATAATTTAAAATCGCTTACTTCCCCATCATGCAATTCGCCCAAATTGAAGGCTAACAATTACAATACAATAAAATTATGCAAACTAATTATTTCCAAGAGAAACTGCGACGCTATAATAATAAATTATTGCCAATCTAGAAAGGATGTACTTTTGCTTATGAAAGGTTGTTAAATTTTTACGACTCGAACTATAAAATTTCGAAAAGATTAGCGGAATATTTTCTACTGAAATTTCATCACAGTTTTATATAATTAGATTTTTTTAATAAACATAAAAAAAGTATATTTATTTATTATTGAAGTGTCTACAAAAATTACAAAAATTCATCAGCACCGAAATGAATCGAGTTTAAATGTTATTCTATAAATTACTATTTTTATTGATATTGACAACTAAGCCATTTGTCACAACCTAAAAATTCCAATCATAACATAAATATATAATTATTTAAATTAGAGATAATGCCACTTGTTGCAGAAACATTGAATAAATTTAATAAAGACGAAATATACCCTAAATTTACATTTCTTTTATTTAAGTATTCACTGTTTATTATTCATTAAAAAAAAGATAAAAGTTTGGAAACACATAAGTAATCGTAGGTAAGAAATTATTAGATTAAATAAATAGAACTGAAAAATTCTTCTATTTTGATTCACACTTTTTTTCAATTCTCTTGAAAATGTCATAATAAGACAAAACTTTATTTTAAACTGAGTTTACTATCATAAAGTGTAATCTATTATTTTAAGTAAATTAGGAAATTTTCATGATTCTATCAACTGTTTTTATATTTTTTTTATTGCCTCCGAAAATGTGGAATTTCAGACTGACTGAATTTGGATTGATTTTTTATTTATTTAGGGGTGGAATGTTGGGTGTTTTCTTTATAATATCATAAAGTAGAAGCTGTTCTAAGTAAATTCAGAAATTTCCATTATTGCATCAATTGTTTTTATATTTTTTATTGCCTCTGAAATTGTGAAACTTCCGAATCGAGATAAGCAGAGATTCGGGTTGATTGTTTAAAAATTTAGGGGTAGAATGTTCAGGCTTTTTATAGAATCATAAAGTAGGATATATTTTAAGTAAATTTGGAAAGTTTCATTATTGCATCAATTGTTTTTATATTTTTTAATTGCTTCTGAAATTGTGGAACTTCCGAATCAAAATAAGCAAAGATTCTGGTTGATTTTTTAGAAATTTAGGGGTGGAATGTTTGGGATTTTGTTAAAATAATAAAGCGGAATGTATTTGAAGTAAATTTGGAAATTTTCATTATTGCATCAATTTTTTTTATATTTTTTTATTGCCTCTGAAATTATGGAACTTCCGAATCGAGATAAGCGAAGATTCGGGTTGATTTTTTGGAATTTTAGGGGTGGAATGTGTGGGATTTTGTTAAAATAATAGAGTAGAATGTATTTTAAGTAAATTTGGAACGTGTCATTATTGCATCCAATGTATTTTATATTTTTTTATTGCCTCTAAAATTTTGGAACCTCCGAATCGAGATAGGCGAAGATTCGGGTTGATTGTTTAGAAATTTAGGGGTGGAATGTTTGGGATTTTTATAAAATCGTAAAGGAGAATGTATTTTGAGTAATTATGGAAATTTTCATCATTGCATCAATTGTTTTTATATTTTTTTATTGCCTTTGAAATTGTGGAACTTCCGAATCGAGATTGGCGTAGATTTGGATTGATTTTTTTAGAATTTAGGGGTGGAATGTTTGGGATTTTTATAAAATCATAAAGTGGAATGTATTTAAAGTTAATTTAGAAATTGTCATTATTGCATCAATTGTTTTTATATTTTTTTAATGCTTCTGAATTTTTGGAACTTCCGAATCGAGATTGGCGAAGATTCGGGTTGATTGTTTAGAAATTTAGGGGTGGAATGTTTGGGATTTTTATAAAATCATAAAGTGGAATGTATTTGAAGTCAATTTGAAAATTGTTATTATTGCATCAATTGTTTTTATATTTTTTTATTGCCTCTGAAATTGTGGAACTTCCGAATCCAGTTAAGCGAAGATTCGGGTTGATTGTTTAGAAATTTAGGCGTGGAATGCTTAAGATTTTTATAAAATCATAAAGTAGAATATATTTTGAGTAAATTTGGAAATTTTTATTATTGCATCAATTGTTTTTGTATTTTTTTATTGCCTCTGAAATTGTGGAACTTCCGAATCGAGATAAGCAGAGATTCGGGTCGATTGTTTAGAAATTTAGGGGTGAAATGATTGGGATGTTTATAAAATAATAAAGTAGAATATATTTTAAGTAAATTTGGAAATTTTTATTATTGCAACAATTGTTTTTATATTTTTTTATTGCCTCTGAAATTGTGGAACTTCCGAAACAAGATATGCGAAGATTCGGATTGATTGTTTAGAAATTTAGGGTAGAAGATTTAGGATTTTTACAAAATCATAAAGTACAATGTATTTAAAGTAATTTTGAAAATTTTCAATATTGCATCAATTGTTTTTATATTTTTTTATTGCCTCTGAAATTATGGAACTTCTGAATCAAAATAAGCCAAAATTCTGGTTGATTGTTTAGAAATTTAGGGGTGAAATTTAATTAATTATAAAATACTAAGTCATAATAATCCCAAATAATATTTAAAAAATAATCCACTAATAAAATTTTTACTATAACAAAAACGTAGGAACGCAACATTTTTAATACAAAAATACAGTGTTTCGATTTACCGACTCTCAAACTTCCATCTCTTGTGACAAGTGTTTTAAATTTTGACAAAATAATGTTAGACAATGTGTAAAAACAATCCTTTAATGATATTTATTCTATCTCAATCGTAACAAAAATTACAGCTCTCCTAAGCATAATTTTTAACAAAAAAAAATACAGTGTTTAGATTTACCTACTATCAAACTTCTATTTTTTCTGATAGGTGCTTCAAATTTTGACAGAAGAATTTTAAATAATGTTTAAAAACAATGCTTTAATGGGATTTATTCTATCTCAATCGTAACAAAAATTACAACTCTTCAAAGCACAATTTTTAATACGAAAGTACAGTGTTTTGATTTAACCGATTGTCAAAGTTACATTACCCGTGACAGATGCTTCAAATTTTGACAGAATAATTTTAAATAATGTGCAAAACCAATACTGTAGTGTGATTTATTCTATCTCAATCGGAATAAAAATTACAGATTTTTAAAGCAGAATTTTTAATACAAAAATACAGTTTTTGATTTAGCGGACTGTCAAACTTACATCTTTTGTGGCAAGTGCTTCAAATTTTGACAGAATATTTTTAAATCGTGTATAAAAACAATCCTTTAATAAGATTTATCCTTTCTGAATCGTAACAAAAATTACAGCTCTTCAAAGCAGAATTTTTAGTAAAGTTTTGATTAAACCGATTGTCAAATTTACAACCGTTGTGACAGATGCTTCAAATTTTGACAGAATAATCCTAAACAATATGTAAAAACAATCCACCTATGAAATTTAACAAATTTTTACCATAACAGAAACGACAACGCCCGAAAGCAGAATTTAAAAAAAAGAAATACAGTGTTTCGATTTAAGCGGCTGTCAAACTTACATCTTTTGTGTCAAGTGCTTCAAATTTTGACAGAATATTTTTAAATAGTGTATAAAAACAATCCTTTAATGAGATTAATCCTTTCTGAATCGTAACAAAAATTATAGCTCTTCAAAGCAGAATTTTTAGTAAAGTTTTGATTTAACCGATTGTCAAATTTACAACCGTTGTGACAGATGCTTCAAATTTTGACAGAATAATCCTAAACAATATGCAAGAACAATCCATCTATGAAATTTAACAAATTTTTACCATAACAGAAACGACAACGCTCGAAAGCAGAATTTTTAGAAAAGAAATACAGTGTTTCGATTTAAGCGGCTGTCAAACTTACATCTTTTGTATCAAGTGCTTCAAATTTTGACAGAATATTTTTAAATAGTGTATAAAAACAATCCTTTAATGAGATTAATCCTTTCTGAATCGTAACAAAATTACAGCTCTTCAAAGCAGAATTTTTAGTAAAGTTTTGATTTAACCGACTGTCAAATTTACATCCATTGTGACAGATGCTTCAAATTTTGACAGAATAATCCTAAATAATATGTAAGAACAATCCACCTATGAAATTTAACAAATTTTCACCATAACAGAAACGACAACCTCGAAAGCTGAATTTTTAAAAGAGAAATACAGTGTTTCGATTTAACCGGCTGTCAAACTTACATCTTTTGTGGCAAGTACTTAAAATTTTGGCAGAATATTTTTAAATAGTGTATAAAAACAATCCTTTAACAAGATTTATCCTTTCTGAATCGTAACAAAAATTACAGCTCTTCAAAGCAGAATTTTTAGTAAAGTTTTGATTTAACCGACTGTCAAATTTACATCCGTTGTGACAGATGCTTCAAATTTTGACAGAATAATCCTAAATAATATGTAAGAACAATCCACCTATGAAATTTAACAAATTTTCACCATAACAGAAAGGACAACCTCGAAAGCTGAATTTTTAAAAGAGAAATACAGTGTTTCGATTTAACCGGCTGTCAAACTTACATCTTTTGTGGCAAGTACTTAAAATTTTGGCAGAATATTTTTAAATAGTGTATAAAAACAATCCTTTAACAAGATTTATCCTTTCTGAATCGTAACAAAAATTACAGCTCTTCAAAGCAGAACTTTTAGTAAAGTTTTGATTTAACCGACTGTCAAATTTACATCCGTTGTGACAGATGCTTCAAATTTTGACAGAATAATCCTAAATAATTTGTTAGAACAATCCACCTATGAAATTTAACAAATTTTTACCATAACGGAAACGACAACGCTCGAAAGCAGAATTTTTAATATAAAAATTCAGTGTTTCGATTTAACTGTCAAAGTTTTACATCTCTTTTGACAGGTGCTTCAAATTTTGACAGAGTAATCCTAAATAATATATAAGAACAATACACCTATAAAATTAAATAAATTTTTACGATAACAAAACGACAACGCACGAAAGCAGAATTTTTAATACAAAAATACAGTGTTTCGATTTAACTATCAAACTTTTACATCTCTTTTGACAGGTGCTTCAAATTTTGACAGAATAATCTCAAATTTTTTTATTGTTTTTAGTAATATCATGGAAAAAGGATCATCCCTCCCCTGGACAGAAATCCTCTTCCAAGCAACAGGCGAAAACCGACTGAGCGGAACCGCTCTGCGTGAGTACTTCCGTCCTCTCGAAGACTGGCTGAGGAACGAAAACCTGAGGACCCAAGAATACGTCGGATGGCTCTACGACGGCGACTACTGCAAACAGAGCATAGAAACGGCCGGTTTACAAGTGTACGGCGGCTTTTACAACAATGCCGACACGATTCACGTGTCAATAATCGCGTTGGCATGCATACTACTCACCCAGTTTTGTATCTTCCATCACAATCTGACGTGATCCACTCCCGAATTCAAAAAGCGTCTTCCACACTTCCTGCCTAATTTCAATTTCAAATAACCTTACTTAATCTAGAATACATTCTTACTAATATAGAAATTTACCTAGCCTAGACCAGGAGAAAGTTTTTTTTTTATTTTTTATCGCCAAACGTTTTGTACACAAGCTGTAAAATAAAATTTGTTTTTTCTTCATGTGTTTCGTAATTTTCACGAAGGTTGCTTTCGTGTGGAAACAAAGCGGGACATTATATTTGCATTACGGGAATTGGGCTACGAGTTCATTACCTCAGTCACAACAATGTCTGTGAAAATCGTAAATCGTGAATTATAACAACGGCCCAATTAGTTACGGCCGTAATGGACAATTAGTGCAAAATTTGATGTGAAGTGGTTTGAAAGTACGCCGAAAAGTATACCAATTAAACGGTGTTCGCTTGGAGTTAATTAAAAGTGAGAGGTGATCAAATTCGCAGTCGGCTAAGATCAAGATCTGGAGAGATAGGTAAGTGAATTATGTCAGGTAATTAGTTAATTAGTTTAATTAATATTTCTGTTCTGTAATTTCAATTAGCTTCATAATTTTTACTATGTTGGAACTAGAGTTAAGGAAACGGTGTTAGATTTAGGAACAGTCCAAGGTAACGGTGAAAATGATGAAAGATGAAAATCGGTAAGTTTACTTAAAAACCAAAAAGAATCCAAAAAAATGTCTTAAAAAACAAGTCCTTATTAAAAGTCCCGAAAGAAGATTTCTGAAAAAGCTCTGAAAATCACAAAGTTCTAAAAAATATCAGAAAAAAGTCCTGAACCAAAAAACTTTAGAAGAAAACGTCACGATAAAAAAGATTTCTGAAAAAGCTTTGAACATTTTCTCATTGCAAAGGTCTAAAAAAAGTCCTGAACCAAAAAAATTTAGAAGAAAACGTCACGATAAAAAAGATTTCTGAAAAAGCTCTGAACATGTTCTCATTGCAAAGGTCTAAAAAAAGTCCTGAACCAAAAAAATTTAGAAGAAAAAAAGATTTCTGAAAAAACTTTGAACATTTTCTCATTACAAAGTTCTAAAAAAAAAATCCGAAAAATGTCCAGAACAAAAAATTTCAGAAGAAAACGTCACGATAAAAAAGATTTATGAAAAAGCTTTGAACCATTTCTGATTACAAAATTCTAAAAAAAATCCTAAACATGTCCTGGACAAAAAAAAACATGATAAGAAGTCTTTATAAAAAGTCCCTATAAAAAGTCCTGAATATATAATCCTCAGCATAGTGTACTGAAAAAAGCGTCCCGACAGAAAACTGTCTTGAAATATAGGTCTTTCAAAAAGACCAAAAAAAAAAACTTGGTACTCAAAAGTACTCGTGAAAAACAGTCCTGAAAATAAAGTCCTAAAGAAAGAGTCCTGAAAAAAGTACTTAAAAGTACTCGTGAAAAAACAGTCCTGAAAATAAAGTCCTAAAGAAAGAGTCCTGAAAAAAGTCAAAAACATTTCTGAAAAAAGTTTTGAAGAGGGAATCTTAAAGAAGAATAAAGTCTTGAAAAAAGTCCTTAAGAAATGTACTGAAAAAATTCTCAAAAATCCAGAAAAATGGCCCTTAAAAAAGAACTGCAAAAGGCCCAAACAAAATCCTAAAAAGTTCTGCCAAAAATTGTCTTGAATAAAAAATACCAAAAAAGTTTTTAAAAATAGTCCTGAAAAAGAGAATGAAAAAGTTCTAAAAAAGCCTTATATAAGTCCCAAAAAATGGTCTGAAAATGGTCCTGAAAAGGAAATGCTGAAATAATTGTTCTAAAAAATATTCCTGGTAAGAAGTCGCCAAAAAAATCCTAAAAACAGAGTACTCACAATAAAGTCTTCGAAAAAAGTCCTGTAAATATATCTTAAAAAAATACCTTTAAGACATTCGAAAAAACTCCTGAAAAAAGTCCTGAAGAAATAAATTTGGATCCATTAACATTTTTTTTTTCGATATATAAAACTGTTGCATTTTTTAATTATCTCGAAAAAAATGTTTATAGAAAGTGTATTGAAAAATAAAGTCTTGAAAAAAGCCCTTAAAAATGTACTGAATAAATCCTTAAAAATTCAGAAAAAGGGCCCTTAAAAAACTCTTGAAAAAGACCTGAAAAGTCCCAAAAAGTTCTGACAAAAATTGTCCTGAATAAAATATCCCAAAAATAGTCCTGAAAAAGGCCGGAAAACGATAATGAAAAAGTTCTAAAAAGGCCTTAAAGAGTCCAGAAAATGACCTCAAAAAAGTCCCGAAAAGTAAATCCTGAAATAATTGTCCTAAGAAATAGCCTGATAAAAAGTCGCCAAGAAAAAGTCCAACAAAAGAAGGTCCCGACAGCCAGTCCTGAAAAAGGTCGTGAAATAAGTCCTAGAAAAAAAGAGTCCTCAATATGAAGTCTTGGAAAAAAGTCCCGAAAAAATATCGTTAAAAAAAAATCCTTAAAAAATACCCAAAAAGAAAACCTAGAATAAATTTTGATCAATTATTGCAATTTTTGTAGATATAACAAAACTGTCGTATTTTTTCATTATCTCGAAAAAAAATTCTAAAAAAGTTTTGAAAAATAAAATCTTAAAAAAAGTAATTGAAAAAATGTACTGAAAAAATTCCTTAAGAATACGGGAAAGGGGTTCTTAAAAAAATCGTAACAAGACCTAAAAAAGTCCGACAAAAAGTCCTAAAAAACTTAGGGCTTAAAAATTCCTGAATGGCCTAACAAAAGTCCAGGAAAAGTCCCCAAAAAAGAAATTCTGAAATACTTGTCCTGAAGAATAGAAAAGGGCCTCTTAAAAAATTCATAAAAGAGACCTGAAGAGTCCCACAAAAAGTCCTAAAAAAGTTCTGAAAAAAATTGTCCTGAATAAAAATCCAAAAAAAAGTTTTGAAAAATAGTCCTGAAAAAAGTCATAAAAAGGGCCTAAAAAGTCCTAAAAAGTGCTTAAAAAGTCCTGAAAAACCCTTAAAAAGTCCCGAAAAATGGCTTAAAAAAAGTAATGGAAAAGTCCCCAAAAAAGAAATCCTGAAATAATTGTCCTGAAAAATAGCCCTGATAAAAATTCTCTAAGAAAACGCCTATAAAAAAGGTCCTAAAAACCAGTCCTGACAGTAGCCCTAGAAAATAAGACAAGAAAATAAAGTGATGGAAAAATATCCTAAAAATAATTCCTTAAAAAACACCCGAAAGAACCCCTCGAAAAAGTCCTAAAAAAATAAATTTGAATCAATTATCAACATGTTTGTAGATATATAAGACTGTCGTATTTTTTTTCATTATCACGAAAAAAAATTGATAAGAAAAGTTTTGAAGAAATTTCAAAAATGAAGTCTTGAAAAAAGTCCTTCAAAAACTGTACTGAAAAAAATCCTTAAAAATAAGAGAAAGGCACCCTTGAAAAGATCTGAGAAAGTCCCACAAAAAGTTCTAAAAAAAAACAACCTTTACTGGCATAATCATAATATCTCCATTCTCGTTCTAAAAAGTCCTAAAAAGTTCTGAAAAAAATTGTCTTAAATAAAAATCCCAGAGTTTTGAAAAATGGTTCTAAGAAAAGTCTTGAAAAGGGGGCTTAAAAAGTTCTAAAAGATGCCTTAAAAATCCCTAAATATGGCCTAAAAAAAGTCCTGGAAAAGTCCCGAATAGGAAATCCTGAATTAATTTCCTAAAAAAAAGTCCTGATAAAAAGTCGCCAAGAAAAAGCCCTGTAAAAAAAAGTCCTGAAAACGAGCAATAAAAAAAGTCGTGCAAAATGTCCTGAAAAATAGTCTTGATACAAGTCCTTTCAAAAACGTTTCGAAGATAATCTCGTAAAAATGTTACGAAAAAAATTCCGAAAAAAGTGCCGAAGAAAGAAGTCCTGAAACAAGTCCTGTCAAAAATATTCTTGAAAAAATCCCGAAAAAATCTCGAACAACGTCATGAAAAAAATCCCCAATAAACTCTCGATGAACGAAGTCCTAAAAAAAGTACTGAAAAAATTCCCAAACAAGTCTGTGAAAAAGATGCTGAAACACTTTCCTGAAAAAAATGCCCAAACAAGTCTTGAAAAAGGGACCTGTGAAAAAGGTGCTGAAACACTTTCCTGAAAAAAATCCTGAACAGAAATCCCGAAGCAAAATCCCAAAAATAAAGTTCAAGAAAAATAATTCTTGAAGAAAAAAGCCCAGGAAATAGTCTTGAAAGTCTTGAAAGAAAAGTTCTGAAAAAAATTGCCTTGAAACAATCCAAAAATAACATGCTCCGTACAAATATAAAAAAAATCCAACTTGCGATTAAGGACAGTCAAAATGAAAGGTAATTAAAAAAAATATATTTTTTTAATATTAAAATTCATTCTCCCAGTTTTTCAGAAAAAGGTAAAAAATAAATAAAATTTCCTTCTCCTACCTAAGGTCTTTCAAAAAAGGTAATTGCTGTTTTTTAAATAATAAAATTACTTCTTACGGTTAAGGTCTTTTAAAAAACAGGTAATTGGATGATTTTTTTTTAAATAATAAAATGATTTCTTCTTCTTAACTAAAATTTCAAGCTACAGATACATTTTTCTTCACTTTCCTTAAACATTCTCGAGGTATGTAATAATTGAAAATTGATCGAGAATTTAAAAGCACGAGCGACGTAATGTAAAAACCTTCGTAACGTTACTTGTTTCGTAAATTACTATAACAAAATTAAGCATAATTAACATCTGAAAAACATAAAACTGATTGGAACAGAAGAACCGAATGGGTAATTCATATTACTCCTCTTAATCATATGACGTACTGATACGTAAATATCAAAACGTTTAAATTATAATAAATTATTACATAAAAGCTCAGAATTGAGATGGATTCACTAGAAAGTAACGCATCATCGTCGATGCTGTAATATGTCACGTGCAACTAAATACATTTTATTTATTACTGTAAATTACTGCGTAGGACAAGCATGGGCGAGTTCTATTGTTGCATTAGGCAGTTCTTGCTGCTCTTATTTTAAAGATATGTTTAAATATTAGAAATGTGTATGATTTATGGCCATTGTCTTGTTTTATGAGGATGCGAATTAATGGGCTGGGACTGCTGTGAAATTTTCTAACGTTCTTAACGATGGAAGGTGCGAACGCAACTGGTGGATGTCTAAATTAATTTATACCATATTTGGATAAGAGATTTACAAGTGGATTTACGAAAGGCCATCCAGTAAAATTGTATTATATTCAATCATGGTGATGGTTGCGACCATTACTACGTGGTAATTCATTATAGAATAACTGAATTAAACACTTACTATGTTTTTTTTTTTAACAATTTATTTGATATTAAGTGTTTTATTCAGTGATACTGTATTATATTCAATTTATATTGTTGATGTCGATGGTGATTAATTGTTTTAACAATAATATTTATTTAAGTTTTATGGAAATACTTTCAGCGGGTAAAACCGCAAGGTCTGAAACCTGGAAACGTTAAGTGAGTGGCCGTGAAATTGCAGGTCTTGCTTCAGCAGATTACAATAAAAAAAACGGAGCAGTTGTTTAGATACAGTATCTGTTTTTATTTACAAACTGAATAATCTATTAATCAAGATGTTGCAACACGATTTAATCTCTTGCACATTTAAATATACACGGCTGCTGACTAATCCTATTCCAGTAATCAAATTGTATCTTATGCAGGTCTGCTAGGACTAAGTGCGGGAAGGCAAAAAGTAAAATTCAGATTAGGGCCGCGGTGGCCTAGTGAGTAGAGCTCCTGCTCACGGGCCTCGTGGTCGTGGGTTCGAATACCATCCGTGCGGTCACTTTTATAATAATTATTATATAATATATAATAGAGTTTATATTTAATAAATAATTAGAAATCAATATATACTGTTAATTGAAAACTCTGGCGGAATGGAACAGTTTCCTATGCCAAAAAAAAAAATTAGATTAATTTTCGTGGAATATTCGGAATTTATTTTCTATCATTATCTAATTTAACTTGGGATGTATTATAAATCAATCTTAATTACATAATCGCACATTTTTTGACGACTTTTGATGAAACAGATCCGCACTAATCGGTTGAAATTCTCACGACCGAAAGCATCACGCAACTCCATAAATCTTTCAATCGGATTTCACCGCGGGTGCTAATTACAGGGCAACAGCGCGAATTTGCGGATAGAATAATAAGTAACTAGATTTTAGATAGTATTAATTAGGAAACGAAAGTATTTCATATTTATCGCTACCAACCGACAAGAGTGAGAAAGTGAATCTCTTAAATTGATTAATACGCGAACGTTACTTATAGTTTTACGGTGAAAAATATTAATGCAAACATCTTTATTGAAGATTAATATATATAATCAATTATACAATGCCGATACAATGAGCAATCAATAATGTTTAGGGATTCCTCTCTAACCTTTCTCTGTTATTCTTAGCTTTGAAAGGTTATTAGGCGTAACTAAACAAAGTAATTATAAAAAAAGGCGAACCTTGTGGAGGAATACTTTCAAATGACTGTTTACTATTATTCTTTCGACCTTATTTCTGCACGTTCCGTTAAACAATACACTCTAAAACTGGATGACATGTTAATTACACAAATTGGTTCCATACAAAGCTTTCCACGACAATTGCTTTTGTAAGTTTATTTAATTCAGAATTGGAGACACTAAAACTCGATGACAAGTTTCGGTTCCATACAAAGCTTTTCACGAGAATTGCTTTTGTGAATTTATTTATTTCAGAATTGGAGACACTAAAACGATGACATGTTTCGGTTCCAAACAAAACATTCCACGAGAATTACTTTTGTAAGTTTACTTAATTCAGAATTAGAGACACAAAACTCGATGATATCTTTCAGTTCCATACAAAGCTTTTCACGAGAATTGCTATTGTAAATTTATTTATGTCAGAATTGGAGACACTAGAACTCGTTGATAGCTTTCGATTCCACACAAAGCTTTCCACGATAATTACTTTTCTAAGTTTATTTAATTCAGAATTGGAGACACCAAACCTCGATGATATCTTTCCGTTCCATACAAAGCTTTTCACGAGAATTACTTTTGTAGTTTATTTATTTCAGAATTGGAAACACTCTAAAATTCGATGACATGTTTTAATTCCATACAAAGCTTTCCATAAAAATTACTTTTATAACTAACGAATTATTGTTTATTTACTTCAGAATTGGAGCACCTTTTACATTTAGCAATTTTACACGAAAAAAAAACCACAGTGCTTTAATCAATTTTATAGTCGTTACGATTTCTTCTTACACAACCGATGTTTGTGGTTTAATCAGAAAGATTGGTTTCACACATGTAGATATATGTGATCATCAATCACTATTTCATACCGTGTTGCAATTCGGCGCCTACTTGTAAATATAGTGTGATCTGTATTTCGCAAAACTGGTTCGCGGTGTTTAATTAATGGTTGTTGCAAATTGAAGATTTTATAATCCCAAGATGTGGCAAAAGATGTAATTATGTAAATAGTTTTACCTTTTAGTACGATGGAGTATTTTTTTTTATTTATCAATCATGAGAAAAATGTGGAATATTTAGTGTAGTTTTTTCGCGAAATTAACAATTTTTTGTCAATTTAGAGAATTTTCGGTTGCCATAAGGCCCCATGTTAATTTTCGGATGGTGAAAAATTATATAAAAAATTTTTTTTTCGGGAAAATAATTACTCTACACGTGTTTTGGGATCATTAAGAATCGCTATGAATTTTTTTAGATTTTTCTGAGACCCAAAATTTTTTCTCATTTCTTCCAGAAAATGAGCCAAAATCATGAAATGGCCAAATGACTTGAAATTTACACCAAATGTTCAAAAAAGATCTGGGAATCCGTGGTTAAATTTCTAGTCTAATCGTACTTGTAGTTCTCTTACTGTCCGCTCTCAGATTGGGCACTCGAAAGTTGGCCAGAAATTTTGCTCAGTTTTAGGATTTTTTTGACGCGTTTACACGAAACAAGTATAGATGATATTACATTAATAAATAGCTGCATTCTTTTAGAGTCTAATACTTCTATTATCAACCATATATCGTATCCGCAAACCGAAATTTGTTTATTTGAACGAGCCGTTGTCCGTCAACGTCAATTTGCAGGGTCTCGTTATTCCGTTCCCGTAAGACACCATGTTAATTTTAGGATGGTGAAAAATTATATAAAAAAGATATTTTTTCGGAAAAATAATTACTCTACACGCGTTTTGGGATCATTAAGAACTGTTATGAATTTTTTCAGATTTTTCTGAGACCCAAAATTTTTGCTCGTTTTTTCCTGACTAATGGTGTGGAAAACGGATGGAAAACATGAAATGACTTAATGACTTGAAACATACACCAAATACTCACAGAAGGATGGGGAATACGTGGTTAAATTTTCAGTACAATCCTATTTGTAGTTTTCTTGCTACCCGCTCTCAGATTAGGCACTCAAAAATTGGTCAGAAATTTTGCTCGATTTTAATAATTTTTTGGCGCGATCACACGTGATAAGAATAGATGATATAACACAAACTTGTAACTGCGTTATTCTGGAGTCAATTTCTTCTATTCCCAACCATCTACCATATCCACAAACCAAAATTCGTTTGTTTGAACGAGCCGGTGTCCGTCAGTGTCAATTTGCAGGGTCTCGGTATTCAGTTCCCATAAGGTCCAATGTTAATTTTCGGTTGGTGAAAAATAATATTAAAAAATTTTTTTCAGGAAAATAATTACTCTACATGAATTTTGGCATCATTGAGAACCGCTGTGATTTTTTTTTGATTTTTCAGATACCTAAAATGTTTCTTCATTTTTTTGAAAAATGGTCGAAAATGATGAAATGGCGAAATGACTTGAAATATACTCCAAATGTTCACAAGCGGAAAATACTGTAAAAAAATCAAAAT
Organism: Ocypus olens; assembly: GCA_910593695.2. Classification (NCBI taxonomy): domain Eukaryota; kingdom Metazoa; phylum Arthropoda; class Insecta; order Coleoptera; family Staphylinidae; genus Ocypus; species Ocypus olens. The sequence goes on along the minus strand of OU343059.1, from coordinate 9,449,647 downwards.
TCAGGACTAAATATAAAAAAAAGTAGGTGGCAAAATTTAAAATAGAAGTCAATAAATAAAAACTCAAAAATACTGGCAAAATAATCAGAAATTTGCGCATGTAAATAAATAATTCAGATTACAAAATCTAACTTATAGTAAAAAAAAAAACGAAAATTCAGACCAAAAATTGAAAACTTTTATTTTTTACACAAAATAAAAAAAAATAGAGCAAAAAATTGAAAATCCGAGTCAAAGATCTGTGATTTTTTCAGACTTTCCAGAGACCTAAAATGTTTCTTAATTTTTTTGAAAAATGATCGAAAATCATGAAATGACTTGAAATATACTCCAAATGTTCACAAGCAGAAAATACTGTAAAAAAATCAAAATTCAGGACTAAATATAAAAAAATATATACGTTGCAAAATGTAAAATAGAAGTCAATAAATAAAAACTCAAAAATACTGGCAAAATAATCAGAAATTTGCGCATGTAAATAAATAATTCAGGTTACAAAATCTAACTTATAGTAAAAAAAAAGAAGAAAATTCAGACCAAAAATCGAAAACTTTTATTTTTTACCCAAAGTAACAAAAAAAATTGAAGCAAATAAATTGAAAATCCGAGCCAAAGATCTAAATTATATGCCTAAATCAAAAATCTAGGTCTGGAAAAATAAAAAATTCAAGCCAAAAAAAAATAATAATAAGTAGTTGGTTGAAATAATTCCCTCCCGACTATATATTTTTTTAAGTAAATGACAAATTTTAACTTGAAACAAGAAATGAACGCGTAAATAAAAATGAAAATATAAAATGAAGTGAATACTCTAAAAACCATGCGAAAAATATAGGCCCATAAAAGTCGATAATTTAGTTTACAAAATAAAAAAAATAAAAGATCAAAAAACACATATATTTTAAACTAGTTTGCTTGAAATAAAAATTGCACCAAAAAAACTAACGGAGAGTTATTTACCAGACGTGAAATAGTGGTTATAGACACAATACATTTATTGAGACACTTTTAAATTGCTTCAGAAAACTTCAGAATCGCGAAACTCAAAATTCGCTACATCTTTGTATTTAAATGATAATATACAGGGTCTCCCATTTGAAATTACCACCCCAAAAATCCCGAAACCTGAGCAACATGGCAAAAAAATTTCAGATGAAATTTGTAGGGTTAGAAGGGGGACATTTGCTGGTGACCTTGAAAATGATCTTGGCGGTAATTTTCAAGGTCAAACGAAGGTCAACTTTGATTTTTCAAATAGAACCCCCTTTTTTTTATTACGGGATCGTATTCCACGGGAAAAAATACAAACTTTTTGAAGGAAACGTTTTTACTTTTTTAAGAGAAAAAAAAAATTTCTTTGGCAAGAAAAACGTTTGTATTTTTGTCTGCATAAAAAAAATAATTAACAGAAAGAAAATTGAACAACATAAAAGGCAGAAACGGAACTAGCAGATTGAAAACCAGTTCCCAGGGTCATACAGGTGTTAAAACAAAATCAAATCTCCATACAAATTTACATCAAAATTCATTGATTGATTTTCGAAAGTGACTTGTACGGAACAATGTGTGTACATACATGCATACTCAATTATAGGATGTGCTGAATCATTTCGAACCTAAAAAACGACCCAAATTTGTTTATGTTATGCACGATATTATTCAATCACGCTCGCATGTTTGTGAAGAAAGGAATGAAAGGTGCATAATGTTTGTTGGGCTGATTTGTTCTCATTTAATTTGGACCGTTTCCTGTTTACTAGATTTTTTTTTTTATTAAAAGGTATGAATAAGCCCAACTATCACAATCACTTCCGCTGGTGACATTCGAAGAAATGAATTATCTAATATATATTTTGACATTTGATTGGCACTTATTTTGTTTGTAGTGTAGATTTTTGCAACCACCGTCGCGATTGGAAATGCCAGTTAATATGCAAATTACGCGGCAAGAAAAGGCAAACCGGTGGCGTCTTAATAACAATTTCCTTAATCCCATAATCGTGTATTTATTATCGTATAAGCTCGATATAATAATTGAGATTTCAGATTTCACCTAATTCGAAGAGCTGCAAGAGAGCTTAATTAACATTGGAAAGTGCACCATCGCAGATGAATAAATATAATATAATAAATTATATAAGTACGCATTTTTAGTTTACACGCAGACGAAGTAGACCGAGACGTATGGGTAGCGGATACAAATTTTCTTTGGCAATATCGACTGCAAATTCGAGAAAAAGTCAGTTCCCATAAACGGCATAAATTATGGTAATGGCGAATGCCATCGTGACACTACAGTATTACATAAGTAATCGATTAGATTATACACGACTTTTAACGTTTACAGTGTACCCGATCAGTTATAAGTTCCGATTGATCACGACTTTTCAAAAGCCCTCGAAGTTGGTGTGAAATGTTGCAGTTGGGTAATGTGACAAATGTGACAGCAATTTGAAAAATATCTGCTCTTATCTTTGAATGGACAATAAATCAGATTGTAGAATTTTAGAAAATTAGCAAACCAAATAATTTAATTTATAAAGATAATCACCGGACGTACGTTAACTTCTACGACGCAGTAGTGTGTGCGGTCCGCGAATAATTTCTAGAAATTTTCTTTAAATATTTCACTTTCACATGAATATAGTACAACAGCGACATCAACCATATGTCATTGTACACGTATAGCCCCGACGGACATTACAAACTCTTGCTCGTGTCTCAATGGGCTGATTAGATTATTACCTAATCGACGACGTCAGCGAAGACATCGTTCTCACGTCGGCCACCGTATTACTCCCCAACAATAACACACCGCGATTTTGTTATTAAATAATTAACGATTACTCCCATGCCGAGCGTTAATTTGTAACGATCTGCATGCGGATTCGATTGAAGAAAAGATTGCGCAACGCCTAAAACGTAAAAGTTGCGCAATCGTATCGTACAAAGAGAAATGCGAGGCGCAAAAAGTCGCGTAATTATGTGAAGAAGTAAGCGCTGACCCACTATAGTTAAAGCGGGCAGAAATGTAATAAAGGCTGCCACCACAAATTACGGAGACGCACAAAGGGTGGCTTATGATTCGGCCAAGTTTAGCTTAGTTTACAACGGAAAAGTTTGTGGAATTTATTTGTTTTGAATGTCACAGTGCGGTGAACAAGTCGGACGTTTAAAGTTGTAAATTTTATTGCGTAGGTTATGGAAATTTCGATTTGCTCGTAATTTCGCTTCAAATACATGCACTTGAATTTATATATGCAAATTGTCTTAAGTAGTTATGAAATTGAAAACGACTGCTGTTGCAAAAAAAATCGACGATTTGTTCAAAATGAATCGCGGCTAAAGAAGCCAACAAGGAATCCCAGATAATGATGTAAAAATCGAAACTAGTCGGAATAAATAGTATAAAATTATGAAAGCAACCAAGTGCCTCATTTTAACAACCCTTAATAAATATTCTTTATTTAAGGCCTTTAAAGTTTTCAATTTTTGGTCTGATTTTTCGATATTTTTGACAATATCTCAGATTTTGTAACCAGAATAATTCATTTTCATGCACGAATTTTTGATTTTTTTGAGCATTTTCGAGTTTTTACTTACTGGTCTCTATTTAAAATTTGGTCACCTGATTTTTTATCTTTTTGGCTGTATTTTCTGCTTGTGAATATTTTAAGTCATTTCATGATTTTCGCCAAGAAAAAATTGGGAGAAATTTTGGATCTCAAAAAAATCTGAAAAAATTCATGGCGGTTCTTAATGACACCAGAACTCGTGTAGAGTAATTATTTTCCCCAAAAAAATCTTTTATATCTTTTTTCACCAACTGAAAATTAACATAAGGCCTTATGGGAAGCGAATACCGAGACCCTGCAAATTGACGCTGGCGGACACCGGTTTCTTCTGGGTATGGTAGATGATTGGGAATAGAAGCAATGGATTATAGAAGACTGCAGCTACAAACATATGTCATATCATCTATAGCTGTTTCGTGAGACAGCGTCAGAAAATTCTCAAAATTGACCAAAATTTCTGGCCAGCTTTGGAGTGCCTCATTTGAGAGCGGACAGCAAGAAAACCACAAATAGGATTGTATTGAAAACTTAACCAAAGATTCCCCGTTGTTTTGTGAACATTTTGTGCAAATTTAAAGTTATTTGGCCATTTCATGATTTTCGCTCATTTTTATTAGTCAGGAAAAAATAAAAAAAAATTTGGGTCCCAGAAAAATCTAAAAAAAAATCATAGCGGTTCTTAATGATGCCAAAACGCCTGTAGAGTAATTATTTTCCCGAGAAAAATATCCTTCACTACCCGAAAATTAACATGAGGCCTTACGGGAACCGAACACCGAGACCCTGCAAATTTACGCTGACGAACACCGGCTCGTTCAAATAAACGAATTTCGGTTTTTAGAGCTGGTAGATAGTTGGGAATGGAAGAAATAGACTCTAGAATAATACAGCTACAAATTTGTGTCATATAATCTATTATTGTTACGTGAGATCTTGCTAAAATAATTCTCAAACTTGACGAGCATTTCTGGCCAACTTTCGAGTGCTCAATTTGAGAGTAGACAGCAAGTAAAATACAATTACGATTTGACTGAAAATTTAATCACTGATTTCCTGTTCTTTTGTGAACATTTTGTATATGTTTCAAGTTATTTCGCTATTTTATGATTTTGGCCAATTTTCCATACCATTAGTCAAGAAAAAATGAGGAAAAATTTTGGGTCTCAGAAAAATCTGAAAAAATTCATAGCAGTTCTTAATAATGCCAAAACGCGTGTAGAGTAATTATTTTCCCAAAAAAAAAAAATTATAATATTGTTCAACGACCGAAAAATGACATAAGGCCTTATGGGAACCGAATAGCGAGACCCTGCAAATTGATGCTGACGGACACCGGCTCGTTTAAACAAACGAATTTCGGTTTTTGGAGATGGTAGATAGTTGGGAATGGAAGAAATAGACTCTAGAATAATGCAGCTACAAATTTGTGTCATATAATCTATTCTTGTCACGTGAGATCTTGCCAAAATAATTCTCAAACTTGACGAACATTTCTGGCCAACTTTCGAGTGCTCAATTTGAGAGTAGACAGCAAGTAAAACACAATTACGATTTGATTGAAAATTTAACCACGTATTCCCCGTTATTTTATGAACATTTTGATGTATGATACAAGTCATTTGGCCATTTCATGTTTTTTGCCCATTTTCCACACCCATTAGTCAGGAAAAAATGAGAAAAAATTTTGGGTCTCAGAAAAATCTGAAAAAATTCATAGCAGTTCTTAATAATGCCAAAACGCGTGTTGAGTAATTATTTTCCCCAAAAACAAAAATTTTATATTATTTTTGACCGATCGAAAATTAACATGAGGCCTTATGGGAACCGAATAGCGAGACCCTGCAAATTGACGCTGACGGACACCGGATCGTTCAAACAAGCATATATAGGCTTCTAGACATGGCAGATGGTTGGAAATGGAAGTAATGGACTCTGGAAGAATGCAGCTACAAATTTGTGTCAAATTATCTATACCTGTTTTGTAAGACCGCGCTAAAAAATTCTCAAAATTGATTAAAATTTCGGGATAACTTTCGAGTGCCCAATCTAAGAGCGGACAGCAAGAAAACTACATTTGCGATGAGACTGAAAATTTAACCACAAATTCTCTGTTTATTTATAAACATTTTGTGTAAATTTCAAGTCATTTGGTAATTTTATGACTTTTGCCCATTTTTAGTCAGGAAAAATTTTGGTTCTCAGAAAAATCTGAAAAAATTCATAGCCGTTCTAAATGATACCACACCATACGTAGTGTAATTATTTTCACGAACAAAAGTCTTTCATTCCATTTCTCACCTACCTAAAATTAACATTGGGCCTTATGGGAAGCGAATACCGAGACTCTGCAAATTGACGCTCACTGACACCTGCGTATTCGAACATACGAATTTCGGTTCGTGGATAAGGTAGGTGGTTGGGAATAAAAGTTTTGGATTCTAGAAGGATACAGCTACAAATGTGTAATATCATCTATACTTGTCGCATGAGATCGAGCTAAAAAAATCCCAAATTCGACCAAAATTTCTGGCCAACTTTCGATTGCCCGCATTCGAGAGCGGACAGCAAGAAAACTACAAGTGCGATTAAAGTGAAAATTTAACAAACCTTTCCCGGTTTTTTTATGAACATTTTTATGTATGATTCAAGTCATTTGGAAATTTCATGTTTTTCGCCCATTTTTCGTACCATTAGTCAGGAAAAAATGTGGAAAATTTTGGACCCCAAAAAATTTAAAAAAAAAATCATGACGGTTTGTAATGATGCGAAAACGCTCGTAGAGTAATTATTTTCCTGAGAAAATTATCTTTTATACCATTTATCACCAACCTAAAATTAACATTGGGCCTTATGGGAAGCGAATACCGAGACTCTGCAAATTGACGCTGACTGACAATTGCGTATTCAAACAAACGAATTTCAGTTCGTGGATATGGTAGATGGTTGGCAATAAAATTGTTGAATTCTAGAAGAATGCAGCTGCAAAATGGTGTAATATCATCCATACTTGTCACGTGAGATCGCCCTAAAAAATTCCCAAAGTCGACCAAAATTTCTGGCCAACTTTCGAGTGGCCACATTCGAGAGCGGACAGCAAGAAAACTACTAGTGCGATTCAAGTGAAAATTTAACAAAGCATTCCCCGTTGTTTTATGAACATTTTGATGTATGATTTAAGTGATTGGAAATTTCATGTTTTTCGCTCATTTTTCGTACCATTAGTCGGGAAAAAGTGCGGAAAATTTTGGATCCCAAAAAAATCTAAAAAAAATCATGACGGTTTTTAACGACGCGAAAACGCTCGTAGAGCAATTATTTTCCTGAGAAAAAAATCTTTTATACCATTTTTCACCACCTGAAAATTAGATAGATAGATAGATATTTATTGAGCTGTGACCAAAAACGGTGTGCACTAGTCAACATAAAAATAGACAAATATTCATAAAATACATACAAGTTTACAAATAAAGTCTCTAAAATCTAACAATTTTAAAAATCTCTAAAATCTAACAATTTAAAAAATCTCTAAAATTTAACTATTTAAAAAATCTCTAAAATCTTACATTTTCAAAAATCTAACAATTTAGAAAATCTCTAAAATCTTAAAATTTAAAAAATCTCTAAAATCTTACAATTTCAAAAATCTAACAATTTCAAAAATCTAACAATTTATAAAATCTCTAAAATCTAACAATTTAAAAAATCTCTAAAATCTTACAATTTCAGAAATCTAACAATTTAAAAAATCTAACAATTTAAAAGTCTCTAAAATCTTAAAATTTAAAAAATCTCTAAAATCTATTTAAAAAATAAAAATATAAACGAGGAAATGCCGAAATCAAATATGTGTAGAGAGGTTATTATTCAATATGTACATCATCCAATAAAAATTCCTCCAATGAGTAGTAACATTTATCTAATAGATATTTTTGTATTTTATTTTTAAAAACTTTATATTCAAGATCTTTAATATTTCTGGGTATTTTGTTGATAAATTTTTATACCATAATATTGTGTACCAGTTTCGGTTTTTTTAAGCCTAATATTATTTAAACCAATATCATTTCGACCTCGTGTGTTGTAAGTATGGTTAGGTTCTGGTTAACATGGGAACCGAAAATTCTCAAAATTGACCAAAATTTGGTAATTTCACATAAAATAAATGTAATCAGTTTTCATCTGAAAATTAACATGGGAACCGAAAATTCTCAAAATTGACCAAAATTTGTTAATTTCACGGAAAATAAATGTAATCAGTTTTCATCTGAAAATTAACATGGGAACCGAAAATTCTCAAAATTGACCAAAATTTGTTAATTTCACGGAAAAGAAATGTAATTCACCTGAAAATCAACATGGAAACCGAAAATTCTCAAAATTGACCAAAATTTGTTAATTTCACGGAAAATAAACGTAATCAGTTTTCACGTGAGAATTAACATGGGAACCGAAAATTCTCAAAATTGACCAAAATTTGTTAATTTCTGTTAATTTCACGGAAAAGAAATGTAAGTTGTTGACTTTACGGAAAAGAAATGTAATCAGTTTTAAAACTACACTAAATAATCCACATTTTTACATTTAAATCATCAAAATCGGCAGGTGTGCAGTTTAAAAAAATCGTAATTTTAAATCTTCAGACCTTGAAAACTTGCAATTTTGATATTATGCGCTGATTCTAGGAAAATATGTATTAACCCGTTTTAACATTGCACTAAACTTTCCACTTTTTGACGTAAGTATCATCAAAATCGGACAATGGGTTTGAGAGTTTTGTAGTTTCAAAAACCAAAATCACGGTTTTGAAATCTTCGAACTTGCAATTTTTGCATCCTAGACCATAAAATTCTTCTTCACCAGAAGAATGAGAGAAATCGATTGATTGCCGGTATAAAAAATTCAACTAGCTAAAATAGTAACAAAGGTTGGCTAAAATTCCAACTTTCTTCTTCTAGGTGTGCCGTGAATTTTTTCTTTTTTGGAAAATGTGTCAGGGGAGTATACTGCTTTAATATGTGTATATAATACCACCATTATTATTTATGTATTGTAAATTTCTAAAATCTAAAAATAAAATAAAACACGTTGCATAACCACGAGCAGACATGTAACCGATGATTATAAATACGGGGAAATTTGAAATTGCAGGAGGTGAAAGCGAAGCACACATAAAATACCATCAAAACATGAACTAGTTCCGTGACATTTCTTGAACTTGAAGTCGTTTCGTACAAATGCTAACCAGTCGAAAATTTAATGATTTATCGTCGGCATTTTCTACTAGAAAGTTTTTACTATCATCGGCTTCTGCGCGGCTTAAAACAGTGGACATCTTAATTAATTCTGGGGCAATTTGGCGCAGTTATTCGATTAAATTTGATTAGATTAATTAAGAGGGGGAGGGAGACGTTTTCTTTGAACGTCCGTTTAATGTGCTCGACGACCGGAAACGGAGAGTATTCTGCAACAACGCGCGGCCGAAAATCTCTTGTGGCGACAGTTATAAATGGGGGCCGCTAATTTTTTAATAATGGTTTTGTTGGCGCGAGTAATTGTGGAATTATTTATTACGTCTTCGCGTCCCGGAAATTTATTTATTAAGCTGGTCAATTATTTTTCCATTAAACAATTCGTTTTGCAATTGTGATTAATATAGCATGCGTGCTGTTATAGCTGTGGTTATTATTATTATTATTTTGAAAATATCTAGGACGATACTTATTTTTTAATAATGATTTTAAACATTCGTTTATTTCTGCAAAGGTTTTACATATGCTGTAATTTTGGTCTTCTCAGATTTTGATGCAATTACCTACGAATGTTCAACCTCATAACTCTATAAGTAGTGTTGATAATTCTTCCCAGATTTTGATGTAATTAACGAGGAATGTTCAATCACAAAATAGTACCTGCACAACACTGCAAGTAGTGTTGCTGATAATTATTCCCAGATTTTCATGTAATTACCGAGGAATTTTCAAGTAATCACTTTAAATCACAAAACGGTACCCGCATAACAGAAACCGACCGAATGGGAACGCGAATTGTAACTCTTACTTACGCAATCCCGCTTATCAACAATTTAAGCGAACAGCAATCGAAACGAGTCGCAATTTTATAATTCGTGCGAATCATGCTAATCCCGAAGATTCAGCGCACAGATACATAAGATAATGTAACGTAATCCCTCTCCTTAATAGGTCAAAGTACCTTATTAATCTCGATTAAGAGTGCTCGAAACAATAACATCCTCTGCCACATTAAATCGTCAACATTTATTTGGCGACCCGCTTAAACGGCCGCCAGTAGCGTAGGGCCCCCTGACCAATCGGTGCGCAGCTGTGCCTCAAATCAAGTCCGACATGGAATGACAGAAATTGGAAAAGGAGAAGTTAAATAGGAAATAATTGCGACCGAATTGCACCGGGTCGTGGCAAGTCGCGCGAAGGAAATAATTATTGTGACTGAATTGCAAGTCGCGCTCGTGATGAATAGCGTAGATGCAGAAAAACGATCAAAAGAGGAAAATTGGTGACATAACTTTTTTCTGTTTGTTGGTAATGCAATGTATGCGGAGCTGTAAAAGTAATTACGTTTAACATATGTTTATCCGGACGGCTCTAGCTGATGAAGTGTTAGTTTGTGTTAAAACTGGCTGGTGCTAAGCTTAAGTTTTGTGTAGTTTTTAAATAATGGTAAGTGTCGTAAAATAGGGCATGCATTTTTAAAACTATAAGTCACTTGTAAAACTTTTACGTTTGGGCATGCAAATTAAATAATTTGTAGCAATAGCCACGTAATTTTTTCTATTTTATAATTTATGTAAAAGATCCACATCATGTATTTATAATTGTTATAAATATTATTAAACGCAACCGAATCTCATGTCTTAACGGACATCACTTCTTGCTGAGTCTAATACTACAATATTTATATAAAGTTAAGACAAATGCTATAGACACGATTCTTATTCCTGGCTCATATTGAAAAAACGTACATGAATATACAAATATTCCTATCATTCCTACAATTCATTCTAGAGGAATTTATTACGCACAAATAAACGTATATCTTTGTCAAATCACGTGGAATTTTTATTTTTGAAGAGAAAATATTGCAAAAGCCCGTTTCAAATTTTTGGCAGTGGATCGCCAAAGTTCGTGTATCTAGCAAAAATCCTGGTGACGGTGTGCTTGCATTTTTTACAAAATCACAATCTTTGATTATTTTTTTCTAATTTAGAGAAGTTTCAAGTAGACGGCAGTTGTTTCTATATTTTTTTCAAGCCACCAAAAATAAAACATTTTTTCGCAATTTCAGGCTTGGATCACATGTATCTAGCACACATCCTGGTGATATTGTGTATGAATTTTTCACGAAATCATCATTTCTAATCAATCTTTAGTAATTTTGGAGAAATTCTAGTCGGTGGCAGTTGTTTTTTTATAATTTTTTCAAGCCACCAAAATTAAAACAATTTTTCGCAATTTCCGGCTTCGATCACGTGTATCTAGCACAAGTCCTGGTGATGTTGTGTATGAATTTTTCACGAAATCATCATTTCTAATCAATTTTTAGTAATTTTGGAGAAATTCTAGTCGGTGGCAGTTGTTTTTTTACAATTTTTTCAAGCCACCAAAATTAAAACAATTTTTCGCAATTTCCGGCTTGGATCACGTGTATCTAGCACAAATCCTGGTGATGTTGTGTATGATTTTTTCACGGAATCATCATTTCTAATCAATTTTTAGTAATTTTGGAGAAATTCTAGTCGGTGGCAGATGTTTTTTTGTAATTTTTTCAAGCCACCAAAATTAAAATAATTTTTCGCAATTTACGGCTTGGATCACGTGTATCTAGCACAAATCCTGGTGATGTTGTGTATGATTTTTTCACGAAATCATCATTTATAATCAATTTTTAGTAATTTTGGAGAAATTCTAGTCGGTGGCAGTTGTTTTTTTATAATTTTTTCAAGCCAACAAAATTAAAACAATTTTTCGCAATTTCAGGCTTGGATCACGTGTATCTAGCACAAATACTGATGATGTTGTGTATTAATTTTTTACGAAATCATCATTTCTAATCATTTTTTAGTAATTTTGGAGAAATTCTAGTCGGTGGCAGTTGTTTTTTTATAATGTTTTCAAACCACCAAAATTAAAACAATTTTTGGCAATTTCAGGCTTGGATCACGCGTATCTAGCACAAATCCTGGTGATGGCGTGCATGATTTGTTCACGAAATCACAATCTTTAATGATTTTTTTCTACTTTAGAAAAGTTTCAAGTTGATGGCAGTTGTTTTTATATTTTTTTCAAGCCACCAAAATTAAAACAACTTTTCGCAATTTCAGGCTTGGATCACGTGTATCTAGCACAAATCCTGGTGATGGCATGCATGTTTTGTTCACTGAATCACAATCTCCAATAATTGTTTTCTACTTTAGAAAAGTTTCAAGTTGTCGGCAGTTGTTTTTATATTTTTTTCAGACCATCAAAAATATAACAATTTTTTGCAATTTTACGCTCATGCGATTATCACAAATCCTGGTGATGCTGTGTATGAACTTTTCCCGAAATCATCATTTCTGATCAATTTTTAGTAATTTTGGAGAAATTCTAGTCGGTGGCAGTTGTTTTTTTATAATGTTTTCAAACCACCAAAATTAAAACAATTTTTCGCAATTTCAGGCTTGGATCACGTGTATCTAGCACAAATCCTGATGATAGCGTGCATGATTTATTCACGAAATCATAATCTTTAATGATTTTTTTCTACTTTAGAAAAGTTTCAAGTTGACGGCAGTTGTTTTTATATTTTTTTCAAGCCACCAAAATTAAAACCATTTTTCGCAATTTCTGGCTTGGATCACGTATATCTACCACAAATCCCGGTGACGGCGTGCATGATTTGTTCACAAAATCACAATCTTTAATGATTTTTTTCTACTTTAGAAAAGTTTTAAGTTGACAACAGTTATTTTTATATTTTTTTCAGACCATCAAAATTTTAACAATTTTTTGCAATTTTACGCTCTAATTACATGCAATTATCACAAAACCTGGTGATGCTGTGTATGATTTTTTCACTAAATCATCATTTGTAATCAATTTTAAGTAATTTTGGAAAACTTCTAGTTGGTGGCAGTTGTTTTTATAATTTTTTAAAGTGATCGAAAATTATTGTATTTTTCCACTATTCCACACTCTGTTTGAACGAGATTATTTCAAAATTAAGTGATGGGGTGTTTACATGTTTGTGTAGTAGCGTCATCCTGAATAAATTTTGAATCGAATTGTGTAATTTCAAGTCGATGGAAATTGTTTTTATATTTTTTTCAAGTCATCAAAATTATTGAATTTTTCTACAATTTTACACCCTGTTCAAATGAGATTATTTGAAAGTTAGGTCATAGGGTGTTTATATATTATTATAGTAGTGTCATCTCGATTGAATTTCGAATAGATTTGTGTAATTTCAAGACGATGGCAATTGTTTTTATATTTTTTTCAAGTCATTATTGTATTTTTCCACAATTCCAAATTCTACACTCTGTTCGAATGAGATTATTTCAAAATTAGGTGATAAAATGTTTATAAATTTTTATAGTGGCATCATCCCAAATGAATTTTGAATGGATTTGTGAAATTTTGAATCAGCGGCAATTGTTTTTTTTTAATTTTTTAAGGACGCCGAAATTACTGCTTTTTTTCACAATTTCACAGTCTGTTCGAAAGGGATTATGTTGAAATTTAGGGTGTTTAGAATTTTCTATAAAATCATAATTCTGTATAAATTTTGTATAAATTTGTAAAGTTTCAAATCGATGGCAATTGTTTTTATATTTTTCTCAGGTCGTCGAAATTATTGCGTTTTTCCACAAGTGTACGCTCTTATCCGAATGAAATTATCTCGAATTTTAGGGATAGGGTGTTAACGGATTTTTACAGAATCGTAATCACAGATGAATTTTAAATGCAGTTGCGAAATTTCAAGTCGATGGCAATTGTTTTTATATTTTTTTCAAGGCGTTGAAGTTATTGTATTTTTTTCGCAATTCTACGCTTTGCTCGAATGACATTATCTTGAAGTTTAGGGATGGGGTGTTCACAGATTTTTATATAATCGTAATCACAGATTAATTTTGAATAAATTTGTGTAGTTTCAAGTCGATGGCAATTGTTTTTATATTTTTTTCAAGGCGTCGAAATTATTGTGTTTTTCCACAATTGTACGCTCTTGTTCGAATGAGATTATCTCGAATTTTAGGGATAGTGTGTTTACTGATTTTTATAGAATCGTAATCACAGATGAATTTTGAATAAATTTGTGAAATTTCAAGTCGATGGCAATTGTTTTTATATTTTTTTCAAGGCGTTGAAGTTATTGTATTTTTTTTTCACAATTCTACGCTTTGCTCGAATGACATTATCTTGAAGTTTAAGGATGGGGTGTTCACGGATTTTTATAGAATCGTAATCACAGATTAATTTTCAATAAATTTGTGAAATTTCAAGTCGGTGGCAATTGTTTTTATATTTTTTTCAAGGCGTTGAAGTTATTGTATTTTTTTCACAATTCTACGCTTTACTCGTATGACATTATCTTGAAGTTTAGGGATGGGGTGTTCACAGATTTTTATAGAATCGTAATCACAGATGAATTTTGAATAAATTCGTGAAATTTTAAGTCGATGGTAATGGTTTTTATATTTTTTTCAAGGCGTTGAAGTTATTGTATTTTTTTCACAATTCCACGCTTCGCTCGAATGGCATTATCTTGAAGTTTAGGGATGGAGTGTTCACAGATTTTTATAGAATCGTAATCACAGATGAATTTTGAATAAATTTGTGAAATTTCAAGTCGATTGCAATTGTTTTTATATTTTTTTCAAGTCGTTGAAGTTATTGTATTTTTTTCGCAATTCCACGCTTTGCTCGAATGATATTATCTTGAAGTTTAGGGATGGGGTGTTCACGGATTTTTATAGAATCGTAATCACAGATTAATTTTGAATGAATTTGTGAAATTTCAAGTCGATGGTAATTGTTTTTATATTTTTTTCAAGTCGTTGAAGTTATTGTATTTTTTTCGCAATTCTACGCTTTGCTCGAATGACATTATCTTGAAGTTTAGGGATGGGGTGTTCACAGATTTTTAAAGAATCGTAATCACAGATGAATTTTGAATAAATTCTTGAAATTTCAAGTCGATGGTAATTGTTTTTATATTTTTTTAAGGCGTTGAAGTTATTGTTTTTTTTTCACAATTCCTCGCTTTGCTCGAATAACATTATCTTGAAGTTTAGGGATGAGATGTTCACAGATTTTTATAGAATCGTAATCACAGATTAATTTTGAATAAATTTGTGTAGTTTCAAGTCGATGGCAATTGTTTTTATATTTTTTTCAAAGCGTTGAAGTTATTGTATTTTTTTCGCAATTCTACGCTTTACTCGAATGACATTATTTTGAAGTTTAGGGATGGGGTGTTCACGGGTTTTTAAAGAATCGTAATCACAGATGAATTTTGAATAAATTTGTGAAATTTCAAGTCGATGGCTAATGTTTTTATATTTTTTTCCGAATAAATTTGGAATATATTTGTGAAATTTTAAGACGATGGCAATTTGTGTTTCGCTACGCCCTCTTTGGCGGGATATAATCGATGTAATAATCGATATGATAATCGATGTAAAAATCGATATAATAAATAACCAAATAATCGATATGATAATCGATGTAAAAATCGATATAATAAATAACCAAATAATCGATATAATAATCGATGCAATATAATCGATATAATAGTCGATTTATTAATAGATATAAACATCGATGTAATAATCGATTATTTCGAGAAATTTTAATAATCGACTAATTCGATTATCGTAACTCGATTATTCCAAAAATCCTCGCATCAATAAGACTCACTTACACAGATAATAGCTATGTTCAAAAACAAACTTATTTATAAATTAAATATTGGTAATAAAATCAGTACTCTTTTATCTGCATGCATCGCCTCGCCACAGACATTTTCATAAATTAATTCCCATAAATCATATCCACTTAAGCAGGAAAAACTACTCAACACCAATGGTTACCTAACACCAACAACTCTTGGATTATTAAGGATTAAGGCAGAGGTGTGTAAAAGTAGTGCAATAATAATTCATCGTCGCCATTAGTATGGAAAGTCGAGTCATTTTGAAATCCATCATAATCGCATTTATTGCGGATACACGTTAAAACATTTTGAAATTGTGTCAATGCTGTACGTATACGCACACTCGTGCCACCAGGGCAGGAAATCAAATTTCGAAATGTAAATAACACTCGACTGATCTCAATCCTTACGCAGCGCCCGCGAAATTTAATTAGCTGGGAAAGATGGATTTTACGAACCTTGTGTCGGAGGCCTCTAATTGAGATTTCTGTTGTGAGAATTATTAAATTAAATTGGGCAATTAATATTAATTAGAGCCGGAATTGTTACATATCCTCCGAATTAGTGCACGGTTTTTAATTAAATTCACAATAGTGGAATATGTCTTTGTCTGGAGAAGGCTTTTAAGATTTATGTTCTATTCTCAGTGGTAAATTAAAATGAAATATCTCGTTAAAACCCTTCAGAATGAATGTACTTGCGCAAAAATAAATGTCAATTTGAAGCGTCAAGTGGAGGTTCGCAAAGGAAACTCGTAAATGGAAAAATTGAAAAAATCAACTATTTTTAATAATCATCGTAGACTATGTAATACCGTTTTTTCATCAGATGAACGAGCTAAAATTCACGAAATTGGTGATTTTTAATTTTTGACGAAAACTTGAAAAAGTACACCAGTTGCAGCCCTTGGAACTATTGTTAAAAAATGCAACTCTCTTAATAATCATCGTAGACTATTGAAGTATACCTTTTTTATCAGAAAAACGAGAGAAATTGCCGTTAAAAAAATTGAGCTAACTTCAATGGCAAAAACATTAGTCAGTCACAGTGAACATTTTTGAAAATTAAAAAAAAGAATTGATTTTTCAGACTTTGATCGGCCGTAGCGGCTAAACGAAAACTCCAAATTGAACGCGGTTTGCAAATCTGTGCTCCTTGTATTAGTCGGTTTTAATTAATTTTGGCGATTTAAATTTTTTCACGAAAACTTGAAAAACTACCCAAGGGTGGTCCCTTCTTACTTTTGCTCAAAAATTGGCTTTGAAATGATTTTCTGAAGAAACCACAGGTTCGATTCGGGGTTTCTATACGTCACTGAAGAGATCGCTTCAAGACACTTCAGAAAATGTACTTGCGCAACCACAAATGTTAATTTTAAGCCCGTGACGCGATCGCAAAGAAAACTCGAAAATGGAAAAAATCGAAAAATCTAACTTTTTTAATAATTATCGTAGACCTTTATTAAATACCTTTTTATCATCAGAAGAACGAGATAAATTGATTGGCGTTAAAAAAATTCATCTAGAAAAATTTGCAAAAAAGTCACCATGAACTTTGTAGATTTTTTCAAAGCTGAACGAAGAATCCAAATCGAACGCGGTTTTTGAATCTGTGCTCCTTGGGTACTAATTAGTAGGATTCAATTTTGGGAGATTTTTAATTTTTGACGAAAACTTGAAAAACTACTCACTTCTTACTTTTGCTCAAAAATTGACTTTGAATTGATTTCCTGAAAAAAACATTGATTCGATTCGGAGTTTCTATACGTTATTGTAAAGATCTCATCAAGACCCTTCAAAATGTGTACTTGCGCAAAAACAAATGGCAATTTGAAGCCTTTGGCGCGATCGCAAAGAAAACTCGAAAATAGAAAAAATCGAGAAAACTAACTTTTTTAATAATCATCGTAGACATTAGTGTAATACCTTATTATTCTCTCATCAGAAGAACGAGTTAAATTGATTGGCGTTAAAAAAATTCATCTAGAAAAATTTTCAAAAAAGTTGGCAAGTCACCATGAACTTTGTGGATTTTTTTAAACTTTGAACGGCCATAACGGCTGAACGAAGAATCCAAATCGAACGCGGTTTTCAAATCTGTGCTCCTTGGGTGCTAATTAGTAGGGTTCAATAAAAATTGGCGATTTTTAATTTTTGACAAAAACCTGAAAAATTACTCTTACTTTAGCTCAAAAATTGTCTTTGAAATGATTTCCTGAAAAAACCATTGATTCGATTCGGAGTTTCTATAAGTTATTGTAAAGATCTCATCAATACCCTTCAAAAAGTGTACTTGCGCAAAAACAAATGTCAATTTGAAGCCCTTGGCTCATTTGCAAAGAAAACTTGAAAATGTGAAAAATCGGAAAAATGTACTACAAATGAATGCAAATTAGCACTCAATGTTTTTGTGTTAATTAAATGTTTTTTTTTTTATGTCACTAGCAAAAACAAATGTCAATTTGAAGCCCCTGACGCCTTCGCAAAGAAAACTTGAAAATGTGAAAAATCGGAAAAATGTACTACAAATGAATTCAAATTAGCACTCAATGTTTTTGTGTTTTTATATCACTTTCTTTTAACGTTCTTTTGATTTCAGATAATAAATAATCACTAAAGTTTGAGCACGCAACTCCATCATCACAATGTGGGTGCTTCTGTTGACAAGTCTACTGATTGTATCTGCAAATGGATTGAATTTAACTGGAGAGCACATATGCCAGAAGGAAGAAAGGTAATCATTTATAATTATAACTCATAAATCCACCGATAAAATACAATCCGAACAAGACTGGGTTTAGAAAGCCGCGCACAAAATAAACGAGTTTTCGTGGAGAAAATAGTTGTGTCTGCGATTACAAATAACATCACCATTGTACAAATTTTAAATTGGTGGTAATTTAACATAAAACCACTTTCGGCCTTTTACACCTCTGGTTGTCATAAACAGCAGCCTACGTTATGGTTAAAATATTGTTTAATTTCAAGTTGCTTGAATATTAATGTTCATTAAGCCTTATTTTTGTTTAATTTTGGAAGCACTGGCCAAAAAACGCCAAAAAAATGGCGCTTATCTTTATCGAAGAGACTCGACAAAAAATCTCAACAGCACGATCGCGCCGCTTGGGACTCGAAGATTACACCATGCCTTAAAAATGGTAATTCTTGCGTTTGATTTTGATTATCTATTAAAATAGATTATTAACATGGTTTGATTTTTTTATAATATTAAAGCCCGATTATTCACCAATAATGTTGTTAATGTTGTTAAGGCTGAAAGTCAATTTAAAAAAATAAACTATTTTTTCTTCGATTTTAAGAGCCTTAAAAATCATAATTCTTTCGTTACGATAAATTACTTATTCTAACCATTGCGTGGAGTGTAGTAATCAACAACACCCTGTAGAATAATTAGTCGCCACTGTTCAACTGAAGTTAGCTGTTTACTAAAATTGTTAATAAAAAGATCGTTGTCATGGTGAAGGTAAATAAATTTTTAACCATTTGCAAATTTTGTTTGTCCGCCGTTTTAAATGCACCTTTTCATACATGAGTTGAATTATCAACGATTAACAATTTGTATCGATAAAACTTACGTAACATTAGATGCGTCAGAAAAATTTCCCATTTATTTCAAACGCTTTAAAAGAAAGTCACGCGTACTTAAATTTCTTCGCCTCGGCGACCGTAACACGCACGCGAAATGTGGCAAATTGGTGAACACAACGGCCATCTTAATCGTCACTATCGTGTACATGTGACATCAAATTACACGTTCGTGCAGGAAGTATGATAATTTATATTTTTTGATTGATCGCAATTCCGAAGCGCAGCGCAGCGCCGAGCGAGAAATTTAATGAAACGAGCCGAGCGTGAAATTTCAAAACGGTGCCCCCAAGGATAAGAATTTTAGAAAATGCCTCATTCAGTCTTATAATCACGTCCGCAATTAATGATTGTGATTAGTGTTCTGTAGTCAATGTCACGGTGATCGACTTGGAAAGATATTTCGTAATTGGAGAAACGGCGAATCATGCGTAACGGCGTTTGTTGTATTTATAAAAATGGTGATGTGGCCATCATGTTACTTTCTCCGACTTGATGGTTTTATTAATATAATTTATTTTCAATTTAAATCATATTTTAAATGTACATCGAGCGGATGAAACTGACGTTTAAAACGTCAAAATTATGATGGAAAAATTATCTTTCAAATTCAAAAACTCAGTTTACTTAAAAACTAAAGGGATTAAAAAAAACTTATTCTTTATAAATTGTTCATTTTGGCATTCTCTACAATTATTATTAACATAAATTTGCTGTAACCATTATTGTTTTATAATTATAAACCAAAAATTAGAAAAAAAAATAATAATCATTTTTTTCTCGAATAAGAATGATTTTATGAAAAATGGTTTTAAGCAAAAGATGTTCATTTATTTGTTGTCTTCAATGTTTGTTTGAATTTTTTTGTGATATTTTTCATATTTAAGAAAATATTGGCAAAAAACAAAAAACAGTTAAGGTAAACGCCCACTTCCGGTGTACAAAATTTTACCAAAAGCTTTTCAGTTCTTCAGATTATCAAATAAGATGGATGTTCAAAGTTTCACATCAATTGCTCTATTAGTTTTTGAGGTACTCACACACGCACAGACACAGACAAAAAATTTTTTTCAAGAAATTGTTGAAATGGCATCTAGGGACCCCAAAACGGATATTTCCGTAAAAAAAAATTGTCAAAAAAAATCACGATCACAATACTTTCTCGTACTTCGTAATAGAGAAAGTAAAAATGGTGATGTGGCCATGATGTTACTTTCTCAGATTTTTTTTCAATGTTTTATTGTTACTCTGGCTTGTCGCTCATCTTCCTACTGTTTTTGGTACATAAACAACTGTCAATGCCTTTGGAGTAAATATGCATTAAATTTTGATCTATGGAGAAAAAATGTATTCACTTAAAATTTTTTAACAAATCGCCGTTTGAAAGCTGAAAGCATCGATCAAACCATTTTTCAGCACTGAACGCGAACGGCGAACAGTGTGTCGCAACCGTAAATACCATAGCAGCTCCGAGGCCTCAATTCCCTTATAAGCAAAAATAAACAAACTTTTACTTTCATAGTGGGCAAATGCAGTCTTTGCGGACGATCAGATACTCCTCGGCGATCTCGAGACCGGATTTCTTCCGGCTCGCTTCCCTCACCATCCGCTCCTTCGGCGTGACCCACATCCTACCACTTACTCATTCGGAACATACCACGTCTTCGAAACACGTACGATAATTGTAAAACCGTCTTTCCGGATTAATTTCGAATATTTATACCGTCATCTACATAGAATGGATTAGAAAATGAAGATGATTATCAAATTTGCATATTGGGTTGTTGTATTTGGTTGTTAGGTGTTCAAATCGCGCGGAGAAATACGATTTATTTTGAAAAATGCTCAATTATTGAACGCAATAAAAAATGCATGTTTAACAACGAACAGTTATAACCCATAAAAAAAATTGTTGGAAGTTAAGAAGTTGATTATATTCTTAAAATATAATAATGTGGGAGTTGTGTTGAATTATTTCAGAATTTTTAAACAATTTCTACTATTTTTTTATTTATTTTGAAAAATGCTCAATTTTGAACGCAATTAAAAAATACATGTTTAACAACGAACAGTTATAACCCATAAAAAAATTGTTGGAATTGAAAAAGTTGATTATATTCTTAAAATATAATAATGTGGGAGTTGTGTTGAATTATTTCAGAATTTTTAAACAAATTCTACTATTTTTTATTTATTTTAGAAAATGCTCAATTTTGAACGCTATTAAAAAATGCATGATTAACTATGAACAGTTATAACCCATTCAAAAATTATTGAAATTAAAGAAGTTGATTATATTCTCAAAATATAATAACGTGGGAGTTGTGTTGAATTATTTCAGAATTTTTAAACAATTTCTACTATTTTTTATTTATTTTAGAAAATGCTCAATTTTGAACGCAATTAAAAAATACATGTTTAACAAAAAACAGTTGTAACCAGTGGCTGCTCGTGGAACATGTCGATGGCAAAGCCACTTATACAATATACCCTACCCCCTCTTTTTTGAAGAAAGAAAGAACGATTTCCTAGATCAAAGTAACTGGCAAAAAAATGTTTTAAGAATTAATTAAAAAATCTTGTTGAGTTTGAGCCATGGCTCCTTGACGAGCCGCCCCTGGCAGGAAACATCATTTCGATGTTGAAACTTCTAATTGAAAAAAAAATTATTCAAAATAGCAATCTTATTGATAAAGGCCTCCTCTAATGTAAATTAACAAACACTGCAATGTGTTCTGTTTCAAGATCTAAATCTCCCTAATGGATTATCTTAAAAAATAAAAAATCTCCCGGTGAAAACTTCACAAGTTATACAAACACAATCACTTTAACCACTTAAATCACCAGCTGCAATTGCTTAATTCTTATTTAATGCCTCTACCATTACCGTATCAATACATCCTACTTTCAAAATCGGCCCGCAGAAGAAAAATAAACCTCTTAAACTGGCACGCACCAATTATCCTCTCCGAGGAACTGTCGCTGGCTGCAAGGTCATCTAGGTAAAATTACGATGTGATTTAGTTTTGCTTAAATGGAAGAAGTAGATTCAGCCAGACACTGTTTCATTACACAATGATTTTTAAATTGAAACTAAATTACTCTTTATCCGATCGCAAATCTTAATGATACAACATCATGTATGTGTAAATGACACGAATAAATTATTATTATTATTATTATTAAATTGATACTAAATTACTCTGCAAATCTTAATGGTGCGACATCATGTACTCGCAGAAGGAGTTGCTGTTAAGGTCCGGCATTCCGGTTTCACTTTCAAATTTATCACCCAATGTAACTTCACAGAATCTTGAAGCAGACGGTAATGATTATTTTTTTTTTTACCTGACGCATTGTTAATAAATTTATTTACTAAGGGACCGGTTCTGTTGTTCTTTGTATTGGTTTGTGGATTTAACCTTTTGGGAAATTTTGGCCTTCGAATAATTACGAATAATTTCACCATATAAATTGAAAAAACCTTACTTGTTGCAGATGCATTTATTACAATTATAAAAATTATTGCTGCTTCCCCATCGTTATCTTAAATAGCAAAAAAATTAGCTAGTCACCATGAACATTTTTGAAAATTTACGAAAATAATTGATTTTTCAGACTTTGATCGGCCGTAGCGGCCAAACGAAAACTCCAAATTGAACGCGGTTTGCAAATCTGGGCTCCTCGTACGTCAATTATTCGGATTAGAGATTTTCAATTTTTGATAAAAACACGAAAAAAAGACATGAGAAAACCCCTTGGAAATTTGTAAAAAAATGCAACTTTCTTAATAATCATCGTAGACTATTGAATTTAACTTTTATGTCATCAGAAAAACGAGAGAAATTGATTTCCGTTAAAAGATTTGAGCTAACTTCAATGGCAAAAAAAATAGTCAGTCACAGTGAACATTTTTGAAAATTTACGAAAATAATTGATTTTTCAGACTTTGATCGGCCGTAGCGGCCAAACTAAAACTCCAAATTGAACGCGGTTTGCAAATCTGAGCTCCTCGTACGTCAATTATTCGGATTAGAGATTTTCAATTTTTGATAAAAACACGAAAAAAAGACATGAGAAAACCCCTTGGAAATTTGTAAAAAAATGCAACTTTCTTAATAATCATCGTAGACTATTGAATTTAACTTTTATTTCATCAGAAAAACGAGAGAAATTGATTTCCGTTAAAAGATTTGAGCTAACTTCAATGGCAAAAAAAAATAGTCAGTCACAGTGAACATTTTTGAAAATTTACGAAAATAATTGATTTTTCAGACTTTGATCGGCCGTAGCGGCCAAACGAAAACTCCAAATTGAACGCGGTTTGCAAATCTGAGCTCCTCGTACGTCAATTAGTCGGATTAGAGATTTTTATTTTTGATGAAAACACGAAAAAAAGACATGAGTAAACCCCTAGGAAATTTGTAAAAAAATGCAACTTTCTTAATAATCATCGTAGACTATTGAATTTAACTTTTTTTTCATCAGAAAAACGAGAGAAATTGATTGCCGTTAAAAGATTTGAGCTAACTTCAATGGCAAAAAAATTAGTCAGTCACAGTGAACATTTTTGAAAATTTACGAAAATAATTGATTTTTAAGACTTTGATCGGCCGTAGCGGCCAAACTAAAACTCCAAATTAAACGCGGTTTGCAAATCTGAGCTCCTCGTACGTCAATTAGCCGGATTAGAGATTTTTATTTTTTGATGAAAACACGAAAAAAAGACATGAGTAAACCCCTAGGAAATTTGTAAAAAAATGCAACTTTCTTAATAATCATCGTAGACTATTGAATTTAACTTTTTTTTCATCAGAAAAACGAGAGAAATTGATTGCCGTTAAAAGATTTGAGCTAACTTCAATGGCAAAAAAATTAGTCAGTCACAGTGAACATTTTTGAAAATTTACGAAAATAATTGATTTTTCAGAATTTGATCGGCCGTAGCGGCCAAACGAAAACTCCAAATTGAACGCGGTTTGCAAATCTGAGCTCCTCGTACGTCAATTAGCCGGATTAGAGATTTTTATTTTTTGATGAAAACACGAAAAAAAGACCCCTAGGATATTTGTAAAAAAATGCAACTTTCTTAATAATCATCGTAGACTATTGAATTTAACTTTTTTTTCATCAGAAAAACGAGAGAAATTGATTGCCGTTAAAAGATTTGAGCTAACTTCAATGGCAAATAAATTAGTCAGTCACAGTGAACATTTTTGAAAATTTACGAAAATAATTGATTTTTCAGACTTTGATCGGCCGTAGCGGCCAAACGAAAACTCCAAATTGAACGGGGTTTGCAAATCTGAGCTCCTCGTACGTCAATTAGCCGGATTAGAGGCTTTTATTTTTTGATGAAAACACGAAAAAAAGGCATGAGTGAACCCCTTGGAAATTTGTAAAAAAATGCAACTTTCTTAATTATCATCGTAGACTGTTGAATTTGACTTTTTTTTCATCAGAAAAACGAGAGAAATTGATTGACGTTAAAAGATTTGAGCTAACTTCAATGGCAAAAAAATTAGTCAGTCACAGTGAACATTTTTGAAAATTTACGAAAATAATTGATTTTTCAGACTTTGATCGGCCGTAGCGGCCAAACGAAAACTCCAAATTGAACGCGGTTTGCAAATCTGAGCTCCTCGTACGTCAATTAGTCGGATTAGAGATTTTTATTTTTTGATGAAAACACGAAAAAAAGACATGAGTAAACCCCTAGGAAATTTGTAAAAAAATGCAACTTTCTTAATAATCATCGTAGACTATTGAATTTAACTTTTTTTTCATCAGAAAAACGAGAGAAATTGATTGCCGTTAAAAGATTTGAGCTAACTTCAATGGCAAAAAAATTAGTCAGTCACAGTGAACATTTTTGAAAATTGACGAAAATAATTGATTTTTCAGACTTTGATCGGCCGTAGCGGCCAAACGAAAACTCCAAATTGAACGCGGTTTGCAAATCTGAGCTCCTCGTACGTCAATTAGTCGGATTAGAGATTTTTATTTTTTGATGAAAACACGAAAAAAAGACATGAGTAAACCCCTAGGAAATTTGTAAAAAAATGCAACTTTCTTAATAATCATCGTAGACTATTGAATTTAACTTTTTTTTCATCAGAAAAACGAGAGAAATTGATTGCCGTTAAAAGATTTGAGCTAACTTCAATGGCAAATAAATTAGTCAGTCACAGTGAACATTTTTGAAAATTTACGAAAATAATTGATTTTTCAGACTTTGATCGGCCGTAGCGGCCAAACGAAAACTCCAAATTGAACGCGGTTTGCAAATCTGAGCTCCTCGTACGTCAATTAGTCGGATCAGAGATTAATAATTTTTGATGAAATCGTGAAAAAATACATGACTAACCCCCTTGAAAAATTTGTTAAAAAATGCAACTTTCTTAATAATCATCGTAGACTATTGAATTTAACTTTATTTTCATCAGAAAGACGAGAGAAATCGATTGCCGTTAAAAAATTTCAGCTATCTTCAATAGCAAAAAAATTAGTCGGTCACCATGAACATTTTTGAAAATTTAAGAAAATAATTGATTTTTCAGACTTTGATCGGCCGTAGCGGCCAAACGAAAACTCCAAATTGAACGCGGTTTGCAAATCTGAGCTCCTCGTACGTCAATTAGTCGGATTAGAGATTAATAATTTTTGATGAAATCGTGAAAAAATACATGACTAACCCCCTTGAAAAATTTGTTAAAAAATGCAACTTTCTTAATAATCATCGTAGACTATTGAATTTAACTTTATTTTCATCAGAAAGACGAGAGAAATCGATTGCCGTTAAAAAATTTCAGCTATCTTCAATAGCAAAAAAATTAGTCGGTCACCATGAACATTTTTGAAAATTTAAGAAAATAATTGATTTTTCAGACTTTGAACGGCCGTAGCGGCCAAACGAAAACTCCAAATTGAACGCGGTTTGCAAATCTGAGCTCCTCGTACGTCAATTAGTCGGATTAGGGATTAATAATTTTTGATGAAAACACGAAAAAAATACATAACTAACCCCCTTGAAAATTTTGTAAAAAAATGCAACTTTCTTAATAATCATCGTAGACTATTGAATTTAACTTTATTTTCATCAGAAAGACCAGAGAAATCGATTGCTGTTAAAAAATTTCAGCTATCTTCAATAACAAAAAAATTAGTCAGTCACAGTGAACATTTTTGAAAATTTACGAAAATAATTGATTTTTCAGACTTTGATCGGCCGTAGCGGCCAAACGAAAACTCCAAATTGAACGCGGTTTGCAAATCTGAGCTCCTCGTACGTCAATTAGTCGGATCAGAGATTAATAATTTTTGATGAAATCGTGAAAAAATACATGACTAACCCCCTTGAAAAATTTGTTAAAAAATGCAACTTTCTTAATAATCATCGTAGACTATTGAATTTAACTTTATTTTCATCAGAAAGACGAGAGAAATCGATTGCCGTTAAAAAATTTCAGCTATCTTCAATAGCAAAAAAATTAGTCAGTCACAGTGAACATTTTTGAAAATTTACGAAAATAATTGATTTTTCAGACTTTGATCGGCCGTAGCGGCCAAACGAAAACTCCAAATTGAACGCGGTTTGCAAATCTGAGCTCCTCGTACGTCAATTAGTCGGATTAGAGATTAATAATTTTTGATGAAAACACGAAAAAAATTCATGACTAACCCCCTTGAAAATTTTGTAAAAAAATGCAACTTTCTTAATAATCATCGTAGACTATTGAATTTAACTTTATTTTCATCAGAAAGACGAGAGAAATCGATTGCCGTTAAAAAATTTCAGCTATCTTCAATAGCAAAAAAATTAGTTGGTCACCATGAACATTTTTGAAAATTTAAGAAAATAATTGATTTTTCAGACTTTGATCGGCCGTAGCGGCCAAACGAAAACTCCAAATTGAACGCGGTTTGCAAATCTGAGCTCCTCGTACGTCAATTAGTCGGATTAGTGATTAATAATTTTAGATAAAATCGTGAAAAAATACATGACTAACCCCCTTGAAAAATTTGTTAAAAAATGCAACTTTCTTAATAATCATCGTAGACTATTGAATTTAACTTTATTTTCATCAGAAAGACGAGAGAAATCGATTGCCGTTAAAAAATTTCAGCTATCTTCAATAGCAAAAAAATTAGTCGGTCACCATGAACATTTTTGAAAATTTAAGAAAATAATTGATTTTTCAGACTTTGATCGGCCGTAGCGGCCAAACGAAAACTCCAAATTGAACGCGGTTTGCAAATCTGAGCTCCTCGTACGTCAATTAGTCGGATTAGAGATTAATAATTTTTGATGAAAACACGAAAAAAATACATGACTAACCCCCTTGAAAATTTTGTAAAAAAATGCAACTTTCTTAATAATCATCGTAGACTATTGAATTTAACTTTATTTTCATCAGAAAGACCAGAGAAATCGATTGCTGTTAAAAAATTTCAGCTATCTTCAATAGCAAAAAAATTAGTCAGTCACAGTGAACATTTTTGAAAATTTACGAAAATAATTGATTTTTCAGACTTTGATCGGCCGTAGCGGCCAAACGAAAACTCCAAATTGAACGCGGTTTGCAAATCTGAGCTCCTCGTACGTCAATTAGTCGGATCAGAGATTAATAATTTTTGATGAAATCGTGAAAAAATACATGACTAACCCCCTTGAAAAATTTGTTAAAAAATGCAACTTTCTTAATAATCATCGTAGACTATTGAATTTAACTTTATTTTCATCAGAAAGACGAGAGAAATCGATTGCCGTTAAAAAATTTCAGCTATCTTCAATAGCAAAAAAATTAGTCAGTCACAGTGAACATTTTTGAAAATTTACGAAAATAATTGATTTTTCAGACTTTGATCGGCCGTAGCGGCCAAACGAAAACTCCAAATTGAACGAGGTTTGCAAATCTGAGCTCCTCGTACGTCAATTAGTCGGATTAGAGATTAATAATTTTTGATGAAAACACGAAAAAAATACATGACTAACCCCCTTGAAAATTTTGTAAAAAAATGCAACTTTCTTAATAATCATCGTAGACTATTGAATTTAACTTTATTTTCATCAGAAAGACGAGAGAAATCGATTGCCGTTAAAAAATTTCAGCTATCTTCAATAGCAAAAAAATTAGTCAGTCACAGTGAACATTTTTGAAAATTTACGAAAATAATTGATTTTTCAGACTTTGATCGGCCGTAGCGGCCAAACGAAAACTCCAAATTGAACGCGGTTTGCAAATCTGAGCTCCTCGTACGTCAATTAGTCGGATCAGAGATTAATAATTTTTGATGAAATCGTGAAAAAATACATGACTAACCCCCTTGAAAAATTTGTTAAAAAATGCAACTTTCTTAATAATCATCGTAGACTATTGAATTTAACTTTATTTTCATCAGAAAGACGAGAGAAATCGATTGCCGTTAAAAAATTTCAGCTATCTTCAATAGCAAAAAGTGAACATTTTTGAAAATTTACGAAAATAATTGTTTTTTCAGACTTTGATCGGCCGTAGCGGCCAAACGAAAACTCCAAATTGAACGCGGTTTGCAAATCTGAGCTCCTCGTACGTCAATTAGTCGCATTAGAGATTAATAATTTTTGATGAAAACACGAAAAAAATACATGACTAACCCCCTTGAAAATTTTGTAAAAAAATGCAACTTTCTTAATAATCATCGTAGACTATTGAATTTAACTTTATTTTCATCAGAAAGACGAGAGAAAGCGATTGCCGTTAAAAAATTTCCGCAATCTTCAATAGCAAAAAAATTAGTCAGTCACAGTGAACATTTTTGAAAATTTACGAAAATAATTGATTTTTCAGACTTTGATCGGCCGTAGCGGCCAAACGAAAACTCCAAATTGAACGCGGTTTGCAAATCTGAGCTCCTCGTACGTCAATTAGTCGGATCAGAGATTAATAATTTTTGATGAAATCGTGAAAAAATACATGACTAACCCTTGAAAAATTTGTTAAAAAATGCAACTTTCTTAATAATCATCGTAAACTATTGAATTTAACTTTATTTTCATCAGAAAGACGAGAGAAATCGATTGCCGTTAAAAAATTTCAGCTATCTTCAATAGCAAAAAAATTAGACGGTCACCATGAACATTTTTGAAAATTTAAGAAAATAATTGATTTTTCAGACTTTGATCGGCCGTAGCGGCCAAACGAAAACTCCAAATTGAACGCGGTTTGCTAATCTGAGCTCCTCGTACGTCAATTAGTCGGATTAGAGATTAATAATTTTTGATGAAAACACGAAAAAAATACATGACTAACCCCCTTGAAAATTTTGTAAAAAAATGCAACTTTCTTAATAATCATCGTAGACTATTGAATTTAACTTTATTTTCATCAGAAAGACCAGAGAAATCGATTGCTGTTAAAAAATTTCAGCTATCTTCAATAGCAAAAAAATTAGTCAGTCACAGTGAACATTTTTGAAAATTTACGAAAATAATTGATTTTTCAGACTTTGATCGGCCGTAGCGGCCAAACGAAAACTCCAAATTGAACGCGGTTTGCAAATCTGAGCTCCTCGTACGTCGATTAGTCGGATCAGAGATTAATAATTTTTGATGAAATCGTGAAAAAATACATGACTAACCCCCTTGAAAAATTTGTTAAAAAATGCAACTTTCTTAATAATCATCGTCGACTATTGAATTTAACTTTATTTTCATCAGAAAGACGAGAGAAATCGATTGCCGTTAAAAAAATTTCAGCTATCTTCAATAGCAAAAAAATTAGTCAGTCACAGTGAACATTTTTGAAAATTTACGAAAATAATTGATTTTTCAGACTTTGATCGGCCGTAGCGGCCAAACGAAAACTCCAAATTGAACGCGGTTTGCAAATCTGAGCTCCTCGTACGTCAATTAGTCGGATTAGAGATTAATAATTTTTGATGAAAACACGAAAAAAATACATGACTAACCCCCTTGAAAATTTTGTAAAAAAATGCAACTTTCTTAATAATCATCGTAGACTATTGAATTTAACTTTATTTTCATCAGAAAGACGAGAGAAATCGATTGCCGTTAAAAAATTTCCGCAATCTTCAATAGCAAAAAAATTAGTCAGTCACAGTGAACATTTTTGAAAATTTACGAAAATAATTGATTTTTCAGACTTTGATCGGCCGTAGCGGCCAAACGAAAACTCCAAATTGAACGCGGTTTGCAAATCTGAGCTCCTCGTACGTCAATTAGTCGGATCAGAGATTAATAATTTTTGATGAAATCGTGAAAAAATACATGACTAACCCTTGAAAAATTTGTTAAAAAATGCAACTTTCTTAATAATCATCGTAGACTATTGAATTTAACTTTATTTTCATCAGAAAGACGAGAGAAATCGATTGCCGTTAAAAAATTTCAGCTATCTTCAATAGCAAAAAAATTAGACGGTCACCATGAACATTTTTGAAAATTTAAGAAAATAATTGATTTTTCAGACTTTGATCGGCCGTAGCGGCCAAACGAAAACTCCAAATTGAACGCGGTTTGCTAATCTGAGCTCCTCGTACGTCAATTAGTCGGATTAGAGATTAATAATTTTTGATGAAAACACGAAAAAAATACATGACTAACCCCCTTGAAAATTTTGTAAAAAAATGCAACTTTCTTAATAATCATCGTAGACTATTGAATTTAACTTTATTTTCATCAGAAAGACGAGAGAAATCGATTGCCGTTAAAAAATTTCAGCTATCTTCAATAGCAAAAAAATTAGTCGGTCACCATGAACATTTTTGAAAATTTAAGAAAATAATTGATTTTTCAGACTTTGATCGGCCGTAGCGGCCAAACGAAAACTCCAAATTGAACGCGGTTTGCAAATCTGAGCTCCTCGTACGTCAATTAGTCGGATCAGAGATTAATAATTTTTGATGAAATCGTGAAAAAATACATGACTAACCCCCTTGAAAATTTTGTAAAAAAATGCAACTTTCTTAATAATCATCGTAGACTATTGAATTTAACTTTATTTTCATCAGAAAGACGAGAGAAATCGATTGATGTTAAAAAATTTCAGCTATCTTCAATAGCAAAAAAATTAGTCGGTCACCATGAACATTTTTGAAAATTTAAGAAAATAATTGATTTTTCAGACTTTGATCGGCCGTAGCGGCCAAACGAAAACTCCAAATTGAACGCGGTTTGCAAATCTGAGCTCCTCGTACGTCAATTAGTCGGATTAGAGATTAATAATTTTTGATGAAATCGTGAAAAAATACATGACTAACCCCCTTGAAAATTTTGTTAAAAAATGCAACTTTCTTAATAATCATCGTAGACTATTGAATTTAACTTTATTTTCATCAGAAAGACGAGAGAAATCGATTGCCGTTAAAAAATTTCAGCTATCTTCAATAGCAAAAAAATTAGTCGGTCACCATGAACATTTTTGAAAATTTAAGAAAATAATTGATTTTTCAGACTTTGATCGGCCGTAGCGGCCAAACGAAAACTCCAAATTGAACGCGGTTTGCAAATCTGAGCTCCTCGTACGTCAATTAGTCGGATCAGAGATTAATAATTTTTGATGAAATCGTGAAAAAATACATGACTAACCCCCTTGAAAATTTTGTTAAAAAATGCAACTTTCTTAATAATCATCGTAGACTATTGAATTTAACTTTATTTTCATCAGAAAGACGAGAGAAATCGATTGCCGTTAAAAAATTTCAGCTATCTTCAATAGCAAAAAAATTAGTCGGTCACCATGAACATTTTTGAAAATTTAAGAAAATAATTGATTTTTCAGACTTTGATCGGCCGTAGCGGCCAAACGAAAACTCCAAATTGAACGCGGTTTGCAAATCTGAGCTCCTCGTACGTCAATTAGTCGGATTAGAGATTAATAATTTTTGATGAAAACACGAAAAAAATACATGACTAACCCCCTTGAAAATTTTGTAAAAAAATGCAACTTTCTTAATAATCATCGTAGACTATTGAATTTACCTTTATTTTCATCAGAAAGACGAGAGAAATCGATTGCCGTTAAAAAATTTCAGCTATCTTCAATAGCAAAAAAATTAGTCGGTCACCATGAACATTTTTGAAAATTTAAGAAAATAATTGATATTTCAGACTTTGATCGGCCGTAGCGGCCAAACGAAAACTCCAAATTGAACGCGGTTTGCAAATCTGAGCTCCTCGTACGTCAATTAGTCGGATCAGAGATTAATAATTTTTGATGAAATCGTGAAAAAATACATGACTAACCCCCTTGAAAATTTTGTTAAAAAATGCAACTTTCTTAATAATCATCGTAGACTATTGAATTTAACTTTATTTTCATCAGAAAGACGAGAGAAATCGATTGCCGTTAAAAAATTTCAGCTATCTTCAATAGCAAAAAAATTAGTCAGTCACAGTGAACATTTTTGAAAATTTACGAAAATAATTGATTTTTCAGACTTTGATCGGCCGTAGCGGCCAAACGAAAACTCCAAATTGAACGCGGTTTGCAAATCTGAGCTCCTCGTACGTCAATGAGCCGGATCAGAGATTAATAATTTTTGATGAAATCGTGAAAAAATACATGACTAACCCCCTTGAAAATTTTGTTAAAAAATGCAACTTTCTTAATAATCATCGTAGACTATTGAATTTAACTTTATTTTCATCAGAAAGACGAGAGAAATCGATTGCCGTTAAAAAATTTCAGCTATCTTCAATAGCAAAAAAATTAGTCGGTCACCATGAACATTTTTGAAAATTTAAGAAAATAATTGATTTTTCAGACTTTGATCGGCCGTAGCGGCCAAACGAAAACTCCAAATTGAACGCGGTTTGCAAATCTGAGCTCCTCGTACGTCAATTAGTCGGATCAGAGATTAATAATTTTTGATGAAATCGTGAAAAAATACATGACTAACCCCCTTGAAAATTTTGTTAAAAAATGCAACTTTCTTAATAATCATCGTAGACTATTGAATTTAACTTTATTTTCATCAGAAAGACGAGAGAAATCGATTGCCGTTAAAAAATTTCAGCTATCTTCAATAGCAAAAAAATTAGTCGGTCACCATGAACATTTTTGAAAATTTAAGAAAATAATTGATTTTTCAGACTTTGATCGGCCGTAGCGGCCAAACGAAAACTCCAAATTGAACGCGGTTTGCAAATCTGAGCTCCTCGTACGTCAATTAGATTAGTCGGATCAGAGATTAATAATTTTTGATGAAATCGTGAAAAAATACATGACTAACCCCCTTGAAAAATTTGTTAAAAAATGCAACTTTCTTAATAATCATCGTAGACTATTGAATTTAACTTTATTTTCATCAGAAAGACGAGAGAAATCGATTGCCGTTAAAAAATTTCAGCTATCTTCAATAGCAAAAAAATTAGTCGGTCACCATGAACATTTTTGAAAATTTAAGAAAATAATTGATTTTTCAGACTTTGATCGGCCGTAGCGGCCAAACGAAAACTCCAAATTGAACGCGGTTTGCAAATCTGAGCTCCTCGTACGTCAATTAGTCGGATTAGAGATTAATAATTTTTGATGAAAACACGAAAAAAATACATGACTAACCCCCTTGAAAATTTTGTAAAAAAATGCAACTTTCTTAATAATCATCGTAGACTATTGAATTTAACTTTATTTTCATCAGAAAGACGAGAGAAATCGATTGCCGTTAAAAAATTTCAGCTATCTTCAATAGCAAAAAAATTAGTCGGTCACCATGAACATTTTTGAAAATTTAAGAAAATAATTGATTTTTCAGACTTTGATCGGCCGTAGCGGCCAAACGAAAACTCCAAATTGAACGCGGTTTGCAAATCTGAGCTCCTCGTACGTCAATTAGTCGGATCAGAGATTAATAATTTTTGATGAAATCGTGAAAAAATACATGACTAACCCCTTGAAAATTTTGCTAAAAAATGCAACTTTCTTAATAATCATCGTAGACTATTGAATTTAACTTTATTTTCATCAGAAAGACGAGATAAATCGATTGCCGTTAAAAAATTTCAGCTATCTTCAATAGCAAAAAAATTAGTCAGTCACAGTGAACATTTTTAAAAACTTACGAAAATAATTGATTTTTCAGACTTTGATCGGCCGTAGCGGCCAAACAAAAACTCCAAATTGAACGCGGTTTGCAAATCTGAGCTCCTCGTACGTCAATTAGTCGGATCAGAGATTAATCATTTTTGATGAAATCGTGAAAAAATACATGACTAACCCCCTTGAAAATTTTGTTAAAAAATGCAACTTTCTTAATAATCATCGTAGACTATTGAATTTAACTTTATTTTCATCAGAAAGACGAGAGAAATCGATTGCCGTTAAAAAATTTCAGCTATCTTCAATAGCAAAAAAATTAGTCGGTCACCATGAACATTTTTGAAAATTTAAGAAAATAATTGATTTTTCAGACTTTGATCGGCCGTAGCGGCCAAACGAAAACTCCAAATTGAACGCGGTTTGCAAATCTGAGCTCCTCGTACGTCAATTAGTCGGATCAGAGATTAATAATTTTTGATGAAATCGTGAAAAAATACATGACTAACCCCTTGAAAATTTTGCTAAAAAATGCAACTTTCTTAATAATCATCGTAGACTATTGAATTTAACTTTATTTTCATCAGAAAGACGAGAGAAATCGATTGCCGTTAAAAAATTTCAGCTATCTTCAATAGCAAAAAAATTAGTCAGTCACAGTGAACATTTTTAAAAACTTACGAAAATAATTGATTTTTCAGACTTTGATCGGCCGTAGCGGCCAAACAAAAACTCCAAATTGAACGCGGTTTGCAAATCTGAGCTCCTCGTACGTCAATTAGTCGGATCAGAGATTAATCATTTTTGATGAAATCGTGAAAAAATACATGACTAACCCCCTTGAAAATTTTGTTAAAAAATGCAACTTTCTTAATAATCATCGTAGACTATTGAATTTAACTTTATTTTCATCAGAAAGACGAGAGAAATCGATTGCCGTTAAAAAATTTCAGCTATCTTCAATAGCAAAAAAATTAGTCGGTCACCATGAACATTTTTGAAAATTTAAGAAAATAATTGATTTTTCAGACTTTGATCGGCCGTAGCGGCCAAACGAAAACTCCAAATTGAACGCGGTTTGCAAATCTGAGCTCCTCGTACATCAATTAGTCGGATTAGAGATTAATAATTTTTGATGAAAACACGAAAAAAATACATGACTAACCCCCTTGAAAATTTTGTAAAAAAATGCAACTTTCTTAATAATCATCGTAGACTATTGAATTTAACTTTATTTTCATCAGAAAGACGAGAGAAATCGATTGCCGTTAAAAAATTTCAGCTATCTTCAATTGCAAAAAAATTAGTCGGTCACCATGAACATTTTTGAAAATTTAAGAAAATAATTGATTTTTCAGACTTTGATCGGCCGTTGCGGCCAAACGAAAACTCCAAATTGAACGCGGTTTGCAAATCTGAGCTCCTCGTACGTCAATTAGATTAGTCGGATCAGAGATTAATAATTTTTGATGAAATCGTGAAAAAATACATGACTAACCCCCTTGAAAAATTTGTTAAAAAATGCAACTTTCTTAATAATCATCGTAGACTATTGAATTTAACTTTATTTTCATCAGAAAGACGAGAGAAATCGATTGCCGTTAAAAAATTTCAGCTATCTTCAATAGCAAAAAAATTAGTCGGTCACCATGAACATTTTTGAAAATTTAAGAAAATAATTGATTTTTCAGACTTTGATCGGCCGTAGCGGCCAAACGAAAACTCCAAATTGAACGCGGTTTGCAAATCTGAGCTCCTCGTACATCAATTAGTCGGATTAGAGATTAATAATTTTTGATGAAAACACGAAAAAAATACATGACTAACCCCCTTGAAAATTTTGTAAAAAAATGCAACTTTCTTAATAATCATCGTAGACTATTGAATTTAACTTTATTTTCATCAGAAAGACGAGAGAAATCGATTGCCGTTAAAAAATTTCAGCTATCTTCAATTGCAAAAAAATTAGTCGGTCACCATGAACATTTTTGAAAATTTAAGAAAATAATTGATTTTTCAGACTTTGATCGGCCGTAGCGGCCAAACGAAAACTCCAAATTGAACGCGGTTTGCAAATCTGAGCTCCTCGTACGTCAATTAGTCGGATCAGAGATTAATAATTTTTGATGAAATCGTGAAAAAATACATGACTAACCCCCTTGAAAATTTTGTTAAAAAATGCAACTTTCTTAATAATCATCGTAGACTATTGAATTTAACTTTATTTTCATCAGAAAGACGAGAGAAATCGATTGCCGTTAAAAAATTTCAGCTATCTTCAATAGCAAAAAAAATAGTCGGTCACCATGAACATTTTTGAAAATTTAAGAAAATAATTGATTTTTCAGACTTTGATCGGCCGTAGCGGCCAAACGAAAACTCCAAATTGAACGCGGTTTGCAAATCTGAGCTCCTCGTACGTCAATTAGTCGGATTAGAGATTAATAATTTTTGATGAAAACACGAAAAAAATACATGACTAACCCCCTTGAAAATTTTGTAAAAAAATGCAACTTTCTTAATAATCATCGTAGACTATTGAATTTAACTTTATTTTCATCAGAAAGACGAGAGAAATCGATTGCCGTTAAAAAATTTCAGCTATCTTCAATAGCAAAAAAATTAGTCGGTCACCATGAACATTTTTGAAAATTTAAGAAAATAATTGATTTTTCAGACTTTGATCGGCCGTAGCGGCCAAACGAAAACTCCAAATTGAACGCGGTTTGCAAATCTGAGCTCCTCGTACGTCAATTAGTCGGATCAGAGATTAATAATTTTTGATGAAATCGTGAAAAAATACATGACTAACCCCTTGAAAATTTTGCTAAAAAATGCAACTTTCTTAATAATCATCGTAGACTATTGAATTTAACTTTATTTTCATCAGAAAGACGAGAGAAATCGATTGCCGTTAAAAAATTTCAGCTATCTTCAATAGCAAAAAAATTAGTCGGTCACCATGAACATTTTTGAAAATTTAAGAAAATAATTGATTTTTCAGACTTTGATCGGCCGTAGCGGCCAAACGAAAACTCCAAATTGAACGCGGTTTGCAAATCTGAGCTCCTCGTACGTCAATTAGTCGGATCAGAGATTAATAATTTTTGATGAAATCGTGAAAAAATACATGACTAACCCCCTTGAAAATTTTGCTAAAAAATGCAACTTTCTTAATAATCATCGTAGACTATTGAATTTAACTTTTTTTTCATCAGAAAAACGAGAGAAATTGATTGCCGTTAAAAGATTTGAGCTAACTTCAATGGCAAATAAATTAGTCAGTCACAGTGAACATTTTTGAAAATTTACGAAAATAATTGATTTTTCAGACTTTGATCGGCCGTAGCGGCCAAACGAAAACTTCAAATTGAACGCGGTTTGCAAATCTGAGCTCCTCGTACGTCAATTAGTCGGATTAGAGATTTTTATTTTTTGATGAAAACACGAAAAAAAGACATGAGTAAACCCCTAGGAAATTTGTAAAAAAATGCAACTTTCTTAATAATCATCGTAGACTATTGAATTTAACTTTTTTTTCATCAGAAAAACGAGAGAAATTGATTGCCGTTAAAAGATTTGAGCTAATTTCAATGGCAAAAAAATTAGTCAGTCACAGTGAACATTTTTGAAAATTTACGAAAATAATTGATTTTTAAGACTTTGATCGGCCGTAGCGGCCAAACGAAAACTCCAAATTGAACGCGGTTTGCAAATCTGAGCTCCTCGTACGTCAATTAGTCGGATTAGAGATTTTTATTTTTTGATGAAAACACGAAAAAAAGACATGAGTAAACCCCTAGGAAATTTGTAAAAAAATGCAACTTTCTTAATAATCATCGTAGACTATTGAATTTAACTTTTTTTTCATCAGAAAAACGAGAGAAATTGATTGCCGTTAAAAGATTTGAGCTAACTTCAATGGCAAAAAAATTAGTCAGTCACAGTGAACATTTTTGAAAATTTACGAAAATAATTGATTTTTAAGACTTTGATCGGCCGTAGCGGCCAAACGAAAACTCCAAATTGAACGCGGTTTGCAAATCTGAGCTCCTCGTACGTCAATAAGCCGGATTAGAGATTTTTATTTTTTGATGAAAACACGAAAAAAAGACATGAGTAAACCCCTAGGAAATTTGTAAAAAAATGCAACTTTCTTAATAATCATCGTAGACTATTGAATTTAACTTTTTTTTCATCAGAAAAACGAGAGAAATTGATTGCCGTTAAAAGATTTGAGCTAACTTCAATGGCAAAAAAATTAGTCAGTCACAGTGAACATTTTTGAAAATTTACGAAAATAATTGATTTTTCAGACTTTGATCGGCCGTAGCGGCCAAACGAAAACTCCAAATTGAACGCGGTTTGCAAATCTGAGCTCCTCGTACGTCAATTAGCCGGATTAGAGATTTTTATTTTTTGATGAAAACACGAAAAAAAGACATGAGTAACCTTTAGGAAATTTGTAAAAAAATGCAACTTTCTTAATAATCATCGTAGACTATTGAATTTAACTTTTTTTTCATCAGAAAAACGAGAGAAATTGATCGCCGTTAAAAGATTTGAGCTAACTTCAATGGCAAATAAATTAGTCAGTCACAGTGAACATTTTTGAAAATTTACGGAAATAATTGATTTTTAAGACTTTGATCGGCCGTAGCGGCCAAACGAAAACTCCAAATTGAACGCGGTTTGCAAATCTGAGCTCCTCGTACGTCAATTAGCCGGATTAGAGATTTTTATTTTTTGATGAAAACACGAAAAAAAGACCCCTAGGAAATTTGTAAAAAAATGCAACTTTCTTAATAATCATCGTAGACTATTGAATTTAACTTTTTTTTCATCAGAAAAACGAGAGAAATTGATTGCCGTTAAAAGATTTGAGCTAACTTCAATGGCAAAAAAAATTAGTCAGTCACAGTGAACATTTTTGAAAATTTACGAAAATAATTGATTTTTAAGACTTTGATCGGCCGTAGCGGCCAAACGAAAACTCCAAATTGAACGCGGTTTGCAAATCTGAGCTCCTCGTACGTCAATTAGCCGGATTAGAGATTTTTATTTTTTGATGAAAACACGAAAAAAAGACATGAGTAAACCCCTAGGAAATTTGTAAAAAAATGCAACTTTCTTAATAATCATCGTAGACTATTGAATTTAACTTTTTTTTCATCAGAAAAACGAGAGAAATTGATTGCCGTTAAAAGATTTGAGCTAACTTCAATGGCAAAAAAATTAGTCAGTCACAGTGAACATTTTTGAAAATTTACGAAAATAATTGATTTTTCAGACTTTGATCGGCCGTAGCGGCCAAACGAAAACTCCAAATTGAACGCGGTTTGCAAATCTGAGCTCCTCGTACGTCAATTAGCCGGATTAGAGATTTTTATTTTTTGATGAAAACACGAAAAAAAGACATGAGTAAACCCCTAGGAAATTTGTAAAAAAATGCAACTTTCTTAATAATCATCGTAGACTATTGAATTTAACTTTTTTTTCATCAGAAAAACGAGAGAAATTGATTGCCGTTAAAAGATTTGAGCTAACTTCAATGGCAAAAAAATTAGTCAGTCACAGTGAACATTTTTGAAAATTTACGAAAATAATTGATTTTTAAGACTTTGATCGGCCGTAGCGGCCAAACGAAAACTCCAAATTGAACGCGGTTTGCAAATCTGAGCTCCTCGTACGTCAATAAGCCGGATTAGAGATTTTTATTTTTTGATGAAAACACGAAAAAAAGACATGAGTAAACCCCTAGGAAATTTGTAAAAAAATGCAACTTTCTTAATAATCATCGTAGACTATTGAATTTAACTTTTTTTTCATCAGAAAAACGAGAGAAATTGATTGCCGTTAAAAGATTTGAGCTAACTTCAATGGCAAAAAAATTAGTCAGTCACAGTGAACATTTTTGAAAATTTACGAAAATAATTGATTTTTCAGACTTTGATCGGCCGTAGCGGCCAAACGAAAACTCCAAATTGAACGCGGTTTGCAAATCTGAGCTCCTCGTACGTCAATTAGCCGGATTAGAGATTTTTATTTTTTGATGAAAACACGAAAAAAAGACATGAGTAACCTTTAGGAAATTTGTAAAAAAATGCAACTTTCTTAATAATCATCGTAGACTATTGAATTTAACTTTTTTTTCATCAGAAAAACGAGAGAAATTGATCGCCGTTAAAAGATTTGAGCTAACTTCAATGGCAAATAAATTAGTCAGTCACAGTGAACATTTTTGAAAATTTACGAAAATAATTGATTTTTCAGACTTTGATCGGCCGTAGCGGCCAAACGAAAACTCCAAATTGAACGCGGTTTGCAAATCTGAGCTCCTCGTACGTCAATTAGCCGGATTAGAGATTTTTATTTTTTGATGAAAACACGAAAAAAAGACCCCTAGGAAATTTGTAAAAAAATGCAACTTTCTTAATAATCATCGTAGACTATTGAATTTAACTTTTTTTTCATCAGAAAAACGAGAGAAATTGATTGCCGTTAAAAGATTTGAGCTAACTTCAATGGCAAATAAATTAGTCAGTCACAGTGAACATTTTTGAAAATTTACGAAAATAATTGATTTTTCAGACTTTGATAGGCCGTAGCGGCCAAACGAAAACTTCAAATTGAACGCGGTTTGCAAATCTGAGCTCCTCGTACGTCAATTAGTCGGATTAGAGATTTTTATTTTTTGATGAAAACACGAAAAAAAGACATGAGTAAACCCCTAGGAAATTTGTAAAAAAATGCAACTTTCTTAATAATCATCGTAGACTATTGAATTTAACTTTTTTTTCATCAGAAAAACGAGAGAAATTGATTGCCGTTAAAAGATTTGAGCTAACTTCAATGGCAAATAAATTAGTCAGTCACAGTGAACATTTTTGAAAATTTACGAAAATAATTGATTTTTCAGACTTTGATCGGCCGTAGCGGCCAAACGAAAACTCCAAATTGAACGCGGTTTGCAAATCTGAGCTCCTCGTACGTCAGTTAGTCGGATTAGAGATTTTTATTTTTTGATGAAAACACGAAAAAAAGACATGAGTAAACCCCTAGGAAATTTGTAAAAAAATGCAACTTTCTTAATAATCATCGTAGACTATTGAATTTAACTTTTTTTTCATCAGAAAAACGAGAGAAATTGATTGCCGTTAAAAGATTTGAGCTAACTTCAATGGCAAAAAAATTAGTCAGTCACAGTGAACATTTTTGAAAATTTACGAAAATAATTGATTTTTAAGACTTTGATCGGCCGTAGCGGCCAAACGAAAACTCCAAATTGAACGCGGTTTGCAAATCTGAGCTCCTCGTACGTCAATTAGCCGGATTAGAGATTTTTATTTTTTGATGAAAACACGAAAAAAAGACATGAGTAAACCCCTAGGAAATTTGTAAAAAAATGCAACTTTCTTAATAATCATCGTAGACTATTGAATTTAACTTTTTTTTCATCAGAAAAACGAGAGAAATTGATTGCCGTTAAAAGATTTGAGCTAACTTCAATGGCAAAAAAATTAGTCAGTCACAGTGAACATTTTTGAAAATTTACGAAAATAATTGATTTTTCAGACTTTGATCGGCCGTAGCGGCCAAACGAAAACTCCAAATTGAACGCGGTTTGCAAATCTGAGCTCCTCGTACGTCAATTAGCCGGATTAGAGATTTTTATTTTTTGATGAAAACACGAAAAAAAGACATGAGTAAACCCCTAGGAAATTTGTAAAAAAATGCAACTTTCTTAATAATCATCGTAGACTATTGAATTTAACTTTTTTTTCATCAGAAAAACGAGAGAAATTGATCGCCGTTAAAAGATTTGAGCTAACTTCAATGGCAAATAAATTAGTCAGTCACAGTGAACATTTTTGAAAATTTACGAAAATAATTGATTTTTCAGACTTTGATCGGCCGTAGCGGCCAAACGAAAACTTCAAATTGAACGCGGTTTGCAAATCTGAGCTCCTCGTACGTCAATTAGTCGGATTAGAGATTTTTATTTTTTGATGAAAACACGAAAAAAAGACATGAGTAAACCCCTAGGAAATTTGTAAAAAAATGCAACTTTCTTAATAATCATCGTAGACTATTGAATTTAACTTTTTTTTCATCAGAAAAACGAGAGAAATTGATTGCCGTTAAAAGATTTGAGCTAACTTCAATGGCAAATAAATTAGTCAGTCACAGTGAACATTTTTGAAAATTTACGAAAATAATTGATTTTTAAGACTTTGATCGGCCGTAGCGGCCAAACGAAAACTCCAAATTGAACGCGGTTTGCAAATCTGAGCTCCTCGTACGTCAATTAGCCGGATTAGAGATTTTTATTTTTTGATGAAAACACGAAAAAAAGACATGAGTAAACCCCTAGGAAATTTGTAAAAAAATGCAACTTTCTTAATAATCATCGTAGACTATTGAATTTAACTTTTTTTTCATCAGAAAAACGAGAGAAATTGATCGCCGTTAAAAGATTTGAGCTAACTTCAATGGCAAATAAATTAGTCAGTCACAGTGAACATTTTTGAAAATTTACGAAAATAATTGATTTTTCAGACTTTGATCGGCCGTAGCGGCCAAACGAAAACTTCAAATTGAACGCGGTTTGCAAATCTGAGCTCCTCGTACGTCAATTAGTCGGATTAGAGATTTTTATTTTTTGATGAAAACACGAAAAAAAGACATGAGTAAACCCCTAGGAAATTTGTAAAAAAATGCAACTTTCTTAATAATCATCGTAGACTATTGAATTTAACTTTTTTTTCATCAGAAAAACGAGAGAAATTGATTGCCGTTAAAAGATTTGAGCTAACTTCAATGGCAAATAAATTAGTCAGTCACAGTGAACATTTTTGAAAATTTACGAAAATAATTGATTTTTAAGACTTTGATCGGCCGTAGCGGCCAAACGAAAACTCCAAATTGAACGCGGTTTGCAAATCTGAGCTCCTCGTACGTCAATTAGCCGGATTAGAGATTTTTATTTTTTGATGAAAACACGAAAAAAAGACATGAGTAAACCCCTAGGAAATTTGTAAAAAAATGCAACTTTCTTAATAATCATCGTAGACTATTGAATTTAACTTTTTTTTCATCAGAAAAACGAGAGAAATTGATTGCCGTTAAAAGATTTGAGCTAACTTCAATGGCAAAAAAATTAGTCAGTCACAGTGAACA
The DNA here is from genome assembly GCA_910593695.2 of Ocypus olens. Classification (NCBI taxonomy): domain Eukaryota; kingdom Metazoa; phylum Arthropoda; class Insecta; order Coleoptera; family Staphylinidae; genus Ocypus; species Ocypus olens. Next base: position 9,406,297 of record OU343059.1, on the reverse strand, counting down.
TTTTTGAAAATTTACGAAAATAATTGATTTTTAAGACTTTGATCGGCCGTAGCGGCCAAACGAAAACTCCAAATTGAACGCGGTTTGCAAATCTGAGCTCCTCGTACGTCAATTAGCCGGATTAGAGATTTTTATTTTTTGATGAAAACACGAAAAAAAGACATGAGTAAACCCCTAGGAAATTTGTAAAAAAATGCAACTTTCTTAATAATCATCGTAGACTATTGAATTTAACTTTTTTTTCATCAGAAAAACGAGAGAAATTGATTGCCGTTAAAAGATTTGAGCTAACTTCAATGGCAAATAAATTAGTCAGTCACAGTGAACATTTTTGAAAATTTACGAAAATAATTGATTTTTCAGACTTTGATCGGCCGTAGCGGCCAAACGAAAACTTCAAATTGAACGCGGTTTGCAAATCTGAGCTCCTCGTACGTCAATTAGTCGGATTAGAGATTTTTATTTTTTGATGAAAACACGAAAAAAAGACATGAGTAGACTATTGAATATACCTTTTTTTCATCAGAAAGACGAGAGAAATTGGTTGCCGTTAAAAAATTTCAGCTATCTTCAAGAGCAAAAAAATAGCGTGTCACCATGAACATGTTAAATCACAGAAAGGTTATACATTTCAAGCTTCAATTAACGTGATTTTGTTATCGTATAAACAAGGAGTTGTAACGTAATTAGCGGTTACTATTACCCTTGTTATTATGTACCTTGTATTCTAGTAATGAATGTAATAGTATGAAATAAAGCGTATCTGGCAAAAAAGAAAGTTCCAGACATTCCAATGAAAACCAAAATAATGTTCATTGATTAGCATTAGCATGTTCGTGAAACGATAAGCAAACTTCAGTTTAATTAAAGCATTCCACCTGCGTGATTCTTTTACAGAACATTGATTTATCGGCCGATCGGAGCCGTGCTTTAATGAAAGTGAAAATGGGCGCACACATTTGATGTTTCTAGAGCGATACGCAGACATAAAATGCGGCACATGTACGAAGTAAAATTATAGAGCGGAAGACTTCATGTATCACTTCCTATATATACAAAACGAAAATTTATATATCAATACCCACGTATCCTTTACAGCCGCATAACTATTGTCATGTCCAGATACGGTGGTGTTATTCAATCGGTTTAAGTTAGGTCATCGGACTAATTTATTTGGATCAATTAACTTGAGATGTTGGAAAGGAGTCCGACTTGCGTAATGGTTTCGAATTTTCACGTGCGTAATTATTTGTCGATTTTTTTTTGTACCACGAGGAAGTCATGTAATATCCACAGTCGTGTGTCACATTTCAGGTACACCGTGAATGTTACGCAGAACGTCGTGAAGAATGCCACCGTCAGATCGTACGTGTGGTGCGTGGACATTCCTCCCAGATGCTCGACTTACAAAATTAACTTCAAAAACGTGAAACAAATCGTGGTAAGTGTTATAATTTCTAATGTTATTAATCCAATAATTCTGGATAAACTTTCTCTACCGTGTACTACAGAAATTGTTAATAAATTACAACGGAATTATTGAAATGATTCGGACTGAGTATTGTTAATAAATTAATTATGTAAGTAAAGACGCCAATCAAACAGAGCGTAAATCTGCGCCGAAAATTAATAGCACCGCGTGCCCAAATTTATCGATCAAATCAGCAATTCGAAATTGTGGATTAATACGACGGCGGGTAATTGATGTCGGCAACAATTCCTTTGATTAACGCAAACAGGATCTGATATTGCGAAACAATTGTCGGCCCACGAACATCGCAATTGCGTAACGCAATTGTCCACCGGTTTTTTTTTACCGGGGAATTGTTGTTGTAGGATGTCGGATTCTTGCGCTTCCGCGATGCGTTGTTTATATTTATTTATTGTTAATTTATGCGTATGCGTATCATGGAGAAATCTTCTAAGTCTAACTTAATACGTCATTAGTTTTAGCAAGATTTTTTTTTTCGGCTTTTCGCCTGCCCTTGGGTATTAACCATTAGCCATTCTTTTTATTTTTTTTATTTATTCATTTTCACTTCAGCCACCATATTACAACAAAATATTATATACAAATATAATATTGCGGTGGATGTGGGCGTCAAATTTACATATTACAAAAAAAAAATCTGCAATATTTTAATATTCTTATACGTTCTAAATGATCAATAAATAAATAATTACAGACAAACACGACAACCACAGACCCGAGAGGATTTTTTTTCCGCCCGAGGGGGAATCGAACACACTCGACGCGCGATGCAGCGCTCTAGCTTACTACACCACCAAGCTGTCCAACTAGAATCTGCCAGTGTCAATATTTTCGGTCGTCAACAGAGTTGACTGGAAAAAAAAAACTGAGCCAACCATCCGAGAAATGCATCTGTCAAATATTGACAAGATTTTTTCCCCGTATATAGTAAAAAAGGATCATTAAAATTCCACTCACACTTCTACAGATTTATAAAAATATTTCAGAAACTAACGAAATTAACGATTACTCAACCCATAGAATTGAAACTGAAAGTGAATGCAAGCTCCAGCAGTTGCACTTTATTTCAGTCCATATAAATTATGAGACTTATAATTTATTTACATACGAATCCGAAGAATCCCCATGCAATGACTTTCTAAATCCCACAGTATCATACAAAAAAAAAATCGCAATCTGTGTCCGACATTTAACTCAAAATTAATACTACGTTTACCACACGCTTTAAATTTTCTAATGAATAGATTAACAACACTCATCGTAACATCTTCATTAGTACATTTTATAATGAATAGATTAACAACACACAGTGTAACATCTGCATTAGTAAATGTCCAAATGAATACACCAACAACAGTAAATTTTATAATGAATAGATTAACAACACACACTGCAAAATCTTTATTAGTAAATTTCCTAATGAATACACTAACAACACACGGTGTAACATCTTCATTAAATTAATGCCACCGATTCTTTTTTTTTTCTTCTAATGAACAGACTAAACTGCCCATTTCCAAATTTCTATTTCAATTGCGGAATCGTGACTGGCTGGTTGAATAAATGACGGCTAATTAGAATTCCGCCGATTCACCGGCCGCACATCCTTTCATCTAACCGAAATTCGGAAATTCGAGAAATTTCTAGGCCGGTTTCTTTTCTCGACAATGAATTTTGCGTTGAGTGAAGCAACGCGTTGTACAATCGGATGTGAATTAATTAGTCGCGTGTTTGGAATGTTTCAGAAACATCTGATCTTCGATTAATCGGGAAGTGATTTACTTCCTTACATTGAAAATCTAAGGAAGCGGGAGTTATGAATATGGAATTTCACATTGGAAAGTTATTGATTATTAATTATAAAGTTTTTTTTTTAATTCAAAATTAATTGGTTTAAGAAATACTATTCAATCGAATACTTGTATTCTCTTGTTTAAAAAATGATGATGTGTATATGGTATAAAAAAGATTTTTCTGATGTTTCCCAAAACGCATTTTGCAAAGATGAAATCGTTTTTGTAAAGGTTATTAATTTAAAAGAAAATGCCAAAGTAAAATTATGCAAAAATTAGAAGAAATAACTGAGGTTAGATTATTTCAAAATCTATTGTTTCTAAAAATACACCAATTTTAGTTACAGTTGTGAAACCATTGACGGTATTTTCATTGAAAATCAAATGTTTAAAATGAGGAGGATATTAAATTAAAATTCTCAAGAAAGTCCTGCGAATAAACCTGAAAAAATCACAAAAAAGTGCGGAAAAAAACCTAAAAAGGAATTCGAAAAAAAATCTTTCAAAAGTCCTGAAAAATACTCCCAAAAAAATTCCCGCAAAATCCTGCGAAAAAGCTCCGAAAAACGTCCTAAAAATCAAGAAAAATAACCGAAAAAAAGTCTTTGAAAAGTCCTCAAAAATATTCCTGAAAACATACTCGCTGTTTTGTAAAATTCGATTTTCTTAATTTTTTCCGAAAACTACCTATAAAATAAACGAAAAATCGAAAATTGGGTTATCACTAGTTTCTTTCCATAATTTTCCAATAAAATCGCATAATTTTCCAACAAAATGCGTATTTCCTAAATTTTTCCAAAAACTTCTAAATTTGAATAAAATTTTCAGGATACATTCTAGACACATATAGCTATCAATAAATAAAATCCCGAAATAGGCCATCACTAGTTATTCTGGAATTTTCCATCAAAATCGCTGTTTTGCAAAATTCACACTTACCACCAGATTTCCCTAATTTTTCCCAAAATCCCCTTACGAATTTTAGTCGATTTTTTAGGAAACATTCTTGACATACATCGCGATAAAATAAAAGTAAAATACTAAAATAGGTCATCACTAGTTTTTCAAGAATTTCCAAAAAACAAATCGTTGTTTTGCAAAATGGGCACTTCTGACTGTATGTCCGTAATTTTCCCGAAAATTCCTCGATGAATTTTAGTCAAATTTTCAGAATACATTCTAGACCAGAATAACCATATAATAAAAGCAAAATCTAAAGATAGATTATCACTAGTTTTCCATAATTTTCCATCAAAATCGCTATTTTGCAAAGTTTGACTAAAATTCTAAATGTTTCGAAAATTCCTCGATGAAATTTAGTAAAATTTTCAGGATACATTCCAGATAAATATAGCTACGAAATAAATGCAAAACCTAAAAATAAGTCATCACTAGTTTTTCTGGAATTTTCTATCAAAATCTCTGTTTTTGCAAAATGCACATTTCCAACTAGATTTCCTACATTTTTCCAAAAACCCCAAAAGAAATTTTAGTCAAATTTTCAGGATACATTATAGACAAATATAGCCAGAAAATAAATGCAAAATCCGAAAATAGGTCATCACTAGTTTTTCCGGAATTTTCCATCAAAATCTGTTTTGCAAAAAACGCACTTCCAACTAAATTTCTAAAATTAAAAAAAAAAAACCCTAAAGGAATTTTAGTAAAATTTTCAGGACACATTCTAGATAAATACAGCTATGAAATAAATGCAAAATCCAAAAAGTTCCTAAATTTTTCCAAAAATCCCTCAAAGAATTTTATTGAAATTTTCAGGACACATTCTAGATAAATATAGCTATAACTATCCGAAAATAGGTCATCACTAGTTTTTCCAGAAATTTCCATCAAATTCTCTGTTTTGGAAAATGCGCACTTCCAACTAAATTTCCTAAAATTTTCCAAAAACCCCTCAAAGAATTTAAGTAAATATTTCAGGATATATTCTAGACAAATATAGCTATAAAATAAATGCAAAATCTAAAAGTAAGTCATCGCTAGTTTTCTGTAATTTTCCATTAAAATCGGTGTTTTACAAAATGCCCACTTTCAACTGAATTTCCTAAATATTTCCAAAAATTCCTTGATCAATTTTAGTAAAATTTTCAGGACACATTCCAGATATATAGCTATAAAATAACTGAAAATCCGAAAATAGGTCATCACTGATTTCTCCGGAATTTTCCATCAAAATCTCTGTTTTGCAAAATGCGCACTTTCAACTAAATTTCCCAATTTTGTTCTAAAATCCCCTTGATGAATTTTAATGATATTTTCAGGATACATTCTAGACTAATGTAGCTATGAAATAAATGTAAAATCCAAAAATAGGTTCTCACTAGTTTTTCCGGAATTTTCCATCAAAATCTGTTTTGCAAAATGCGCACTTCCAACAAAATTTCCTAAATTTTTCCGAAAATCCCTGTATGAATTTTAGTAAAATTTCCAGGATACATTCTAGATAAATATAGCTATAAAATAAATGCAAAGTCCGAAAATGGGTCATCACTAGTTTTTCCGGAAATTTCCATCAAGTTCTCTGTTTTGTAAAATGCGCACTTCCAACTAAATTTCCCAAATTTTTCCAAAAAACCCCTTGGTAAATTTTAATAAAATTTTCAGGATACATTCTAGACACATATAGCTATAAATTATATGTAAAATCGAAAAATAGGTCATCGAACGTTTTTCTGTAATTGTCCATCAAAAACGCTGTTTTGCAAAATGATCACTTTCAACTAAATTTCCTAAATTTTTCCAAAAACCCTTCGATGAATTTTTGTAAAATTTTCAGGATACAATCTAGACAAATGTAGCTATAAAATAAAAGCAAAATCCAAATATAGGTTATCACTAGTTTTTTCAGAATTATTCATCAAAATCGCCGTTTTGAAAAATTCGCACTTCCGATTAGATTTCCTTAATTATCCCGAAAATCCCTCTAAGAATTTTAGCACAAATTTTCAGGATACATTCTAGACAAATATAGCTATGAAATAAAAGCAAATAAAAAAATAGGTCATCACTAGTTTTTTCGGAATTTTCGATCAAAATCGCTGTTTTGCAAAATGTGCACTTCTGACTAGATTTCCTTAATTTTCCCAAAAATCCCTGGAAGAATGCTCACTTCTGACTAGATTTCCTTAGTTTTTCCGAAAATGCCTCGATAAAGTTCTTGAAAAAATTCCTGAAAAGAAAATACTAAAAAAATTCCTGAATCAAATTTCCTGAAAAAACAATATCCTCGAAAAACTGCTAAAAAAACTCCCGAAAAACAAGTCAACAAAAAAGTTTCTGAAATAGAATTTCTGGAAAAATATTTCAGAAAAAAGTTCCTGAAAAAATTTCCCTAAAAAAAATAGCTCATCATTTGTCTTTCTGGAATTTTCCATCAAAATCCCCGTTTTGCAAAATGCTCAATTCTGACTAGATTTCCTTAGTTTTTTCGAAAATCCCTCTATGAAATTCTTGAAAAGGCAATACCAAAAAAGAATTCCTGAATAAAATTTCCCGAAAAACTGCTGAAAAAAAACTCCCGAAAAACAAGTCAACAAAAAAAATTCCTAATAGAAGTTTCTGAAATAGAATTCCTGGAAAGATATTTCAGAAAAAAGTTCCTGAAGAAAAAAAAAGGTTGTTATATAAATTGTATAAAACTTTATTGTAATAGGGGTTTCCCATTTCTAAATAAATAATAATAATAATAATAATTCTTGAATAATAAGTCTTTTTTTCTGAAAACAAAAACCTCAAAAAAATCGCAGATCCTTTAATTTTTTTCGTGGAAGCAGTTAAATAATAAATTCTGTCCGTTATACTGCAACATATCATAGATGCAGATATTTAGGTTCATAATTAATTCTAAAACAATTCCGCATACTTTCGTTGACGTGAAGTTAATAGTTTAAGAAAGTCTTTGCCGGTTTTTGCGTTACTCTGATTCCCTCTTAATTGATATCACATGTTCTATTATTGGTATTTGTAGACCATAACTAATATGTCAAGTCTTATTACTACCTCTTTTCATAAATGCAGATAATTACGTCATGGAATGCGACGCAACTATTTATGCACACGCATGGCTCATGAGTAATAACTGGATCACTTTTTATTGGCTTGATGCAATTGCGGCTCGGTTAATTGATATTTTATTACAAGTTAATTATAATTCCGGATATTTTAAGTTGTATTGCTGTAAAAAAAAATTTATTGCATAAGTAGCCCCATTTAAGTGGTAAAACTACACTGCTTGCATTAGCGAGAATGACTGAAAAATGAATAACTAACATAAACTTAAATTTCGATAAATATTTAGGCAAGTACGTTGCATTATTCTATAAGCTTAAATTGGTTAAGGAAAAAAAAATACACTTAAAATTCGTGAAATTTCGACCATTTTCAAACCACCATATCTCGGCGTATTTTCAATCGATTTTGATGAAGCTTTGAGGGCGAGAAACTTTGAAGTGTCTTCTTTAAAGTCATTCATGCGGACTTAAGCGTAACCCCTTCCGGCCCCCTCTAGCGCCCCTGTGAAAAAAAAAGTTTTTTCTAGAAACCATGTCCAACTTTGACGATGTCTACGGAGTTGGAAAATTTTTATCGACTCGATCCAATGATGCACTGTAACTGATAAAAGCTTATAGTACCTACATGACATTAATATAAGTTACTCTATTATTTTGTTGTTTTAAACAGGAAGAAGAGAGGATACGACAAGTCCCAATTTGTTGCGAGGGATATGAACCAGATCCCGCGGGAGAGAAATGCGCGCCCCAGTGTAAACACTGCGTGAATGGCGTTTGCGATGATGAGCACAAGTGCTACTGCCATCCAGGATACAGAGGAGATCACTGCGAGAGAGGTAACGGTAATTTATATTGTTATTGTGTGGATTTACGGCCCATGCCCTATCTCGTTATAATTTGCATTTTGGGTCAAGTGCACGACGATATAAATCACTCCCACCGTCTTTGTTTTGCCACCATCGATCGTAAATGAAGGATCAGGGGAGCCGCAATAATAGATTACATTAATTACATAAAAGACTTTAAATGTGTATTCTTGTTGAAACGGTTATTTTTGAATTAAACGCGCGAAATGTGTGTGTTTTTTTGTTACGCATGGGAATGTCACTTTTTGTCGAGAGCGTGAGAGAATATTTTTCAGTCAATTAATGTTATTTTCATCGAAAAAATAATTTTTAATAACTTTCTTTATCACAATTTTGGCGCGAAATTCAAATTTTTAAGGTGGTAAAAGTGATTTTTAATTATTTTAACTATCTTCCACACTGTTTAAAATTCTGAAAAAAATGTATGTTATAGAATTTGGTTAAACACATTTACAGAAAAAATCTGAGACAGTCCTCGAATAATACCTTCACTGCAAAAATGAATTTTGAAAACTTTAACTTCTTTTTTCTATTTGAATTTGGCACCAAAAAAATTGAAAAAGATACTGCGAGATGTATTTTTTTTTGTTTTGGGTAGACGTGGTTTCAGCTAGATTCGTGCCATAGAAAAGGAGAAAAAAAATAAAAACGTAAAATTCACATTTTCGGTCATATCTCGACAACGAATTGCTTCAGGAGGCTGAAATTTCGAGCAATCAACGCCATTTTTAATTATCTTTCATCCAGTCATCGCGATTATTGATTTGCTTTGGGGGCACTTTTGACCATCTTATTCGTCTATACTCTTTAGACAATCGTTGATTACATTATCGAAACAATTTCTCGAACGAACATCAATGGAATATAAGAAATAAATGATGAACAGGAAATCAGTTTTGCAATTTTTCTGTAGCCATACCAAAACAGTTTCCAGAATATTGGAAATTGATGATCTGTTTCGTAATTTTTCTGCCACTTATGTAGTAATCAGATTAATATATCAGGTAAAGAAATTAACAATAATCTTTAATTGACTTCACGAATTCCGATGTTCGTTGATGCGTAATGGGAACGAATATAAAATATATTGCAGTAATGCAGGTCGATCCTTTCAAATATTCCTCCCGTGATGTGTAACGTTCGATGTATAAAATTAAGTTAACGAGTAAATACCGTAACGAAATACCTGACTGGAACGAAATTGATTAATATATTGGCGATGTAAACCTAAATAATTAAAATAAATTGAAAAACCCTCACTTATTGCAGAAGCATTAAATAAGTTCAATGAAGGAGAAAAGTAGTCTGAATTTATAAAAATTCAACCTGTTCATAATCATAAGGTGATGCTTTAAATGAAACAATTATTGTATATACAGTAGAGATGGGTAACTTATAAGTGAGTCTATTCAAACAGTAGTCAAGTAACTCATGGTTGACATGAGTTACTTGATTACAAGTTTTTGCCCATCAGTAAATTATGAATATATCGAACACGAAAAACGTTAATTTCCTATTTTTTATTATTCATCGAATAACTATGATAAAATGGAATTTTATAAAAGGATCTCAATATTTCATCAATCTTAATTTATGTTCATTCAAGGACAATGAATAAGTAGAGGGTTTCAGAAGATTAATCTATGCATACATAATAAATGTGAGTAAAATTCGATCAATACGAAGTTAGATGAAAGATTGCACATTACAGAATTCCTATTGATCAAACATTCATAATGAAACTATTCTCATGGTGGCATATTAGGAATTCCAAGGCTTAGAATTCGTCACTTATTCGGATTACAAATGAAATAGTTTTGAAAATTAACAAATGCATTTTCTCCTTAATACATAATAATACATACATCAAGATCTTTATTCAAATAAATAATAATCATACATAACATTTTAATACATAAATAGCTGTCTGGGCTATCGACCATCGTCTTTCTGCCCTAAATAATAATAATTAATGAAAAATATACACGAGTGGCATTTACCCTTAATAAGTAATACCAACACTGAATGTAAAATATCTTTTCACGATGTAAAAATAAATTATTTTTCCCATAGAGACTACAAAAGTATTGGATCGACAACAAAGGTACACATACATAAACAAAAATACAGAACTGTGAAATTAACGGACACTAGTACTCTTACATAATTTTTTAATCGATGTGACTGAAAGGCACCTGCCAAAGCCTTTCAGTCACATCGATTATGTATTATTCATATTAAATGAAATAGACATCCACAAACACCCATGCCCTCGCCGGGATTCGAACCCGGGACCCTCCGCATTAGAACTCTTACATAGATAAAAATAAATAAATAATTTCTTGAATCAACAATTCTGTCGAATGCCACTACAAAAGTATAATTCAATAATTATCGTTGCATTACTTAAAAAATGGTTGATTTGACAAGAACGCAAATAAAAAATGCAGTACTAATGAAATCTCTAATGAATACACCGTAAAAAATCATTTAACACAGAATTAAAATTAATAATTTAGTCGTAATTCGGTGATTCTTCCAAAATATTTTTGAACCCAGATGAAGTTCTTTTTTTTCACTTAGGTGTTAAACCGTTCAACCACTAAACATTTGTAGAGCATATTAATTTTTTTGGAGTTAAATTTATTCTTTTTTTCAATTTTTTCAAGTTTAAATAAATTAGAAACAACCTTACTTCTTGCAGAAAGCATTAAATTAATTCAATAAAACGAAATGTAGCCTGAATATATGAATATTCAACCTGTTCGTAACTCTGCAAAATTAAGTCTTACTAAGACTTTTCAAGTTTATAATTAGATTTTTTACTTTCCCAAATTAAAAAAGGCATAATTCGTTTCAAAATTAATTAAGAGCAAAATTTAATAAATATCCTTGAATTATAATCAGTTCTGGAGTAAACTAATGTTATTAGATTTTTTTTGGGTAACATTTAATATTTTTTAAGTTTTGAAAGTTTATTATGTAATATTTTAAATTTCAAAATATAAAAAAAATAATAACACGTTTCAAATTTAGGTTAGAGTAAAATTCCTTAAATTTATCAAAACTCTAAACATTTGTGGAGTATACTGGTTTCATTGAATTTTTTTAGAGTGAAATTTAATATTTCTTTAATTTTTTTTGTCATGTGAAACATTTTCCAAATTTAAAATCTGATAAATAGTTCTGAAGTTTAATTAGAGTGAAATTTCTTAAATATTCCTAAATTCTAAACATTTGTGGAGTATACTGCTTTTATTGAATTTTTTTAGAGTGAAATTTAATATTTCTTTTAAATTTTCTAAGTTTGTCAGGTGAAATTTTACATTTCCTAATTTAAAAAGTGATAAATAGTTCTAAAGTTTAATTAGAGTGAAATTTCTTGAATATTCCTAAATTCTAAACATTTGTGGAGTATACTGGTTTTATTGAATGTTTTTCTAGCGAAATTTCATATTTTTTTTACATTTTTAAAGTTTACCATGTGAAATTTAACTTTTCCAAATTGAAAATGTTATAAGTCGTTTCAAAATTAAGTTATAGTAAAATTTGTAGAATATTCATAAATTCTAAACATTTACGGAGTATACTAATTTTATTTAGTTTTTTTGGGGTGAAATTTATATTTTTTTTCAAATTTTGAAAGTTTATCTGGTAATAATTAATTTTCCAAATTTAAAAAAATAATAACACGTTTCGTGTCAGAGTAAAATTCTTTCATTATCCTTAAATTCTGAATATTTGTGGAGTATGCTGATTTTATTAAATATTACATTGTGAAATTTAATATTTTCTTGAAATTTTTTAAGTAAAATTTATTTATTTATTTACTTATTTATTTATTTCTTAACAGACAAAAAATGACTTATTACAGAGAAAATTAGAATTCAATTGTGACGTAGTACTCTTAAATCTAACAAATTAATAATATTTTTAAAATTTTACGTTTCCAAATTTAAAAACAAGTCATAAAGCGTTTTGAAATTAAACTATTGTAAAATTTCTTAAATATCCCTAAATTTTAAACATTTGTGGAGTACACTGAGTTTATTGATTTTTTTTATGCAGTGAAATTTAATATTTTTTCACATTTTCATGTAAAATTTTAATTTTCTAAATTGAAAATGTCATAAATCGTTTCAAAATTAACTTAGAGTGAAATTTCTTGAATGACCTTAAATTCTAAACATCTACGGAGTATACTAAGTTTTTTTTTTCGGTAAAATTTAATGGTTTTTTTCAAATTTTAAAAGTTTATCATAATTAATTATTTTAATTTTTCAAATTTATAAGAACAATAACACGTTTCAAAATTGAGTTAACTAAAATAAAAGTAATTTGTGAAGTATACTGGTTTTATTGAATTTTTTCGAGTGAAATTTATTATTTTATTCAATTTTAAGTTTGTTACGTGATATTTTACGTTTCCAAATTTAAAAAATCATAAATCGTTTAGAAATTAAATTAGAGTGCAATTTCTTAAATATCCTTAAATTATAGACATTTGTGGAGGATATAGATTTGATTATATTTTTTAGAAACAAATTTAATATGTTTTTCACATTTTTAAAGTTTATTATGTGAAATTTTAATTTTCCAAATTGAAAATGTCATAAGCCATTTCAAAATTAAGTTAGAGTAAAATTTCTTGATTAACCTTAAATTCTAAATATTTGTAGAGTATACTAATTTTATTGAATTTTTTTAGAGTGAAATATAATATTTTTTCAAATTTTTAAATCTTCAATGTGAAATTTTACGTTTCCAAATTTAAAAAAAGTAAAAACTGTTTTAAAATTAAATTATTGTAAAATTTCTTAAATATTTATGAAGTATACTGATTTTAGTGATTTTTTTTAGATTAAAATTTAATATTTTTTCACATTTTTTAAGTTAATCATGTGAAATTTTAATTTTCCAAATTAAAAATGTCATAAGTCGTTTCAAAATTAAGTTGCAGTAAAATTTCTTGAATGTCCCTAAATTCTAAACATTTACGGAGTATACTCATTTTATTGAGTTTTTTGGGATAAAATTTTATAGTTTTTTTCAAATTTTGAAAGTTTATCATATAATATTTTCATTTTTCAAATTTATAAGAACAATAACACGTTTCGAAATTAAATTAAAGTAAAATTATAGTAATTTGTGAAGTATACTGGTTTTATTGAATTTTTTCGAGTGAAATTTATTATTTTATTAAATTCTTTTAAGTTTGTCCAAATTTAAAAAAATCATAAATCGTTTCGAAATTAACTTAGAGTGCAATTTCTTAAATATATTTTTTTAAAGATATATCAAGAAGCTCTCGGTAATTAACAAGTAATATTTTTAAGTTAACACTTCAACCATTAATCAACAAGTACTATATTTCAGGTTGTGAATTTGCTAGATGGGGAAGGTACTGCCGCTACCATTGTACATGCGAACGAGGCGATTGCGACCCTAAAAATGGTCACTGCGAATGCCCAAATGGATGGATTGGAACAAGGTAAATATTCCTACCAACGATCCCCTCTGGTGACATGATTCATGGCGGAACAATGATGGCTGCGGATCTGTTGTCTCATTCACTCAGAGAGTATAATTCAATTTACAGCCCTGACCAATCTTTACTTCGCTGGTCCCACCATGAATTACGCCATCGACTACCATTAATATTAACGCACTATTTTTTTAAACATAGATGTGAACAACAATGCCCTCATGGATACTTCGGCCTCCAGTGCAAAAACCAGTGCCAATGCAGTGAGGAAGAAATTTGCAATCCATCGGATGGAAGGTGCCTATCACAAGAGGCATACTTGGAAGATAAAGCACAAACCGAAACACCTATGTCTAAAAAGCATAATCCGTTCGGGATCAGCACGTTAAATATTAGAAAACCAGCATCAAACCCAACCACATCAGATGGGAAGATGGACTCCAAGAAGATTGTAGGTGTTTACGTGTTAACCACTACAGAAGCACTGGAAGATATCATAGCTACAACTACAATCAATAATTTGGAGAAATCAACAACTACCCACGACGAAACAGATTCGGTAGAAGCAAGTAATGCACAACCTAAATCGCACGAAAATTGGATAGATAATGCTGTAGCTTCAGTTGTGAAAAGTAATAACAAATCAACATTCCAGGAATCATCTCATAAGAAGGTCGATACTACAGCCTTTGATCTAACAAATGATCATAAATCAAATGAAAGAATAGTTGATGATAAATCAATTTCCTATGTAGGAACAGATAATAGACCATCAGCTGCCATGAAGGAAAATAAACCAATTTCCTACGTAGGAACAGAGATTAGACCAGCAATTACAACAATTATCATGACAGAAAGTGAAGATCGTGAATCAGCTTCTGAAGTAAGTGATGATAAATCAACTTCTCGCATAGAATCAGTTCCAACAAATATTCAGAAAGAAAGTAGTAAACATAAATCAACTTCTGAAGATAATAATTTTGCGACCACTAAAGATAAATCAACTTCTCACAGAGAAACAGATATTATACCATCAGTTGCAACAAATGGACACAGAGAAACTAATAATTATAAACCAAGCACTGAGGAAAATGATAAATCAACTTCTTACATAGAAGCAGATACTTCAGCAACTGATCACAAATCGAATTCCCTGCAAGAAATGAACGTTGTAGCAAATGGTATGAAATTATTAACTCCAGAAAACAACGGATCTGCAAATTCTAAATTATCACCAACACAGGTCAATCTTGATGTAATTAAAACACCCACGAATATTCAAAAAGTTGGAAAGTTTAAAGAAAATGCAGTGGAAGTAACTGAAATTTACAACGATTTAATAGAAAACGACACGGATGCATTCGTAGAAGTGATGAAACGTAATGTACTAATTGAGAAGAAAACTTCAGGGGATGCTTTCACCAGAGATAAAGATGGTTTCACCAGGAGTGCACTTATTGGGATTGTGTCTACGGCCATCACCATTTGTATATTATTGATAGGCGCCGGATTGTACACTACGGCGAGGATTAAGGAAAAACATCGGAAGCAGATTAAAATTAAGGAGGCGTCTTTGTGTGCGCGCGAAAATAAGGAGTATTCGTTTAGTGCCAAAAGTATATTTCATTTTCCTCTGCCAGGTGAATCTTTTTTTTAATGAATATATATAAACTTATTGTTAGAGCCAAATTTATTTGACAGCAATTTTTTCAAATGCCTTACGTCACGGTTCTGCCAATTTCTTTTATGCCAACTTTATAAAAAAAAGTCTTAGGGCCAGTATTATAAACGTCAGTTAAATTTATTTGAAGATTAAAATTTAAATTAAGTTTGTTTATATGTAAAATACATGTAGCAGTTAAAATTTAATCGTCAATTAAATTTAAATGACCTTTATAATACTGACCCTTAATCAATTACGGTTAAACTTAGAGTCAGATTCGTTTTATAGGTTTGTGCCTTGTGTCACAATACTGCCAATTACTTTGATCACAAAAAAAAAAACTTGCTAAAGGGTGTAGCGGAATAAGATGGTCAGAAGTGTCCCCAAACTAAGTGAGCTGGGAGGTTAAAAATAATGTTTAGGATCATAAAAAAGTCAGATTCGACAAAAAAGTAGCCCACCCCACCCCTCTTAACCCCTGCCATAGTCAAAAACGTGTTTTTTTTATTTTCAATTTTTCCTGTGCATCCAACTAACTTCTGACTTTCGATAGGTATCAGTACCTCAAGATAACAATATTATCTAATATATTTTTATAAAACGGGAAATTAGAATTTTGAAAATATAAAATATCACTAAATCTTAAAATTCAACATCAACTTATACAACTTCATTAACAAACTACTGTTTAAATTGTTCCATAAATTTTACGATTCACAAGACTCCGTGGCGCAACGGTAGCGCGTCTGACTCCAGATCAGAAGGTTGCGTGTTCAAATCACGTCGGGGTCAATTAACTTTTTTTTTCCGTAAATTTATTTACTTTATTTATTTACGGTAAATACCTTTGTACAACAAAAATATAATTATCTTATACAGCATACATGAAAGTTAAACCAAACTAAAATGAGTTAAGTTAAAAGGAAAACTAAATAAGACCAAATTAACACTAAATAAAATCAATTTAAATAAGCAAATTTATATCGAACTAAATTATTGTAAATACAATGAAATAACAATAAATAAATTCGACTGTATTAAATAAAGATAATCCGAAAGTGATAAGTTTTATTTCAAAATTGTTTTCAAGTACTTCAAATAGTAAAAAAAAATATGGATATTAACAAATGTTCAGTGGCGTCACAGAATAAAGTTTGGAATGAAAAAAAGCTGAAATTTAATCAACTAGAAAACGAATCTTAAATTTATTATTAAATTATAATAATGTTATATTTCAAGCAGATGAATAATACAAATGTTTTATTTTTAGATCCTCCCGACCACTACAATGACAACACTATCAAGCGGTTAGATAGCAGCACCACCTTTAAATCAATCCCAGCAAAATCTCCAGAATCTACGTACAAAACGAGTATAGGTAATGTTTGAATTTAATCTGCAAAGATTTTTAAAAGTCGGAAATTTAAATTTAATTTGATAATGCAATAACAATCCTACACAAACAGTGTGGAAAAAATGGTCTGGAAAACAGAAAAGATAGTTGAAAATAATACATATGAATCAGTTCAGATTTCATAGATAATTATATTTTTTTTTTGCCTGAGATACAAGAAACAAGAAACAAAAAAAAACGTTAATTCAGGATTGATAAAAATAAATTTTCTTTGTCAAAACTGAAAATGCATTTTAACTTAGTGAGTCTGGAAACCAGAAAATATAATTGAAAATAATACATATGAATGAGTTCAGATTTTACAGTTAATTGTATTTTTTTGGCCTGAGATACGAAAAATAAGAACCAAAAAAAAAATTGTTTATTCGTAATTAATGAAAAGAAATTTTCATCGTCAACATGGCAAAAAATTTTTCAGATAAAAATTGTAGATTTCGGTGGGGGGCATATGCTGGTGACCTTGAAAATGACCTTGCTGTAATTTTCAAGGTCAAACCAAGGTCAACTTTGATTTTTCAAACGTAATCCCCTATTTTTTATTGTGGGATCGTAATTTACGGAAAAAAATACAAACTTTTTGTAGAAAACGTTTTTTTATTTAAATGCTTTTTTTAAGAGTTTTTTCACGAATTTTGTCCGTCATGTTGTTTAAAATCTCAGGAAATTCATGTATTACCCTCGGCATTAGCGTCACCACATGCAGGTTGCCGATGGGATTTTGCACATCATTGGCCCTGGAAACGGCCGATGGTTTCAGTGCCTGAAGGTTCGTTCTTGTTCTTAGATCAAATGCTCGATCAAGCGTCCATCCTCGTCAATGCACTTATATATATACACTACCCGTTGGCGAAAGTTTACTTGAACATTTCAAAGGGTTTGAATGGAAATTGCTCGAAATGCAGTCCTAATCCTCTCCTTCATGTTCTGCACTATTGTCGGAGCTTCAGCAAATATGTTCTCATTGACTAGTCCCCAGAGGAAAAAGTCAAGGTGTGAGATCCGGAGATCTTTGATGCTAATGCATAAATCGTAGCCTGGATTCATCTGAGATTTCAAACAACATGAGGGACAAAATTCGTAAAAAAAACTCCTTAAAAAAGCATTTTCAAAAGAAACGTTTCTTACAAAAAGTTTGTATTTTTTTTCGAAGAATACGAACCCGCAATAAAAAAATTAAAGTTGACCTTCGTTTGACCTTGAAAATTAACGCCAAGGTAACCAGCATATGTCCCCCTCCGAACCCTACAACTTTAATCCAAAACATTTTTTACCATGCTGCTCAGGTTTTGAGATATTTGGGGTGACAATTTAAAATGGGACACCCTGTATATTCAGGTTATATTTCACTTTTACTAAAAAAACAAGTTTATGTGTTTATTTTAATGATTTTTGATCATTAATTTTAATTCTTTCAAGTCACTACCAAGTGATTATAATGGCTTAAGGAAGATCGAAAATTTCAGTCGTAAAAAAAACACGGAAAATTGTATTTTATTTATCCTCGCGCAGTTATTTGTTAATATTTGGTTAATTACACTTTCTTCATAATGGATGTGGTTGGTGCGTATATTATAATAATAATAAAATCTTTTGGTTAAATGTTTTATCTAAAACATTTATCCGCATTTTTTTTTTAATTTAAATTTATAACAATTACATGTGGTTAAGACTGCGGTCGCGGATCTCTTTGTCGTGATTTTCTTTTTTTCAGTCTGCGGTATAGCCTTCAGATTAGGGATTTTGCTGTTTGCCTTGATCATTTTATCTCTTTTCATTCCATTTCCTGAGTTAATTTCTATTAATAATTGCTCATGCAATTTCTGCCCGCTGGATTCCAAGTCGAGTGGGTACGATTCCCCAAGCGGGTGGAACATTTTTCTGATCGAAAAATATCCGCTCGTTGTATTTGTCTTTTATTATTCATTTAATTTCATATGTAAATATGTAAAAGTTTAGACTTTCGTTAGTGGATGAATGCTCAATCACCTACGCCAAACAAAAAAAATGTGGAGCTTTATTTCTCTTTGTTATTATTAGGGATAAATTAAAGACGATTTTTAGTGACAATTTAATGATAATAATAATAATAATTCATGTATTGCCCAACAGATTATTATAATTACAGGGAAACATTATATAATATAAAGTAAATAATATTATGAAATAATTTACAAGCAAAAAATAAAAAAAAAAAGATTAAATTGCATCAAATTATAGACAAGAGTCGATTAAGTCAAAATTGTGATTTACAGTACACAGCATTAAACTTACAAAATTTAATAGTGGCCATTACTTTGTATATATTTTGATTCATGAACTTTTCAATAAATTAAACATGTTGATTTTTTAAGGGTCGGTAAGAAAAAGTGTGTGAAATCAATAAAGTGCATTTTTTTAAAGTTCCGTAGAAAATTGTGTTATTTTGTCCTAAAAATAAAGTAGTACAAAGTACTTCTATTATTTCCATTGTCAATTTCAAACGATTTTTTTGCATGTTTGATACAATCAGATATAATATTATATTTCATTTTCCCTTTTTAGATTATTTAGAATTATTCTATGACCAACCACCTACAAGAGGAACTTACAGAGCTGCATCAGCACCAGAGCCGCCTTCTTTGAAGGATCCAGAAGTACCTGAAGTAACAGTGGAACCCATTTATGATGAGATTCCTTCTTGGGTGGAAAACGCAGGCCCAGTCTACGCGAATTCATACCAAGAGGAGGAAGTAACAAAGTTTTAAACAACAAAGAATGTTAATTAATATTGAAAATATTGCTAAATGCCAAAATTTGAAAAAATAATAACGAAATATAGGACTGACAAATTAATTTTGGACCATCTGGGAGTAATTTTCTACGCCGGATATGGATAATAGGCATTCAAAAACACGTTTTTAGCAATTCCTGCTCATTAAATTTATGTACAAAAATTACCAAGGTTTCAGTGAGTTCATTAAGTATCAAATACTCGCCGGTTCATTAAAAAAAATCTATTTGGATTAATCATCAATCAAATATTCACACTTCTAGACCAGTCTACGCTCATTCAAACCAGGAAGAAGTAACAAAAATTTGAACAAAGAATTTTATTTTGCGTTAATAATTGAGATATTTTTAAACTTGCAAAAAAAATTCAGTGCTGTTATTTGAAATGAATTATATACCACAATTTTGATGCAGAAGGTTGTTAACCAGAAAAAAAATATTCAGACGTATTTAACGACCATAAAAATTAAACTTAACTACAGATATTCCTCATTGATCCACCAGTGCCTTGATATGTATACAAAGAAAAGCAACGAGTTAAGGTTTTTAATTTTCCTTTTAAAATATTTCGTGAAGTATAAAACATGAAATATTTTAAATGTTTGTGATAGTTTTAGTGCCATACAATATAATTAGTATAGATTTTATATACGTACATTTTATAAATTTGTGAATACAATAAAGTGAAATAATCGAATTTTTAGGTCTCTGGCGTTACTTCCTTATTCTTTCAATGCACGCAATGTCTTTGGACACGAAGGGATAGATGGAGCAAAAATTGGGGACAAATTCGAATTCACAAATCTTTCCACGCATGAAAAAATCGATTTATTAGAATTAAGGATGTATACTATGCGTTTGATATTCAACGTCAGTTTGTGATTGTTTCCTTCTTCTTGTGGTATCGGAAGGTTGCTATTATTTATTTATTATTCACTTATAAGGTAAGGAATAAATTTCTGGGGTAGTGTGTAATTAAGAAAGTCAGGTAAGGAATAATTTTCTGGGGTAGTTCTAAACACATTGAGAAAGACTTCCCTCTACAAAAAAATGTGATGTGGTCATCATGTATTATAGTATCGTGTGAGCCACAAAATTGAGAGTTGGCTGTGAGATAAATGAGGTGTGTCGCATATTTTACATCATGAGAATTAGATTTTAAAAAATGAATTAATCTCAGACATCACTGCTATGTTTCTCTCTCTCTCTCTCAGACATGGCCAACTCAGAAACAAAATTATGTGGCTCACCTTATAATATTACTGACGTTAAAAATGACAAATTATACTTCAAATTCTAATAAAATAAATCGGAATGATCAACTTTTTTTTTAATGATCATCCTAGAACATTAAAGTCTATACATTCTTTTTCATGAAAAAACGATAAAAGTCGAATGCCGTTAGAAAAAGCTACAATAGCAAAAAAATTAAAATTTTTGGAAAAAAAACATTTTTTTTTAGATTTTGAACGGCTGCAGCGGCTAAACGAAGACTCAAATTCGAAAGAGGTTTGCAAATATGTGCTCCTTGTGTGCAAATTAGTGGGAATCAATTAAAATTGGCGTTTTAAAATTTTTGACGAAAACTGAAAAACTACGCCCTTCTTACTTTTGCCCAAAAATTGGGTTTGAAATTCTTTCCCGGAGAAACCACTGGCTCGATACGGGATTTCAAAGGTCGCTTCAAGACGGTTCAGAAAATGTGCTTGCGCAACCACAAATATCAATTTTAAGCCCGTGACGCGATTACAAAGAAAACTCGAAAATGGAAAAAATCGAAAAAGTTATTTTTTTTAATAATCAACGTATCATTTTACCTTTTTTTATCATCAGAAGAACGAGATAAACCGATTGGCGTTAAAAATTTCATCTGGAAAAATTTGCAAAAAAATTGGCAAGTCACCATGAGTTTTAAGGAAAATTTAAAAAAAAGTCGATTTTTCAAACTTCAAACGGCCATAGCGGCTGAACTAAGAATCCAAATCGAACGCAGTTTTCAAATCTGTACTCCTTGTGTATAAATTAGTCGGATTCGATTAACATTGGCAACTTTTAATTTTGGACGAAAACATGGAAAACTTAAAAATTGGCTTTGAAATGATTTACTGAAAAAACCACTGGTTCGATTCGGGATTTCTATTCGTCAGAATAGAAAGATCGCTTCAAGATGCTTCAGATAATATACTTGCGCAACCACAAATATAAATTTTAAGCCCGTGACGCAATCGCAAAGAAAACTCCCCATGAACATGTTGGAAAGTTTTCAAAATTTTCAAAATAATTTCTTGAAAAAACCACCGGTTCGATTCGGGGTTTCTACAAATCACTGGAAAGATCCCTTCAAGATGCCTCGGAAAATATTTTTTTGCAAGAACAAATGTCAATTTAAAGCCCGTGGCGCGATCGTAAAGAAAACTCGAAAATGGAAAAAATCGCAAAAATTAACTTTTTTAATAATAATCGTAGACCTTTATGTAATCCTTTTTTTATCGGAAGACAGAATACATCGATTGGCGTTAAAAAATTTCATCTAGGAAAATTTGCAAAAAAAAGTTGGCCAAAAGTTTTAAGGAAAATTTTTGAAAAAAGTCGATTTTTTCAAACTTTTAACGTCCATGCAACTAAACGAAAAATCCAAATCGAACGCGGTTTTCAAATCTGTGCTCTCTGTATACAATTTAGTCGGATTTAATTAATATTGGCGATTTGAAATTTTTGACGGAAACATAGAAAACTACGCAATTGCATTTGAAATGATTTCCTGAAGAAACCACTGATTTGATTCTGGGTTTCTATACGTCACTGGAAAGATCGCTTCAAGACGCTTCAGAAAATGTACTTGCGCAACCGCAAATGTTAATTTTAAGCCCGTGACGCGCCAGCAAAAAAAAACTTGAAAATGGAAAAAATTGAAAAAATCAATTTTTTTAATAATCATTGTAGAGCGTTGAGATATAACTTTTTTTATTAAAAGAACGAGATAAATCTATCGGTGTTATAAAATTTCAGCTAGCTTAAACAGCAAAAAAGTCAGTTTGAAAATTTTAGAAAAAAACCCATGCAATGAAAATGTAGAGAACGATAAAATAATAATCATTAATACGTCATCATTGATAAAGTATATCCTAAAATGTAAGCATGAAATATCGCATTTCCTCATTAATTAGCAATCATTTGAAACGATGAAGACAATTGTATTTCATTTTGTGGTTTGTGCAGTTATTTTAGGTCAATGCCAAAGGCAACGAGACTTAGTCGCAAAGATTTGTTATGTAGGGTGAGTGTTAATTCTTATGTTTATATAACTCATAAATAACTTATAAAATTCGTCAATAGCAATTGGGAATTTAACGTAGTTACGAGTGGATAACCGAATATACGCTTGAAGACGTGATATAATCATCTTCGTGTTTCTGTTTGCCTAGTTGGTACTCCTAGTCGTTCACCTACAAGAATTTTCCCAGATTTCTTCCTCTGATGCTGCTAATAAACAATGCATCATAAATAAAATTTTAATTTTTATTCAAGATTTACAACTCGAAAAATAATCGATTAAACACCTGGAACTCAGGAAATGATTATTAATCGTTCATTTTTTAAGCTTTTGCATTATTTTTACTGTTATATTTTTTATTGCTTTAATATTTGGAAGAATTGTGGATAAACTAAACACTCGAGCAAGCGGAAATAATCGATTAAACACCAGGAAGTCAGGAAATGATTATTCATCGATTATTTTCTAAGCTTTTCTGATATTTTTTATTACTTTAATATTTGGAAGAATTGTGGATAAACTGAGCACTCGAGGAAGCGAAAATAATCGATTAAACACTAGTAACTCAGAAAATGATTATTCATCGATTATTTTCTAAGCTTTTGTGATATTTTTTATTACTTTAATATTTTGAAGAATTGTGGATAAACTGAATACTCGAGGAAGCGAAAATGATCGATTAAACACCAGTAACTCAGAAAATAATTAAAAATGATTATTCATTGATTATTTTCTAAGCTTTTGTGATATTTTTTTTGCTTTAATATTTGGAAGAATTGTGGATAAACTGAACACTCGAGGAAGCGAAAATAATCGATTAAACACCAGTAACTCAGAAAATGATTATTCATCGATTATTTTCTACGCTTTTGTGATGTTTTTTATTGCTTTAATATTTGGAAAAATTGTGGATAAACTGAACACTCGAGGACTACACTTTTGTGATGTTTTTTATTGCTTTAATATTTGGAAGAATTGTGGATAAACTGAACACTCGAGGAAGCGAAAATAATCGATTAAACATCAGTAACTGAGAAAATGATTATTCATCGATTATGTTCTAAGCTTTTGTGATATTTTTTATTGCTTTAATATTTGGAAAAATTGTGGATAAACTGAACACTCGAGGAAGCGAAAATAATCGATTAAAGACCAGGAATTCAGGAAATGATTATGAATCGATTATTTGTGATATTATTAATGATCATTTTTACTAATATATTTTCTTTTATTGCTTTAAGATTTGCAAGAATTGTAGCTAAGCTGAACACTCTAGAACAGGTGAGATTTTTTAATATTTTCAAAATAACTAAAAAAAGTGCGGTAGATTCAATATTTATTTTACTTTCTCCGAACAAGAAAGTGTTTGTAATTGCAAGATAAGAAAAAGCCACAACATCCATCACTGATTCATCAAATGTTCCGAAGTTTCGAACATCCTAAAAATTTCCCCGTGGTATCACGTTGCAAAAATTGAGTAGGAGCAGGATTATTGTTCGGAGCTCGTCATCATTCACTGATAGACACCATCCTATATAGATGATAACACTCGACATTTCAGGCAGTCGTAATTAAGTATTGCAGTCATGAAAAACCGCGTGCTTTTCTTTATTATTTCATTTTGTGTGTTGTTATGTGTCGGTGGTCTGAAATTACATAAAATTGTGAGAGTGTGTACTAATGAGTGAGTAGTATTTTTTTATTTATCTTAACCTCTGCTAACTCAATTATTCCTATTTTAAGATATCACAAGCAGATAGCCACGAATCGGCCGTCGAAACGGGTGAGATTTTAAATTTACAAAAAAAAAAAAACGTAATTTTAATTCACATTAAGAAAAAATGTAGCCTACAATAATTGATTTAACAGTTTTTTTTTATCTTAACCACTGCTAACTCAATTATTCCTATTTTAAGATAAGCAGGTAGCCACGAATCGAGAGTCGAATTGGGTGAGATTTTAAATTTACAAAAAAAAAAAATGTAATTTGAATTCAAACTTAATTTAATTTCACATTAAGAAAAAATGTAGCCTACATGTAACTTTCTTCAATTTTATGTGTATTTATAAATTGGTTTTTTCTTCAAAAATTGTCGGAATCGTCTCTAGATACCTCAAAATTGATATTTCCGTTAAAAAAAAACGTAATTTTAATTCAAACTTAATTTAATTTCACCTTAAGAAAAAATGTAGCCTACTTGTAACTTTCTTCGATTTTATGTATATTTAGAAATTGGTTGTTGTTGAAAAAATTGTCGGAATCGTCTCTAAATACCTCAAAATTGATATTTCCGTTAAAAAAAAAACGTAATTTTAATTAAAACTTAATTTTATTTCACATTAGGAAAAAATGTAGCCTACATGTACCTTCTTCGATTTTATGTATATTTATAAATTGGCTTTTTTTTCAAAAATTGTCGGAATCGTCTCTAGATACCTCAAAATTGATATTTCCGTTAAAAAAAAAAACGTAATTTTAATTCAAACTTAATTTAATTTCACCTTAAGAAAAAATATAGCCTACTTGTAACTTTAACCGATTTTATGTATATTTAGAAATTGGTTGTTTTTTTCAAAAATTGTCGGAATCGTCTCTAGATACCTCAAAATTGATATTTCCGTTAAAAAAAAAACATAATTTTAATTCAAACTTAATTTAATTTCACATTAAGAAAAAATGTAGCCTACTTGTAACTTTCTTCGATTTTATGTATATTTAGAAATTGGTTGTTTTTTTCAAAAATTGTCGGAATCGTCTCTAGATACCTCAAAATTGATATTTCCGTTAAAAAAGAAACGTAATTTTAATTCAAACTTAATTAAATTTCACATTAAAAAAAATGTGGCCATCATGTAACTTCATTCGATTTGATGGTGTAAAATAAATGTTCATGTATATTTAGCAATTGTATTCAAAAAAAATTTTTTTCAAAAATTTTCGAAATCGTCTCTAGATTAATATTTCCGTCAAAAAAAAAATAAGAAAAAGTTTTCCATAAGACTTTAGTACTTTAAGTAAATATCACATAATTAATTTTATTAAAAAATGGTAGTGGCAGATAATCGTGTTCTCCATGACAATAAAAATAAAAAAAAACAATTTTTTCAATTTTTTTTTAATCCTGATCACAACAACTTCCCGTACTTGATATGGCTAAAGTAAGAAATCAAAAACTTGTAAAATCCTGATTGTAAATATAGAAACCCTTCTTTATGCACCAATTTTATGAATACAAAATTTCACGATCTTCCAAAAACTGAAAATAAATTGATTTAAATATCATCAAACGCCATGACATGGAATCCAAAGGCAAAATGTAGAGTAAGATAAAGTAATATCACAAACTCGTCATCGCGATTGATAAAGTACATCCTAAAACTGAAAATTATCACATTTCCTCAGTAATTAGTAAACGCTGCAATCATGAAGGCGCTCGCGTTTCAGTTGTTACTTTGTGCAATTGTTTTAAGTCAGTGTCTAGGAGCGCATGTAGTTGTTGAGCGGATTTGCAAGATAGCGTAAGTGAGTTAAATTTTTGCGATTACTTTTACTGATTAATGCTATTCTTGTTTCAAGATATCAAAGAATTCTAGAAAAAAAGATTTCTGCGAATAAGGTGAGGCTTTTAAATATTTATAAAATATATAATAACTGATGTGATAAGGCTCTAGCATATTTCATTCTAAACCCTAAACTCAATCTACATTTTTCTTAAAAAAGATTAAATTTAAGAAAATTCACTTTTTACACTTTTACACTTTTTCATAATTTAATCGTTTCTTTTTAAATATGAAACAATATTTCATCAAGTGGTCAATGAGAATCAAGTTAAAAATATACATTTTTTTTAATTTATAAACGGAAAACCCCTTTTACAACGAAAAAATAAATGTCGAGAATATTTGAAAAAATACTTACCTTAAAGACAACTAATGATTAAATATCTTTTGTTTGTCATTAACTTCATTTTCTGAAAGGAAAAATTGATAAATTTTAAGGTATGATGTACTAAAATGAACGATTTCAAGGAATAAATATTTTTTGAAAAAAATTGAAAAAGTGAAAAATATCAGAAAAAGCTCTTTTATACCATCCATTCATAAAAAGTTACATTACATCACTATTTTCTACATTTCCAAAGCTTTTGAAGCAAATTTTTAGGTTGTTGATTTTTTTACAATTTTTTATATCGTCGAATGCATTTTTTCTTTCACACAATTCAAGTTTAGATTGTTGCAGCTTTGTTTACAGTTAGAATATTACAATTTTTTTATTGGAAGATAGAAGAGCATTGTTTTTAAATGTATCTTGAGCTTTTGAGGCAAATTTTTGGGTTGATGATTTTTTTACAATTTTTTATATCGCTGAATGCATTTTTTCTTTCACCCAATTCAAGTTTAGATTGTTGCAGCTTTGTTTACAGTTAGAATATTATAATTGTTTTTATTGAAAATTGCAAGTGCATTGTTTTTAAATGGATCTTGAGCTTTTGAAGCAAATTTTTGGGTTGATAATTTTTTTACAATTTTTTATATCGTTGAATGCATTTTTTCTTTCACCCAATTCAAGTTTAGATTATTGCAGCTTTGTTTACAGTTAGAATATTACAATTGTTTTTGTTTGAAGTTGCAAGTGCATTGTTTTTAAATGGATCTGGAGCTTTTAAAGCAAATTTCTGGGTTGATGATTTTTTTACAATTTTTTCTATCGTTGAATGCATTTTTCACAAAATTCAAGTTTAGATTGTTGCAGCTTTGTTTACAGTTAGAATATTAGAATTGTTTTTATTGGAAGTTAGAAGAGCATTGTTTTTAAATGGATTTTGAGCTTTTGAAGCAAATTTTTGGGTTGATGATTTTTTTACAATTTTTTATATCGTTGAATGCATTTTTTCTTTTTCCCAGTTTAAGTTTAGATTGTTGCAGCTTTGTTTACAGTTAGAATATTGCAATTGTTTTTATTGGAAGTTAGAAGAGCATTGCTTTTAAATGTATCTTGAGTTTTTGAGGCAAATTTTTGGGTTGATGATTTTTTTACAATTTTTTATATCGCTGAATGCATTTTTTCTTTCACCCAATTCAAGTTTAGATTGTTGTAGCTTTGTTTACAGTTAGAATATTACAATTTTTTTTATTGCAAGTTAGAAGAGCATTGTTTTTAAATGGATCTTAAGCTTTTGAAGCAAATTTTTGAGTTGATGATATTTTCACAATTTTTTATATCGTTGAATGCATTTTTTCTTTCACCCAATTCAAGTTTCGATTGTTGGAGCTTTGTTTACAGTTAGAATATTACAATTGTTTTTATTGGAAGTTAGAAGAGCATTGTTTTTCAATGGATCTTGAGCTTTTGAAGCAAATTTTTGGGTTGATGATTTTTTTACAATGTTTCAAATCGTTGAATGCATTTTTTCTTTCACCCAATTCAAGTTTAGAATGTTGCAGCTTTGTTTACAGTTAGAAGAAATTGTTGATAGTTGATGGATGATGAGCGTAGAAAGCCAATACCATTATTAAATAATTTATTAAACCTTTTAGTAGTAATGACGACAACCCTCCTTACAATCTTTACAATTCTACAAAATTATTCATTTATTCAATTTTATTCCCAGTTTGGATTCTGCGCCAGGCTATGTTCGAGATCGTGCGTCAATGGATTCTGCACGTCACCGGAAATTTGCTCGTGCTTTCCCAATTTTGTTGTGGACCCTTTGGACAGGTACAGATGCATCCCAAAATGTGACCAGACCTGCGTAAATGGAGTCTGCGCTACGGGGAACGTGTGCACGTGCAATCCGGGATTCATCGTCTCCCCAAACCGATTCGTATGCAACCCAAAATGTGATAGCCCTTGCAATTTTGGACAATGCACCCAACCCAACACTTGCACGTGCAACGCCGGATACACGCTAGATGGCGGTAACAGATTCAATTGCCTTCCCTCATGCAGCAGTCCCTGTATTTTCGGGACATGTTCCAGACCGGAAGTTTGTAGTTGTCATGCTGGGTACGCGTTGGATGCGGGGAATAAGTACAAGTGTAATCCGGTTTGTAGTAGAGCTTGCGCGTTTGGAACATGTTCAAGGCCGGAAACTTGTACTTGTAGTGCTGGATATGTTTTAGATGCGGGTGATAAGTACAAGTGTAATCCTGTTTGTAGTAGAGCTTGCGCGTTTGGAACATGTTCAAGGCCGGAAACTTGTACTTGTAGTGCTGGATATGTTCTAGATGCGGGTGATAAGTACAAGTGTAATCCTGTTTGTAGTAGAGCTTGCGCGTTTGGAACATGTTCAAGGCCGGAAACTTGTACTTGTAGTGCTGGATATGTTCTAGATGCGGGTGATAAGTACAAGTGTAATCCTGTTTGTAGTAGAGCTTGCGCGTTTGGAACATGTTCACGACCGGAAACTTGTACTTGTAGTGCTGGATATGTTCTAGATGCGGGTGATAAGTACAAGTGTAATCCGGTTTGTAGCAGAGCTTGCGCGTTTGGAACATGTTCAAGGCCGGAAACTTGTACTTGTAGTGCTGGATATGTTCTAGATGCGGGTGATAAGTACAAGTGTAATCCTGTTTGTAGTAGAGCTTGCGCGTTTGGAACATGTTCACGACCGGAAACTTGTACTTGTAGTGCTGGATATGTTCTAGATGCGGGTGATAAGTACAAGTGTAATCCTGTTTGTAGTAGAGCTTGCGCGTTTGGAACCTGTTCACGGCCGGAAACTTGTACTTGTAGTGCTGGATATGTTTTAGATGCGGGTGATAAGTACAAGTGTAATCCTGTTTGTAGTAGAGCTTGCGCGTTTGGAACATGTTCAAGACCGGAAACTTGTACTTGTAGTGCTGGATATGTTTTGGATCAAGTTGATAAGTACAAGTGTAATCCTGTTTGTAGTAGAGCTTGCGCGTTTGGAACATGTTCAAAGCCGGAAACTTGTACTTGTAGTTCTGGATATGTTCTAGATGCGGGTGATAAGTACAAGTGCAATCCGGTTTGTAGTAGAGCTTGCGCGTTTGGAACATGTTCAAGACCGGAAACTTGTACTTGTAGTACTGGATATGTTTTAGATGCGGGTGATAAGTACAAGTGTAATCCTGTTTGTAGTAGAGCTTGCGCGTTTGGAACATGTTCAAAGCCGGAAACTTGTACTTGTAGTTCTGGATATGTTCTAGATGCGGGTGATAAGTACAAGTGTAATCCTGTTTGTAGTAGAGCTTGCGCGTTTGGAACATGTTCAAGACCGGAAACTTGTACTTGTACTGCTGGATATGTTTTAGATAAAGTTGATAAGTACAAGTGTAATCCTGTTTGTAGTAGAGCTTGCGCGTTTGGAACATGTTCAAGGCCGGAAACTTGTACTTGTAGTGCTGGATATGTTTTGGATCAAGTTGATAAGTACAAGTGTAATCCTGTTTGTAGTAGAGCTTGCGCGTTTGGAACATGTTCAAGACCGGAAACTTGTACTTGTAGTGCTGGATATGTTTTAGATAAAGTTGATAAGTACAAGTGTAATCCTGTTTGTAGCAAAGCTTGCGCGTTTGGAACATGTTCAAGACCGGAAACTTGTACTTGCAGTGCTGGATATGTTTTAGATAAAGTTGATAAGTACAAGTGTAATCCGGTTTGTAGTAAAGCTTGCGCGTTTGGAACATGTTCAAAACCGGAAACTTGTACTTGTAGTGCTGGATATGTTTTAGATGCGGGTGATAAGTACAAGTGTAATCCTGTTTGTAGTAGAGCTTGCGCGTTTGGAACATGTTCAAGACCGGAAACTTGTACTTGTAGTGCTGGATATGTTCTAGATGCGGGTGATAAGTACAAGTGTAATCCTGTTTGTAGTAGAGCTTGCGCGTTTGGAACATGTTCAAGACCGGAAACTTGTACTTGTACTGCTGGATATGTTTTAGATAAAGTTGATAAGTACAAGTGTAATCCTGTTTGTAGTAGAGCTTGCGCGTTTGGAACATGTTCAAAACCGGAAACTTGTACTTGTAGTGCTGGATATGTTCTAGATGCGGGTGATAAGTACAAGTGTAATCCTGTTTGTAGTAGAGCTTGCGCGTTTGGAACATGTTCAAGACCGGAAACTTGTACTTGTACTGCTGGATATGTTTTAGATAAAGTTGATAAGTACAAGTGTAATCCTGTTTGTAGTAGAGCTTGCGCGTTTGGAACATGTTCAAAGCCGGAAACTTGTACTTGTAGTTCTGGATATGTTCTAGATGCGGGTGATAAGTACAAGTGTAATCCTGTTTGTAGTAGAGCTTGCGCGTTTGGAACATGTTCAAAACCGGAAACTTGTACTTGTAGTGCTGGATATGTTTTAGATGCGGGTGATAAGTACAAGTGTAATCCTGTTTGTAGTAGAGCTTGCGCGTTTGGAACATGTTCAAAACCGGAAACTTGTACTTGTAGTGCTGGATATGTTCTAGATGCGGGTGATAAGTACAAGTGTAATCCTGTTTGTAGTAGAGCTTGCGCGTTTGGAACATGTTCAAGACCGGAAACTTGTACTTGTACTGCTGGATATGTTTTAGATAAAGTTGATAAGTACAAGTGTAATCCTGTTTGTAGTAGAGCTTGCGCGTTTGGAACATGTTCAAGGCCGGAAACTTGTACTTGTAGTGCTGGATATGTTTTGGATCAAGTTGATAAGTACAAGTGTAATCCTGTTTGTAGTAGAGCTTGCGCGTTTGGAACATGTTCAAGACCGGAAACTTGTACTTGTAGTGCTGGATATGTTTTAGATAAAGTTGATAAGTACAAGTGTAATCCTGTTTGTAGCAAAGCTTGCGCGTTTGGAACATGTTCAAGACCGGAAACTTGTACTTGCAGTGCTGGATATGTTTTAGATAAAGTTGATAAGTACAAGTGTAATCCGGTTTGTAGTAAAGCTTGCGCGTTTGGAACATGTTCAAAACCGGAAACTTGTACTTGTAGTGCTGGATATGTTTTAGATGCGGGTGATAAGTACAAGTGTAATCCGGTTTGTAGTAGAGCTTGCGCGTTTGGAACATGTTCAAGGCCGGAAACTTGCGCATGCAATGCCGGATACGTTTTGGATGAAACCGATAAGTACAAGTGCAACCCGATCTGCAACCAGACATGTATTTTTGGTAAATGTACAGGACCTGATATTTGCACCTGTTATTCAGGATATTCCCCTGATAAAACCAATAAATTCAAATGCAATCCCTTCTGCACGAAACCCTGCAATTTTGGTAGATGCATCGAACCGGAAACTTGCCAATGCGACCCGGGTTACATCCATGAATTAACCGATAAATACCAATGCGATCCAGTCTGTTCGAAAACTTGCAATTTCGGAAAATGCTCCAAACCGGAAACATGCACCTGCGATCGTGGTTACGTGGCGGATAAGCAAGATCCCTACAACTGTCTCCCGGTTTGCGCTAAGACCTGCATTTTCGGGAAATGCACAAAACCCAATGTATGCACTTGCCAGCAGAACTACGCACCCGATCCTGTAGATAAATTCAAATGCAATCCGATTTGTAAACGAACCTGCATCAATGGCTACTGCGCAAAACCGGAAGTGTGCGAATGTAATCCCGGATTTGAAAAAGTTGACGCGTTTAAATGTAAACCGATTTGTAAAAGCCGGTGCGTTTTTGGAAATTGCACAGCACCGGAAACCTGCAGTTGTAACGTTGGTTACATCCACGATCCGACCAATAAATACGTCTGCATACCGGTGTGTACACCCCCGTGTATAATTGGAAAATGCGTGAAGCCGAACAATTGTTCTGCAGCAATTTTTGCAATATCTGAGAACGCGGAAGTTATCTGTAATAATGGATACGGTTTGGATGGGGATGAATGCAATCCTGTATGCGACGAGCCTTGCAATTTTGGAAATTGCACTCAACCAAATATGTGCAGTTGTAATTTCGGTTACAAACTAGATCCGTTGAATAAATTTAATTGCCTACCAGTTTGCACGAAACCGTGTAACTTTGGACGATGCGCCAAACCGGAAACCTGCGTTTGTGATGTTGGTTACGTCAAAAACACCACCGACATCTGCAAACCGTTCTGCAGTAAACCGTGCGTTTTTGGAAGTTGCACAGCACCGGAAACCTGCAGTTGTAACACTGGTTACACCCTAGATCCTGCTAGTAGGTACACCTGCAAACCCATCTGTACAAAAGTTTGCAATTTTGGAATTTGCACGGAGCCGGAAACTTGTGGGTGTAATGCAGGATATTCTTTAGACAACAATAACAAATATAACTGCAAACCAATTTGCTCCAAGGCGTGCGTGTATGGGAATTGCACGCAACCGAACACCTGCACGTGTCATCAAGGTTACAGCGCGGAACCGACCGATAGGTATAAATGCAAACCAATCTGCAACCAGCCCTGCAGTTTTGGTTATTGCACCGCACCAGATCGTTGCTCCTGCAACCAAGGCTACAAACCCGACATGGAGGAACCGAATAAATGTGTTCCAATTTGCGACCAGGATTGCATCAATGGAATCTGCACTTCACCAAATGCCTGCCTTTGTAATTCTGGATACGAGTTGAACACGACGAATCCGTTCCAATGCGACCACGTCTGCAAGGAGAGTTGCGTGTATGGAAATTGCGAGCATGGTATCTGTGTTTGTCAAGATGGATGGTACGGGCCTACCTGCAATTCTTCGTTTACGACCTTGATGGAAAATCTGCATCCTAGCGTCTACAGTAAAGAGTGAGTACTTGAATGGCTTGTTATGTTAGGTTTAACTTTACTTACAATTAGTTGAAATATATTTAAGTGTTGGAAAAATAATAAGTACTACCAGAAAGTGAAAAATTCTTATGAAAAAATTTATTTCGTTTGAAAGTGTAGATCAATTTTTTTGCCAGATGTTAGTTGAGTGTTGGAAAAAAAATGTATTTTCTGGTGGTAATTACTACCAGTAAAGTAAGTAGATACATTTTTTACCAGATGACAGATGAGTGTTCAAAAAATAATTTTGTACTTTCTGGTAGTAATTACTACTTAATAATAATAATAATAATAATAATATTTCTTTATTGCCCAACAGTACAATACCAATTACAGGACAATATAATTAAAATTATTTTAATAACGTTAATTAACAAAAGTTAATTTCTAAACAATAATGAAATTAAAATATTATGTTATAATTATAACAAAATTATTAACTAATACCAGAAAACAAATAAAATTAAAAGAAAATACATAACAAAGTAAACAGAAGAAACAAAACAAAAATAAAAAAAAAAAAAAAATATATGTATATATTACCAGAATCATAATAATAAATTCGGCTTACGTGTAGGAGAATGAAAAATATCCTCTAGTAGATCATTTGCGTATTTACTCATTCTAAAAATTGGTGAGTTTAAGAGCAAATTTGATTTGACGGTCGGTAGATAAAACGTATTTGTGTACCGAGAAGTTAATCTAGGAACAGCAATTTGTACTTTCCCCAGAAGAGCAGGACAGTCAACTAAGTTGTGTAGCAGTTTAAACATCATTGCGGCACTACTATAATCTCGACGACTGGAAAGTGATTCAAAATCATGGCGCATTAATAAATGTTTATAAGCAGTATTTCTTTGCGGGTATATTCCATCAATTTTGAATGACAAATACTTTAAACACCGCCTCTGAATCCGCTCAACTGTTAATATGAGATATGTGTAATATCTATGTGTAATAATAATGTAACATTATTTTTTGAACACTCAACTGTCATCTGGTAAAAAATGTATCTACTTACTTACTAGTAGTAATTACTACTTACTTACTAGTAGTAATTACTACTTATTTACTAGTAGTAATTACTACTTAGTTACTAGTAGTAATTACTACCAGAAAGTACAAAATTATTTTCAAGATCAATTTTTTTCCAGATGTTAGCCGAGTGTTGAAAAAAGATTTTTATACTTTCTGGTAGTAATTAATACCAGGAAAGTAAGTAGATCCATTTTTAACCAACTGTTAGTCGAATGTTGAAAAAATTTTGTACTTTCTAGTAGTAATTACTACCAGTAAAGTAAGTAGATACATTTTTTACCAGATGACAGTTGAGTGTTCAAAAAATAATGTTGTACTTTCTGGTAGTAATTACTACTTACTTACTAGTAATAATTACTACTTACTTACTAGTAGTAATTACTACTTAGGTTCTAGTAGTAATTACTACTTAGTTACTAGTAGTAATTACTAAGAAAGTACAAAATTATTTTTCCAACTCTCAACTAACATCTCGTAAAAAATAGATCTACACTTACAAACGAAATAAATTTAAGTCATAAGCTACAGATAGGAGTGTTTAAAGAGTTTTATGATATAATTTCTGCACTTCATTCTTTGAATAACTTTTGAATTGAATTTTTTATAGCTCCAGCATAAACAACACTAATTCTAACTATTTTCAGGAATATCGTTAAATTCGCCTCAATTTGGACTGCAGTGGTGGTATTGGTGGTTTGGTGTGTGGCAGCTTCTGTGATGAAATGTTGCTGTCGTTCCAGAAGATATGATACAAATAAAGGTAAAGAATCCAAATAATATCTAGAAAATTATGTCTTACAAGACATGGAAATAAAATAATTGTATGAAACAACTACATTACCAATTTATTTTAATTTCTAGTGCTTTCAACAGATTTAATTTTGTTTCATCTTACATTTTCGTTAAGAATATTTTTTTATTAAATTGTCTTGATTTAATTTTTCTTAATTAATGTCTTAAATAATGTTACATTTCCCTGTAATTGGATGTATCTTGGGAAAAATAGTTATTATTATTATTAGTTAACATGATGGTATGTTTAAAAGCTAAAATGGGATTAAAAAATATCATTTTGTGAGCTGAATTTGAATTTTGTAGTAAACTCGGCGTCAAAAATTAAGCGCCACTCGAAAAATCGCGAAAAACTCGATTTTTCAAATCGTCGTAACTTGGTTCAATTTGGTCGAAAATCGACGAATCTTTCAGTTTGGGAAAGATTCAAGTTTTATCTTTAAGAATGAGTAGTTGATTTTGACCACAAGTCCAACCCACGCCCCGTAACAACGCGATGGAAAAAACATGTTTTTTATGTAAAAAATTGTCCAAATTTGTCAAGCTGTACCGTGCGCAAAAAAAATTTAATCAATTTCCTTCAAATGCCTTAAAAATTCGAGTCGTTTCGATGATTTGGAGCAAAGTTAGGGATTTTTAAAAAAAAAAACATTTTTCACTTTTTTGGCCATAACTTTTGTAATTTTGCACCAAAATCGATGAACTTTTGCAGTCTGCAGAGTTTCAAATCTTCTCTTCAACGTCATGTGAATTTTTTTGTTGCTAAAACGATTCCACCCCCTGCCACCCCTAAAGGAAAAAAAAATGTTTTTGAAGTTTGTGCAAATTTGGTTTCTTGTACCGTTTGCAAAAAAAAATCGTGGACTCAATCGGTCAGCATGGCAATAAATTTCAATCACTTTCCTAGAATTTCCTCCAAAATTTAAGTCGATGCGATGATTTGGCGAGAAGTTATGCAGTTTTGAAAAAAAATTACATTTTGCGCCTTTTTGGCCATAACAAGGCGAATTTCGCACGAAACTCGATGGAATTTTGCAATCTAAGAAGTTTTCGACATTCGTGACCCGCTGAAAACCCCTACAAAAAGTGCTTTGAATTGACAAAAAATGTTAAATTTTTACAACTTGTTTTCATTTTCAATGTCTTTTTTTTTCAAAAATTCATAGCTTTGCTCCAAATCATCGTAATGACTCGAATTTTTAAGGCATTTGAAGGAAATTGATTAAATTTTTCTGCCATTTTGGTGAAATTTTCCGCCGATTTTTTTTTGCGCACAGCTAGTCAAAGTTGGACAATTTTTCACATAAAAAAACATTTTTTTTCCATCGCGTTGTTACGGGAGGTGGTTTGGACTCGGGGTCAAAACAACTACACATTCTTAAAGATAAAACTTGAATCTTTGCGAAAATTCATCGATTTTCGACCAAATTGAACCAAGTTACGACTGTTTTCGAGTAGCGATTTTTTTTGGACACCGAGTGTCCATTATTTTTGCGTATTGGTTTTCTTTTTTTTTTGCTCGTCTTCGATTTTTAGAACGAAAAATTTCTCACTTCGAAATAGTTGAAAATTAAAATGAAGTATATTTATTTTTTATAGTATCTCATCCTTGAGTTTCATGTTTGTTTTTGTTTTTTTGTGATTTAAGTGTTGTTGATATCTTTAACCAAATTTTTCAACCCAGGCTAAATAAAATTAAAAAATTCAGAACTCGTTTCAAAATGAAGGTGTGTTCAATACCTAAAATGATTATGAAAGAACGATATCTTGTAAAGTAAATTTAATTTTTTTTTTTTTTGTATTTTATAACCGCTTTGTTTATTTTTTTTTATATAAAAATTCATTTAAAAATCGTTGAATCTTCAAAATTAAAGTTATTTTAAAAGAACGATATCTTATGAAGTAAATTTAATTTTGATGGTATATTATCGTTGCGTTTTTTGGGATTTGAGGGTTCGATATCTTGAACCAAATTTTTCAACCCAGGCCAAAAAAACAATCATTCAAAAATCCACAATTCGTTTGAAAATTATTAATTCAATCATTTTAAAAGAACATAAACTAACTAACTAAACTAAATTCATTTTTTCTTGTATTCCATCTCCATGCTTCATATTTGCAAATTGTTGAATTTTCAAAAACTAAAGTGATTTTAAAAGAACGACGTCTTGAGTAGTAAATTTAATTTTTATAGTATTTCCTCCTTGCATTTAATATTTGTTTTTGATTTTTTTGTAATTTGGGTGTTCGATAATAACTAGTAATTATTATCACTAACTCCTGCATTTTATTATTTATTCCAGAAGGAAGTACCGAAGTTGTGGAACTAAAGCTGATCCGGGAAAATGCATCTCTACGAAACAACGTCATTATAAGAGATTGAAGTGTTCTCGTCATGTATTAACCAAAATTTAAATTATTTGTTATTTTGTTCGTATTTTGTTTATTTTTATTGTTAGGATAATGTGTCTCATTGTACAATAATTAGTTTTTAGTGTGATTAGTTGAATAAATGTTTACCTACATTATGTAAATTTTCCTTTGTTAATAAAATTTTCTCTACGGCGATAATTCAATTCATGTATAAAAATGTAATCATTTAACGAATAATTTCTAATCGTTCAGATCGTTATCGTAGTGAAGGTAAATCAAGTGTATCCGCTTGAAAACTTGTATCTAACATTTTGTCCACTTGCAAAGTTTTATCCACCTTTTTATCGGCTTGTAAATGCCAATACACATTTTTATACAAAAGTTGAATTATCGGTTAATAAACTTGCACCAAAAAAAAATTGACGACCAATTTCCTTGCACGAAAGTTGCCAGTCAAAAATGCCGTTGCGCTTAAGAACATATCTTTAAAATAACCAACCTTTATTCCTCTTAAGATTTGCTATAGATGTGCTTTGAAGATCACGTGAAGAAATCCCACCTGCTTGTAAATCCGGCACAAACACTTCACACACTCACTTGGTTCGATAAAGAGCAACGCGAACTCGCGACTGTTGAAGCCTTTTGATTTTTCCGCAATCAACTGTTTTCGAAAAAATAAACCAAAACGAACCGTACTTTCTTCACGGCGGCGATAGATAGTCGAGTGTGGAAGGTGCACTGATAAGAAACTCGAAATCTGCACAAAAAAACTCTACCGAATCGCAAGTATCACGCACTCGCCTATTTCATAACTCAAGGGCGATCTGGGACAAATAAATCATTTAGTATTTTATGGTAAACAAATCGCAACAAAAACAAAACTTTATTATTGTATTACTTATACTCTGTTCCATTCTTATTTAAACTAAGAAGGCTGCGGTTTCATTTTATAAATTTTTACCAACAAAAATGATCTGACCGTGAAAAAATTATTTCTAACAACGTATATTAAATTAATTAAATTATTGCTTCAATCATTCAAGTGTGCTACTTTTTTATTTATTTAAAAAATGCCAAAAATCATTGATGACAATACGAAAACTTCAATTAATAATTGGTATAAAATATTTATAAAAGACACGCCGGTGACATTAATTTTCACAGTAATAAAATTATCCCTACAATAAAAATACTCAATTTAATGGCAACCTCGCCCATTGTTATTAAACATAGCCTCTTTTTTAATTTTTCAAGTCTAGTGACTTTTTACATTTACATTGGCCAACAAAACTGTCATCCTAACATGGCCAACTTGGTTAAAAATAAAAATGGAACAGAGTTTATTCATTTTTCTCGATTATTGCATCGTCAAGAGTAACTGAAAAAAATGGTTACTCGCTCATGAATACACAAAAGGGTGAAGACATTTTTTTAATCGACAGTCAGTTTGGTTAAGCCTCTAGAGAGAGAGAGAGATAGAGAATACATTTATTGAGACACTTTTACAAATGATCTCAACAGCCTCTATTTTTTTCAAATATGCAAAATTTCTTATCACTTCAGTAGCATGAATGATCGCATACTCCCACGCAAATTCATTTCAAATATATCAACAATTCAACGATTAAAACGAGCTGATTGGCATTTCCGTTGATAGAATGTGGGGCGTCGTTATTTCTCATTAGTGCTGTATCTAAAATCATGAAATACACACTTCTAATTGTAGGTGTTTTGATTGGGTGCAGCTGTAAGTTTACACTGCAATCTGGTGTCTGCACCAAAAATGTTCGGTAAGAAATTATCGTTATTATTATTTTAATTTTTTTTTATTTCCATTTATTTTTTTTTTTAGTAAATATAGACGAGAGACGAGAACAGTTCTTCGTACATACCAGGAGTATAATACACGAAAATGTGGATTTTTGTATCTG
Organism: Ocypus olens; assembly: GCA_910593695.2. NCBI lineage: Eukaryota > Metazoa > Arthropoda > Insecta > Coleoptera > Staphylinidae > Ocypus > Ocypus olens. Next base: position 9,366,641 of record OU343059.1, on the reverse strand, counting down.
AAAACTTGTGGCTACTACCAAACGCACACCGCCACTATGATCGAATACTATGTAAGATTTTATGTTTTATTTTTAATGGCCAAATAAAAACGCTTTAAAGTTGAAATCAGTGTGAAACCCATGAATAAATTAAAAAAAAAAATTATATACAGGGTGTTACAAATTCGATGCACTAGCATTGCTATCTAGCAATGCTAGTGCATCGAATTTGTAACACCCTGTGTTACTGTAAGAGATTGAGAGTCGGTTAAATGGAGATTAATTAATGCTGAATTATTTTTTGACAAGAAATAAAAAATATTCTGAGTAATTCCGGGGATATTAAAAAAAAGAATTTTGATTTTATTTTTTACGGCGATATTACTAGTTGATTAAAAAAATCAAGAGACACTTTTGTAAGTTCTTCCTGAAAATAATTTAATTTTTCAAACACGACATTTCGTTATTTATATTTTTTTAAATACAGACCCGGATTTTTCATTTCATTTTTGAGTAGCTTTTTGCCTCCCAAAACTAATGATTTGTTACACCTGTCACAAAATTGTTTGCCATAGGAGTTATTTGATGATTTTAAAAAATTGAAAAGTTGGCATTGATTTTCGTTTTTATTTTTTTACCACTGTATTACTGGTTATTTAAAAAAAAGAGCAGTTTCTTAAGGCAAAGCTTATCCAGAAAATAATTTTATTTTTCAAATCCGACGAACCGTAATTTATATACACTCATCAACTTTATTTTTTTTAAATACGGATCTGGATTTTTTATTTCATTTTTGAGTAGCTTTTTGCCTTCGAAAACTAATGATGTCTCACACCTGTTACAAAATTTTTGCTATAAGAGTTATTTGATGATTTTTAAAATTGAATAGTGGGCATTGATTTCGGTTTTCATTTTTTTACCACTGTATTACTGGTTATTTAAAAAAAGAGCAGTTTCTTGAAGGCAAAGCTTTTCCAGAAAATAATTTTATTTTTCAAATCCCAAGAACCGTAATTTATATACTCATCAACTTTATTTTTTTTTTAAATACGGATCTGGATTTTTTATTTCACTTTTAAGTAGCTTTTTACCTAATTTTCTCTAAATTATTTGCTATGGAATATTTGATGATTTAAAAAAATTCATTTTGGTTTTTATTTTTTATCTGCTGTACTATTGGTTATTTTTAAAATTAAAGAGTACTTTTTTAAGCTCTTCCAAAAAATAATTCTAATTTTCATATATGCTGTTTCATTATTAAGATATCCTCTTCAACTTATTTTTTTTTAATACTGATCTGGATTTTTTATTTCATTTTTGAGTAGATTTTCACTTCCCAAAACTAATCTTTGCTTCTTTACATTTGTTTTTAATTCGTTAAAGCGTTAAACGCATTTTTCGATTTCTTAGTCATTATTTTAAGTAAATTTTGATGTTCGTGGTAATTTTTTTAAAATTTATTTACGGATTTTGCAAATGTACAAACTTCAAATTGCAACTAACTTGGTTTAGGAATTATTATTTGAAAATCTGGGTAAGAGATTTTGACCGATTTAAAAATTTAAAAATGTATGTTGTTTATAGTTTCACTTTGACTAATCTAACCTAACCTAACCTAACCTAACCTAACCTAACCTAACCTAACCTAACCTAACCCAACCCAACCTAACCTAACCTAACCTAACCTAACCCAACCTAACCTAACCTAACCTAACCTAACCTAACCTAACCTAACCTAACCTAACCTAACCTAACCTAACCTAACCTAACCTAACCTAACCTAACCTAACCTAACCTAACCTAACCTAACCTAACCTAACCTAACCTAACCTAACCTAACCTAACCACAATTATTTAAATTTTTTGCAAAATTGACTCACTGTTAATAAAATATTATCACAAAATCTAGTAATCGGAGGTATTTAATTTTTAACAGTGTCATTCTCTAATGAATTTTGAGAAACTTTGTAAAGTTTCAGATCGACGGCAATTGTTTTCATATTTTATTTCAGCCTCCGAAATTATTTAAATTTTTCGCAAAATTTACTCTCTGTTAATAAAATATTATCACAAAATCTAGTAATCGGAGGTTTTTAATTTTTAATAGTGTGATTCTTTATTAAATTTTGAGAATTTTTGCAAAGTGTCAGGTCGGTGGCAATTGTTTTCATATTTTATTTCAGCATCCAAAATTATTTAAATTTTTCACAAAATTTACTCTCTGTTAATAAAGTATTATCACAAAATCTAGTAATCGGAGGTATTTAATTTTTTACAGTGACATTCTCTAATTAATTTTGAGAAGCTTTGTAAAGTTTCAGGTCGGTGGCAATTGTTTTCATATTTTATTTCAGCATCCAAAATTATTTAAATTTTTCACAAAATTTACTCTCTGTTAATAAAGTATTATCACAAAATCTAGTAATCGGAGGTATTTAATTTTTTACAGTGACATTCTCTAATTAATTTTGAGAAGCTTTGTAAAGTTTCAGGTCGGTGGCAATTGTTTTCATATTTTATTTCAGCCTTCAAAATTATTTAAATTTTTCGCAAAATTTACTCTCTGTTAATAAAATATTATCACAAAATCAAGTAATCAGAGATATCTAATTTTTAACAGTGTCATTCTATAATTAATTTTGAGAAACTTTGTAGATTTTCAGGTCGGTGGCAATTGTTTTCATATTTTATTTCAGCCTCCGAAATTATTTAAATTTTTCGCAAAATTTACTCTCTGTTAATAAAATATTATCACAAAATCTAGTAGTCGGAGCTATTTAATTTTTAACAGTGTCATTCTCTAATTAATTTTGAGAAACTTTGTAAATTTTCAGGTCGGCGGCAATTGTTTTCATATTTTATTTCAGCCTCCAAAATTATTTAAATTTTCCGCAAAATTTACTCTCTGTTAATAAAGTATTATCACAAAATCTAGTAATCGGAGGTATTTAATTTTAAACAGTGTCATTCTCTAATGAATTTTGAGAAGCGTTGTAAAGTTTCAGGTCGGTGGCAATTGTTTTCATATTTTATTTCAGCCTTCAAAATTATTTAAATTTTTCGCCAAATTTACTCTCTGTTAATAAAATATTATCACAAAATCAAGTAATCGGAGGTACTTAATTTTTAACAGTGTCATTCTCTATTAAATTTTGAGAATTTTTGCAAAGTTTCAGATCGGTGGCAATTGTTTTCATATTTTATTTCAGCCTCCAAAATGATTTTAATTTTTCGCAAAATTAACTCTCTGTTAATAAAATATTATCACAAAATCTAGTAATCGGAGGTATTTAATTTTTAACAGTGTCATTCTCTATTAAATTTTGAGAATTTCTGCAAAGTTTCAGGTCGGTGGCAATTGTTTTCATATTTTATTTCAGCCTCCAAAATTATTTTAATTTTTCGCAAAATTTACTCTCCGTTAATAAAATATTATCACAAAATCTAGTAATCGGAGGTTTTTAATTTTTAACAGTGTCATTCTCTAATTCATTTTGGGAAACTTAGTGAAGTTTCAGGTCGGCGGCAATTGTTTTCATATTTTATTTCAGCCTCCAAAATAATAGAAATTTTTCGCAAAATTTACTCTCTGTTAATAAAATATTATCACAAAATCTAGTAACCGGAGGTTTTTAATTTTTAACAGTGTCATTCTCTAATTAATTTTGAGAAACTTTGTGAAGTTTCAGGTCGGCGGCAATTGTTTTCATATTTTATTTCAGCCTCCAAAATTATAGCAATTTTTCGCAAAATTTACTCTCTGTTAATAAAATATTATCACAAAATCTAGTAACCGGAGGTTTTTAATTTTTAACAGTGTCATTCTCTATTAAATTTTGAGAATTTTTGCAAAGTTTCAGGTCGGTGGCAATTGTTTTCATATTTTATTTCAGCCTCCAAAATTATTTAAATTTTTCGCAAAATTTACTCTCTGTTAATAAAATATTATCACAAAATCTAGTAATCGGAGGTTTTTAATTTTAAACAGTGTCATTCTCTAATTAATTTTGAGAAACTTTGTGAAGTTTCAGGTCGGCGGCAATTGTTTTCATATTTGATTTCAGCCTCCAAACTTATTTAAATTTTTCGCAAAAGTTACTCTCTGTTAATAAAATATTATCACAAAATCTAGTAATCGGAGGTTTTTAATTTTTAACAGTGTCATTCTCTATTAAATTTTGAGAATTTTTGCAAAGTTTCAGGTCGACGGCAATTGTTTTCATATTTTATTTCAGCCTCCAAAATTATTTAAATTTTTCACAAAATTTACCCTCTGTTAATGAAATATTATCACAAAATCTAGTAATCGGAGGTATTTAATTGTCAACAGTGTCATTCTCTATTAAATTTTGAGAATTTTTGCAAAGTTTCAAGTCGGTGGCAATTGTTTTCATATTTTATTTCAGCCTCCAAAATTATTTAAATTTTTCGCAAAATTTACTCTCTGTTAATAAAATATTATCACAAAATCTAGTAATCGTTGGTTTCTAATTTTTAGCAGTGTCATTCTCTAAGGAATTTTGAGAAACTTTGTAAAGTTTCAGGTCGGTGGCAATTGTTTTCATATTTTATTTCAGCCTCCAAAGTTATTTAAATTTTTCGCAAAATTTACTCTCTGTTAATAAAATATTATCACAAAATCTAGTAATCGTTGGTTTTTAATTTTTAGCAGTGTCATTCTCTAAGGAATTTTGAGAAACTTTGTAAAGTTTCAGGTCGGTGGCAATTGTTTTCATATTTTATTTCAGCCTCCAAAATTATTTAAATTTTTCGCAAAATTTACTCTCTGTTAATAAAATATTATCACAAAATCTAGTAATCGTTGGTTTCTAATTTTTAGCAGTGTCATTCTCTAAGGAATTTTGAGAAACTTTGTAAAGTTTCAGGTCGGTGGCAATTGTTTTCATATTTTATTTCAGCCTCCAAAATTATTTAAATTTTTCGCAAAATTTACTCTCTGTTAATAAAATATTATCACAAAATCTAGTAATCGTTGGTTTTTAATTTTTAGCAGTGTCATTCTCTAAGGAATTTTGAGAAACTTTGTAAAGTTTCAGGTCGGTGGCAATTATTTTCATATTTTATTTCAGCCTCCAAAATTATTTAAATTTTTCACAAAATTTACTCTCTGTTAATAAAATATTATCACAAAATGTAGTAATCGGAGGTTTTTAATTTTTAGTAGTGTCATCCTCTAATGAATTTTGAGAAACTTTGTAAAGCTTCAGGTCGAAGGCAATAGTTTTTAATCAATTAATCATTGCAATATTTCAGTTCATTTAAAATTAATTCTAACTGTTAATTCATATTTTAGGACGTCCCTTACCAAGCAATCGAAACATTTTGCTGCACCGGCTACAAAGGCGACGGCAACAAATGCGAACCAGTCTGCAACAAAGGCTGCACGAATGGCTACTGCGTAGCCCCAGAGATCTGCAAATGCAAAACAGGTTTCTACACGGACTCCCACGATGACCACAAATGCAACCCGGTTTGCAAACACGCATGCGTCAACGGCATCTGCTCAAAACCGGACGTGTGCACCTGCAATACCGGATACTCCATCGATCCCAGCAATAAGTACAAGTGCAATCCGAACTGCAAACAAAACTGCACCAACGGCTACTGCTCAAAACCGAACACGTGTGGTTGCAATCATGGATACACGCTCGATGTAAAGAATAAAGATGGCTGTAAACCAGTCTGTCAAAAGGAATGTATTAATGGAAGGTGCGCAGCTCCTGAGATATGCTTGTGTGACCATGGTTACGCAACGGATGTGAACGATAAGTATAAATGCAACCCAATATGCAGGAAGGAGTGCGTTCATGGTTTTTGCTCGAAGCCGGAAACATGCACTTGTGATAAAGGTTTCAAACTCGATGGTACTGATTGCAAACCGGTTTGTTCCAAGCCTTGTTTAAACGGGGAATGCTCCGCTCCGGATGAATGCGCCTGTTTCGAAGGATTTGAACTGGAATCTTCTAATAAATACAAGTGCAATCCAACGTGTAAAGAAAAATGTGTTAATGGGTATTGTTCAAGCCCTAATCAATGCACCTGTTTGCCTGGTTACAAATTGGATAATAATACTTGCAAGCCAATTTGCAAGGAATCGTGCAAGAACGCGGAATGTACTGCACCTGATGTATGCACGTGCAATGAAGGATACAAACAGGTTGGTCGGAACACGTGTGAACCGGTGTGCTCAAACGGGTGCACGAATGGTAGGTGTGCAGCACCTGAAACGTGTTCTTGCAATTCTGGTTACAGCTTGGAGGGAAATAAATGTAACCCGATATGTTCGGAAGACTGCTTGCATGGATTGTGTACAGCACCGGAAATCTGTAGCTGCGATAATGGTTATAACGTAAGCCTTACAGACAAGTACAAATGCCAACCGGTTTGTTCAACTGATTGCGCCAATGGAAAGTGTGTCGCTCCAAACGAATGCTCTTGCAACGATGGTTATCGCTTGGATAACAACACGTGTTTACCGGTATGCAACCAAACATGCATCAATGGAAGGTGTTCGGCGCCGGAAACTTGTAGTTGTGATGAAGGTTATAACGTAAGCGCTGTAGATAAATACAAATGCCAACCGGTTTGTTCAACGGATTGCACCAATGGAGAGTGCGTTGCTCCTAACGAATGTTCTTGCAACACTGGTTATCGCTTGGATAACAATACCTGTTTAGCAGTATGCAACCAAACATGCATCCATGGAAGGTGTTCAGCGCCGGAAACTTGTAGTTGTGATGAAGGTTATGGCGTAAGCCCTTTAAACAAATATAAGTGTCAACCAGTTTGTTCAAATAATTGCACTAATGGACGGTGCATCGCCCCTAACACATGCACGTGTAATACGGGTTTTCGCTTGTACAACAACACCTGTTTTCCTGTATGCAACCAAACATGCATCCATGGAAAGTGTTCGGCGCCGGAAACTTGTAGCTGTGATGAAGGTTATAGCGTAAACCCTTTAGATAAATACAAATGCCAACCGATGTGCGCAACTAATTGCACCAATGGAGAGTGCGTGGCTCCAAACGAATGTTCTTGTAATAATGGTTACCGCTTGGATAACAACACGTGTTTTCCAGTGTGCAACCAGACATGCATCCAGGGAAGGTGTTCGGCGCCGGAAACTTGTAGTTGTGATGAAGGTTATAACGTAAGCGCTTTAGATAAATACAAATGCCAACCGATTTGCGCAACTAATTGCACCAATGGAAACTGCGTGGCTCCAAACGAATGCTCTTGCAATACCGGTTACCGCTTGGATAACAACACCTGTTTTCCAGTATGCAACCAAACATGCATCCACGGAAAGTGTTCAGCACCGGAAACATGTTCATGCGCAGCAAATTACTCACTAGACGCCCTAGATAAGTACAGATGCAACCCCACATGTTCACAAGCATGTATCAACAGCAACTGCACCTCCCCAGATGAATGCAGTTGCCACGCGGGCTACAAAAAATCAACCCAATACAACTGCGAACCAATCTGCGCAAACACCTGCGTAAACGCAACATGCACAGCACCTGACACTTGCGTATGTAACGAACGCTACAACACGACCACCGATCCCAACCAATGCGCACCAATATGCGAAACGGAATGTGTAAACGCTTTCTGCACTTCGCCAGGAGTTTGCGAATGCCTGGAGAACTTCATATTCCTCGATGGTAACTACACGTGCGAAAGCTCGTGCAGGAATGGTTGCGTGAATGGAAACTGTTCGCTGGGCGTTTGTGTCTGCGATGAGGATTGGTATGGACCGGCGTGTAACGACTCTTACAATTCTACCAATTACCTGGCGTTCTACAATTATCTTCCCAGAAATTGGTTGGTGTAATGTGGTTGAGCAAGTGCTGTAGTTTAATCGTAATTTTTTTTAGGAAATTGAAGCAATTTTTCGGTGGATTGATTTCCGTCGGTTTGTTGGTGTTTTTGTATGTAATTTTGGCAGTACTGAAAATGCACGCGGAGAAATTTAATGGTGATGGTGATTTACAAAGTGAATTAGGTGAGAAGATTTAGTGGAAAAAGTAATTCTTTTGCACCGTATTAAGCTCATCATGCGCGGATTTGATTAGTAGAACGTTCGTTCCTAAAACCTAACCTAGAAAAAAATGCTGTCAGCCGTGACAGTTAAAATAAATAATGAAACCTCGCAGGGGGAGAAATGATTATTTCTCTCCGTAGGGAGAGAAATGCTTACTTCTCTCTCTAGGAAGAGAATAGTATATTCTGTAACAAGGTTAGAATGGAAATTCGATGCGAGTGGAATATTTCGAGCGCGAGCCGCGAGGCGAGCGCGAGGAACCACGAGCATCTGAATTTCCATTCTTACCGAGTATCAGACTATACTTTCTCCTCGACCAGATAAAATAGACTAATAAAATAATGAACACAAAGAACTTACGTTTTATTATCACGTTTGTGGTTATGTTTATAGTATTTTGACAATTGTGAAATCCAAGGCTAATTGTTTTATTCGAAACGATGTGAGAATATTCATTCTATCCCTTGTTATGGAATGAATTACATGCAAAACGCATAAGCGCATAGTGTTTTGTTCCATAACAAGAGTGAGAATGTGTAAGTTCTATAATCAAAATTGATTTCAGAATGCTTAAATTCTACGGTGGTCGTGGAGAAATGTTATTTCTCCACGACCACTGTAGAATTTATGCATTCTGCAATCAATTTTGATCATAGAACGTTCACATTCTCACTCTTGTTATGGAACAAAACACTATGCGCTTATGCGTTTTGCATGTAATTCATTCCATAACAAGGGATAGAATGAATATTCTCACACCGTTCCGAATAAAACAATTAGCCTTGGATATCACAATTGTCAAAATACTACAAACATAACCACAAACGTAATAATAAAACGTAAGTTCCTTGTGTTCATTACTTTATTAGTCTATTTTATCTGGTCGAGGAGAAAGTATAGTCTGATACTCGGTAAGAATGGAAATTCAGATGCTCGTGGTTCCTCGCGCTCGCCTCACGGCTCGCGCTCGAAATATTCCACTCGCATCGAATTTCCATTCTAACCTTGTTACAGAATATACTATTCTCTCACGATTTCAACAGCTGAGAAATCAAGTTTCTCTCCCGTTTGTAAAAAATATGATATTCCACGCCCCAAAAAACAATTTGTATTTGTATTTGTATTTATTAGTTTCATTCAAGTGCTTACAAAAATATAAATCTAAATTGTCCATATCGAATGTCTAATATGATTGAACTATTGTGGCAACTCCATAATTATCAAATTATCATTGCATGTGCTTTCAGTGTTGTGAAAGACTTAATTTTTGTAGAATTACGTGTTTATTAAATTTATTTAATGCAATAAATGAGGATTTCCAATTATTACTCATTATATATTTTGTGTTTCAGAATACATCGTAGAAAATCCAACGTACACAGATGTTTAAGAAACGCGAGAAATCCAACATTGTATTACTCCTTTAGTAGTACTTTTCATAACAAGTGCCGAAAGTGACTTATCCTGTACGTGTGAAGTTTGAAGAACGAGACAAAGTGCAGCAACACGAACAACGAATTTTTTAATATTATTCTTCCTCCCACACTAAAACAAACCATGTATATTTGTTTGATGTTCAACGTCAGTATATTATTGTCTTGAATCTACTTTACGGCCGCTTATTGATTACCTAGAAACTAATATCCACTATCCAGTAACTAGTTACTATTAATAACTACTAACTAGTAACTATTAATAACTAGTAACTATTAATAACTACTAACTAGTAACTATTAATAATTACTAACTAGTTACTATTAATAGTAACTATTAATAACTACTAACTAGTAACTATTAATAACTACTAACTAGTAACTATTAATAACTACTAACCAGTAATTAGTATCTATTAACTGGTAACTAATATCCTGTTACTAGCCGCCATACACAAAAATACTTTGTTGACAAAGCCAAAGATTTCGAAGCCAAAACATATTTCAAATAAATTTCTTGGCTGTTTTACATAATTTTATTTTCACGAAAGATGTTTTAAAAAAAAATCTGTAAAGAGTTAAATCGCGAAAACAAAAATATAGAGAAATTTGCAATTCATTTCTTTTTATCCCTAACCACACTAATTTTAAATGTTGCGACCAGATTTTTTATTTTTTATATTCTAAAATCCTCAATTTTTTTGATTCTATTTCCACGTTCTTTTTAGGACAAAAAACGTGACTTATCCGTATATATTTTCAAGCTAATTTTGAAAAAACAACAGTTATTCAATTATTCTTAGGTTTTATATAATTGCGACTCCACGAAATGTCTTTTTAGACTTCTTCAGTTAAACTACGAATTTCAAAAATTCATAACTCTCCTGAAAACCTCTTTGTTTACTAAGCCAAAACTGACTGTCAATAACTCTTTCTTGGCTGTTCTTAAGTTTTACTTAAATATAGAAAAAATTGTAATTCTTTTATTTTTATCACCACCCACGCGAATTTTAAATGAATAACCATTTTTCAATTGTTTCTAGGTTTTGTATTGTTGCGACGAGATTTTTTATTTTTTAAATTCTAAAATTCTCAATTCTTTGGTTCCATTTCCAGGTTGGTATCTACTGCAGTTCATTTCAGGACAAAAAAACGTGGCTTATCCGTATATATTTTCAAACTAATTTTGAAAGAACAACCGTTATTCAATTATTCTTAGGTTTTGTATATAATTGCGACTCCACGAAATTTCTTTGTAAACTACGAATTTCAAAAATTCACAACTTTCCTGAAAACTTTTCTATTTTCTAAGCCAAAACTGATTTCGAGTAAATAACTCTTTCTTGGCTGTTTTGCATAATTTTATCTCCATGAGAATTTTTTTTAATTTTTTTTTCTGTCTGTGTTAAATCGTGAAAATAAAAATATAGAAAAATTTGTATTTTTTTTTATTTTTAATTTTTATCACTAACCATGCTTATTTTAAATAAATAACCATTTTTCAATTGTTTCTAGGTTTTGTATTGTTGCGATCAGATTTTTTATTTTTTAAATTCTAAAATTCTTAATTTTTTTGGTTTCATTTCCAGGTTGGTATCCATTACAGTTCTTTTCAGGACAAAAAAAAACGTGGCTTACCCGTATATATTTTCAAACTAATTTTGAAAGAACAACCTTTATTCAATTATTCGTAGGTTTTGTATATAATTGCGACTCCACGAAATTTCTTCGTTAACTGCGAATTTTAAAAATTCATAACTCCTGAAAACTTTTTTTAATTCCTCAACCAAAACTGATTTCCAGTAAATAACTCTTTCTTGGCTGTTTTACATCATTTTATCTCCACGAGCATTTTTTTATATTTTTTTAAATATAGAAAAATTCGTTATTATTTTTAAAATCGATGTGTTTTCACTAACCAAGATAATAACTATTTTTGAATTGTTTTTATGAGATTTTTTTAAATTCTAAAATCCTCATTAATTTTTTGGTGCTATTTGCAGATGACTAAAAGCCTCTTTTTTTTGTGCTATTTCCAGAAGTCTGTAGGTGACTGAGACTTTTTTATAGAGTAGGCAATGATTTTGAAAAAATAGATTTTGTATATTGCATCTCAATGAGATTTTTTTAAATTCTAAAATCCTCATTCATTTTTTGGTGCTATTTGCTAATGACTAAAAGCCTCTTTTATTTTTTCGGTACTATTTCCAGATGACTGCAAGTGACTGAGACTTTTTATAGAGTTGGCAATGATTTTGAAAAAAATAGCATCTCAATGAGATTTTTTTTTTAAATTCTAAAATCCTCATTAATTTTTTGGTGCTTTTTGCAGATGATTAAAAGCCTCATTAATTTTTTCGGTACTATTTCCAGATGACTGCAAGTGACTGAGACTTTTTTATAGTTGGCAATGATTTTGAAAAAAATTGCATCTCAATGAGATTTTTTTGAAATTCTAAAATCCTCATTAATTTTTTGGTGCTATTTGCAAATGACTAAAAACATCTTTTTTTTTTTTGGTGCTATATCCAGATGACTGCAAGTGCCTGAGACTTCTTTATAGAGTTGGCAATGATATTGCATCTCAATGAAATTTTTTTGAAATTCTAAAATCCTCATTAATTTTTTGGTGCTTTTTGCAGATGACTAAAAGCCTCTTTTTTTTTATGCCATTTCTAGATGACTGCAAGTGACTGAGACTTCTTTATAGAGTTGGCAATGATTTTGAAAAAAAACGTTGGTTCACTATTGTAGATATAAGTTAAGGAAGTTACAATAAATTTTACTTTGCGTTCATTGATAATAAATAATTTATTCATCTCAATAGTGTTAAAATGTGACGTTTGTTATTATGAAACTAACCTCACTTTTAGGTAAATGTTTTTTTAAATTAATTTTGTGTCCGTGCGGCACAGTACACAAATTTCTTTGATGCCAACTTAAAAACCCTTTTCTTCATCAGAAGAATGAGCTAAATCAATTGGCGTTGAAAAAATTCATCTAGCAAAAAAAACAAAAAAAATTGGCAAGTCACCATGAACATTTTCAATAAAGTCATTTTTTTCAGACTTTGAACGGCAGTAGCGGCTAAACGAAAACTTCAAATTGAACTCGGTTTTCAAATCTGTGCTCTTTGTGTGTAAATTAGTCGGATTCAATTAAAATTGGCGATTTAAAATTTTTGAGGAAAACCTGAAAAACTACCCAAGGGTACTTTTGGTTACTAAAATTACGATTTAGCCCTCTACACCAGTGACGCCACCTCTGCTGTATCGGCCGTGCCATGAGTCACTACTCTACACTACATTTTTATATATTCCTCCGTTAAATTATATTTCAACTTCAAAGAAAATTACATATTTTATTCCTTAAGAAAAAGTCCACATCGAAATATCACACCAAATAATATATAGGATCAACTGGAATCGAAATCTATAATTTAACCCCTGAAATAATGAATTAATTGGCAACAGTTAAATGCCTAAATTATTCATCAAGAACACATCCACGACATCTGCGACTTTAATAATAAACGGCGCATGTGATGTAGGTGAAGAGGATTAAAAATGTAACACCAATTACTCCCATTCTCGCTTTTACAACATTATCTTTCTTCGACATAAGAGTCCCATTATATTATCAACGAGCAAGCAATACTTGCAGTTTCCTTTGATAACATTTCGAAAATAGTGCAGTCGTTGTGAAAATGGGCACACGTGCGATTAACTTTTCGCTGTTGTTTTTCTACTGTTTAGTTTTTACGAATGGACTATTTTTCGGCGGAAGAGGCGTTTGCACGCGAAAACGAGAGTAAGTCTCAAATTTTGCGATCGTAATTTTTGGTCAATTTTGGCATTATTTCAGAATCCGGATAAACGGTACCGTAACCTACAGCACGGAAAGTTTTTGCTGTAAAGGTTATAAACTCAAGAAGAACACGTGCGTGCCTGTTTGTGCCAGGATGTGCATACAAGGATTTTGCTCGGCTCCGGACACCTGCACTTGCAAAACTGGATTCGTTCGAGATGGCAAAAATAAATTCATTTGCAATCCAACTTGTTCGCAACCTTGCATACATGGAAAATGCGTCGCCGTGAATTTTTGCAAATGCAACAGGGGCTACGCCATGGATTCCAATAGTAGGTTTAAATGCAACAAGCTTTGTGTCACCAGAAGAATTGATAGATCCGGTCGTACTGCTTGTTCTTGTGATAAAGGCTATATTTTGCAAGAGAATAGCACGCAGTGTATTGCGCAGTGTTTGAAGGGGTGTGTTAATGGGGAATGCAGCGCACCTGAGACGTGCTCGTGTTATCCTGGATTTTCAAAAAATCAGCACGAATGCAATCCTGTTTGCAAACCAAGGTGTAAAAATGGTGTTTGTACGGCTCCTAATATCTGCACGTGCTTTGAAGGATACGAACCTCAGGGGAATAGCAGCTGCAAGCCAATTTGTTCCAGCTGTCAAAATGGTGTTTGTACTGCTCCTAATATCTGCACGTGCTTTGAAGGATACGAACCTGAGGGGAATAGCAGCTGCAAACCAATTTGTTCCAACTGCAAAAATGGTGTTTGTACAGCACCGAATATCTGCACGTGCTTTGAAGGATACGAACGCGATGGAAACAACAGCTGCAGACCAATTTGTTCCGGTGATTGCGTTAATGGAGATTGCGTCAAACCAGAGACTTGTTTGTGCAACGAAGGTTTTGCAAATGAAGGTAACGCATGCAAACCCATCTGCAGCAAAAGTTGCGCTAATGGTTTTTGTTCGGGACCTGAAACCTGCACTTGCAATCCAGGTTACACCAAAGACGCCAACGATAATTGTTCTCCTGCGTGTTCCCAAAATTGCACCAATGGTGATTGTGTGGCGCCGGAAACATGCAACTGTTTTCCAAAATTTACTCCCGATCGCAACAACCAATACCGATGCAATCCTGTTTGTACAAAACCTTGCATTAATGGATTTTGCTCTGCACCTGAAACATGCACGTGCAACAAGGGCTATGTTTTGGATGTGAGGAAAAACTGCGTGTCTTGTCAGGATGGGGAATGCTTTAATAAAAATCATGATTTTCCTGTACCCGAAAATTCTGCTATTGGAACAGAAAATTCTGGAAATTCTGTATATACCGATATTGTGGTTAGACCTCCTCTAACTGTGAATTCTAGTAATTCGGGGAAATCTTCACCGCCTGTAAATCTAAGTAACCCAGAAAAATCTTCGATGCCGGAAATAGTTGATAATCGTGGAAACCCTACGCTACCTGTAAATTCAAATATTCATGAAAACCCTTCATCATCTGTACATCCTGCAATGCCTTCATTACCTGCAAACTCTAGCAACCCGGAAGAATCTTCGACGCCGGAAGTATTTGATAATCGTGGAAATCCTACACTGCCTGTACCTTCAAATACCCCCGAAAAACCTCCACTACCTGTAGATCTTGGAATACCTTCACTACCTGAAGATCTTAGAATACCATCTGTAAATCCTAGTAATCCGCCCGAGAGTTCTGATGGTCCTGAAGAACCTACACTGTCCAAAAATTTAAATACTCCTAAAAAAACGCCACTACCTGTAGATCTTAGAACTCCTTCACTACCTGTAGATCTTAGAATACCATCTGCAAATCTTAGTAACCCGCCTGAAAGTTTTGATAATTCTAGAACACCTACACCCCCTGAAAATTCAAATATTCCAAAAAAAACTCCACTACCTGTAGATATTAGAACACCTTCACTACCTGCAGATCTTAGAATACCATCTGCAAATCCTAGTAACCCACCTGAAAGTTTTGATAATTCTGTAAAACCTACACCACCTGAAAATTCAAATATTTCTAAAAAACCTCCACTACCTGTAGATCTTAAAATACCATCTGCAAATCCCAGTAACCCGCCTGAAAGTTTTGATAATTCTGAAAAACCTACACCGTCCAAAAATTCGACTACTCCTGAAAGAACGCCAATACCTGTAGATCTAAGAACACCTTCACTACCTGTAGATCATAGAATACCATCTGTAAATCCTAGTAACCCACCTGAAAGTTTTGATAATCCTGGAAAACCTACACTGTCCAAAAATTCAAATACTCCTGAAAAACCACCACTATCTGTAGATCTTGGAACACCTTCACTACCTGTAGATCTTAGAATACCATCTATACATCCTAGTAATCCGCCTGAAAGTTTTGATAATCTTGGAAAACCTACACTGTCTAAAAATTCAAATACTCCTGAAAAACCTCCACTATCTGTAGATCTTGGAAAACATTCACTACCTGTAGATCTTAGAATACCATCTGTAAATCCTAGTAACTCACCTGAAAGTTTTGATAATCCTGGAAACCCTACACCACCCGAAAATTTAAATACTCTTGGAAAACCTCCACTATCTGTAGATCTTGGAAAACCTTCACTACCTGTAGATCTTAGAATACCATCTATACATCCTAGTAACCCGCCTGATAATTCTAGAACACCTACACCACCTGAAAATTCAAATATTCCAGAAAAACCTTCACTACCTGTAGATCTTACAACACCTTCACTACCTGTAGATCTTAGAATACTATCTGCGAATCCTAGTAACCCACCTGAAAGTTTTTATAATCTTGAAAAACCTACACTGTCCAAAAATTCAAATACTTCTGAAAAAACGCCACTACCTCTAGATCTAAGAACACCTTCAATGCCTGTAGATCATAGAATACCATCTGTAAATCCTAGTAACCCACTTGAAAGTTTTGATAATCCTGGAAAACCTACACCACCCGAAAATTTAAATAATCTTAGCAAACCTCCACTACCTGTAGATCTTAGAACACCTTCACTACCTCTAGATCATATAATACCATCTGTAAATCCTAGTAACCCGCCTGAAAGTTATGATAGTCCTGAAAAACCTACACTACCCGAAAATTCAAATCCTCCTGAAAAACCTCCACTACCTGTAGATGTTAAAACACCTTCACCACTAGAAAGTTTTGATAATCCTAGAACACCTTCACTACCCGCAAATCCTGATAACTCGGGCAAACCTTCTCTATCTGAATCTCCTGTTAATTCTGGAAATCCTGGCACTCCAAAACCATCATTTCCAAACAGTCCTGTCAACACTGAGAAGCTTTTCAACTCTGTGAGTCCTTTAAAACCAGAAGATTCAATAGAAAATATAGATCTTAAAACACCTTCACTATCTCTAAAGCCTAGTAACCCGCCTGAAAGTTTTGATAATCCTGGAAAACCTACACCACCTAAAAATTCAAATATTCCTGAACAACCTCCACTGCCCGCAGTTATTAGAACACCTTCAATGCCTGAAAGTTTTGAAAATCCTAGATCACCTTCACTGCCTAGTAACCTGGACAAACCTCTATCTGAATCTCCTGTTCATTCTGGAAATCCTGGCACTCCAAAACCATCATTTCCAAACGGTCCTGTCAACACTGAGAAGCCTTTCAACTCTGTGAGTCCTTTAAAACCAGAAGATTTAATAGAAAATGTTGATCTTAAAACACCTTCACTATCTCTAAAGCCTAGTAACCCGCCTGAAAGTTTTTATAATCCTGGAAAACCTACACCACCTAATAATTCAAATATTGCTAAACAACCTGCACTGCCCGCAGATATTAAAACACCTTCACCACCTGAAAGTTTTGATAATCCCAGAACACCTGCACTGCATGTAGATATTAGAACACCTTCACCATCTGAAAGTTTTGATATTCCTAGAATACCTGCACTGCCTGCAGATATCAGAACACCTTCACCACCTGAAAGTTTTGATAATCCCAGAACACCTTCACCACCTAGTAACCTGGGCAAACCTTCTCTATCTGAATCTCCTACTCATTCAAGAAATCCGCCAGTAAATCCTGGCACCCCAAAACCATCATTTCCAAACAGTCCTACAAATACTGAAAAGCCTTCAAACTCTTCAAGTCCTTTACAACCAGGAAACCCAATAGAAAATGTAGATCCTAGAATACCTTCAATTTCTTCAAATCCTAGCAACCCGCCTGAAAGTTTTGCTAATCCTGGAAAACCTCCACCACGCGAAAATTCAAATACTCCCGAAGAACCTCAACTACCTACAGATCTTAGAACACCTTCACCACCTGAAAGTTTCGATAATCCTAGAACACCTTCACCACCTGAAAGTTTCGATAATCCTATAACACCTTCACCACCTGAAAGTTTCGATAATCCTAGAACACCTTCACCACCTGAAAGTTTCGATAATCCTAGAACACCTTCACCACCTATAAATCCCAGTAACCCGGGCAAACCTTCTCTATCCGATTCTCCTCTTCATTCCAGAAATCCGCCACTAAATCCTGGCACCCCAAAACCATCATTTTCGAACAGTCCTGTGAATCCCGAAAAGACTTTAAACTCTGCGAATCCGGTAAGTCCTTCAAAACCAGGAAACTCAATAGAAAATCTACCGACGGCATGTATTTGCATCAATGGTGTCTGTAATTCTGATGGTGTGTGTATTTGCGAAGATGGATTTGTTCACACGCCGATGAATAAATCTGCGTGTAAGAAAGTTTGTGGTAATACTAAGAGTCCCGAGAGTAATGAAATTCCGAAGAACGGAAGATTATGTGATGCCACCGAAGCCTGCGAAATGGAATGTCTTCATGGTAACTGCGAGAACGGTAGCTGTGTTTGTGAAGAGGGGTATTTTGGAGGAAACTGCAACTCGACTTCTGGTGATGAAAATAGTCAAAGCTTAGTAAGGCAAGTGTAAGATGTTGTGATTTATTCAAATACTAGAGGATATCAGGCGGTACGAAAACAAGAAGTGATCCCGGAGATCAGGAAGTAAAAATGGCAATGCTGTATGCGCAAAATGGCTGCCAACGTAAAAATCTGACCGAGGGTAGTTGTTATTACAAGACAGGTCGTTGTTTTCCAAAGACAAGTATCTGTTATTAGAAGACAGGTTGTTGTCTCTGGGAAACAGCTACCTGTCAGATTGATCCCGGAAATCTAGAAATAGAAATGGCAACGTTGTATGCGCAAAATGGCTGCCAACATAAAAAAACTGACCGAGACAGGTAGTTGTTATTACAAGACAGACCGCTGTTTTCCAGAGACAAGTATCTGTTATTAGAAGACAGGTAGTTTCTCTGGGAAGCAGTTACCTCTCAGATTTTTATGTTGGCAGCAATTTTGCGCATACAGCGTTGCCATTTCTACTTCTAGATTTCCGGGATCAATCTGACAGGTAGCTGTTTCTCAGAGACAACTACCTGTCTTGTAATAACAGATACTCGTCTCTGGAAAACAGCGGTCTGTCTTGTAATAACAAATACCTTTCTCGGTCAGATTTTTATGTTGGCAGCCATTTTGCGCATACAGCGTTGCCATTTCTTCTTCTAAATTTCCGGGATCAATCTGACAGGTAGCTGTTTCCCAGAGACAACGACCTGTCTTGTAATAACAGATACTTGTCTCTGAAAAACAGCGGTCTGTCTTGTAATAACAAATACCTTTCTCGGTCAGATTTTTATGTTGGCAGCCATTTTGCGCATACAGCGTTGCCATTTCTACTTCCAGATTTCCGGGATCACTTCCTGTTCCCGTACCGGCTAATATCCTTTACTCATTTCTGTAGACGCAATCTCTACAATTATTTTTTATGTAAATTTCTTATAACTATGAACCAACAATTTTTTTTTGTGGGGCAAAAAATTTCGAAACTTTTCAACTCCATGTATTCTTGTGAAATTCTGATAAACTAAACTTTTGCACTAACTAAATACGAACACACCTCAAGCTTAGTTTCTATAAAATCTTTATTAAAATCATAAATTATTCATAAATAAAAACAATATTTTATATTCAGTAATGTTGTTGTATCACTCATTCAAGATAATCCTTCAAAGGCTCAACATCTTTAGCAGTTTTGTTGTTGATGTATTTCTCATTTAAGATGATGCTGCAAAGGCTTTAGTAATTTTGTTGTTGTATTCCTCATTTAAGATGATGCCTCAAAGGCTTTAGTAGTTTTGTTGTTGTATTCCTTGATTAAGATGATGCTTCAAAGGCTTTAGTAATTTTGTTGTTGTATTCCTCCTTTAAGATGATGCTTCAAAGGCTTTAGTAGTTTTTTTGTTGTATTCCTCTTTTAAGATGATGCTTCGAAGCCTTTAGTAATTTTGTTGTTGTATTCATCCTTTAAGTTGATGCTTCAAAGCCTTTAGTAATTTTCTTGTTGTATTCCTCCTTTAAGATGATGCTTCAAAGACTCTACATCTTTACTACTTTTTTCAGCAACATTTTCTTCCGCACCGTTCTTCTTCTTCCTATAAACCGGAACCGGATACGGCCTATCAACAAATTTCGGCACTAACTTTTCCACATACACGGGCACCTCCACCGGAACATCTTTATAAACGGGATACAGTTTCTTCACCGGAACATTAACTTTCACAGGCACGCGAATGTACTTGTTGACCGGATACGGCTTGTTAATTTTAACGGGGTAGTACACCGGCACGCGCTTCTCGACCAGGAACGGTTGATCGACCAAAATTTTGACCGGCACCGGTTTGTCCACCAGGACCGGCATCAGCACGTGTTTCTCGAATTTCGTGGATGCGGGCAGGGTGACCTTGACTTTAGAGTAGAGCTGGTACGGGAAGAAGGCTTTCACTTCCGATTCGGGTTGTGACTCCTCGTCGCTTTCCAGACCTTCGTTGGAATTTGCGTCTCCGATATCTTCAAAGCTACTGCGTATTTGATAAGCGTGGTCTCGGTGATCTTCAAGGTCGTTGTGACTGTTATCGAAATTGAAATTTCCATAATCTGCACTCTTCACATTCGCCTCCTTATGTTCTGCCTGAATGCTTAATATTATAGCAGATAGGACTACGATATGAAATACCTGAAGCAGAAATAGTATTTTATTTTGTATGCGATTAATAACGGAATGATATAATTGCCATTCTTCTGAGAAAATTTTGTCTCACAGGTTTACACAATTATGGCTTGATTTCACACGTTGATTTTTGGAGTATTGTTTTTTACTTTTTTTAAAATAAGCTAAAATAACATATTT
This sequence comes from Ocypus olens, assembly GCA_910593695.2. NCBI lineage: Eukaryota > Metazoa > Arthropoda > Insecta > Coleoptera > Staphylinidae > Ocypus > Ocypus olens. Next base: position 9,346,078 of record OU343059.1, on the reverse strand, counting down.
TCAAAAATGTTGAGTCCATCTGTCGCTTGCTTGACACAAAATCTAGGGATAGATTTTTGCGAAAGTTTGGTAGAAGTTACAGTAGAGTTAATTTTTGGTAAAACTAAAAAGATATTCACTTGCAAGATACATTTTCAAAAATGTTAAATGTATCTTTCACTTTTCTTCCGTTTGGAAATGACATGAAATCTAGAGGTATGATATTACTGAAATTTAGCAGAAACTAAAGGAGAGTCAATTTTTGATAAATTTTAGAAGATTTACACCTATAGCAATAGTTTTTATATTTTTTCAAACAAGCTAAAGAAGCACATTTTCAAAAATGTTAAATTTATCTTTCACTTTTCTTCCATTTGGAAATGACATGAAATCTAGAGGTGTGGTATTACTGAAATTTAGCGGAAACTAAAGAAGACTCAATTTTTGATAAATTTTAGAAGATTTACACTTGCAGCAATTGTTTTTATATTTTTTCAAACAAGCTGAAGAAGCACAATTTCAAAAATGTTAAATTTATCTTTCACTTTTCTTTCGTTTGGAAATGACATGAAATCTAGAGGTATGGTATTACTGAAACTTAGCAGAAACTAAAAGGGAGTCAATTTTTGATCAATTTCAGAAGATTTACACTTGTAGCAATTGTTTTTATATTTTTTCAAACAAGCTACATATGCGCAATTTCAAAAGAGTTAAATTTAGCTTTCGCTTGGAATTGACACAAAATTTAATCCATATGATGTTGTGGAGATTTGGCAGAAATTCAGATTTGGTGAATTTGAAAAAAAAAATTGTAGGAATTGTTTAAAAAAAAATTAATGTCAAACTTTTGAAATGACTTTAAATATAGAGGTAAGATATCACTGAAATTTAGCAGAAACTAAAGAAAAGTTAATTTTTGATAAATTCTAGAAGATTTACGCTTGTAGCAATTGTTTTTGTATTTTTTAAACAAACTAAACAAGCACAATAAAAAAAATATCTCGTTTGAAATTGACACAAATTTCAAAGATAGGATGTAGCGGACATTTAGCAGAAATTGTAACAGTCAGCTTTGGTAAGTTTGAAATAAAAAAATTGTAGTAATTGTTTTTTTTTTAATTTTTTTAGCTCAAAAATGTTAAACTTCCCTTTCGTTTGGAAATAAGATAAAATCTAGAGGTAAGGTTTTATTGAAATTTAGCAGAAACTAAGGAAGTGTTCATTTTTGATAAATTTTAGAAGATTTAGATTTTTTCATACGAGATAAAGAAGCACAATTTTAATAATGTTAAATTTATCTTTCGCTTGAAATTGACACAAATTTCAGGGATAGGATGTTGCGGAGATTTAGCAGAAATTGTATCAGTCAATGTAAATTTGAAAATAATTTTAATTTTTAGTAATTGTTTTTTATTTTATTTTTAATGACGCTGAAAATGCACAATCTCAAAAATGTTAAACATTCCTTTCGTTTGAAAATGATATAAAATCTAGAGGTATGGTATTACTGAAATTTAGCAGAAACTAAAGGAGAGTCAATTTTTGATAAATTTTAGAAGATTTACATTTGTAGCAATTGTTTTTAATTTTTTTTGTAAACAAACTAAAGAAGCACAATTTTAATAATGTTAAATTTATCTTTCGCTTGTAATTGACACAAAAATTTAGGGATAGGATGTTTCGGAGATTTGGAAAATTTGAAAAGAAAATTGTTAAAAAAAAAAAATTAATGCACAATCTCAAAAATTTTAAGCGCTTTCATTTTGTTTGTGGAAATTACATAAAATCCGGAGATGAGGTATTTCTCAAATTTAACAGATAATAAATTAGTCAATGTTTTGGTAAATTTTAGAATTTTTAAACTACAGCAATTGTTTTTATTTGTGGTGTGGTATTGTTTTTATAATTTTTTTTCAAACAAACGATTATGATGCGAAAACAATATTTAATGTATAAATTTATAATACTCACCAAAGGCTTCATAGTTAATGGTTTTGCTATGAATTCCTTCGACTCTCGAAAACTACTGAATACCGCTGCAAAAATAAACAGTCTTTTATATAAAAGGAACCTTTCTAATGTTAATGTAGTGTAAATAATTGACACCACGCGCACCATTTATATGCAAATATCCAAAAAATATATTATCTGCAAGAGATACATGTTATACAAATGAATAATTTACTTGATATGCACTAATAATTGTATTGATGTACAAGAGATGATTAAATTATTAATACTCCACAAATTATATTCGACTGGAAATCAAACAATACAGGAGTAACTAATTAAGTAAAGCATGTACCAGGTGGCTCAAAATACTAATTACACTAAGGATATACCGGGTGACCCAAATATTCGATGTTTTTATAGGCTTATCTCTGTAATCTGTTCTTGTAAGAACGAATCTTATATAAACATAATGACCTGTTTTTTCTAAATATAATAAATTATAACAATTGTGGTGAAATTTCCCGCCGATTTTTTTTGCGCACGGTACAGCTTGTCAAAGTTGGACAATTTTTTTACATAAAAAACATTTTTTTCCAGCGCGTTGTTACGGGGGTGGGTTGGACTTGGGGTCAAAATCAACTACACATTCTTAAAGATAAAACTTGAATCTTTCCCAGACTGAAAGATTCATTGATTTTCGACCAAATTGAACCAAGTTACGACGGTTTGAAAAATCGAGTTTTTAGCAATTTTTCGAGTGACGCTTTTTTTGAGGTCGAGTGTATTTATAAATTGATAATTATTTATTAACACAGTCTTCTGATTATTCGTATTTATATCATTTTCTGCTCCGTTCATCGAAAAGAAAAATTAAATTACAAAACAAATACTTACGTAAGTAATTTGGTTCACAAATTAAATAATCATAACCATTTAGTCGTCACATCATTCCTTTCTATATTTGAACAATGTTTTCATTAAAACTTTCATTATTTAGTAGTGCATTGAAAGACACACCATCATCATATCGACACAAAATTAAACGCTAAACAAGGCGAAATTAGTCGCGATCTTTAAACATTTAGACTATACATTATCTACAGAGTGTTAATCGCAGTCGGCTATGAATTTAAATGCGCATTTCCCTGATTGACGCTTTTTTGCACAATTATCAACAGTTTTGCTAATGCTGATTGAACTATCGTTAAAAATGTTGATCATTCTGTAAAAAATCGTTAATCAGAGAAAAACGCATTTAAATTGATGGGCGACTGCGATTAATTTCTTGTTGAACATCGCAGAAAAAATATAAAACGCGTAGAAAAAAATCCTTAAAAAAATATCCTCAATGGTCGAAGTATCACTTATTCAGAATCAATTTGGTTTTTGTAAATTTAACAATTTTTAATGGAGATATGTATTTTTGAAGATTTTCGTTTTAATTTTTTGAGCACTTGAACGAAAACATCGCAGAAAAAATATAAAACGAGCAGACAAAATTCCATAAAAAATCATCCTCAATGGCCGAAGTATAGCTAATTCAAAATCAATTTGGTTTTTGTAAATTTAACAATTTTCAATAAAGATATGAATTTTTGAAGATTTTCGTTTTATTTTTTTGAGCACTTAATGAATACATCGCAGAAAAAATATGAAACGCCTAAAAAAAATCCTTAAAACCATATCCTCAATGGTCGAAGTATCGCTTATTCAAAATCAATTTGGATTTTGTAAATTCAACAATTTTTAACGGAGATATGTATTTTTAAAGATTTTCGTTTTAATTTTTTGAGCACTTGAATGAAAACATCGCAGAAAAAATATAAAACGCAAAGACAAAATTCCATAAAAAATCATCCTCAACGGCCGAAGTATAGCTGATTCAAAATCAATTTGGTTTTTGTAAATTCAACAATTTTCAATGGAGATATGTATTTTTGAAGATTTTCGTTTTAATTTTTTGAGCACTTGAATGAAAACATCGCAGAGAAAAATATAAAACGCGTAGAAAAAATTCCTTAAAACAATATTCTCAATGGTCGAAGTATCGCTTATTCAAAAATAATTTGGTATTTGCAAATTCAACAAGTTTTAATGGAGATATGGATTTTTGAAAATTTTACTTTTATTTTTTTTGAGCACTTGAATGAAAACATTGCAGAAAAAATATAAAACGCGCAGATAAAATTCCATAAAAAATCATCCTCAATGGCCGAAGTATAGCTAATTCAAAATCAATTTGGTTTTTGTAAATACAACAATTTTCAGTAGAGATATGTATTTTTGAAGATTTTCGTTTTAATTTTTTGAGCACTTGAATGAATACATCGCAGAAAAAATATGAAACGCCTAGAAAAAAATCCTTAAAACAATATCCTCAATGGTCGAAGTATCCCTTATTCAAAATCAATTTCGATTTTGTAAATTCAGCATTTTTTAATGGAGATATGGATTTTTGAAAATTTTAGTTTTAATTTTTTGAGCATAATTTTTCCATCTTTCATAATTTGACGTTTTAAACGTCAGTTTCATCCGAATTTACAAAACGCTCGATGTATATTTAAAATATGATTTAAATTGAAAATAAACCATGAAAGCGTCACCATCAAGTCGGAGAAAGTAACATGATGGCAACATCATCATTTTTCATTATTAGAATAATAACGTAAATATTTAACATGTTTCGCATAACTCTAACATAGGGCATGCGTGACAGTCAAGCGTTTACACTGTGCACCTTGATCATTTTGTTTAAATAAATGCGCTGTCAGTTTATTTTGTTGTCAAATTTATTTTCGTTACGATGAATACATACGAGTTGCTTGAGAAAATACAAGTTATTAAATGGATCTACATCGGCAATTCAATATTTTGGTACCCAATTATTATGTCTGTGTGAGTTATGTCATAATCAACAACGAGCAATTGAAGGTATGTATCGTTCATTTTTTTGAAAAGTTTATTCGTCCGTAAAAAGAACGTTCCTTCGAAAATTCGGGTTATTATTTGATTTCTCCATTACGTCTTCATAAAATTGCGTTCGCCTTATTTAATCGGCAGGGTATATTTCTTTATTTTTTGACAATTTATGGGAACGATAACTTTAAAATCTTTAATACGGTAGTATGGTGCAAATTGACCGGTTCTCTTTTCTCTTTATGGAAGACTGGCATGAACTATCTTTCTTAATTCGTCAAGTTCCTGCTCCTCGGTTTTGGGTTGAAGCGTATTTTGTGGTTTTTGGGAGACCAACATCTTCTTTATCAAAATTCTGCTGAATTCTGTGTATTGTACTAGTGCCTCGGATGGGACTAATTGGAAAAGTAACAGCAAATAGTAGATCCATATAACAACCTGTATTTTCTTAAGCAATTTATTTGTATTGATTGTTCGAAAATTAAATTTGACAACTAAATAAACTGCCGGCTCACTTATTAAAAAAAAATTATCAAGGTGCATAGTGTAAACGCATGACTGTCGTACCTCCACCAATCTGTACGTATTATAAAACTGACAATTAATTTCGATTTTAGATACGGTGCAATATCAACGGTAGGAATTATAACCGGAGGAGCTACGATGGGATTCATCATCGTTCTGATCGCGTATGTGCTCAGAAAAAATTGGCAAGAAGGGCAAACGCAGCCGGCAACAACCGATAACCGTACGTCGAAATAACATTTCGCTGATCCGGTAAACAATATGCAGTTACAAATAATTTAATTGAAAATCCCTTGTTCATCGCCGACGGCGGCTTAAAACGACGCACCCCGGCGGAGCAAGGGATCGTTGAATCCCCGGTATCGACAGGCACTCTTCGTGGACTTACGTAAAACCTATGGATTTGTAGACAACACCTAAGCTTTTTTTTGTGCTGCCTACACGTTATGTTCGAATTGTTATAATAAATAAAAAATAAAAAAGTAGAAGACATTGTAATCTTTACATAATATTGAAGGAAAAAAAAACACGACCATTTTCAAACCGCCATAACTCGGCGTATTTTCAATCGATTTTGATGAATCTTTGAGGAAAAAAAACTTAAAAGTGTCTTCTTTAAAGTCAAGTATGCGAAAATAAGCATAACCCCTTCCACCCCCCTCTAGCGCCCCTGTGAAAAAAAAAGTTTTTTTCTGGAAACTATGTCCAGCTTTGACGATGTCTACGGAGTTGGAAAAATTTTGTCGACTCGATCCACCATAAAGGCATTAAAATGTGATCATTTCCCTATGCAGGCCTTAAAGAACGAAGTTCCTACGACAATTTGGCAACAAGTTATGTGTGTTTGAAAAAAAAGTGCATTTTGAGGTTTTTCGCACATAACTCAGTTACTTTTGAACCAAATTTGATAATTCTTTCAGGAAAAAATCCCATTTTGGCTCTACTTTAAGGGAGTAAACGCAGATTGTAATGATCCCTTTTCGAATCCTTCAACCCCCGAACAAGAACCCACGAACAAGAAAAACACGTTCTCACTCTCTATCATCCAATCTTATCCTGTTAACCCTTTCTTTTTGGTACATTTTAGCGAATAATTTCAGAAAATTCCTTAGGGTTCCTCGGGAGTCCACCGAAGTGAGCGAATGCTGCAAGGATTTAAGTGCTCGTAAAATTTCAAAACTTCTTCTCTTTGGTGTAAATTCAAGTCATTTGGCCATTTCATGATTTTCGCCCATTTTCCATACAGTTATAATTTTATTTATTATTATTATTATTTAAATCTTCAAGTTATAACGGTTAACATTTTCGGAACAAATTTTTTTCAAACTGGGAGGATAGATTACTTGAACACCGTTGCATGGATCGATTTCAAATTTTCACAGTAGCTTCATAATTACATTCCCTATGGAAGTACGTAGTCGTTTTTTTTAAATTTAATGTAAGCTTTTTTATAAACAATTTACTGTTTATTTTTGGGCCAAATTCGATTAATTTTTTCAAACGTGCACCATTTCTACAAAATTTGATTTAGAAAAAAAACCCTTACGCATTTCCATAGTCAATAGTTATAAATTATTTGTATAAAAATATTTGATCCCAAGTCTTACACTTTACGAGAAATCGGTCATCCTGTATAGAAATCTAAAAAAACAGCCACTTCAAAGATGGGCTCTGTCGCCGCCATTTTCCATTAAAATACTAAAACAAATGCTCTGTTTCATACCTCAATATGTGTTAAATAAACCCTCAAAAAAGAAATCACATTCCTTTTTCCATACTCCCAAAATAAATCGTCAAAGTTAGACTTATTTTTCGGCCGCTGGAGTGGTGTTGCCCCTTGAGAACGCACACGCGCGAGTTTCCCCGAATGAGCGTTCGGCTTGAATAATGATGGCCGCCACTCCCGAACGCTGAGAGGGTCGTGCGCCGACCTTCAAGGACGTCCGCACTTTTTTTTTGTTACGTAACCCGCATTCCCGACAGGGAATTCCCTCCGCACTAGGTCAAACGCGTTTTTGGTTATTTGAAGAGATATCGAGTTCGCGTTTTGACTTTGTTCGCGTACTTTTTTACGGCGATTTCAAAAATGTTGCTCAAATTATTGTAGCATTTGTTGGTTACGAGATTTTTTTGGGAAAAGTTGAGGTTTTTTAGTTTTGGATTTATGCAGAAACATAAAAATCCGCGGTGGTTGAAAGGTGAACTAAAACGGAAAAATTGCAGTGACTATATATTTCGATGCCAATAAAAATGATTTTTATTAACATAAAGAAATTTATCAAAAAATTATTTATCCACAACACAATTTGTTTTATTGTACCCTTAATTTTGTTCAGAACTTTGAAAATTTTAACCGTAATAACTTGAAGATTAATAATAATAATAATAATAAATAAAATTATAATAGTACCTACGGAAAATGGGCGAAATTCATGAAATAATAATAATAAGTTTATTAATGCATTCAAAAGGTATGAATTATTAATTATTATTATTTATTATTATTTATTAATGGCCAAATGACTTGAAATTTACACCAAATGTTAATAATAGAATGGGAAATTTGTGGTTAAATTTACAATCCAATTGTACTTGTAGTCTTCTTGCTGTCCGCTCTCAGAATGGGCACTCGAAAGTTGTTTAATCAATTTTGAGAATTTTTTTGGGCGGTCTCATAAAACATAAATTTGTAGCTGCATTCTTCCAGAGTCCATTGCTTCTATTCCCAACCATCTACCACATCTAGAAGCCGATACTCATTTGTTTGAACGATCTGGTGTCCGTCAACGTCAATTTGCAGGGTCTCGGTATTCTATGTTAATTTTCGGGTAGTGAAAAATGGTACAAAATTTTTTTTTCGGCAAAATAATTACTCTGCGTGCATTTTGCTGACACTAAGAACCGCTATGAATTTTTTCAGATTTTTTTGAGACCAAAACTTTTCCTCATTTATTTCCAACTAATTGGTCAAAATCATGAAAATGTGAAATAACTTGAAATTTACACCAAATATTTACAAAAGAACGGGGAATCTGTGGTTAAAATTTCAGTTCAATCGTACTTGTATTTTTCGTACTGTCCACTCTCAAATTGGGTTAGAAATTTTGGTCAATTTTGGAACTTTTTTTTGTGGCTGAAACGACACGAATTTGATTGTAGCTGCATTCTTTTAGAATCCATTACTTCTACCTGTATCGGCCATATCCAGATACCGCTAATATCTTGAATAATTATTTGTTTACAATTTTTCAAACCGCTGATGCAATTTTCGATATCCCAATTCAGGTTTGCAGCGTTGCCGTTTTATTTTCAGCTAATATATAAACAATTTTTCTACAAAATATCAAAAATGCATTATTTTTGAATTAATCCTAAATTTTTAAGGTAAAATCCTTGATTAATATTTTTTTAAATAAATTTTCAAATCTCTGATGCAATTTTCGATATCCCAATTCAGGTGTGCAGCGTTGCCGTTTTGTTTTCAGCTAAGATATAAACAATTTTTCTACAAAATATCAAAAATGTATTATTTTTGAATGAATCCTAAATTTCTTAAGTAAATTCCTTGATTCATATTTTTGTTTATAAATTTTCAAATCGCTGATGCAATTTTCGATATCTCAATTCAGGTTTGCAGCGTTGGCGTGTTGTTTTGAGCTGAGATATAAACAATTTTTTTACAAAATATCAAAAATGCATTATTTTTGAATTAATCCTAAATAAATTCCTTGATTAATATTTTTTTATAAATTTTCAAATCGCTGATGCAATTTTCGATATCCCAATTCAGGTTAGTAGCGTTGCCGTTTTGTTTTCAGGTAAGACATAAACAATTTTTCTGCAAAATATCAAAAATGCATTATTTTTGAATTAATCCTAAATTTCTTAAATACATTCCTTGATTAATAATTTTTTTATAAATTTTCAAATCGCTGAATGCAATTTGTTTCATTTAGCAGTTGAAGCTTGGAGCCTTGCCGTTTGTTTTCCAGCAAGGATTTTAATTTTTTTAATGCAAAATCAAAATGTGTTATTTTTTATTTGATTTTGAGCTGCAAAGACATATTTCTGTATTGGTTAATTTGTTTGCAATTTTTTTAATCGTTGAATCCATTTTTTTCCCAATTCAAGTTAGCAGCGTTGCCGTTTTGTTTACAGCTAAGATACAAACAATTTTTTTACAAAATATCAAAAATGCATTTATTTTGAAAGAATTTTTTTTGTAAATAATCAAATCGCTGAATACAATTTTTGATTTGTTTGTTTTTTGTTTTTTTCTTCTTTTTGGCGTCGACTGCGAGGGCGAAATTTGATATTTCTTTTACATTTTTAAAGTTTGTCAAGTGAAATTTTACTTTTCCAAATTTAGAAAGTGATAAATCGTCTTGAAATTAAATAAATATGAAATTTCTTCAATATCCTTAAATTATAAACATTTGTGAAGTATACTAAATTGATTGTATTTTTTTAGAGTGAAATTTAATTTTTTTTTCACATTTTTATAGTTTGTCATGTGATATTTTACTTTTCCAAATTTAAAAAGTCATAAATCGTCTTGAAATTAAATTAATGTGAAATTTTTTTGAATATCCTTAAATTATAAACATTTGTGAAGTATACTATTTCTATAATATTTTATTAGAGTGAAATTTAATTTTTTTTTCACATTTTTAAAGTTTGTCATGTGAAATTTTACTTTTTTTAATTTAAAAAGTCATAAATCGTCTTGAAATTAAATTAATGTAAAATTTCTTGAATATCCTTAAATTATAAACATTAGTGTAGTATACTAAATTTATTGTATTTTTTTAGAGTGAAATTTAATATTTTTTTAACATTTTTAAAGTTTGTCAAGTAAAATTTTACTTTTCCAAATTTAAAAAGCCATAAATCGTCTTTAAATTAAATTAATGTGAAATTTCTTGAATATCCTTAAATTATAAACATTTGTGAAGTATACTAAACTTGTTGTATTTTTTTAGAGTGAAATTTAATATTTTTTCACATTTTTAAAGTTTGTCATGTGAAATTTTACGTTTCCAATTTTAAAAAGTCAAAAATTAAGGTAAAATTTCTTGAATTCAATTAAATTATAAAGATTTGTGAAGTATTCTGATTTTATTATATTTTTTTAGAGAGAAATTCAAATTTATAAAAAAATCAGTTTTGGCCAAAACCATTTTTGGCGTTGTCAAAGTTTAATTTAGCATATTTCAAAGATATAATTTCTAGGAATAATCAATGAGGGTTTCATATAATTGCCATATTGGATACGGAAGTTATAATCATGTTACTGCAGAAAGTCGTTTTTTTTATCATAAAATATCAGTTTTGATCAACGCCATTTTTCTTGCAGTGAAGTTGTCAAAGTATTATTTAGCAAATTTCAAAGATAGACTTTCTTGGAATTATCTGTGAGAGTTTCATGTAATTGTCATATTGGATACGGAAGTTATAATCAAGTCGTTTTTTTATCATAAAATCTCGGTTTTGATCAACTCCATTTTTCTTGCAGTGAAGTTGTCAAAGTATTATTTATCAAATTTCAAAGATATACTTTCTTGGAATAATCTGTGAGAGTTTCATGTAATTGTCGTATTGGATACGGAAGTTATAATCATGTTACTGCAGAAAGTAGTTTTTTTATCATAAAATCTCAGTTTTGATCAACGCCATTTTTCTTGCAGTGAAGTTGTCAAAGTATTATTTAGCAAATTTCAAAGATATGCTTTCTTGGAATAATCTGTGAGAGTTTCATGTAATTGTCATATTGGATACGGAAGTTATAACCATGTTACTGCAGAAAGTACTTTTTTATCATAAAATCTCAGTTTTGATCAACGCCATTTTTCTTGCAGTGAAGTTGTCAAAGTATTATTTATCAAATTTCAAAGATATACTTTCTTGGAATAATCTGTGAGAGTTTCATGTAATTGTCGTATTGGATACGGAAGTTATAATCATGTTACTGCAGAAAGTAGTTTTTTTATCATAAAATCTCAGTTTTGATCAACGCCATTTTTCTTGCAGTGAAGTTGTCAAAGTATTATTTAGCAAATTTCAAAGATATGCTTTCTTGGAATAATCTGTGAGAGTTTCATGTAATTGTCATATTGGATACGGAAGTTATAACCATGTTACTGCAGAAAGTACTTTTTTATCATAAAATCTCAGTTTTGATCAACGCCATTTTTCTTGCAGTGAAGTTGTCAAAGTATTATTTATCAAATTTCAAAGATATACTTTCTTGGAATAATCTGTGAGAGTTTCATGTAATTGTCGTATTGGATACGGAAGTTATAATCATGTTACTGCAGAAAGTAGTTTTTTTATCATAAAATCTCAGTTTTGATCAACGCCATTTTTCTTGCAGTGAAGTTGTCTAAGTATTATTTAGCAAATTTTAAAGATATACTTTCTTGGAATAATCTGTGAGAGTTTCATGTAATTGTCGTATTGGATACGGAAGTTATAATCATGTTATTGCAGAAAGTAGTTTTTTTATCATAAAATCTCAGTTTTGATCAACGCCATTTTTCTTGCAGTGAAGTTATCAATGTTTTATTTATCAAATTTCAAAGGTACTTCCTAGGAATTTTTGATAAATAAAAACGACTACAGCAAATGTTCAAAGTGAGTACCTTCATTTTCCTTGCACAGCATCACTCGTCCTTCATATTATCGTACGATCGCGTCACAAACATCCCCAAATCTATCAAAACTGACATTTACTTATCATTAAAGTTTATTAAAACAATAATTTCATGGCCTTCTAGAAAATTAAATACTTCGAGCGAATGGTGCATTTAATCATCTTGGAAACAAATTGCCTGGTTACGATTAATTGTTTAATTTATTGTTACATTTTACGGACATCATTTGATTAACTCAAGACGAAGGTGCAATTCATAAAAGACCATCCGGCAGTGATACTGTTTTCTTTAACGACAAAAGGCTATTCATACGGTGAGTCATGAATCCTTTTATAGTATAATCCTGATTTTCTGGAAAATTTCCAAGAGGGCGTAAAAGTCTAGTCAAAACAAACTTGTCTATACTATGAAGCCAGAAAGTGGATAATCTTTCACATCCTTACAAATTAGCATATTTATTATCAGTTTTTGAACTATGTATTCCTCATCTTTTTAAAAAGGGCACGATTCTAATTTCGTAATTTGTCACAAGTGCTAAATCTGTACGTAACGGGAGAAGCCAGTAAGCGTCTGCGCCATGACCGCCGGCTTCGTTCATCTGCGACACGCATTCGCCGCCTCTATGAAACAAACACCGCTGCTGCATGTATATCGTATTCCAGTTTTTATAGTGATATTAATATTAAAAAAAAATAACAGGTTAGTACCACTCCTTAAATCGCTTACGACCTTTCACTAAAATTCAGAAACCATCCATTAAAGTCCGGCCGGAGCCCGTGTTCACGTTATCCTCACCTATATTGATCGGCCCCGCTTACTTGAACAGATCATTATAAATATTTATCTAGATTGCGGGCAGCACACGCACTCTAAGTTTAAGCAAAGGCGAATGTGCAGTGCGTAAGTTTTTACCATTTATAAGTTTCGAATTGTTTAATTCGAGTCGAATGGAATGTTTTCTTAATTGTAGATGTGAGTACTAATTAGTACAATGGTAGCTGATGACGAAGCTGCAAGAGGAGATCGCGGTCGCCCATGGAGATGAGGTCCATTGCGCTTCTGCTTGCACTCGCTCTGTATCTCCCCTTACCTCTACCTGGACAACGATTGGTACCACCCAGGAAGTACCATTCTGATGATGAACAGCCTGATCAAGCTGAGCTCGATGACTACGAGGATGAAGACGACGGAAACACTACGGGTATGTTGTGTCATTAGTGTATGCACATTTCTTACGTTATATAATATTTTTGATAATAATTATCTGTGACTAAAACATAGTGAATTTTTATTATCTAGTGATTTTTTTTATGGATTAGTCGCAACTATCCTCTTCATTAATTCAAGTGTTACGATTAGAGTGTTGAATTAATTAAAGGTGACTAAATGTACAAGTGTAAAAAAATCATACAACAACCCTATAATTAGAAACTCCGCGTTGGTAAGATGAAATATTCAAAAAGCGGCAATGCGGTGAATTTTGTGCTACTTGAAATTTTCCACTATAAATTTTGCCCATTTTGGGAATTTAAATAATATACATGGTTCGTTCGAATTAAAAATGTGCAATCGCATGAAAGCGACGAGGTTTGAGCGAGTCACGTGACCAATTCTAGAAGCGAAGTCACGTGACCAGCACAGTGGCAATTAAAAGTAATTGATACGGGACGACCCTTACATTATTGGAATCGTGTGTACTTACGTAAACATTTTAAAAAGCATTTAGACGTGTGCAAAAAAAATCTCAAAAATCCTATTAATTTTCTCGATTAACGTTTCCTTAATTGAAATTAATGTTTCCGCGTAGAATTAATCACGAGCTTTCCTAGTAATTCTGTAAAAAAAATAAAAGCTCAATATTGATTGGTGTCCCAGAAAATGTGGGTTATAGTGAAGTCCTGGAAAAATAAAAAATAATGACGAGACTTTCACAATCGAAATTTTTGGTGATATTTCCGTATTATCATTTTAGCCTTACAATTACTGTTGATGTACATTTCATGCAATTCATACAATTTTATAATCACAGACAACAAATTACAAAAATTGTTCACATCGAATTTATTTCTTGCTTGAGATACATAATTTTAGCCTTACAAGTGTTTTTGATGTAAATTTCATGCAATTATAGTTTTATAATCACGGATAACAATTTACACTTCACATCACGTAAACAAGAATTTATTTGTTGCTCGAGAGTCAATATTTGAGACATTCTGCAGAAAAGTTAGAAATGTCAATTTTTTGTAATAAATTTTGAGAAAATTCGCTTAAAATTAACTGTTACTCAAAATCACTCATCGACATCAGGGCTATAATATTCACTCAAAATATCTAAACATTCTGCAGATGGTTTTTGAGTTATTCAAAGAAAAGTCGGAAAGTCATTTTTTTGTAATTAATTTTAAGAAAATTCGCTTAAAATTTAAGCAAATCATAACTAACTGTTACTCAAAATCACTCATCGACATCAGGACTATAATATTCACTCAAAATATTAAAACATTCTGCAGATGGATTTAACAGAAAAGTCAGAAAGTCCATTTTTTGTAATAAATTTTGAGAAAATTTGCTTAAAATCGAAGCAAATCGCAATTAACTGTTACTCAAAATCACTCATCGACACCAGAGCTATAATATTTACTCAAAATATCAAAACATTCTGCAGATGGTTTTTGAGTTATTCAACAGAAAAGTCAGAAAGTAATTTTTTTGTAATTAATTTTAAGAAAATTCGCTTAAAATTTAAGCAAATCATAACTAACTGTTACTCAAAATCACTCATCGACATCAGGACTATAATATTCACTCAAAATATTAAAACATTCTGCAGATGGATTTAACAGAAAAGTCAGAAAGTCCATTTTTTGTAATAAATTTTGAGAAAATTTGCTTAAAATCGAAGCAAATCGCAATTAACTGTTACTCAAAATCACTCATCGACATCAGGGCTATAATATTCACTCAAAATATCTAAACATTCTGCAGATGGTTTTTGAGTTATTCAAAGAAAAGTCGGAAAGTCATTTTTTCTAATTAATTTTAAGAAAATTCGCTTAAAATTAAAGCAAATCATAACTAACTATTACTCAAAATCACTCATCGATATCAGGGCTATAATATTCACTCAAAATATCAAAACAATCTGCAGATGGATTCAACAGAAAAGTCAGAAAGTGAATTTTTTGTAATAAATTTTGAGAAAATTCGCCTAAAATCGAAGCAAATCGCAATTAACTGTTACTCAAAATAACTCATCGACATCAGGGCTATAATATCCATTCAAAATATCAAAACATTCTGCAGATGGTGTTTGAGTTATTCAACAAAAAATCTGAAAGTCAATTTTTTGTAATAAATTTTGAAAAAAATCGCTTAAAATCGAAGCAAATCGCAATTAACTGTTACTCAAAATCACTCATCGACATCAGGGCTATAATATTCACTCAAAATATCAAAACATTCTGCAAATGGTTTTTGAGTTAATCAACGGAAAAGTCGAAAATGTCAACTTTTTGTAATACATTTTGAGAAAATTCGCTTAAAATCGAAGCAAATCGCAATCAACTGTTACTCAAAATCACTCATCGGCATCAGAGCTATAATATCCGCTCAAAATATCAAAACATTCTGCAGATGGTTTTTGAGTTATTCAACCGAAAAGTTGGAAATGTCAATTTTTTCTAATTAATTTTAAGAAAATTCGCTTAAAATTAAAGCAAATCGCAATTAACTGTTACTCAAAATAACTCATCGACATCAGGGCTATAATATCCATTCAAAATATCAAAACATTCTGCAGATGGTTTTTGAGTAATTCAACAGAAAAGTCGAAAATGTCAATTTTTTCTAATTAATTTTAAGAAAATTCGGTTAAAATTAAAGCAAATCGCAATTAACTGTTACTTAAAATCACTCATCGACATCAGGGCTATAATATTCACCCAAAATATCAAAACATTCTGCAGATGGTTTTTGAATTATTCAACAGAGAAGACGAAAATGTCAATTTTTGTATTAAATTTTGAGAAAATTCGCTTGAAATCGAAACAAATCGCAATTAACTGTTACTCAAAATCACTCATCGACATAAGGGCTATAATATTCACTCAAAATATCAAAACATTCTGCAGATGGTTTTTGAGTTATTCAACAGAAAAGTCGGAAATGTCAATTTTTTCTAATTAATTTAAAGAAAATTCGCTTAAAATGAAAACAATTTATAATTAACTGTTACTCAAAATCACATATCAATATCAGAGCTATAATATACATTCAAAATATCAAAACATTCTGCAGATGGTTTTTAAGTTATTCAACAGAAAAGTCAAAAAGTCATTTTTTTAAATAAATCTTGAGAAAATTCGCTTAAAATCGAAGCAAATTGCAATTAACTGTTACTCAAAATCACTCATCGGCATTAGGGCTATAATATTTACTCAAAATATTAAAACATTCTGCAGATGGTTTTTGAGTTATTCAACAGAAAAGTCGGAAATGTCAATTTTTTCTAATTAATTTTGAAAAAATTCGCTTAAAATCGAAGCAAATCGCAAATAACTATTACTCAAAATCACTCATCGACATTAGAGCTATAATATTCACTCAAAATATCAAAAATATTCTGCAGTAAAGTTAGAAATGTCAATTTTTTTTACTAAATTTTGAGAAAATTCGCTTAAAATCGAAGCAAATCGCAATTAATTGTTACTTAAAATCACTCATCGACATTAGAGCTATAATATTCACTTAAAATATCAAAACATTCTGCAGATGGTTTTTGAGTTATTCAACAGAAAAATCAGAAAGTCAATTTTTTGTAATAAATTTTGAGAAAATTCGCTTAAAATCGAAGTAAATCGCAATTAACTATTACTTAAAATCACTCATCAATATCAGGGCTTTAATATCCATGCAGATCAAAGCATTCTATAGATTGATTTTTTCAACTAGAAACTAGAAATATTAAATCTTGAGAAAAAGTGAAAATTCGTTTAAAATCAAAACAAATCACAATAAACTGTTACCTAAAATCACTTATCAATATTAAGGCTTTAAAATTTATATAAAAGATGAAAATATTCTGCAGATTGATTTTGAGTTATTCAACTAGAAACCAGAAAATGTTTATTTTTGTAATAAATCTTGAAAAAAAATAAGAATTTTGTTTAAAATCAAAGCAAATCACATATAACTGTCACCCAAAATCAGTTATCAATATCAAGGCTTCAGTATTTATGCAAAATATTCAAGCATTCTGCAGATGGTTTTTGAGTTATTCAACTGAAAACTCGAAAATGTCAATTTTTTTCGAACGAGTGTTTGGAAAAGCTAAAATTTCGGTTAAAATCGAAGCAAATCTCAACAAACTGTCACTCGAAAATATTCATCATTATCAAGACTCTAATATTCAAACAAAAGATCAAAACATTTCGAAGTTGGTTTTAGAGTTATTCAACTAAAAACTTGAAAATATCAGTTTTGAGGAAAAGTGAAAATTCGGTTTAAATCAAAGCAAAGCCCAATGATCTGTCACTCAAAATCACTTATCAATATCAGGGCTTTAATAATTTTTTTTTTAGAACGGAAGAAAAAAATTTGATTTTTCTATTATTTGGAAAAATCAAATCAATAAAAACGTAAACGAAATGAAATTCATAGCATTATTTATACTTTCCTATAGATTTACATCTGGCGTACAATCAATTCAATAATTCACCCTGGTAACGTGCCCAGAATTGGGGGCGCATTTTACTGCAGAATCAATTTCGCTGCCACGTGGCGATTGGTGGGTTGCGAACGTCTGCTTTAATCCGAACAGCTGTTCCGAATTTACGACTTTCGGCGCTTTTACGCATTCCTAGAATTGTTTATGGGGTGGGGGTGGGGGATGGAAGAGGCGAAAAAGCTCCATCTATATTATATTTGCTTAAAATGTACGCCGACGGGACAATTTCCTCCGCCCGAACGCGAGACCGTAATTTCCTACAGTTTTTTTTTCTTTTTTTAGAAATCTCCATTGTTGGGTTTATCATTTATCAAGATTTACCGATAGGACAAAATATGTTTCTCAAAAATTTGAATCGACTGGGAAAGGCGCAATTTTTAAAAATGCGCAATTCTCGCTTCGCTTGTGATTATTTCAAAATCTAGGAAGGAGAACATCTTCCTAGATTTTGAAATATTCTAAGGAAATCATAAAACGAAGGATAGTTATTGAGACTTATTAATAGCAATTGGAAATGGCTCTAATTTAGTAACATTTCGTATATTGATACTTCAAAGGACAAACCGGTTCCACAATCACGTTTCCTCTTAATTACTGAAGTTATTAATTTCCCGACTACAAAGAGCGAAGCTGTAACCGCGTTTTGCAATTTCTGATATTAAATAACGTTTAAGCGTGAATATCATCATCACCTACAGATTTACACACATTTGCGGATCCCATTAGTAATTTTGATTAAATTCATTCCACACGGAGCAGTATTTCGTTGATTGCATAAGGGCAGTAAAGGGACGATCGATATCCCCGTTTCAAAAACTAGGTTATACTTATTCATGATTTTGCAGTGTGGTTTCGCCACCCAACACCCGCATGACCTAATGATTTGGATACCATCACGAACACGCGTTTATGACGTGAATAGCTTCGTGGTTATAATATAAATCTCCTTTGAAAAAAGTATTTTAATTGGTTCTATTTTTATGTGAAAGCCCATCATCACCTTCGTGGAAGGTATCCGCGTTGGCGGGCCAAGGAAAATTCTTCGGCATAATAGATTATCGATTTTGAGGCTAATGTGTAATTCCAGTCGAATAACTTTGCTATTTTCGGCATACGGCCTTTCTATCGGAAGACGTACTACACGCATACTTCTTCCGTTCCATGCATGCACCGGGTTGGCCGGTAATGGAGGGTATTTTAAATCTGGAAAAGCTAAAGGGCTTTTCGGTGTAAAATATATGGTCGAGATAAGCTTATTTCGTTGCGATAACGCTGGTATAGCAGCTTTCGCAAACTTGAGGATCAGAATGAAAAGCTTGTTTAAAATATTGCTTTAATCATCCATCTAGGTCTTTCAAGACCTTTGCATTGGATATGATTTTATGTATTATTTAACAGCGAACTTGTTATTATCACAAAAAAATAATTGATTTTTCAGACTTTGATCGGCCGTAGCAGCCAAACGAAAACTCCAAATTGAACGCGGTTTGCAAATCTAAGCTCCTCGTACGTCAATTAGTCGGATTAGAGATTTTTAATTTTTGATGAAAACACGAAAAAAAAGACATGAGTAAACCCCTCGGAAATTTGTTAAAAATGCAACTTTGTTAATAATCATCGTAGACTATTGAATTTAACTTTTTTTTCATCAGAAAGACAAGAGAAATTGATTGCCGTTAAAAAATTTCAGCTAACTTCAATGGCAGAAAAATTAGTCAGTCACAGTGAACATTTTTGAAAATTTACGAAAATAATTGATTTTTCAGACTTTGATCGGCCGTAGCGGCCAAACGAAAACTCCAAATTGAACGCGGTTTGCAAATCTGAGCTCCTCGTACGTCAATTAGTCGGATAAGAGATTTTCAATTTTTGATGAAAACACGAAAAAAAGACATGAGTAAACCCCTTGAAAATTTGTTAAAAAATGCAACTTTCTTAATAATCATCGTAGACTATTGAATTTAACTTTTTTTTCATCAGAAAGACGAGAGAAATTGATTGCCGTTGAAAAATTTCAGCTAACTTCAATGGCAAAAAAATTAGTCAGTCACTGTGAACATTTTTGAAAATTAAATAAATTAATTGATTTTTCAGAATTTGATCGGCCGTAGCGGCCAAATGAAAACTCCAAATTGAACGCGGTTTGCAAATCTGAGCTCCTCGTACGTCAATTAGTCGGATTAGGGATTTTGAATTTTTGATGAAAACACGAAAAAAAAACCTGAGTAAACCCCTTGAAAATTTGTTAAAAAATGCAACTTTCTTAATAATCATCGTAGACTATTGAATTTAACTTTTTTTTCATCAGAAAGACGAGAGAAATTGATTGCCGTTAAAAAATTTCAGCTAACTTCAATGGCAAAAAAATTAGTCAGTCACAGTGAACATTTTTGAAAATTTACGAAAATAATTGATTTTTCAGACTTTGATCGGCCGTTGCGGCCAAACGAAAACTCCAAATTGAACGCGGTTTGCAAATCTGAGCTCCTCGTACGTCAATTAGTCGGATTGGAGATTTTTAATTTTTGATGAAAACACGAAAAAAAGACATGAGTAAACCCCTTGGAAATTTGTTAAAAAATGCAACTTTCTTAATAATCATCGTAGACTATTGAATTTAACTTTTTTTTCATCAGAAAGACGAGAGAAATTGGTTGCCGTTGAAAAATTTCAGCTAACTTCAATGGCAAAAAAATTAGTCAGTCACCATGAACATTTTAGGAAATTTCAGAAAATAATTGATTTTTCAGACTTTGATCGGCCGTTGCGGCCAAACGAAAACTCCAAATTGAACGCGGTTTGCAAATCTGAGCTCCTCGTACTTCAATTAGTCGGATTAGAGATTTTTAATTTTTGATGAAAACACGAAAAAAAGACATGAGTAAACCCCTTGGAAATTTGTTAAAAAATGCAACTTTCTTAATAATCATCGTAGACTATTGAATTTAACTTTTTTTTTCATCAGAAAGATGAGAGAAATCGATTGCCATTGAAAAATTTCAGCTATCTTCAAAAGCAAAAAAATTAGTCAGTCACAGTGAACATTTTTGAAAATTTACGAAAATAATTGATTTTTCAGACTTTGATCGGCCGTAGCGGCCAAACGAAAACTCCAAATTGAACGCGGTTTGCAAATCTGAGCTCCTCGTACTTCAATTAGTCGGATTAGAGATTTTTAATTTTTGATGAAAACACGAAAAAAGACATGAGTAAACCCCTTGGAAATTTGTTAAAAAATGCAACTTTCTTAATAATCATCGTAGACTATTGAATTTAACTTTTTTTTCATCAGAAAGACGAGAGAAATTGATTGCCGTTAAAAAATTTAAGCTAACTTCAATGGCAAAAAAATTAGTCAATCACAGTGAACATTTTTGAAAATTTACGAAAATAATTGATTTTTCAGACTTTGATCGGCCGTAGCGGCCAAACGAAAACTCCAAATTGAACGCGGTTTGCAAATCTGAGCTCGTCGTACGTCAATTAGTCGGACTAGAGATTTTTAATTTTTGATGAAAACTTGAGAAAAAGACATGAGTAAACCCCTTGGAAATTTGTTAAAAAATGCAACTTTCTTAATAATCATCGTAGACTATTGAATTTAACTTTTTTTTCATTAGAAAGACGAGAGAAATTGATTGCCGTTAAAAAATTTCAGCTAACTTCAATGGCAAAAAAATTAGTCTGTCACAGTGAACATTTTTGAAAATTTACGAAAATAATTGATTTTTCAGACTTTGATCGGCCGTAGCGGCCAAACGAAAACTCCAAATTGAACGCGGTTTGCAAATCTGAGCTCCTCGTACGTCAATTAGTCGGACTAGAGATTTTTAATTTTTGATGAAAACACGAAAAAAACACATGAGTAAACCCCTTGAAAATTTGTTAAAAAATGCAACTTTCTTAATAATCATCGTAGACTATTGAATTTAACTTTTTTTTATCAGAAAGACGAGATAAATTGATTGCCGTTAAAAAATGTCAGCTAACTTCAATGGCAAAAAAATTAGTCAGTCACAGTGAACATTTTTGAAAATTTACGAAAATAATTGATTTTTCAGAATTTGATCGGCCGTAGCGGCCAAACGAAAACTCCAAATTGAACGCGGTTTGCAAATCTGAGCTCCTCGTACGTCAATTAGTCGGATTAGAGATTTTTAATTTTTGATGAAAACACGAAAAAAAGACATGAGTAAACCCCTTGGAAATTTGTTTAAAAATGCAACTTTCTTAATAATCATCGTAGACTATTGAATTTAACTTTTTTTTATCAGAAAGACGAGATAAATTGATTGCCGTTAAAAAATGTCAGCTAACTTCAATGGCAAAAAAATTAGTCAGTCACAGTGAACATTTTTGAAAATTTACGAAAATAATTGATTTTTCAGAATTTGATCGGCCGTAGCGGCCAAACGAAAACTCCAAATTGAACGCGGTTTGCAAATCTGAGCTCCTCGTACGTCAATTAGTCGAATTAGAGATTTTTAATTTTTGATGAAAACACGAAAAAAAGACATGAGTAAACCCCTTGGAAATTTGTTTAAAAATGCAACTTTCTTAATAATCATCGTAGACTATTGAATTTAACTTTTTTTTCATCAGAAAGACGAGAGAAATTGATTGCCGTTAAAAAAATTTAGCTATCTTCAATAGCAAAAAAAATAATCAGTCACAGTGAACATTTTTGAAAATTTACAAAAATAATTGATTTTTCAGATTTTGATCGGCCGTAGCGGCCAAACGAAAACTCCAAATTGAACGCGGTTTGCAAATCTGAGCTCCTCGTACGTCAATTAGTCCGATTAGAGATTTTTAATTTTTGATGAAAACACGAAAAAAAGACATGAGTAAACCCCTTGAAAATTTGTTAAAAAATGCAACTTTCTTAATAATCATCGTAGACTATTGAATTTAACTTTCTTTTCATCAGAAAGACGAGAGAAATTGATTGCCATTAAAAAGTTTCAGCTAACTTCAATAGCAAAAAAATTAGTCAGTCACAGTGAACATTTTTGAAAATTTACGAAAATAATTGATTTTTCAGACTTTGATCGACCGTAGCGGCCAAAGGAAAATTTCAAATTGAACGCGGTTTGCAAATCTGAGCTCCTTGTACGTCAATTAGTCGGATTCGAGATTTTTAATTTTTGAGAAAACACGAAAAAAAGACATGAGTAAACCCCTTGGAAATTTAAAAAAAAATGCAACTTTCTTAATAATCATCGTAGACTATTGAATTTAACTTTTTTTTCATCAGAAAGACGAGAGAAATTGATTCCCGTTAAAAAATGTTAGCTAACTTCAATGGCAAAAAAATTAGTCAGTCACAGTGAACATTTTTGAAAATTTACGAAAATAATTGATCTTTCAGACTTTGATCGGCCGTAGCGGCCAAACGAAAACTCCAAATTGAACGCGGTTTGCAAATCTGAGCTCCTCGTACGTCAATTAGTCGGATTAGAGATTTTTAATTTTTGATGAAAACACGAAAAAAAGACATGAGTAAACCCCTTGGAAATTTGTTAAAAAATGCAACTTTCTTAATAATCATCGTAGACTATTGAAATTAACTTTTTTTTCATCAGAAAGACGAGAGAAATTGATTGCCGTTAAAAAATTTCAGCTAACTTCAATGGCAAAAAAAATAGTCAGTCACAGTGAACATTTTCCAACAGAATTTATTTTATTTCCAGGTACATATCTTGGTGCGTCCTGCAGCAAGGAGTGCCACCCTCGGCTGTTGCACGTCTATTGCAACACAGAAACAGGAATTTGCGAATGTGAAAAGAAGTTCCCCGTTAGACTCAATCCTAGGACAGGCTGCGGCAGACGTAAGTGCAATTACTCACTAATTTTATTTTTGTGTTTAACTTCGTGGAAAATAAAAACAAAATGGTTTGATGTTTCATTAAATGTTGATAATCACGTAAGGAAGACAATGCAAAATTTTTCGTCACGAATTGTTTGCCATAAACTTCACTATTTAGAAATCCTGACAAAAAGCAGCCCTGGGCTGTCCATGGGTGCCAATCAACATCGCCATTCTTTGAGAAAATTTGTTGTGGAAACAGATCTCTCCGTAATTCCATTGTATTGGCCGTGTGTGAAGTTTCACCGTCTTGTTGAAACCACATGTTAACTAAGCCTAAAGCATCTGGTGTCAAAACGTGACGACAACGGGATAACAGTTCGCATACATCTTCAAAAAAAGTGAAGGCACATGATTCCTCCACGTGGCTGTATGTGGCGGTGTACCGTCTTGTTGGAACCACAAGTTAATCAAGCCCAAAGCATCTGGTGTTAAAAAGTGACGACAACATGCTCCAGTAATAGTTCACATACATTTTTAAAAAAGTAAAGGCAATGATTCCTCCAGGCCACGTGGCTGTATATGACGGTAAGCCGTCTTGTTGTAACCATAAATTAACCAAGCCCAAAGCATCTGGTGTCAAAAAGTGACGACAACGTGCTCTAGTAACAGTTCAATACGTCTTCAAAAAAGTAAAGGCAATGTATCCTCCAGGCTACGTGGCTGTATATGACGGTAAGCCATCTTGTTGTAACCATAAATTAACCAAGCCCAAAGCATCTGGTGTCAAAAAGTGACGACAATGAGCTCCTCTAACAGTTACATCTTCAAAAAAGTAGAAGCCAATGATTCCTCCAGGCCACGGCGCTGTATGCGACGGTGCACCGTCTTGTGGCAACCACAAGTTAACCAAGCCCGAAGTATCTGGTGTCAAAAAGTTATCAATGTTACGATAATGTACTCCAGTAATAGTTTACGTTCATCTTCAAAAATGTAAAGGCCAATTATTTCTCCAGGCTACGTTTGGTGCATGCAAAGGTGACACATGAATAATTTGAGGATTTTCTCTTGCCCAGAACGGACTAATTTGTTTATTAACGTATCCATTTCAATGTAAAAGGGCCTCATCAGCCCTTAATTAACGAACTTGTCCGGCCGTTCACAACAAGCCAGGACTATATCTCCTATAAAAGTTTAGGATCATAATAGAAACTTTCAAATTAGCAGATTAATTGAAAAAGTAAAAAAAAATCATGCGACTTGAAATTTTGAAGAGTTGAATTATCCTTCCTCATCAGCGACAAACTCGGACTATTTGTCCTTAGCATTACAGGTGAATCGTAGTTAACAAGAATAAAATCATTCACTCAGGTACGATATTGGTTGATTAAACGTTTTACCGCCATCTCGCCCCAAGCGTTGGAAACCGCCGCAATTGTGTATATATTTATCCCACATCCCACATCAGATCGATGAAGCCAAACTGGACACAATACATTTCAATCTTTCAGTTCCAGGAAGGAAATTTTATAAGTTCTTGCGAATTCCAATCAATTTCAAACACCCACAAGTGCCTGTGCACAATTTATACCGAAAAATGTACGTTTTTTGTATTTGATAATATTTGTATTATTTAATCAATTGTACAAGGCGATCAAAAAATAACTATTGCCCTTGAGATTTTGCAAATACGTCTGCTCGAGGTTCAGATGCTCTGGAATGCATGAAAGTATCTTTGGTTGCATATTCCTGTTTAAATTCAAATTAACTTTATTAGCACTTCAAAATTATTTTTCTATTATTTTTAGTTGACACTGTAAATAAATAAGAAAAGTAGTCGGGAATTTGGGCAAATAAAAAGAAAGAAGTTTATTTAAAGAAAAAGAACCAAAAAAAAAATACAAACCATTACCTTATCTGAGGAGAATGTCAAATCAAATAACGTGAGTTCCAAAACTTTTGGAATCCACTCCTGCCATGAATTTGAAGAAGCAGGTCATATCTTAAATCACACACATAAAAATTTATATTAACTACTGACAGCTACTTAAAAATGACATTTGATAATTTGTTTAATTGTTTGTGTGTGAATTAAGAAATGACCTGCCTCTTCAAATTCAAGGCAGGAGTGGATTCCAAGAGTTTTGGGACTCACGTTACATCATAATTGTTAAGATTATCTAAAAATCACTGGGAGTATACCAGACGTCCGTTAAAATCTGGCGGCCTCAATTCATGACAGGCCTGCATTTTGTAGTCCTTCAAAAATTTTTGGCACGTTCCATATCACATTCCAGTTTCCTGTCCCGCAAAGAATTGATTCATTCCCACTTGTTGGCAACATTTGCTATGGCTTCTGGTGTCGAGAAAATTTGGAAATTGGCCAAACGAGCAACAGCTGTGCATGTCCATCTCAATCCATGATGAATCTTTATTTTTATTTAAAGAAACTAATGTACATACAATAAATGCCTTAAAACGGTTGTAACTCCTGGAAACCGGCAAAATTTTCCAACACAACTTTTGTGCTTTCTTTTATGTTCTGTAGTAAAAACTATTTAGAGTGCGCTGGGCATGGATATCCATGATACTTGCTTCGATAATTTAAAATGTCAAAAATTTGATACATTAAGCAGAGCCTACCTCAAATACGTGAGTGAACACGTTACAACACATCGTAACTCTCAGTACGAGATCGTTCTGAAAGATAGCGTGAAATTAACATTAAAACGGCCGGGAACGGATGTTAATTACTTTTTCACATGAAAATTCATAAACGTGTGTGCATTAAAAATGCCGAGTGGTCAGGTTGATATTTAATGAAGGAAATCCTTTGAAAAGCAGAGTGTGCGTTTTACGTGTAAATATAGAGCAGACATAATTAGAACGATTTTTTTTTATGAATTACACGTATTAAATTAAAAGGTGAATGCAAATACTGCAATTTATTAGTATCATTATAAAAGATCACTTGCGTGTTTTATAAATTGTATAGCAATTAAATAGATATCGTTATTGATATAGAAGTCAAATCAAAGTAGAAGCTTCCTACATAACAAATATTGTTATAAAAGTTTTTATTAAATAAATAATTTCAAAAAATTTTAAGACAAAATTACCTTATTTGTATACATTCCCAATCAAATGTGTTTTGTAAAGTAAATAATTGTAATGTAATAGTGTTGTAACATAGGCAAGCTAACATACACACAATTAGGCACATTCTTTTAAAAATATATCTTTTTACATTTTTAAACATGTTTACTAACTAGAATATTATTGTTTATTGAAAAAAAAAATTGTTAGTGTATACAAAAATTTTGTAAGTCAGTTTTAAAAAATTGTAAAAAAATATAAAACGTGCATTTTAAAATTTGAAAAAATTAGGTAACATTTTTAAACATGTCTACTAACTACAACATTACTGTTTAAAAAAAAAATCGTTAGTGTATGAATTACGAATTTTCAAACTCGACTCTGCAAAAATTTTGTATGTCATATTTAAAAAAATGTAAAAAAATATAAAATTTGCAGTTTAAACTTTGAAAAAATTAAGTAAGATTTTCAAACATATCTACTAACTAGAACATTACTGTTTTTTGAAAAAAAATCGTTAGTGTATGAATTACGAATTTTCAAACTCTATTTTGTATGTCAGATTTAAAAAATTGCAAAAAAATATAAAATGTGCAGTTTTAAATTTGAAAAAATTAAGTAACATTTTTAAACATGTCTAGTAAATAGAATATTATTGGTTTTTGAAAAAAATTCGTTAGTGTATGAATTGCGAATGTTCAAACTCGACTCTGCAAAACTTTTGTATGTCAGGTTTAAAAAATTGTAAAAAAATATAAAATGTGCAGTTTAAAATTTGAAAAAATTAGGTAACATTTTTAAACATGTCTACTAACTAGAATATTATTGTTTATTAAAAAAAATTGTTAGTGTATGTATTGCGAATTTTCAAACTTAACTCTGCAAAAATTTTGTATGTCAGTTTTAAAAAATTGTAAAAAAATATTTAAATTGTGCAGTTTAAAATTTGAAAAAATTAAGTAACATTTTTAAACTTGTCTACTAACTAGAATATTATTGTTTATTGAAAAAAAAATTGTTAGTGTATGTATTGCGATTTTTCAAACTCGATTCTGCAAAAATTTTGTACATCAGATTTAAAAAATTGTAAAAAAATATAAAATGTGCAGTTTAAAATTTATAAAAATTAAGTAAGATTTTAAAACATGTCTACTAACTAGAACTTTACTGTTAAAAAAGAAAATCGTTAGTGTATGAATTACGAATTTTCAAACTCGACTCTGCAAAAAATGTGTATATCAGTTTTAAAAAATTGTAAAAAAATATAAAATGTGCAATTTAAAGTTTGAAAAAAATTAAGTAAAATTTTCAAACATATCTACTAACTAGAACATTACTGGTTTTTGAAAAAAATCGTTAGTGTATGAATTACGAATTTTCAAACTCGACTCTACAAAGATTTTGTATGTTAGATTTAAAAAATTGTAAAAAATTTTAAATGTCCAGTTTAAAATTTAAAAAAATTAAGTGAGATTTTCAAACATGTCTACTAACTAGAACATTACTGTATTTAACAAAAAAATCGTTGGTGTGTGAATTACGAATTTTCAAACTCGACTCTGCAAAAATTTTGTATGCCAGATTAAAAAAATTGTAAAAAAATTTAAAATGTGCAGTTTAAAATTTGAAAAAAATAAGTAAGATTTCCAAACATGTCTACTAACTAGAACATTACTGTTTTTTGAAAAAAAAACCGTTAGTGTATGAATTACGAATTTTCAAACTCGACTCTACAAAAATTTTGTGTGTCAGATTTTAAAAAATCAAAAAATATAAAATGTGCAGTTTAAAATTAAAAAAAATTAACTAAGATTTTCAAACATGTCTACTAACTAGAACATTACTGTTTTTTGAAAAAAAAATTGTTAGTGTGTGAATTACGAATTTTCAAACTCGACTCTGCAAAAATTTTGTATGTCAGTTTTAAAAAATTGTAAAAAATTATTAAACGTGCAATTCAAAATTGAAAAAATTAAGTAAGATTTTCAAACATGTCTACTAACTAGAACATTGCCGTTTTTTGAAAAAAAATTGTTAGTGTATGAATTACGAATTTTCAAAATCGATTCTGCAAAAATTTTGTAAGCCGGATTTAAAAAATTGTAAAAAAATATAAAATGTGCAGT
The DNA here is from genome assembly GCA_910593695.2 of Ocypus olens. Taxonomy (NCBI): domain Eukaryota; kingdom Metazoa; phylum Arthropoda; class Insecta; order Coleoptera; family Staphylinidae; genus Ocypus; species Ocypus olens. The sequence continues at coordinate 9,317,293 of OU343059.1, read as the reverse complement.
TTAAAATTTGAAAAAATTAAGTAACATTTTTAAACATGTCTAGTAACTAGAAAATTACTGGTTTTTTTTTAAAGAATCGTTAGTGTATGAATTACGAATTTTCAAACTCGACTCTGCAAAAATTTTGTATGTCAGTTTTAAAAAATTGTAAAAAAATATAAAATGTGCAGATTAAAATTTGAAAAAATTAAGTAAGATTTTCAAACATGTCTACTAACTAGAACATTACTGTTTTTTGAAAAAAAATTGTTAGTGTATGAATTACGAATTTTCAAACTCGACTCTGCAGAAATTTTGTATGTCAGATTTAAAAAAATGTAAAAAAATATAACATGTGCAGTTTAAAACTTGAAAAAATTAAGTAAGATTTTTAAACATGTCTTCTAACTAGAACATTACTGTTTTTTGAAAAAAAATTGTTAGTGTATGAATTACGAATTTTCAAACTTGACTCTGCAGAAATTTTGTATGTCAGATTTAAAAAATTGTAAAAAAATATAAAATGTGCAGTTTAAAATTTAAAAAAATTAAGTAAGATTTTCAAACATGTCTACTAACTATAACATTACTGTTTTTTGAAAAAAAAATCGTTAGTGTATGAATTACGAATTTTCAAACTCTACTCTGCAAAACTTTTGTATATCAGATTTAAAAAATTGTAAAAAAATATAAAATGTGCAGTTTAAAATTTAAGAAAAATAAATAAGATTTTCAAACATGTCTACTAACTATAACATTACTATTTTTAATAAAAAAATCGTTAGTGTATGAATTACGAATTTTCAAAAAATTAAAAAAAAAAAAACGTGCAATTTAAAATTTGAAAAAATTAAGTAACATTTTTAAACATGTCTACCAACTAGAATATTATTGTTAATTGAAAAAAAATGTTGGTGTATGTATTACGAATTTTCAAACTTAACTCTGCAAAAATTTTGTATACCAGATTTAAAAAATTGTAAAAAAATATAAAATGTGCAGTTTAACATTTGAAAAATTAAGTAAGATTTTCAATCATGTCTACTAACTGGAACATTACTGTTTTTTGAAAAAAATCGTTAGTGTATGAATTACGAATTTTTAAACTCGACTCTGCAAAAATTTTGTATGTCAGATTTAAAAAAATTGTAAAAAAATATAAAACGTGCAATTTAAAATTTGAAAAAATTAATTAAGATTTTCAAACATGTCTACTAACTAGAACATCACTGTTTTATAAAAAAAAAACGTAAGTGTATGAATTACGACTCTGCAAAAATTTTGTATGTCAGTTTTAAAAAATTGTAAAAAAATATAAAACGTGCAATTTAAAATTTGAAAAAATTAATTAAGATTTTCAAACAAGTCTACTAACTAGAACAATACTGTTTTTACGAATTACGAATTTTCAAACTCGATAAAAAATAAAGACCAGAAATTTTAAAGAGCTGGTAATTGTTACATATCTCTACTCGCATTTTATACTGTAAATGTTGAGCATGACGAAACGATTTGTACCACATGTGACCGTATATACCCCAATATATCACATTTACGTCAGGTCGGCTTTACTAGGATATATCGTCATATATGGGTACATAATCTAAGGAACAGTGAAATATAGGGATTTTTATGTTCTTCCTTAAATAAAATATACCCTGAGGGATCAATATTCAGAAAGTTTTATGTTTCCTTCAATGGCAAATTTCCACATTGATTTTATCTATAAATATACTGTCCATAGATAAAGGTGCGAGCTGTAACCGAGAGATATCTACTTCTTAAATATTTTAAAGTTTCACGGATAATAAACAAAGGTGCGAGCTGTAACTAAAATTTATTTACTTCTTAAATAGTATCGCGAATTATTTTACATTATTCTATCATAAGATTAAACCTACAATTTTGCATATTTTGTGCGTACAAATATTTGTTCGGGATCTCAATTTTGATGCAAATTAAGCGATGAAAAAGTGGCATTCGTTTCGTCCTAAATATTCCGTCCTCTGTTATTACAAAATTGCTTGTGTATACACCCTCAGAATAATTCTCCATACACCCACGCGTTTTTCCCTTCTCTTTTTATTTCGTTCTTTAATACTCTGGAAGCTGCTGAGTGTAATTTCTTAACCTAACGTTAAATTATTCGCGCCTAGGCTTAATTAATCTTGCGGATAATAATTGGAGAACTTGGGGAATTTATCTTTGAGTTAGTGGTTAGTGAGAGGAATTTGTTGAGTGTATACTGAGACGTGCACGTGAGGAAAATGCAGGTTTTACACGCCGACGCGACGCCCGAAAGGGTATTATGCTTAACAATCCAACGCCGTGAGGACTATAAAGTTGTTGTTGGGGTATTGATTTCTGAAAGATTAATTAGTTTCTGTACCGCCATCAGTTGTCTACGCTTAAATACCGAGCTAGTCGCAACAACCGATGTATAAAATATAAAAGTGTATTTATGAGTTGAACTAATGGTGAATGCGCCGGGAAAAAATATAATAATTTAAATTAAGCCCTGAAAAATCAAATAATTTCGCATCTAAAATCAGAATATTTTCTAACATTTTAAAATCCGTTTATAGAATTACCACCGCAACCGTCCCGCGATTCAATTTCCTCCCGTAATCCTGTGGCTGTTTAATTCCAGGTAAAGTCACCCCGTTCCGGATGTAATTTACGCATCACAGATATTCCGAGCGACAAGTCTCTTCGCACGTTTGAGCTTTAATCACCTTCTGCGGGTACATCGACGAATGGTTCGTTTGAGCTTTAATCACCTTCTGCAAGTATGGTTTACCGAATGGCTGAACTATGGACTATACAATAAAGGGCAACTCTCGCTGTGAAATACCTCTTGACGCCGAGCCAGTTTATCCAGATTTGTATATTAATTGCCGGATCGTATTTGAAATTAATGTAATTACTGCGGAACTATTGAGAATGGCACTCGACAAAGTTGCATGGAACTAAATGTTCGGCATCCGGTGAGGATGTGGTGCATTAAAAATAATTTCAGTAACTGCGTTTATTCAAGTGCTGTTTTCTAATTTCACTTGTTAAAACTTAAATTGTGATAAAGTAATTTTGAAAAAGTTAATGTGAATTTTTCAATGCGATTTCATTATTGCTTCAATCTTTACGTACGTAATCAATACGTATATCAATCAACTGTTCGGCTTCTGTAAGACTTATTTCTCATTATAAAATTTTAAAGAAAATCCCCGTTCCTAGTAGTCGCACAATTTTTTTTTTGTAGACAAATAGTGTTCAGAATGAGCTCATAGACATGAAAAAAATGGTGATGTGGCCATCATGTTACTTTCTCCGACTTTATATTAACGTTTTCATGGGTTTATTATCAATTGAAATCATATTTTAAATGTACATCAAGCGTTGCGTAAACTCGGATGAAACTGACGTTTAAAACATCAAAATCGTGAAAGATGGAAAAATTGTACTTCAAATTCAAAAACTCGGTTTACTCAATAACTAACGAGATTTCGAAAAAAACTTATTCTTTAGAAGTTGTTCATTTTGGTATTCTCTACAATTATTATTCACATAAATTTGCTGTAACTACTATCGTTTCATAATTATAAACCAAAAATTAAAAAAAATTAATAAATTTTTTTCTCGAATAAAAATGATTTTATGAAAAATATTTTCAAGGAAAAGATGTTCATTTCTTTGTTGTCTTCGATGTTTGTTTAAAAGTTTTTTGATATTTTTCATATTTAAGAAAATATTGACAAAAAACAAAAAACAGTCAAGGTAAACACCCACTTCCGGTGTACGAAATTTTACCAAAAGCTTTTCAGTTCTTTGGATTATGAAATAAGACGTATGTTCAAAGTTTCATATCAATTGCTCTATTAGTTTTTGAGATACAGCGCACACAGACAGACACACACACACACACACACACACACACACACACACAGACACAAAAAAAAATTTTCCAGAAATTGTTGAAATGGCATCTAGGGACCCCAAAACGGATATTTCCGTAAAAAAAATTTTTGAAAAAAAAATCACGATCACAATACTTTCTCGTACTTCGTAACGGAGAAAGTAAAAAGGAAGAATTTTTGAAGAAAGTTTTTTTAATCATTTTTTAACCGTTTCCAGTCGATGTAAGCACAATTTCCGACAAAAGTCATTTTGCGTATCTTCGTTCCTGGAAGTCCCACAATTTTTTTTTTGTGGACAAATACTGTTCAGAATGAGCTTTTAGCTCAGAAACTTTTTTTTGTCATTTTTGGGCCTTTTCACTCGATTTAAGCATTATTTACCACAAAAGTCATTTTGCGTATCTCCGTTCCTGATAGTCACACAAAAACATTTTATAATAATGTTTTTTTTAATAACTGTAAAAAAACATTTTCCAAACATATGGAAATAATGTTTTTTTATTTTTAAATAACTGTAATATGTCTGGAAAATAATGTTTTTTTTCTTAAATAACTGTAAAAAAACATATTTTCAAGACATATGGAAATAATGTTTATTTTGTTCTTAAATAACTGTAAATAAAGTTAGAAACGCCAAAGTGGCGATATCTATTACCTAATTGTTGTACTAATCCTAGTCCGAGTGGTACAACATTATATACAATTAGTACAACAATTGGGCAATAGATTCCGCCACGTTCATATTTCTACCTTTAAGAGTGTTTGGAATATTTATATTTCCATTTCCCCATCAGCTTCCAACTGCGTTGATGAGACCCGAAAGGTTGAAACCATTCTCTGGCAATATTTAAGTGTAATTTTTTGCAATATGTAAGTGTAAATATTTTTTACAAATATTTATTACTACTATTTTTTCTTCTGCTTCAGCTGCAAAAATTGTTCTCGCAATAGCAAATAGACGACTTTATTTCGTTCGCGATTATTTCGATAGATAACTGGCCTTTTAAACACGGCTGGCAATTTTTTCAAATATTTTAGTCTCTTTTTTACTTTCTCCGTTACGAAATACGAGAAAGTATTGTGATCGTGAAAATTTTTTCAAATTTTTTTTGCGGAAATATCCGTTTTGGGGTCCCTAGATGCCATTCAACAATTTTTGGAAAAAAATATTTTTTGTGTCTGCGTGTGTGTCTGTGTGTCTGACTGTGTGTCTGTCTGTGCGCGCTGTATCTCAAAAACTAACAGAGCAATTGATATGAAACTTTGAGTATAGGTCTTATTTGACAATCCAAAGAACTGAAAAGCTTTTGGTAAAATTTCATACACCGGAAGTGGGTGTTTACCTCAACCGTTTTTTATTTTTTTGCAAATTTTTTGCAAATTTCTTTTAAATATGGAAAATATTATGAAAACATTCCAATAAATATTAAAGACAACTAAGAAATAAACATCTTTTGTTTTAAAATATTTTTCATAAAATCATTTTTATTGGAGAAATTTTTTTTTTTTTTATTTCTGGTTTATTATTATGAAACGATAATAGTTACAGCAAATTTATGTTAATAATAATTGTAGAGAATTCCAAAATGAACAACTTATAAACAATAGATTTTTAGTTTCTGAGTAAACTGACTTAGAATTTGAAGTGAAATTTTAGCGATTGTTTTTATATTTTTTTAGTCCGCGATTTTACAACGCAATAAGTACAGTTTTAATACGATTTTTTCATAAAATAGTTAGGGGATGTTTGAAATTATACCAATGACATAATTTAGTATTAATTTTGAGTGCATTTTGGAACTTTTTAATTTGTGGCAATTTTTTTTGTCGCTTAAAGTTTCAGGATAGTGCTCGTGCGGTTATTTTAAGAACTAGTAAGCGATGTTTAAAATCTTGCCAAAGGCCTAAACTACAATCAATTTTGACTAAATTTAGAAAATAAGTAATTGTGGAGGCTTTCACTTCGTGATACATTTTGAATAATTCAAATAAAACGAATAACTTTGTTAGTATCACTTTATTAACTTGGAGTAGTTACTATAGTTTGAAAATGACAAGCTGAAATTGTCGAAACTATAGTAACTACTCCAAGTTAATAAAGTGATACTAACAAAGTTATTCGTTTTATTTGAATTAAATTTAGAAAGGTTTCAGATTGTTGTTTTTATAATTTTTTTAGTCGTTTGGCAAAATCTGCGATTTTGCAATAACTTAAGTTAAGCGATTTCCTCGAAAACTAGGGACGTTTAAAATTATGCCAAGGATATAAATTAGTATCTATTTTGAACATATTTTGAGATTTTCCAATTTGTAGCATTTGTTTTTATATTTTTTAGTCGTTTAACAAAAGACGCAATTTCAGGATAGTTCTCGTGCGATTATTTTAAACACTATTAAAGGGATGTTTGAAATTTTGCGAAAAACCTAAACTAGTATAACGAATAGAGAAAAATCTATTGCATTTGTTCCCCAACGCAATGCCGCGTTACTTTTCAGGCCTGAAAAAAGATATTTTTCGGATTTTTTTTTTAAACGACTAATAAAGTTTTTAACTTGAATGTTTTTTTTCGGAAATTTAATAAGCCTTTAAGTACAAATTGTGATTTTTTTGATGGTTTTATATAAAAATTAATTATGTTGTCACATCGTCGAAGTTGGAATGTCTCACTGGTCCACAAAAATAGTGTGAAATCAAAAAACGACATAACATGTTAAAGTTTATTATATTTGCCTGTGTTATGTAGCATGGAATTTTCAAATTCGGAAAAACAACAAAATGGCGCTTGTTTGGAAAAAAATGACTTTTTTGCGGCTCGTTTTTTTGCAATATAAAATCAATAAATATATATTTTTACTTTCTCCGTTACAAAGTACGAGAAAGTATTGTGATTGTGATTTTTTTTTTAAATTTTTTTTACGGAAATATCCGTTTTGGGGTCCCTAGATGCCATTTCAACAATTTCTGGAAAAAAAATAATTGTGTCTGTGTGTGTGTGTGTCTGTGTGTGTGTGTCTGTGTGTGTGTATCTGTGTGTGTGTGTGTCTGTCTTATTTGATAATCTGAAGAATTGAAAAGTTTTTGGTAAAATTTCGTACACCGGAAGTGGGCGTTTACCTTAACTGTTTCTTGTTTTTTGCCAATATTTTCTTAAATATGAAAAATAGCACTAAAACATTTAAACAAACTTTGAAGACAACAAATAAATGAACATCTTTTGCTTGAAAATATTTTTCATAAAATCACTTTTATTCGAGAAAAAAATTTATTATTTTTTTTTTAATTTTTGGTTTATAATTATAAAACGATAATAGTTACAGCAAATTTTGTTTTTTTCGAAATCTCGTTAGTTTTTGAGTAAACCGAGTTTTTGAATTTGAAGTATATTTTTTCCATCGTTCATAATTTTGACGTTTTAAACGTGTTTCATCCGAGTCTACAAAACGTTCCATGTACATTTAAAATATGATTTAAATTCAAAATAAACCATGAAAGCATAAATAGCCATTATAGCATAAAATCGGAGAAAGTAACATAATGGCCACATCAACATTTTTTTCTCTTAAAGTCGAAAAGTTTAATCTTTCAGGGATGTCTGATGATACTTTTTCAAAATTTGTGGAACCATGCGTACGCTCCATTTGCACCCCTAGGGTTCGTGTTTTTTTAAGGAAGTATTTTTTTCTTTTCAAGCCGGAAAACTCGAAGCTTTTAAGGACAACTGGTTTAAAAAATAAAAATTAAAAATTAAAAGTCAAAATAAAAAATTTCAAATGTAAAATGAAAACTGAAAAATGTAAAATGAAAACTGTCATATACAGGACCGTCTTCTCTATGATTTACGGTGATCCGTTATTTTTTAACTCGACATTCCCAAAATTCCTCAGCGGGGGTGTAGAAGGGAAAAATTGAATTCAACTCAAATGTCAGATTTTGTAATAGCTATTGAAACCAAATCGAAAACATTTACAAAATTTTTAAATACCGATTTTCCCCAATTTCAAACTGCCTAAAACGATTTAAAAGCATGTTTTATTTTTTTGCACCCCCTTCTGCCCTGCCGATAGAAATTTCCTGTTTAGGCAATGTGGCAGCTATGACGTAGCACGGATTGGGCAAATTTTATCGTCCCATTAATCCTCCCTGTGGCCTTGAGGGCCTTCTTTAGAAATTAAAGGGAAAAAAATCGCACAGCCTTCCCAGTATATCCTGGATGATTTAAACCATTTTTGCCCTCTTTATAAGAGACAGCTCTATAACATTTATTCGTTACATTTTTTCGATTTTTCCAATCGTTCGCGAGTTATGAATTTATGTGTCAGGGCACCGTATTTTTAATTTTTCATGAGTAAACCATCGGAAATTTGAGTGAAAATCGAATGACATATATTTCCTTAATTTTAAGTAAACCGACCAACCCATGAAAGTATCAAATGTTCTTCTTGGAAATAAATAAATTGAATTGAATTGATTCGGCTGAAATTTTCACCAAAGATACCTCTACCGGAAGGGTTGAAATTTCTCTCGAGAGTCTTGCTGCCTTCAGTTTTGACATTGAAGAGCCTGTCAAAGCTCCAGTATATTTACAAAGCATTGCCTTATAATATTTGTATTGGAACATTTTTTATCTCTCCGCTGCGCTGCGCCATCGTCCGTCGTGAGTTTAACTGCTTAATTTTAATGGCTCCGCTGCGCTGCGCCGTCGTCCGTCACCAGTTACTTTTCTTAATTAATTATTTCACCATTTTACATAAAGAACACAATTTCACATACATCAACTTAAGCTTGAAAAACTAGTTCAATTCCTAATGATTGCAATTTTCTGGTTAAAGTTTCGAATTAGCGACTATAAATTATGGATTAAATGTAATTGTATTGTTATATCGTGTACTATTCTCAATTTTCTAACAAAGTTTATTATTATTAAGTATACAATGCCCATTATTATAGTTTGAGACGTATTATACGGGTATGAAGAGTTGGACTGTCGACCCTGATCTAATCCTTTAAGAAGTGATATCGGTATACTATTTCACTGACATAATACAGATTCCTGGCCCTAGAATCTGCCCTAATATTACGCAGTTAGCTTTGAAAATCATCAAACGAGATTGGAATGCGGACACGGTAATCCACTTCCGGGCGGTCTAGATATTGTTCCTTCAGAAGATAATACTTTCTTTCTCATATACACTCGTTGAATAAATAAAAATGTTATTATCTACTTGACTGCCTTTTTCTATGATGACAGCTTCCGTATTGATCTCCTCTGAAAAATAAACAAGAAAGGCGCTGAAAACAAGAGAATTGTTATTTTAATAATTACAATTCAACTGACATTTTTATACGTCAAATTTACACCTTATATGATCGAAACTATACCTCATTTAATAACCAGGCGGACTAAAGGCGAAAGTCACATTTACGCTATAAAGTCACCAGAAAAGTAACCAGAAATGTTTTGGCGGTAAAATTCAAATTATTGAAAATTCGTTTACCCATGACGCTGAACTTGTGCTGGATATATAACCATAGTTAAAAATGAAATAACTGTTTCCTCGAAAATCGCGGGATGGGTTCTTAAAAGGATCTATTGTTACACTTTCAACGGGAGGAATAACTGGCTAAAAACACAAAAACTGAAACGAAACACGTGAAACCGGTGGGACATAAGTAAACGGTGACAGATCAGCTGATCATACCAACGGCCATTACCGTTTTAGCAATTTTGGCGCCCGTTTAGCCAATCACAACAACGTATTTTCGCGGCTATAATTTGATTTAGTCCGCCTGGTTATTAAATAAGGTATAGTCTATAATTGATCTTATTGTACTAACTAATCGATATTGATATTTTCAGCGAAAAAACTGGGAGAACAATGCTATTATAAGGAAACGTGCATCCATTACGACCCACATTCCTCCTGCGTGCAAATACACCATAATGCCATCTGTCAATGCGTTGCTGGGTATCATTCGGTATCAGTTAATAGGCCATCGAAAAAGCTCTTCTGCGCCGAAGGTAAGTACCACTCGACTAGTTCAGTCCTCCACGCGAAAATACGTTACATTGAAGCAACAATCAATCGTTTGTACTGAGGTGATTATAATCCCTGGAAAACGTCAAACGTAATGATCCTAAATTAAAGCTTAATTAGTACTCGTTAAGTTAGACACTGGTTTCATGTAAAATACAAATCAAAAACAACGGCAGAGGCTAAAAAAATTCTTCTTCCAATTTTTGGTGCGTCATCTTCAAAAATTCGAATAACTAAAATGTTTATTTTGATATTTTTTTAATATATTTATCAACAATTGAACAGTACTTTTACATAAAATTATTGCTAATATTTTAGTAGTAATTTTCTTTTCAATTTCGTATAAATATGTTACCCCATTTTGCCAAGATATGACCTTGAAACCCTAGAAAAATAAGATTTTATTTTTTTAATCACTAAAAATTATTATAATAATCTGAAAAATTCACATATATTTTTTACCCAAATAAAAGTTTATTTAGGGTATTATTTTTTTTAAGTTTTCACCATTTTTTTCGCCCTTTCTAAACTTGAAAAAAATTACTCAATTTGGTATTTGGGATAAAAATATTTATGATTTTTTTTTCAGATTTTTATAGTGGTTAAAAACAAAAACCCATTTTCGAGGGTTTCATGGTCATATTTTGACAAAAAATTGGGTTAAAAAAAATTAATACTGAAATACTAATAATAATTTTACATAAAATGACTGTTCAACTGTTGATAAATATACAAAAAATATCGTAAAAATATTAGTTATTCGAATTTTTGAAGTTGTCGCAATAAACGTTGAAAGATGAAAAAATCACATAGATGGTATTTATTGATAGCAATCATATGACGAAATAAAATTTTAAATTACACTTTTTCAAGACTTTTAAGCATTTTTTTCGGGCCAATTTTTTTAGTACTCTTAAAACTCTTTGGCATTTTTTCAAGACAATTTTTTCTAGTACTCTTTTTGGCATTTTTTTCAGTTCAATTTTTCAAGACTTTTTAGCATTTTTTTGGGACAATTTTTTTTGGACTCTTGAGACTCTTTGGCATTTTTTCCAAGACAATTTTTTCCAGTACTTTTTTTGGCACTTTATTCAGGACAATTTTTTCCAGTACTCTTTTTGGCATTTTATTCAGGACAATTTTTTCCAGTAATCTTTTTGGCATTTTTTCAGTTCACTTTTTCAAGACTTTTTAGCATTTTTTTGGGGCAATTTTTTTTGGACTCTTGAGACTCTTTGGCATTTTTTCCAAGACAATTTTTTCCAGTACTTTTTTTGGCATTTTATTCAGGACAATTTTTTCTAGTACTCTCTTTGCCATTTTTTTTCAGTTCACTTTTTCAAGACTTTTAAGCGTTTTTTCGGGCCAATTTTTTTAGTACTCTTAAAACTCTTTGGCATTTTTTCAAGACAATTTTTTCTAGTACTCTTTTTGGCATTTTTTTCAGTTCACTTTTTCAAGACTTTTTAGCATTTTTTTGGGACAATTTTTTTTAGTACTCTTAAGACTCTTTGGCATTTTATTCAGGACAATTTTTTCCAGTACTCTTTTTGGCATTTTATTCAGGACAATTTTTTCCAGTAATCTTTTTGGCATTTTTTCAGTTCACTTTTTCAAGACTTTTTAGCATTTTTCTGGGACAATTTTTTTTAGTACTCTTAAGACTCTTTGGCATTTTATTCAGGACAATTTTTTCCAGTAATCTTTTTGGCATTTTTTCAGTTCACTTTTTCAAGACTTTTTAGCATTTTTCTGGGACAATTTTTTTTAGTACTCTTAAGACTTTTTGGCATTTTATTCAGGACAATTTTTTCCAGTACTCTTTTTGGCATTTTATTCCGGACATTTTTTTCCAGTACTCTTTTTAGCATTTTTTTCAGTTCAATTTTTCAGGACTTTTTAGCATTTTTTTGGAACAATTTTTTTAGTACTCTTAAGACTCTTTGGAATTTTATTCAGGACAATTTTTTCCAGTACTCTTTTTAGCATTTTATTCAGGACAATTTTTTCCAGTAATCTTTTTGGCATTTTTTCAGTTCAATTTTTCAAGACTTTTTAGCATTTTTTTGGGACAATTTTTTTAGTACTCTTAAGACTCTTTGGCATTTTATTCAGGACAATTTTTTCCAGTACTCTTTTTGGCATTTTATTCAGGACAATTTTTTCCAGTAATCTTTTTGGCATTTTTTCAGTTCCCTTTTTAAGACTTTTTAGCATTTTTCTGGGACAATTTTTTTTAGTACTCTTAAGACTCTTTGGCATTTTATTCAGGACAATTTTTTCCAGTACTCTTTTTGGCATTTTATTCAGGACAATTTTTTCCAGTAATCTTTTTGGCATTTTTTCAGTTCACTTTTTCAAGACTTTTTAGTATTTTTTTGGGACAATTTTTTTTGGACTCTTGAGACTCTGGCATTTTTTCCAAGACAATTTTTTCCAGTACTTTTTTTGGCATTTTATTCAGGACAATTTTTTCCAGTACTCTTTTTGGCATTTTATTCATGACAATTTTTTCTAGTACTCTCTTTGGCATTTTTTTTCAGTTCACTTTTTTAAGACTTTAAAGCATTTTTTTCGGGCCAATTTTTTTAGTACTCTTAAAACTCTTTGGCATTTTTTCAAGACAATTTTTTAAAGTACTCTTTTGGCATTTTCTTTAAACAAATTTTTTCAGTGCTCAATTGGCATTTTTTTCAGGAAAATTTTTTCAGTGCTCTTTTTCAAGACTCTTTTTGGCTTTTTTCTTCAAGACAATCTTTTTAGTACTGTTTCTCAAGACAAAATCTTTACTTCTACAGCAGGCTTTCTATAGCCTCTTTGGCATTTTTTCCAAGACAATTTTTTCCAGTACTTTTTTTGGCATTTTATTCAGGACAATTTTTTCCAGTACTCTTTTTGGCATTTTATTCAGGACAATTTTTTCCAATAATCTTTTTGGGATTTTTTCAGTTCACTTTTTCAATACTTTTTAGCATTTTTTTCGGACAATTTTTTTTTTACTCTTGAGACTCTTTGGCATTTTTTCCAAAACAATTTTTGCCAAAACTTTTTTGGCATTTTATTCAAGACAATTTTTTCCAGTACTCTTTTTGGCATTTTATTCAGGACAACTTTTTCTAGTACTCTCTTTAACATTTTTTTCAGTTCACTTTTTCAAGACTAGCATTTTTTTGGACGATTTTTTTTAGTACTCTTAAGACTCTGGCATTTTTTCCAAGACAATCTTTTAAAGTACTCTTTTTGGCATTTTTTTTAGTTCACTTTTTCAAGACTTTTTAGCATTTTTTGGGGATAATTTTTTTAGTACTCTTAAGACTGGCAATTTTTTAAAGTACTCTTTTTGGCATTTTCTTTAAAAACAATTTTTTTTAGTGCTCAATTGGCATTTTTTTCAGGACGATTTTTTCAGTACTTTTTTTCAAGGCTCTTTTTGGCATTTTTTTCAAGACAATCTTTTTAGTACTATTTCTCAAGACAAAATCTTTACTTCTATAGCATAACATAATTCAAAAATTATATAATTACGTAACACCAAGAATGAGAGTCTCTTTTAACCAAGTTATTTTAAGTTGTTTCGTGAATACATGCCTGAATTTAACTTTATGTATTTTATACCTGACGTGTCCAATATTGTAAAGGCAATATGATGATCTAATAAAATTGTATTTTATTCCATTCTATTTTTAAGACTCTTTTAGGCATTTTTTTTAGACAATTTTTTCCGGTACTCTTTTTGGCATTTTTTTTTCAGTACTCTTTCAAGACTACTTTTGGCGCTTTTTTTCAGGCCAATTTTTTTTCAGTACAATTTCGGTATTTTTTTTAGGCAATTTTTTCCAGTACTCTTTTTGGCATTTTTTTCTGGACAATTTTTTTTAGTATTCTTTTTCAAGACTACTTTTGGCTTTTTTTTTCAGTACTTTATTTAAGACTCTTTTTGGCATTTTTACTTTCTCCGTTACTGTAGCTCACACCTTATAAATACAAATTCTGATTTTAGTAATTGAAAAATCTATAATTAGCATCCCTTTTCAACGACAAACCACAGACTGGTTTCGGGCTATTACTACTCATTAATGCAGTAGAGTCGCTGATGGGGAATCGGAATTATTATAAGTGATATCATCCACTCATTAAGCGTTTTACTGCGACGGTTTCAACGGTAAAACGACTTGAGAGAGAAATACAACACATTTATTGAGACACTTACAAACGACCTCAACAAAGGTCTTTTTGCCTTAATCGATGATTTACTCAAGTAACGTATTTTCAATTGGTGTATTAAAATTGTCTAGCGTTAGTATTTAATTGCTAGTTATGACCAGAACTAATTAGTTTAGTTAGATATAATTTATGTTTAAAGATTAACCATTCTTATAGCAAACAAAAAAATAATCTTTGAGTTAAATTTGAAAACTTGTAGAGTTCCTTTTTAGATTTGGTCGTCATGACGACGGACTTCTCCACCTTAGCCGGAGTAGTCTCCGGGATAGCAGTATTATCTGGTCTTATTTGTTTTGTGCTTAAACTGTTTAATCAGACCTTGTATTCTGGTCGACATCGATACGGTAATGCCAATTTGGCACCACCTATATTATTTAATAGTGATGCTGGTGAGTACAAACTAGATCTTAGCGATTCCTTAAGTCGGACCTTAGTGTGCATTTGGTATCCTGTTAAGTGTTGACACCACCCAGACATGACACTCTTAACAGATATTGATGAACGGTTTTACATGTAGCAATGCTTTGTCTTTGTTATGTGGTTATGTGTTATACTCTTAAAAATGATATCCGTCTAAAATACAGCAAAAGAAGTACCGAGAAAAAAAAATAGTCTTACAGTAAAAATACGTTATATGAATTTTAAAATTAATACTTTCAGTTTCTCGACTCTATATAACGAGCCGCCCCTGACGTCGTCAGGGGCTTACAATAAATAATATCCTATAGCGTATTTTTACTGTACACAAGAGATCTATAATCCGTAACCATCAGAATTTGCAAACGAAGAGTGTGACAACGTTATCGCTCAATATTTGAAAATTCTAATGGTTCTCTATAAATGTGCTTATGAATATCCGCCGTGATAAATGTTGCTTTACTTGTATGAACTGATGGAGGAAACTTGTTTTTAACGTCAAATCTCGGTATATCCTTAAATTCGAGTGATTTATGGACGGTTTTGTATAATGCGAGGTAATTTCGCGTCCTCCAAAAAGCGGCTTCCTGTGCTTTGTACAGCTATTTGAGCTTAATTGGGTCGAAGCTGTCGCCTCTCTCTCTCTCTCTCCCGCATTACTCGCAGGAACTAATGCCTTCCGTGTTTTAATGGAGGAAAATGATAATATTTATGGCGGTTGTTTAGTGTTTTATAACTTACGTTTGCCTTTTCTTTGAAGACGGTAAATACTGTATTTTTTGTTTTTTTTTTAATTTAAAGAATAAAATCTGAAAATTCGTATTAATTTAGACGATTTGAAATAACAAAATAAGAGCCTTATTTATAATTTGGAAGTAAATGATATTATTTATATATTCGTAACTTGCTACCAAATGTTGTTGTCGAAATCTTCTTAATGTTACGTATGTTGTAGCATCAGTCTCCTGAATGAAACGGAAAGAGGTATTTTTGAATAAAATTTGCAATACCCAAAATTAATTTCGAAAAATGTTCATAATTTGTATCAAAAAAATTTGGAAAAAAACATGACGGGAATGAGCGTGTAAAGTAATTATTTTTCCGAAAAAAAAAATTTTTTTGGTCATTTTATGATTTTTATGGAGAAAATGCAGGCAAAAAATGTTAGGTCTTGGAAAAATTTGAAAAAATTCATGACGGTTCTTAATGACGCGAGAAAGCGCGTATAGTAATTATTTTTCCCTAAAAAAAAATTTTGGTCATTTTATAATTTTTGCCATTTTGCAAGGAAAAAAATGCATGTGCAAATTTTTTGCATGTATTTTTGGGTCTCAGAAAAACTTGAAAAAATTAATGACGGTTCTTAATGACGAAAAAAAGCGTGTAGAGTAATTCATTTTAGGAAAAAAAATTTTTTGGTCATCTTATGATTTTCGCCGATTTTTCCATAAGGAAAAATGCATGCAAGAGATGTTGGGTCTCAGAAAAATTTGAAAAAATTCATGATGATTCCTAATGCGACGAAAAACCGTGTAAAGTAATTATTTTTCCCTAAAAAATGTTTTTGGTAATTTTTGATTTTTGACATTTTTCCGCAAGGAAAAAAATGCATGCAAATTTTTTGCATACATTTTTGGGTCTCAGAAAAACTTGAAAAAATTCATGACGGTTCTTCATGACGTGAGAAAGCGTGTATAGTAATTATTTTTTCCTAAAAAAATTTTTTGGTCATTTTATGATTTTCGCCCTTTTTTCCATTAGGAAATAAATTCATGTAAAAAATGTTGGATCCCAGAAAAACTTGAAAAAATTCATGACGGTTCTTAATGGCGCGAGAAAGCGTGTAGAGTAATTATTTTCCGAAAATAAATTTTTTGATCATTTTATGATCTCGCCATTTTTTTTACTCAGGAAAAAGTGCATGCAAAAAATGTTGCGTCTCAGAAAAATTTGTAAAAATTCATGACGATTCTTAATGACGGGGAAAAGCGAGTAAAGTAGTTATTTTTCCCTAAAAAATTTTTTTGGTCATCTTATGATTTTTGCCATTGTTTCACAAGGAAAAAAATACGAGCAAAATTTTTTGCATGCATTTTTGGGTCTCAGAAAAACTTGAAAAAATTCATGACGGTTCTTAATGACGGAGAAAAACGTGTAGAGTAATTAATTTTAGGAAAAAAAATTTTTTGGTCATTTTATGATTTTCGCCAATTTTTCCATAAGAAAAAAATGCATGCAACAGATGTTGGGTATCAGAAAAATTTGAAAAAATTCATGACGATTCTTAATAACGCGAAAAAGCGTGTACAGTAATTATTTTTCCCTAAAAAAATTTTTTTGTCATTTTATGATTTTTGCCATTTTTCCGCAAGGAATAAAATGCATACAAATTTTATGCATGCATTTTTGGATCTCAGAAAAATATGAAAAAATTCATGACGATTCTTAATGACGAGAAAAGGCGTGTAAAGTAATTATTTTTGAGAAAAAAAAAAATTTTTTGGTCATTTTATGATTTTCGCAATTTTTTTCATAAGGAAAAAAATGTAAGCAAAAAATGTTGGGTCTCAGAAAAATTTAAAAAAATTCATGACGGTTCTTAATGACGCAAAAAAGCATGTATAGTAATTATTTTTTCTTAAAAAAATTTTTGGTCATTTTATGATTTTTGCCATTTTTCCGCAAGGAAAAAATGCATGAAAAAAATGTTGGGTCTCAGAAAAATTTGAAAAAATTCATGACGGTTCTTAATGACGCAAAAAAGCGTGTATAGTAATTATTTTTTCTTAAAAAAATTTTTGGTCATTTTATGATTTTTGCCATTTTTCCGCAAGGAAAAAATGCATGAAAAAAATGTTGGGTCTCAGAAAAATTTGAAAAAATTCATGACGGTTCCTAATGACGCAAAAAAGCGTGTATAGTAATTATTTTTTCTTAAAAAAATTTTTTGGTCATTTTATGATTTTTGCCATTTTTCCGCAAGGAAAAAATGCATGAAAAAAATGTTGGGTCTCAGAAAAATTTGAAAAAATTAATGACGGTTTTTAATGACGCAAAAAAGCGTGTATAGTAATTATTTTTTCTTAAAAAAATTTTTTGGTCATTTTATGATTTTTGCCATTTTTCCGCAAGGAAAAAAATTCATGCAAATTTTTTGCATGCATTTTTGAGTCTCAGAAAAACTTGAAAAAATTCATGACGGGAGAAAGCGTGTATAGTAATTATTTTTCCCTAAAAAAATTTGTTGGTCATTTTATGATTTTCGCTATTTTTTCCATAAGAAAATAAATGCATACAAAAAATATTAGATCTCAGAAAAACTTGAAAAAATTCATAACGGTTCTTAATGACGAGAGAAAGCGTGTAGAGTAATTCTTTTTCCCTGAAAAAATTTGTTGGTCATTTTATGATTTTCGCTATTTTTTCCATAAGAAAATAAATGCATACAAAAAATATTAGATCTCAGAAAAACTTGAAAAAATTCATAACGGTTCTTAATGACGAGAGAAAGCGTGTAGAGTAATTCTTTTTCCCTGAAAAAATTTTTTGGTCGTTTTATGATTTTTGCCATTTTTCCGCAAGGAAAAAAATGCATGCAAAAAATGTTGGGTAAAATATGAAAAAATTCATGACAGTTCCTAATGACGGGAGAAAGCGTATAGAGTAATTATTTTCTGAAAAGAAATTTTTTGATCATTTAAAAATTTTTGAAGAAATTTAATCAAATTTTACGATTTGGTCTCAGTATCCTAGGAACGAAAAAAAGTATTAGGCTTTTAATATTTCCGGCCAAAAATCGATCGATTGATTAAAAAAAAATTCAACAGATTTTAATTTTACGATTTGGTATCACGATTCTAGGAACGAAAAGAGGTATTTTGCTTCTAATATTTCCAAACAAAAGTCGACCGATTTCTTAAGAAATTTCTTTAAGAAAATAACAAATTTTACGATTTATATGGTCACGGATAACACGTTCCAACAATACTGATTTTCCAGTAATTGTTGAAATGGTATCTAGGGGCCTCAAAACGAATATTTCCGTTAAAAAAAAATTGAAAAATTTCGTATTTCGCGTCGGAGAAAGTAATAAGTAATATATAAAATAATATTACTGTTAATTCCTAGGTAAAACTAAAGGCCAATGCTAATAATCAATAAAGTCGTAATTGAATGATATTTTTCGACTTACGGCTTGCGCCCGGCTAAAATATTGAATGGTAACTAAGATGTAGAAAAAAAGACAAAATATGCAAATATCAAAACTATTAATTTCCTAGCACTAACGTTAACGTCCTCTTAATAAAACAAAACTTTTTGTAAAACAAGATGAATATTTTCTAAAAATCAATTCAAACAATAATCGAATGAAGCGTGTTTTAGATTAGTCTGTTGTTTTATTAGCAGAAGAGCATGATCTGAGCAGCGAATTATGTCAAAAAAAAATTTAAACCTGTGTTTCTTTATCAATCAAGATTCTGATTAGAATTTGGAGAGGAAAATATCGAAAAACGTAAGTTGAATCATACTTTAAATTACCAATTATTGTATGAAAGCAAGCAAAATATATATGTACAGTTAATTTAATTAAAACAAGAAGTGAAATCTATGAAATTCAATACTGATTATTCATTTAAATAAAACGGTCGTTACAGGTGTTCTTCTATTTACGTATAAACTCAAACGTGATTTCGGGACTAAATCTATGAAATTCAATACTGATTATTTATTTAAATAGAACGGTCGTTACAGGTGTTTATCCACGTTTAAACTCAAACGTGATTTCGGGACTATTTAAAAAAAAGTGATTTTGAAAGAATAATAAAAACCTTTTTTATCAAATGTTCCACGATTCGAAAATAAAAATTGATTCAAATCAATAACTATTTTGTGAACTGCATATTTAAAAAATCCTGGTAGATGCACCGGGTAACATATGATTATTTTAATAACTATTCAAAAATATAATAATAATAATAATTGTAATTACAAAATACAACAAATTGTTTTTCAAAGCCACCTTCGATTTTTATTCATTAAAAATGGCTATTGGTATAATTGATAATGTGAGTTTTTTTTTTAAGTAATAAAGACGAAAAATAGCCTGAATATATGAATTTTCGTCTTTATTACTTTTAATCAATAAATTTGCAAGTGAGGTTATCTCAAGTTGAGTTTTTTT
Organism: Ocypus olens; assembly: GCA_910593695.2. Taxonomy (NCBI): domain Eukaryota; kingdom Metazoa; phylum Arthropoda; class Insecta; order Coleoptera; family Staphylinidae; genus Ocypus; species Ocypus olens. The sequence continues at coordinate 9,297,541 of OU343059.1, read as the reverse complement.
TTCATTAAAATTTCTATTGACATGACTGATAAATCTAGTTCGCTACAAATAACTTTTAATGTGTTAGGAATTGGTATAGGGCTGCAATTAGGAAAAATGTTTGTTTTTTTAATTCCCCATCAAACGATATAAAAATATTCAGGGGCTCCGATTACAAATAAGAAAAATAAAGTGCTTCAAAGTTTGAAAAATTGGACACTAAATTTTCGACACCCTGTATAACTCATATCAATCAAAATTGGTTAACGTGACCGTCAGACCTTGTTTAATAAGTAACGTATATAATTTTATTAACAAGGCACTATTTTTATTTTTTTTATTATTTTTAAATCAATGGTGCAAAACATTTATTTTTCAGTTTTTTTTTGCTGATATTACTCAACTGATTTTAATAAAATTTTAGGGGTATGTAGGTAAACATAAAAGGCACCCAAATAAGCAACGAAATATACAGTATGTAATCCAAAAATATGTATCATCATGACGTCACACTTTTTTGGGACACCCTAAAGAATCAAAAATGTATTCTTGAAATACGCCCTAAGATACAAATTAAGTCTGCAAAATATTAAAATACTAATTTAAAAGCTGTAAAAGATGGAAGGTGAAACACAGGAGCATGTATAGTAATTATGGTGCATGCGCCGGGTAACATATTTTAATAACTATTCAGAAGTATAATAATAATAATTGTATTTAAGAAATATCTGTTTTCAAAGCCACTTTCGATTTTTATTCAATAAAATTCAAAATAATAAAAATAAAGTGCTTTCAAGTTTTAAAAGTTTGACACTAAATTTTGGACACCCAGTATAACTCATATCAACCAAAATTGGTTAACGTGACCATCAGACCTTGTTTAATAAGTAACGTGTATAATTTTATTAACGAGGTACTGTTTTAATTTTTTATTAATTTTTTTTAATCAATATTGCAAAACTGATTCTTTTAATTAATTTTTTTTTGCTGATATTACTCAACCGATTTCAGTAAAATTTTAGGTGTATGTAGGTAAATAAAAAAGGCACCCAAATAAGCAACAAAATATACAGCATGTAATCTAAAAGTATGTATCATCATGACGTTCCACTTCTTTGGGACACCCTGTAGAATCAAAAATATATTCTTGAAATATGCCTTAGGATACAAATTAAGTTTTCAAAATATCAAAATCCTAACTTAAAATATGTAGAATATTGAAGGTGAAATGTAGGATCCTGTATATCAATTCGCCGGGTAACGCATGGTTATTTTAATAACTATTCTAAAATATAATAATAAAAATAATTTTAATTACAAAATCTGTGTTTTTAAAGCCACCTTCGATTTTTATTCACTAAAATTCAAAATAATAAAAATTAATAGCTTTAAAAGTTTTTTTGAAAAGTTTGACACTAAATTTTGGACACCCGGTATAACTCATATCAATCAAAATTGGTTAACGTGACTGTCAGACCTTGTTTAATAAGTAACCTGTATAATTTTATAAACGAGGTACTGTTTTAATTTTTTATTAATTTTTTTAATCAATATTGCAAAACTGATTTTTTTCATTTATTGGTTAACGTGACCATCAGACCTTGTTTAATAAATAACGTGTATAATTTTATTAACAAGGTACTGTTTTAATTTTTTATTAATTTTTCTAATCAATATTGCAAAACTGATTTTTAAAAAAAATTTTTTGCTCATATTACTCAACCGATTTCAATAAAATTCTAGGGGTATGTAGGTACACATAAAAGGCACCTAAATAAGCAAAAAAATATACAGCGTGTAATCTAAAAAAATGCATCATCATGACGTCACACTTTTTTGGGACACCCTGTATAATCAAAAATACTTTTTCTAAACGCGCCGTAGAATGCAAGTGAAGTTTGCGAAATATCAAAATCCTAACTTGATTAGTAACTGCGCTATAGAAGATGGAAAGTGATACGCAAGTGCATTTCTGGTGAATGCGCCGGGCAACACATGATTGTTTTAATAACTATTCAGAAGTATAATAATAAGTAATAATAATTATTATAATTAGAAGATATGTAATTGTTTTTCAAAGCCACCTTCGATTTTTCAAATAATTGAAAAAATTTTCTTCAAAAAAATTTTAATTTGTTAAAAATTGCCGATATCAAAATCCAAACTTAATTAGTAACTGAGCTATAGAAGATGGGAAGTGAAATGCAAGTACATTTCTGGTGAATGCGCCGGGCAGCACATGATTATTTTAATAACTATTCAGAAGTATAATAATAAGTAATAATTATTATTGTAATTAGAAGATAATGTAATTGTTTTTCAAAGCCACCTTCGATTTTTCAAATAATTGATAGAACGAGTTTTCTTCAAAAAAATTTTAAATTGTTAGAAATTGCTAATATCAAAATCCAAACTTAATTAGTAACATAGCTATAGAAGGCGGAGGTGAAATGCAGGACCCTGTATATATTACATATATACAGGGTGTTTTATTATTATCGTTTTCAACACCGCACTCTTACAATAGTTGCGAAACACAAAGGGATTTTCGTGTGTTACACACTAAATACATTCGTTTATTAAATCGAAAATGTACACTATCTACTCTCGAGCGTTCTTCATGGGAATTGTTAATACCACAATAGCCGGAGCTTCCGTATGCAGAATTAAACCGCCGGAGCGTGCATATTTCATCCGGGATTATCCACCCTCGGACGCAGCCTTTCATTGGGACACAATGACCGTGCTTTAACCGAGTAATATTTGCGAATTTCTGTTGGTTTCAAGTATTTACCTTGAAAAGAAATTTCAAACCTTCCACAATCTAGATTTCATTATTTTCAGTCTCTATTCATCTTTATAAATATATTCGAACAAAAAAAAAGAGTAAACAATAGGAGGCTGGGATTGGTTTTCAAAATTGAACACTTTAATATTTGAGACGTAAACGAAAGCGTTTGTTATATATGAATGCCAATTTTTACTTCGGTTTAATTTATTTTCAAATATTGCGTATACGTATACGTAAGCATAAACAGCGCCCATACGTATACGTATACGTATGGTTACGTATAAGTATACGTAATATTTGAGACATAAAATCAACGAAAGCGAAATCAAAATTGACATTCATGTGTATCAAGATTACATGTAATGAAATTCAATTTTCAGTGGGAGCGTAATGATACAATTTGAATAATATCATCAGGACAAAGGATGAAATATATTTACGTGTGAAATAAAATAAAGCTCGTTAGCTTAGCTTCTTGGTGGGAAAGAGAAAAGCCTAACTTATCTGTAGCATAAAATTTTCACAGCATTTGATATGCTAAGCGCTAATGGTTTTTAAATGTATCCTGTAAGGGTGCCGTGCATCACCTTCCTTTAAAACATTATTCACACTTTCAGGCTGCATTATATCACACTAATAACCACCCTAAGATTATAGGGGTGCCCCACGCTACTAAGAATAAAGTGGCGAACTCATATTATATTTACATCAATCGATTATAGTTGTACATGCATTTAAAATGTTAATCGGCTTATTAAAATTAATTGCATCTCGTTAATCAATGTTCCATTTACAAATTATCGAGCAGTTCAAAAAATTCTTTTAATGGAAGCAAGGTCTCCCTTGTGGTTAAGTTCAGTATTAAAGAAAAACTATTCAAAACATAAAATATCGATATATCTGGAGTATTAAAGATAAATAATTCAAAATATATTTCTAGTAAAGAATGTTGATAAAAACTTAGCATTTTCTACATTTCAGAGATGAATACGTTTTTTAAGAGAATTAAACGTACGTGCATTAGTGTACAAATATTCCAGCTTCACTACAGCGTGCACAATTTTTTTTTCAAGAGGGGATGAACACGTTAAAGCGAACCCTGCAAAAGACATTCGGGCTTTTAGAGGAGAAGCGAGCGTGCGGCTTGAATTACTGCCAGCAAATTCGAAAGTAATTACCGCTCTGATAAATTTCTGGGCAACTGTTGGCACGGATCCAAGAGTGCTCCCCTAATGGCAGTTTCAATTATGTCAGTTTATCCCAGAATTAATTGTTAACAGAAGAAATACGGCGTGTAATAACAGATTTTGGCCGTCGTCTACCGTCAATTTTGATTGTCAACATCGAATACACGCAATGAAATTAAATTTTCAATTAAACAATTTAAATTTACAACTTGATTTAATATTAGATTACTGTATTTTTAAACTCGTAGATAGCTAACAATGAATGAAGCACAATTATTTATTGTAAGATATATACAATTTTACATTGATATAAATACAACGACGTTTGACGGTCATTTTCAAGTGAAACAAATTACAGCTTAGGAAAGTTTTACTTTTCGAGATGGGGCTGAAATTTTGCATAGTTACTCTATACCTACAGCCGGATGTATTTATTTATTTAAAAAATGCGTTCGTATCGTATGCAACCGCATGTACACACATGTACGCCGGGCGACTGTTTACAGCGGGAAATAGAACGGTAACGTAGCCTGAATCATTTTAAGAGTATAAACCTAAACATCCATAGTATAACAGTAGTGTAGAACTAGAGTTTAAGATTAAAACCCTTAATATATTAAAACCCACATACTGCGTGAGTACTAAAGGAGAAATATTCATTTTAGACACGTCACAGCCATTATATGGAAGTTTTTTAGCCGTGAGGGATGTTACAGGATCTGTGCCTATCATCGACCGTCGCTTGGTGTCTCGAGCGTCGAGTCAGAGAACACTCGCGTCTTCACGCCGGGCCAGTAGCGCCCCAGGATGTCGCGGAATCGCTGTGTCTGCTTCACGTGCAGGTGCGGCCCGTGCCGCCGCCATCTTGCTACTCTCTTGTCATGCCACCATCCCTCCACCAGACCGTACGCGTAATGGTACTCAGATGTCCACCAGATTTTCCTCAATGCCTGCCCCATGTAAATCTCTTGCTGTTTTTTTTATTTTTATTATTCGATACGTGACTGTGTTGTTGTTCTTACGGCATTTCTTAACTAAATGTTCTTTCCTTTCCCCTCAAAAGTCAATGGAACACACCTTTTATCAAAATTTAATCGTTTGTGCCTTGAGCGGATAAAAGAAAACAAAGATCAACCAAAATTGACCACAGCGGTGGCTCTTGAATCTTCAGCAGAAGAAAATATGTGTTGTCTTTCTAAGCCTCCTCTAAGATAATTCAAAATCCACTGCTGATTGACCAGATGAGTCAAAATTGGTGGTTTACAGAGATGAAACAAGGACGTGCAAAAATTAGTACAATTTAATAAAACCAGAACTTGCTAAGATCAATCAAATTTGATGCATCGGCTAGATGAATCAAAACTGGTGGTTAACGCAGATGAAACAATAGCTATTATTACAACTAGGGAAATATATTCATATTTTCCGTGTTGTAATCAATAGTTTTTTTCTGATTGAAAGAATATTGTTCTGTAAATGGGAAAATATTGGATTGTAAATTTTTGAATTTATTGGATTGGTAACGTTGCTAAAGGCCTTTTTTGTAAATATCATAGTTGGCTGGTTGATTTGTTTTGTTGTTTCATAAATTGGTGAAATTTCAAACTGTCTTAACTCAAAGACCGTGAACGTTTGGTTCCGGTAAAATCCAAAGCTGTAAAATCCATAAAGGATACCTTCCGAAGAAATCGGAGGTGTTCTCCTGAGAGCAATTAAAACAATTCTTGCGAGAAGCTCATAATGACATTTTTTTGATGCCTATATTTATGAAGTGCTCATATTTCCCTAGGGAAATATAAGTGTTTTATGACATATCGTAACTAAGGCAATATCACTCAATATTGTTTCAATCAGAAAAAAAATTAATATCGTGTGAGCCACAAAATTTTCGTTCGGAGTTGGCTGTCGCATATTATTACGTCATGAGTCTATTTTAAAAAATGAATTAATCTCAGACACCTCTCTCTCAGGCATGGCCAACTCGGCAACAAAATTATGTGACTCGCACACAAGAATCAAAATTGAACAAAATTAGAACTTCGCAACGATCAATCGAAATTGATACATCGGCTAGATAAATGAATCAAAATTGGTGATTAACGCAGATGAAACAAAATTAATACATTCGCTGCAAAAATTACCACAATCCGCTCAAGAATCAAAATTAAACAAAATCCGAATCAATCAAAATTGATGCATCGGCCAGATGAATCAAAATTGGTGGTTAACGCGGATGAAACAAAATTAATGCATTCGCTGAGGTGTCACGATTGGTTCATTACGTAATGAGACAATATAGTTGCAATTTCTGCAAATTAAAAAAAAAACTATTTTGGAGTTTCACGAAGGTGAACCAATATTGAAGCGTTACGCGAATCAGTTATTAAAATTAGTAACGAAGCTTATGAACATTACTGTGTGCGCGAATCAGTTAAAATTAAAGCGTTTGCCCTGAAGCTTATGGACATTACTGTGTGGCGCAGCTTTTCTCAAAAAAAATAATAACTAATTGTATGGCGCAGATTACTCGAAATGGTGCTTTGAGCAGCTTTGCTCGAAACTTGCGAGGAATAAATGTGATAAGCAGCATTTGTTATGTCTGCTTCGATGTTACACTGTCACCAACACTGACATTTCACACACTGATTTACATAAGTTGCAACGATTTGAGCGAAAAAAACTGGAGGTATTGTATGCGGTGTGAAATGACCAAACATTGGAATCAAAAACGTTTTCGGTTTATTGGCGACACTGGTGATACATAACGCGTCGCAGGTTAGAAGAAACGGTCAAATTTTGTTTAACAACCACAAGCCTAGTTTGCAATTTTTTGAAGTTGTAGACTAATTTTAAAATCAACAGACTTTGAGATTATATTTTTTTACCCTAGAGGTCGCAGCGCTACTTTTTAAAGCTGTAGATTAATTTCAAAATCGATAGGCTTTGACTGAGATTAGATTTTTTTATCCTGGAGGTCCCAGCGCTACTTTTTAAAGCTGTAGACTAATTTCAGAATCGATAGACTTTGACTAAGATTAAATTTTCTTTACCCTGGAAGTCGCAGCGCTACTTTTTGAAGCTGTAGACTAATTTCAAAATCGATAGACTTTGACTGAGATTAGATTTTTTTATCCTAAAGGTCGCAGCGCTACTTTTTGAAGCTGTAGATTAATTTCAAAATCGATAGGCTTAGACTAAGATTAGATTTTCTTTACCCTGGAGGTCGCAGCGCTACTTTTTGAAGCTGTAGACTAATTTCAAAATCGATAGGCTTTGACTGAGATTAGATTATTTTAACCAGGAGGTTGCAGCGCTACTTTTTGAAGCTGTAGACTAATTTCAGAATCGATAGACTTTGACTAAGATCAGATTTTCTTTACCCTGGAGGTTGCAGCGCTACTTTTAGAAGCTGCAGATTAATTTCAAAATCGATAGGCTTTGACTGAGATTAGATTTTTTTATCCTGGAGGTCCCAGCGCTACTTTTTAAAGCTGTAGACTAATTTCAGAATCGATAGACTTTGACTAAGATTAAATTTTCTTTACCCTGGAAGTCGCAGCGCTACTTTTTGAAGCTGTAGACTAATTTCAAAATCGATAGACTTTGACTGAGATTAGATTTTTTTATCCTAAAGGTCGCAGCGCTACTTTTTGAAGCAGTAGATTAATTTCAAAATCGATAGGCTTAGACTAAGATTAAATTTTCTTTACCCTAGAGGTCGCAGCGCTACTTTTTGAAGCAGTAGACTAATTTCAAAATCGACAGGCTTTGACTGAGATTAGATTTTTTTTAACCAGGAGGTTGCAGCGCTACTTTTTGAAGCTGTAGATAATTTCAAAATCGATAGACTTTGACTAAGATTAGATTTTCTTTACCCTGGAAGTCGCAGCGCTATTTTTTGAAGCTGTAGACTAATTTCAAAATCGATAGGCTTTGACTGAGATTAGATTATTTTAACCAGGAGGTTGCAGCGCTACTTTTTGAAGCTGTAGACTAATTTCAGAATCGATAGACTTTGACTAAGATCAGATTTTCTTTACCCTGGAGGTTGCAGCGCTACTTTTAGAAGCTGCAGACTAATTTCAAAATCGATAGGCTTTGACTGAGATTAGATTTTTTTATCCTGGAGGTCCCAGCGCTACTTTTTAAAGCTGTAGACTAATTTCAGAATCGATAGACTTTGACTAAGATTAAATTTTCTTTACCCTGGAAGTCGCAGCGCTACTTTTTGAAGCTGTAGACTAATTTCAAAATCGATAGACTTTGACTGAGATTAGATTTTTTTATCCTAAAGGTCGCAGCGCTACTTTTTGAAGCTGTAGATTAATTTCAAAATCGATAGGCTTAGACTAAGATTAGATTTTCTTTACCCTGGAGGTCGCAGCGCTACTTTTTGAAGCTGTAGACTAATTTCAAAATCGATAGGCTTTGACTGAGATTAGATTTTTTTAACCAGGAGGTTGCAGCGCTACTTTTTGAAGATGTAGACTAATTTCAAAATGGATAGGCTTTGACTGAGATTAGATTTTTTTTTAGGTCGCAGCGCTACTTTTTGAAGCTGTAGATTAATTTCAAAATCGATAGGCTTAGACTAAGATTAGATTTTCTTTACCGTGGAGGTCGCAGCGCTACTTTTTGAAGCTGTAGACTAATTTAAAAAATGATAGGCTTTGACTGAGATTAGATTTTTTTAACCAGGAGGTTGCAGCGCTACTTTTTGAAGCTGTAGACTAATTTCAAAATCGATAGACTTTGACTGAGATTAGATTTTTTAATCAGGAGGTTGCAGCGCTACTTTTTGAAGCTGTAGACTAATTTCAAAATCGATAGACTTTGACTGAGATTAGATTTTTTTATCCTGGAAGTCGCAGCGCTACTTTTTGAAGCTGTAGACTAATTTCAGAATCGATAGACTTTGACTAAGATTCAATTTTCTTTACCCTGGAAGTCGCAGCGCTACTTTTTGAAGCTGTAGACTAATTTCAAAATCGATAGACTTTGACTGAGATTAGATTTTTTAACCTGGAGGTCGCAGCACTACTTTTGGAAGCTGTGGACTAATTTCAAAATCGATAGGCTTTGACAGATTAGATTTTTTTAACCAGGAGGTTGCAGCGCTACTTTTTGAAGCTGTAGACTAATTTCAAAATCGATAGGCTTTGACTGAGATTAGATTTTTTTAACCTGGAGGTCGCAGCGCTACTTTTGGAAGCAGTAGACTAATTTCAAAATCGATAGGCTTTGACAGATTAGATTTTTTACTCCGGAAAAAAATTTACTTAAAAAATGCATTACCCTAAACGACCCTCAATTATCTTAAAAATTCGCCCAAGTTGGTATTTGGGTCAAAAATATATATGAATTTTGATTTGAAAACAAATAAAATAATATTTTTAGGAACTTCCAAGGTCTTGGAGCAAATTTAATTTGAACAAAAGTTTGAGGAGTAAATGTACTTAAAAAAAGCAATCGAAAGCCTGTCATGCAAATTTATTTCGAGGAAAAATCTGGTGAGTAAACGAACTTTGATATATTTTGATAGACTTTTGCTCAAACTAAATCAAAGTACATTTACTCGTCAGAATTTTCCCTAAAGTAAATTTGCTCAACGGATTTTTCCTCAAAATACATTTACTCGTCGATAGTACTTCAACTCATCAACTATTGTTCAAAGTGAATTTTGTCGATAGATAGTACATTAAGTTTATTTACTCGTTTTTTTTTATCAAAGTATATTTACTTCACTCGACAGATTGTTTCATTATCTAAGTACATTTTTTGCTCGATAGATTTTGCTTAAGAAAGATTTGCTCGACAGATTTTTCCTTGTTAGACTTTTGCTCAAAGTAAATCAAAGTACATTTACTCGTCAGGCTTTTCCTTAAAATAAATTTGCTCAACAGATTTTTCCTCAAAATACATTCACTTGTCGGCAATACATTAACTCAACAAACTTTTGTTCAAAGTGAATTTTTTTGACAGATGTTTTTTTCAAGTACATTAACTCCTCAAACTTTTGCACAAAGTTTATTTATTCGTTTTTTTTTTCAAAGTACATTTACTCCACTCGACAGATTTTTTCATTATCTAAGTACATTTTTCTTCGATAGATTTTGCCTAAGGAAAATTTGCTCAACAGATTTTTCCTTTTTCCTGAAAGAGACTTTTGCTCAAAGTAAATCAAAGCACATTTACTCGTCAGGCTTTTCCTTAAAATAAATTTGCTGAACAGATTTTTCCTCAAAATACATTCACTTGTCGGCAATACATCAACTCGACAAACTTTTGTTCAAAGTGAATTTTTTCGACAGATTTTTTTCTCAAGTACAGTTTATTTATTCGTTTTTTTTTTCAAAGTACATTTACTCCACTCGACAGATTTTTTCATTATCTAAGTACATTTTTGCTCGATAGATTTTGCCTAAGGAAAATTTGCTCGACAGATTTTTCCTTTTTCCTGAAAGAGACTTTTGCTCAAAGTAAATCAAAGCACATTTACTCGTCAGACTTTTCCTTAAAATAAATTTGCTCAACAGATTCTTCTTCAAAATACATTCACTTGTCCGCAATACATCAACTCGACAAACTTTTGATCAAAGTGAATTTTCTTCACAGATTTGTTTTCCAAGCACATTAACTCCTCAAACAAGCAAATATACTTTGAAGAAAAATCTGCCGAGCAATTTGATCGAGCAAAAAATGTACTTTTACAATGAAAAAATCTGACAAGCAAATCTTTCTTAACCAAAAAAGGTTCTTTGATAATGAAAACAATCTATTGAACAAATCTGACCGTCTGAGGAGTTAACGTACTTAGAAAACTTTGAACTGTGAACAAAAGTTTGACGAGGAAAAAATTGTTGAGCAAATTTACTTTAACCCAAAGCTCATTGTTCAAGACCTACCAGTATACCAATTGAAGACAGTATTGTAATTATTACTTAAAGTACTATTTCGTACATTATTTTCAATAACCAAAATCAAGATGGCCACGTCAAAAACTGATTACGACCGTTTTTCATGTACTCAAAAGCGCTCGATTCCGCAGAGAATAACAATCGTTAATGATTTCACATGTTGCGTCATTCACCATCTTCCACCTAACACTGTATTTTTTGATATTAACAAAATTCTAATAAAAATTTGTCAGCAGCAAATCCCAGTACTCCCACATCAACTAATTGGCAAGGACGCAAGATGGCAGCGGTGATTGGTTTTGTAATTTCGTAGATAATCACACTTAATTGCACTCACTTTAAAAAAAAAAAAGTAAGAAAAGAGGAAACAATTTCAATAAGAAAAAAAAAACTCAAATCATAAATATAAACCTGTACACATAAAAGATGCATAACTAAATGTTGTATGATGCATGCAAGTCCCACCCGTCGGCATGGTTATGGTAATGTATGTTATTGTTGTAATTTGAATGAATAAATGATTGGATTTGATGTGAAAAATACGAATACAAATTATTTGATTATTTTCTGTAGGGCCCGCGGTGTCATCATACGTGTGTGTGTTGTAGGTTCGAGGAGACCAAGTATAGCCTCTGTACATAGCGGGAACTCAATCCGTAGTTATAGTATGCGAAGGTACGAGAAGGAGCGGGAACAAAAGGAGGAGAGGGAGATGCAGAGGAGAATAGCCAGGCTGACTTCGTCTACTAATTCCAGCGGTCGCATAGCTCCTACGCCGAGTCCGCACTCTACAGATGATTTACTTCCAACTTTAGAAGAGGATGAAAAACAGGTGAATATTACATTAACTAAATATTGTTGGTCCAACAAACGAAATAAATAAACATAGTGTATCGTTCAATACTTGTGCCGAGTGGCACTAGCCAGGGAAGTTATTTGTTTATAGTCTTAGTAAGATTTAATTTTGCTTGCAGAGTTACGAACAGGTTGAATATTCATATATTCAGGCTACATTTCGTTTTTTTTAATTTAAACATAGTGTCGACGAATTGGACAAAAATTGAGATTTTAAGATCAATTTTTTCCCAAAAAGCTATAAATTAGCTTTTCTGCCTTTCCTATCAAATTTGGTAAATGTGAGATAGGCGATATTGCCGCTTCACTGACGAAGTCAAAGTCTCAAAAGTTTAGCTAATTTTATTATTATTATTATTTACTTCAAGCAAATGAAGAGGGCAGAGCTATTATGATTATGATTCACCTAATCCAAGAAATATTTTGTTTTCTAGGTGCCATTAGCCCTATCTGAAGAAAGCGCGTCAACGAGTTTTCACGAGGAGGTACCATCGACATCAAAACAATACCCTTAACAAAAAACAAAAAAAAATGCTTATCATAACAACAAAATAGACTGAAACAATATTGGCCTATGTTGAATATTGTTACCAACAAGCGCATTAGTGCAGTAATATCAATGTATTGTGCTAAAATGAGAAAAAAAAATAATACTCGTAAGTGATAAACGGACGTGTTTGGATGTTTTACAATGTGAATCTAGAATTTTTATGAACAAGGTTGTTACATATATGATTTAGAATAAATATACATGTTCTAAAGTTAATTATAAATAACAATTTTGTAATTCGTTTACACTGTTACATAATATTTTTATGTTTAGGTAATGAACGTTGACTTTAGAGAAAAAAAAAAGATTTCATTATTAAACAATACATCTCTTCTCGTTCCAAGAATTAATTTTCGCAAAGTGATGTTAGCAAAAAAAAATTGTAATATTGACCCACCAATCGATGAAAAAAAAAGTATCCTACGTAATATTAAACGAGTAATTATTAGGATTTGTTTTTACGATTATCATTTTTTTTATTAACGATAGCTTATAAATGCTTAATAATAATAACGAATTTATGGGCTGAGTTTATTCCGTGCTCAGATATTTTCCTCTTTACATGCGATGGACTTGTTGCATTATTCCATGATGTAAAATAGTACAAAATACAAGAAATTAAATATTGCACGCATTTTTATTTCACTACCCGCAACAATCTGTTCACCAAATAATAATAAAGGGTGGGCCATCGCAAGGAATCTTTTTAAAATCTTAATAAAACACAAACAGCTAGATGGAATTTTGTGATCTTGCATTTATTTTGTAGCCAAGAGTATCCGATTATACATGGAATATGACATCAGTTAAACGGCTGCCACGGCTGGCCTTACAATAGTCCATTCTCTCGACCCAATTTTTCAGAACTTTTTCCAACGTCTGCGGCTCTATCTCAGCAATGGCATTTTGGATGTTGACTTAAAGATCGTCAATCGTTGCTGGATCGTTGGCATAACAAGAGATAAAAGTTCATGGGCGTCAAATCTCCACGACTTGCATAGTACGGGCTACAGAAGCAATATTCACGGGTGTACGAACCGGACGAGCGTGTGGAGCTTTAGTACAGTCCACCAGCATACCAGTTTCACGAACTTTGTGCACAAATTTCTTCAGAACACTTGCATTTGGTGCATATTTGCGACCGAATTTTGTACGCAATTTTCGCACTGATTCTGCAATACACGAATTACATTCAAAGTAAATTTTTAACATTTCCCAATGTTCATCGAGCGTATAGCGTGCCATTTTGTTAATCGGGTGTTGTATACATAGATAGATATATCTTTTCTATGTTGTATACTGAAGAACTGTCAAATATCATGAAAGTAAAAATAAAGTGATAGTTAAAAAAGATTCCAAGAGATGGTCCACCCTTTAAATACGGTTTATTGAAACTTTCTTTCAGCCTAAAACTGTAAAAACACAAGTTTAAAATATTTGAAATTTACAAACTTAACAAATCTCAACTTACATTAATAAAAGGCATTTATAAACACGTTACACTCGTACTTCGTCAGGATTTGAGAGAGAGAGACAATACATTTATTGAGACACTCATCAGGATTTGATTTTCCTGAGAAACGCTACATAATTCTCGACGCATTCCTCCTTGCTGCTAATGATCTCAATACTCTGGTTCTCCAGCGCGTTCATCCGGAACACTTCCTTCTTCAAATTCCTATAAATCACTTTGTACTTCCTGGGAACCACCAACCGATCCACAACCGATTCATAGTGATCGACCATATCACGCAAGTTGTTAAGAGCCTCCTTCATCTCCTGCACCGATATATTCTGCATCGTGAGATATTCCTTCTCCTCCCTTAATTTATTGATGGTGCTCTCATCCGTCCGCTTGTGCCCTTTGGTACCTTCCAATTTTAAAATTCCGTTATGATCGATGTTATAAACGACCGAAGCCGAATTGCCTTGTCCCATGAATAAATCCAGCCGTTTCCTCACGGGATTTACAACCGTATCCAGATTAATTAGAACGTGTTCCTTCTGCAGCACGACTTCATTGTTTAGCACAATCGAGGACTCTATGGCTTCGGTGACTTCGAAAGCATCCGGCAGTTGATGTTTCAATAAAGCACCCAACACTGCCGCGCCCCTCGAAACCATGTTATCGTTGTTAGCCTCTAAATGAATTGAAGGAAACTCATCCTCAATAGACTGCCTTAAAATTTCCATTCTACAACATCCACCCGTCAAGAGAACATCATCAATCTCAGATTTATCGATTCCCCAATCACGAAGGTGCTTGTTAATAATAATAATAGTCTCTGAAATAACTTCCGAGTATATAAGCGAGTTGAAGTCATTTCGTTTGAGTTGAACGTCGATGTTTGAATCATCCGTAATGCTGACTTCCGATGAAAACATTAAATCTACTTTAGCCGACTCTATGGCATCGTAAATAATTTCTTTGGTTCTATCATCAATACTCTCCTCTAATTGCAAACAAACCCACTCGTAGATTACATCATTTATTAAAGCACCACACAATCTGTAACCTCCCGAAGAGCACAACACAAACACACCTTTTTCCGTTAGGTCAATCACGGAAAAATCGAAAGAGTTCGATCCCATGTGATACACCAACACTTTACCCGTTCTCCCTTCGCTCTGAAAACGCGATACGGCTACCGCCGTTGTTTCGTTTATTAACCCCAACACGGGTATCCTTGATATTTCGGCGGAATCCAGAACGGCCTGTCTTTGGGCCTGATTAAAGGCTAAGGGTATGGATATCACGACTCCTGAAATGTAACCTCCGATGAAACTCTGGGCTTGGTTGAGTATATCGTCCAAAATGAGGGCCGAGATGATTTCCGGTTTCAAACTCAAGACTTCGCCGCGGTAGCTGACTCTGTATTCTGGATGGTCGTTCACGTTGGTTAGGTTCGTCATGTTTCTGCTCGATAGATTTTCCTCTAATTCGTCCCACGTTCGACCGAGTGTGTTAACATGTCCTAAAATTAAATTTTTAGAGTTAATACTTAACAAACCCTTGAATTCTCAATCCATTCTCAAAATATCTTGGCTAAACTAAAACGCTGGTACTAAAAGGAAAAAGTGCAAGATATATCGTGAATGCCAAAAACAAATTACATTTTATTGTAAATTTGAAAATAAAGCCATACTAATATTTATCTGCGTTTGCCACCCACAGTTTTAATAATTCAACACTTACCCGTTACTCTATTTCGCCTCACCACTTTCGTAGCTCTCTCGCCGACGAATATTTCATTCCCAAACGAGACTTGAGATGGTGTGGCAGCTTTTTTAAGGGAATTATAAACCACTTCAAACGATTCTCCGGTAAAGGCGCAAGAACGGATATACTGCGATCCGAAATCAATGCCCAATATAACGTTGGCATTCATTTCGATTGTGATCGTGTTCTACCCAGTGGTGTATTGGAGGGGGAACGTGGAGGAACGACGTTCCGGCACCTTTTTTCAGAAACGGAACGCGTTTTTGTTTGTTAATATTTTATATAGTAAGAATTAAAAAAAAATAAAAAGCTTACAAGGAAAACAATAGTTTGCTTAAAATAAGATGAAAAACTTTCAGCAAGCTGCTTGTGGAAAGTCCCGGACTATTTTCTTGCTCTCACCATGCGTTCCCTTACTTCTTTGCTCTCACCATGCATTCCCTTACTTCTTTGCTCTCACCATGCGTTCCCTTACTTTTTATTTTACCAATACACCACTGGTTCTACCTACAAGATGACGAACACGATGCGTTATCTTATCATCTTGCTTTATCTACTGATATAATTGATAAGGATCATGACCATCTCATTGTAATTTGAAGAGTTTCAGTCACTAACAAGTATTTCCATTATTGACAACTACAAACGTCACATCTCTTGTTATGTTGTTACGCTTTCTTATAAAGATTCAAGAATTTTAAGTTTGGATGTAAGTTAACGTTCCAGTTTTCAAAATTATCCCGCAGAATTACGATTTAAAAGCTTTCAAAAATCAAAAAATATTACATACGAATTTTCGCGCCTTTTCGCCATCTATCGGACGATAGCTGAACTTCCAAGTGATGTTTTTGGACAGCGCCAAAATGCTCGAACTTTATACCTATAGTCAAAGTGTAAAAATCCAGCAATGGGTTGTGCACGAAACGATAGAGTATTTAATTCTAAATCGAATGATGTATAAAATAGCTGAGGAAAATAAGCGGTTTTTCGGTAATTTGCAAATGAAAATTTTAGCATGACCCAGTTACCGACATTTACAGTTCACTATAATTTAAAAATTAAATACAGAGCATTTTCCAATATTTCTGAGATAAATACGGGTTTTAATAACCATTACTGATTAATTATTAATTAAATAATTCTTTTTACCTTGTTAATGCATTACAATATGGGAAATTCTAATCTCTATACTGGCGCACCCTCTGTTATCGCGGGGATAAACTAATATTTCATTGGGGAATTAATATTTGTTTAAAAAATGAAAGAAATATATAAAAACTTAAAAGGAATGTTATTTTATAGAACTAAATGGAATATTAAAACAATTTACACCTATATTTGAATATTTAAGTTGCTGAAACAATGTTATGAATAAACGCCTAATTATAGGCAACCCAATTTACGTATAACTACTATTAATTTAATAATTAAAAACTTTCAATTTTAAACTTAACAGGAATGAAACGATAAGTGTCATCTTTAATAAAGCTTCAAAAATATTATGAATATTTGAATATTTAAATTGCTGAGAGAATGGTATGATATAACGTCTAATTATAGGCAACCCAATTCACGTATAACTGCTATTAATTTATTATTAAAAACTTTCGATTTTAAACGTAACATGGATGAATATTTAAGTTTAATCCTTGTTACGACTTCACAAATATTGCTGATTTATAAGTGTTTAAATTGAAGAAACAATGGTATAATATAAACGCCGAAACGTAGGCAACCCAATTTACGTGTACTAATAATTTATTTTATTTTCGCGCCCAAATTACTCTTTTAATTTCTGCGATCCTGTTACTCCTGGTTGAAAATTTTGTTAAAAATAAATAAAAACGTGAAATTATTTTCACGCCCAAATTACTCTTTTCATTTCTGCGATCCTGTTACTCCTGATACAAATTTTTGTGTGAAAATTTTGTTGAAAATAAATAAAAACGTGAAATTATTTTCGCGCCCAAATTACTCTTTTCATTTCTGCGATCCTGTTACTCCTGATACAAATTTTTGTGTGAAAATTTTGTTAAAAATAAATAAAAACGTGAAATTATTTTCGCGCCCAAATTACTCTTTTCATTTCTGCGATCCTGTTACTCCTGATACAAATTTTTGTGTGAAAATTTTGTTGAAAATAAATAAAAACGTGAAATTATTTTCGCGCCCAAATTACTCTTTTCATTTCTGCGATCCTGTTACTCCTGGTTGAAATTTTTGTGTGAAAATTTTGTTGAAAATAAATAAAAACGTGAAATTATTTTCGCGCCCAAATTACTCTTTTCATTTCTGCGATCCTGTTACTCCTGATACAAATTTTTGTGTGAAAATTTTGTTGAAAATAAATAAAAACGTGAAATTATTTTCGCGCCCAAATTACTCTTTTCATTTCTGCGATCCTGTTACTCCTGATACAAATTTTTGTGTGAAAATTTTGTTGAAAATAAATAAAAACGTGAAATTATTTTCGCGCCCAAATTACTCTTTTCATTTCTGCGATCCTGTTACTCCTGGTTGAAATTTTTGTGTGAAAATTTTGTTGAAAATAAATAAAAACGTGAAATTATTTTCGCGCCCAAATTACTCTTTTCATTTCTGCGATCCTGTTACTCCTGATACAAATTTTTGTGTGAAAATTTTGTTGAAAATAAATAAAAACGTGAAATTATTTTCGCGCCCAAATTACTCTTTTCATTTCTGCGATCCTGTTACTCCTGATACAAATTTTTGTGTGAAAATTTTGTTGAAAATAAATAAAAACGTGAAATTATTTTCGCGCCCAAATTACTCTTTTCATTTCTGCGATCCTGTTACTCCTGATACAAATTTTTGTGTGAAAATTTTGTTGAAAATAAATAAAAACGTGAAATTATTTTCTCGCCCAAATTACTCTTTTCATTCCTGCGACCTGTTACTCCTGGTTGAAATTTTTGTGTGAAAATTTTGTTAAAAATAAATAAAAACGTGAAATTATTTTCGCGCCCAAATTACTCTTTTCATTTCTGCGATCCTGTTAATCCTGATACAAATTTTTGTGTGAATATTTTGTTGAAAATAAATAAAAACGTGAAATTATTTTCGCGCCCAAATTACTCTTTTCATTTCTGCGATCCTGTTACTCCTGATACAAATTTTTGTGTGAAAATTTTGTTGAAAATAAATAAAAACGTGAAATTATTTTCGCGCCCAAATTACTCTTTTCATTTCTGCGATCCTGTTACTCCTGGTTGAAATTTTTGTGTGAAAATTTTGTTGAAAATAAATAAAAACGTGAAATTATTTTCGCGCCCAAATTACTCTTTTCATTTCTGCGATCCTGTTACTCCTGATACAAATTTTTGTGTGAAAATTTTGTTGAAAATAAATAAAAACGTGAAATTATTTTCGCGCCCAAATTACTCTTTTCATTTCTGCGATCCTGTTACTCCTGATACAAATTTTTGTGTGAAAATTTTGTTGAAAATAAATAAAAACGTGAAATTATTTTCGCGCCCAAATTACTCTTTTCATTTCTGCGATCCTGTTACTCCTGATACAAATTTTTGTGTGAAAATTTTGTTGAAAATAAATAAAAACGTGAAATTATTTTCGCGCCCAAATTACTCTTTTCATTTCTGCGATCCTGTTACTCCTGGTTGAAATTTTTGTGTGAAAATTTTGTTGAAAATAAATAAAAACGTGAAATTATTTTCGCGCCCAAATTACTCTTTTCATTTCTGCGATCCTGTTACTCCTGATACAAATTTTTGTGTGAAAATTTTGTTGAAAATAAATAAAAACGTGAAATTATTTTCGCGCCCAAATTACTCTTTTCATTTCTGCGATCCTGTTACTCCTGATACAAATTTTTGTGTGAAAATTTTGTTGAAAATAAATAAAAACGTGAAATTATTTTCGCGCCCAAATTACTCTTTTCATTTCTGCGATCCTATTACTCCTGGTTGAAATTTTTGTGTGAAAATTTTGTTAAAAATAAATTAAAAATGAGAAGTACATGTAAATTGGGTTGCCTGCGATTAGGCGTTTATATTATACCATAGTTACTGCAATTTAAATACTTAAATATCAGCAATGTAAGTCTTAATAAGGATTACACTTAAAGGTTTATCCCTTTTACGTTTAATATTGAAAGTTTTTAATAATAAATTAATAGAAGTTTTATTTAAATTGAGCTGCCTGTAATTAGGCATAGAGTTTTTAAATATTAGCAATATTTTTGAAGCTTTCCTAAGAATTAGACTTATAGTTTCATCCCGGTTACGTTAAGAATTGGAAGTTTTTAATATTAAATTAATGTTAGTAAATTGGGTTGCCTATAATTAGGCGTTAATTTATACCATTGTTTCAGTAACTTAAATATTCAATAATCTGCAAGTAAATTGATTTCATTCTCTATTTAGTTTTATAAGATAACATTCTTGCTAAGTTTTTATATAGTTTTTTCAGTTTTGAAACAAATAGTAATTCCGCATATGAAATATTAGTTTATCCCCGCAATAACAGAGGGTACGCCAGTATGGAGATTATGATTTCCCATATTGTAATGCATTAACAAGATAAAAAGAATTATTTAATTAATAAATAATCAGTAATGGTTATTAAAACCCGTATTCATCTCAGAAATATTGAAAAAAACTCTGTATTTAATTTTTAAGTTGCAGTGAACTGTAAATGTCGGTAACTGGGTCGTGGTAAATTTTCATTTGCAAATTACCGAAAAACCGCTTATTTTCCTCAGCTATTTTATACATGGTTCGATTCAGAATTAAATACTCTATCGTTGCGTGCGTAACCCATTGCTGGATTTTTACACTTAGATTATAGGTATAAAGTTCGAGCATTTTGGCGCTGTCCAAAAACATCACTTGGCAGTTCAGCTATCGTCCGATAGATGGCGAAAAGGCGCAAAAATACGAATGTAATATTTTTTAAAGCTTTTAAATCGTAATTCTGCGGGATAATTTTGATGACTGGAATAGCCAAACTTAACTCTTGAATTCTTATAAAAACGCGTGCTGTAAAAATCCCAGAATAATAAACATTGCCGTCGCAATTCTTCAGCGGTTGAAATCATTTTAATAACTCAACCGGCGATTTATAGGGGAAGGTTTAATAATAAAACAATCAAATATGGTTTGTTAAAGTTGGGAAATTCATCCTCTTTTACATTCTTCGTACAAGAATGTATTGATTGGCATATTTGTAATAGTATATTCCTCAAGAAATTTTATCAACACTGCAAATGTTGATACAATAACTTGTAGAAATGCCCCCTTTCAGTTTAATAGAGAACGAAACAACCAATATACATCCCACTCACTTTTTAGGTTTATTGAAACACAATGATATAACTGGATTTCAAATTTTATTAAACGGAAATTGTACTGTAAAAACTCTTGAGACAGATCATTACAAATCTACAAAAACACAAACTTTCTTTGGTGATAAGTATTGATGTATAAATAAAGCATTGTCTGCAATAATACTGAGAAAAAGGAATGTTGCAATATTTAATCGACCTCTTCGATGGTTGGTCCAGCGCCTCCAGTGCCTGGAGCGGCACCGCCGGGCGTGGCACCAGCAGCTCCTGGGAATCCTGGCATGCCACCCGGAGCCCCACCGGCTCCCTGGTACAGCTTGGTGATAATGGGGTTGCACAAGTTCTCCAACTCCTTCTGCTTGTGCTCGTACTCCTCCTTCTCTCCCAACTGGTTGGCATCCAACCAAGCAATAACCTCGTTGCACTTCTCCATGACCAGGTTCTTATCGCTCTCGCTGATCTTATCCTTGATCTTATCGTCTTCCATGGTGCTCTTGATGTTGAAGCAGTAGGACTCGAGGGCGTTCTTGGCGGCAATGGTGCTCTTCTGTTTCTCGTCTTCGCTGCGGTATTTCTCGGCGTCGTTGACCATACGTTCAATTTCTTCCTTGCTGAGACGGCCCTTGTCGTTGGTAATGGTGATTTTGTTCTCCTTATTGGTGGATTTTTCGATGGCCGTTACATTCAAGATACCGTTGGCGTCAATATCGAAGGTTACTTCAATTTGTGGAACACCTCTCGGCGCAGGAGGGATACCGGTCAGTTCGAATTTTCCCAAGATGTTGTTGTCCTTTGTCATGGCACGTTCACCTTCGTACACCTGGATGAGTACTCCAGGTTGGTTATCAGAGTAGGTGGTGAATGTTTGGGTCTGTTTTGTAGGAATGGTTGTGTTACGTTTAATCAAAGCGGTCATCACACCTCCGGCAGTTTCAATACCAAGAGATAATGGGGTAACGTCGAGCAAGAGAAGGTCCTGAACTTCTTCAGACTTATCTCCATGCAAGATGGCAGCTTGAACAGCGGCTCCGTAGGCAACAGCTTCATCCGGATTGATGGACTTGTTCAATTCCTTTCCATTGAAGAAGTCTTGCAACAACTTCTGTACTTTGGGGATACGGGTTGATCCTCCGACCAGTACGATGTCGTGGATTTGGGACTTGTCCATCTTGGCATCACGGATTGACTTCTCTACGGGTTCCATGGTGGAGCGGAACAAGTCAGCGTTAAGTTCCTCAAACCTGGCACGGGTGATGGAGGTGTAGAAATCGATACCTTCGAATAGGGAATCGATTTCAATGCTGGCTTGGGTGGACGAGGAGAGGGTACGCTTCGCCCTTTCGCATGAAGTCCTGAGACGACGGAGGGCACGCTTGTTCGAAGTCAAGTCCTTTTTGTATTTCCTCTTGAATTCCTGAACGAAGTGGTTGACCATACGGTTGTCGAAATCTTCACCACCCAAATGAGTGTCTCCGGCCGTGGACTTCACTTCAAAGATACCGTCCTCGATGGTTAAGATGGACACGTCGAAGGTGCCGCCACCCAGATCGAAGATGAGCACGTTCCTCTCACCAACTCCCTTCTTGTCCAAACCATAAGCAATAGCGGCGGCAGTGGGTTCGTTGATGATACGTAATACTTGAAGGCCTGAGATGGTGCCGGCGTCTTTCGTGGCCTGACGCTGGGAATCGTTGAAATAGGCGGGAACTGTGATCACGGCGTTGGTTACGGTCTTTCCGAGGTACGCCTCGGCGGTCTCCTTCATTTTCACCAGGACCATCGAGCTGACTTCTTCCGGGAAGAAGGTCTTGCCCTCGCCTTTGTACTCTACTCTAATTTTTGGTTTTCCACCGTCGTTCACCACTTCGAAGGGCCAGTGCTTCATATCTGACTGGATTGTGGGGTCGTCGAATTTACGCCCAATAAGACGTTTGGCATCTGTAAATGTTATTGTTGATTAGGAAGTGGAATTTTGGAGTGGACGCAATTTTTGGATTTGCGGGCGTCTCAGAAATTTAAATAATCATAATGTAGCTCATAAACTCTAGTCTGGCATGACAATTATAGTATCATCATGTTGAATGTTTCGTTTAAAACATTACTTCAAATTGGATACGGCAGATTATTTTTCAAACAATTCAAACAGTACAAGTGTACTGAAAATGGTTAAATAATACATACATAAAAAAAGTGTTTCCATAATAATACGAGTTATTTTAAGATACTTAACATCTGCTTTATTAGTAATTAGAAAAAGGAATTTAATTTTAAAATAATGTGAATCATTCATTTAAAAATAATAAACTGTAGTTATTTGTAGTCTGTACTACTCTAAACAGAGATGGTTATAAATAAAGATATTATGTTCTCTTGACCCAAATTTCACTCAACGTTTCAGAAAATAATGAGCTGTGACCTATTTTAAAAATCACTACCTGTAAAGATGGGTTGAACATTCTACAACGTTCTTGTGATAATATTTTGAAGTAATGTTTTAAATTCGTAAAAATAGAAATTCGATCCTTACCAAAAATTGTGTTATTGGGGTTCATGGCTACTTGATTCTTGGCAGCATCTCCAATGAGACGCTCCGTGTCTGTGAAGGCAACGTATGATGGTGTTGTGCGGTTTCCCTGATCATTCGCGATGATCTCTACTTTTCCGTGCTGGAACACTCCGACGCAGGAGTACGTGGTTCCAAGGTCAATGCCAACAGCAGGTGCTTTCGTCGCCATCTGCAAAGGAAAACAATAACATTGATTACGTCATACAGGTTTGCCTTATGATACGCGGCCGAATCATTAATATCGATAAGTGAAAGTTCAAAACAAAATTATTCAACATGTGAGTCATCGAATGAATCGTTTATTATGAATTTATTATGATTTCCGGGAAATGTTTGCATTAAGAAATCGATTGAAGGAAAATATTGTAGCTTGAAGAACGTCAATACAAAATGAATTTATAGTAGTAACAGTGATAAATTTTAGAATCCATTGGGTTCGTAACGTGTGTTTCAAAACTAAATTAATCGTAGTCACCTACGAATTGAAATGCGCATGACTCGGATTCAAAATTTCCGATTGTCTGAAAACCGATCACCTGGGGCTAGGTGGTAATACAAACTCCCATAAACAATCGACAAACATATAAACAAAATATTGCAGTGTTTTTTTTTTGTAACTGCGGATTACAGCATTGACAATGTAAACATTTTTTCCAGAAATTGTTGAAATGGCATCTAGGGATCCCAAAACGGATATTTCCGTAAAAAAAAACTTTGAAAAAAAAATCACGATCACAATACTTTCCCGTACTTCGTAACGGAGAAAGTAAAAAATAAACAGTAGCAATCATCAAACATCGGATTTTAGCAACTGGTAACTGATTAATACCACAGGCTGTGCGGCACCTAACCATCAATCATGAGGCAACTGTCTCAAACTGCCGTCCGTCTTCCAAATACATTTCAGTAATGTATTTATCAGCGACAGTTTGCGGCTTTTTTTCTGGTAAGGCCGAGGTGGTAATACAGATAGGTGCGGTCACGCCACCAGCCGTCTCTGCAACCGACTCTACCTTTCTGTATTGCCACCTTTGCTACCTCGGCTGTAGCAGAAAAAACCCGCAAACCGTCACTGGTATTTATTGTAAATATGGTGGTTATAGTTTTAAGAGACAAATATGTGGATAAGCTTAAAAGCGCGATATAAAGGAAAAAGATGTAAAATTATTAGATTTGAGCTTTTTCACTGTATGATGGGGGTAAGATGGGGAGAACTTCCCCACGCCAGCACAATCAGCAAATTTAGTTCGCCAACCGAGAGCGGGTGGCGCTTCAGTATTCCATTTCGAATTTTTTCCAATAAAGTTCGAAATACACGATACAAATTTTCCTCAAAATGGAGAATACGAGCATTGCTAATAACCATAAATTAGAGTGATGGTGTACCTCGTATCTTCAACAATAGTTAGTTCAGAACTTTCCTATTTGGTGTAACGAAGAAAACATATACTTGTTTTAATGGCCACACCTACAATACACCACGAAAATATTGATTATTTGCTCAAAAATAAAACACGCGTTCGTGAAGATGAATTGCATTAATTATCGACACGTATTCAATTAATATAATTAATACAAGAAACGATGGGAAAATTGAAAGATTATAAATTTAAAAAAAAACCCAGTCGCACAATGCCGGAAAGATCTAGAACATCCAGCAATGACGTCATAGGCAACCTACACCCATTTCATTCAAGAGGCCGTTTTTTTACAAATCTCCAGAATTAACATTCAAAAACGGTGAATTTCGTTGAAAACAAATAACGCCCACGAGATTCGTGTAAAGCACCGTTTTGCATAAAGACACGTGCCGTGAAGGCATCACCCAAAATTCCCCGAGCAATTAGACGTTTCGTAACTGAAATGGATATTAGGGTTCGAAAACGTAAAAAGTACTCACCTTAATTATTTGATTCTTGCAAACAAAACTTTAAATATATTCTTATAGTAATAACGTACAGCACGAAGTCCGAACTTGAAATCAGCGGAAGCGCTAAAATGGCCGGTTATATACTGTCGTCGGTGATGGTTCTAGAAGGTTCCGCTAGTCGGCCAATGACATCCTCCCTATTCCGCCGCAGCGCGCTCTGATTGGCCGCCGCAATTATTCTCGAAACTTCTAAAATTTACACGCAATTTTTCTCGTCATTTCCCAACAGAAATTAAGAATTGCGACCATTATCCGCGTCGCAGTTATTTTATCTAGCGATTGCGTCCAGAAAGTTATGTAAAAGTTGTCGCGATAACCACTTGGGGATTGACGCAGTTTGGCGGTATTTTTAAGGCGGGAATTTTTGAAAAGTCAACTTTTTAATTTTCTTGTGCCCCTTTGTCGTGCAGTAATTCGTTATTTATCGACATCTGCTTCCTGGCTGATCGCAAAAAATCCGTTTTTTTCCTATAAGTCCTTTTTAAGATCATAAATGATTCATGATCGAAGCACATGGCTAGGTCGTGGTATTGACCCACGTGTTTCCCAAGGTTATGTCCGGCACGCGAACAGTTTCTATGCAAATTGGAAAATTGATTGTGTACAGTAATTTCTTTTCTTTACGAAATTCGCAATCTGCTTACGTTGCGAAATAAAATGCGTACATTTATTTTTGCATAACGCGCTGAATTTGTTGGATTAAATTGTGCGCAATATATTATTTGATAAGAGATAAAGAAGAGATTACATTTTATGAATTTGATTTCTTAATCTTTGCTTAATTGGAGATTTTCTGTGTGAAACTATTTTAAAGGGCCATGTCATACATTTTGACTATTTTAAAGGGCTATGTCATACATTTTGACTATTTTAAAGGGCCATGTCATACATTTTGTACAGCTATTAATTCAATAGTTTGTAAATGACTGCAAATTCATAGAGCGATAATACCAAAGTAATGGGTGGAAAGATACGTAGCAATAGTATTGGGTAAAAAGATACGAAGAGATAATACTAAAGTATTGGGTAGAAAGATACGTAGCAATAATACCAAAGTATTGGGTAAAAAGATACGAAGCAACAATACTAAAGTATTAGCATTGCTTAAATATATATTTAAGCAATAGTATTAGGTAGAAGTAATAATAGTAATTTGTAAATTGCTGACAATAATGGTTATCATATGTGTGACTATTTCAAGTAAAAGATTTCCTTTGAGTCATATTCAAACTTCTAGATTAATTTTGAGCTTTTATCAATAATTATCAAACGATTAACTGTTGACTCATCAATTTGAATAATAATAATAATTTGTAAGATGCCATCATGAATTGCAGTTAACGAAGGTCAGTTGAATACTTAATAATATGACAAAAATGTGAGATAAAGTAGAACATTAAAAACATTACATAATATAACGAGAAATTTCAAAACCATCACCTGCGAACGGTTATTTAAATTTAAATTAAAATCACATTCAATAGAATAGTGTTACTATTCACTTGACGAGTTTATGAGCAAATAAACATATATGGTACGATGATTGCTTCAATGCCCTAATCTTTCCCCGGAATGCTACAGTCTCGTAGTTTAGTGTTATGTAAAACATATAACAAATTTAGCTTTGAGGTTGTTTTAAATTTCTTAAGCTGTAGCCCTTTTTAGCTCCCAGTAGCATATTAACTAATTCAGGCCAATAGAAATTAGTGCCTTTATGGGTCTTCGTTAATCTTGCCAACGTATCGTGCTCATGATTTTTATCATGGATTCTACGTTGCTCTTAATATAAATTAAATATTCCGGTGCAGAGATACGTCCCAGTTAGCATACTTGTATCAATAACATCTGAGCAAGCTCAAACTGAGAGCAAGTGCTTGTTCTCAGTTTGAGCTTGGTCAGATATGTTACTGATACAAGTGCGCTAACTGGGAGTTGTTATGACATAAAACTAGATTTGCAGTCACTTCTGTAAGATAAATTGCAGTTAACTCTAGCAGTTCTTCTATGAAATGGGAATATTACATAATTCCAGTCATGCTAACGAAATATTAGGTCATAATGCACTCGAAAAACTATCTGTGGTAAACAGATTAATAATCTGTAGTTTGATAAGATAGAGAGTCGATTGAATTGGAGTAAAGCTGCGCATTTTGGGGCCCAATTATAACCTGAAAAAAAATTAACCTAATTTTTTCGGTTTTTGAGATATTCGTGAAGAGTTAAAGTTTGGAATTTCCTTTTGTAGTTTGATGAGATAGGGAGTCGATTAAATTGGGGTAAAGCTGCGCATCTTGGGGCCCAATTATAGCCTGAATAAATAAATTAACCTAATTTTTTCGGATTGTGAGATATTCGTAAAAAGTTAAAGTTTGGAATTTCCTTTTGTAGTTTGATGAGATAGGGAGTCGATTAAATTGGAGTAAAGTTGTGCATTTTGGGGCCCAATTATAACCTGAAAAAAAATTTACCTAATTTTTTCGGATTGTGAGATATTCGTAAAAAGTTAAAGCTTGGAATTTCCTTTTCACTTGAAAACTAGTAAAGTTAGACGTTTACAATTGAAACATTGCAGAGGCACTTTTTAACGAGGAATACAAAAGAATAACCTTAAATAAACTCTCTTTAGAGTGAAGCTTAAAATTAACAAGCTTTTGTAAAATTTACAAACCCATCACCTTACAATATTACCTTGTAAAAAAATTCTGATCATCGCATGTGCAGCACCTATAAAGAGAAAGCAACAACAATTTTATTAAAACCAGTAAAGCTTTTCAATGAGCAATACAAAAGACAATCTTAAATAAACCACTCAGACTTGAACTCTTTTCGTGAAGCTTAACAATAACAAGCTTTTGTAAAATTTACAAATCCATAAAGTTAAAATAAGGGCTTATAAAAATTTTTTGACGTTTAAAAACGTCATCATCGCATCTGCAGCACCTATAAAGAAAAAGCAACAATTTTATTTATTAATATCTCAGTGCAATGAGCAATACAATTTCTCAGTTGACGTTTTTACGCTCTTCATGTTGTCAAACTTTTCTTGTTTTTACGCCATACAGAAGAGGACAGCTAACATTACCATTACAGCTTCACCAAGCACTCGAGGCGTGTCGTGCCGTGACAATCTTAAAATCAAATGACTCTGTAGATTTGTTGTCGCCGGAATACTCTCTCACTCAGCGCAAACTTTACTCCCACACGCTATGTATGTTCTATAGAGTTATACTGATGATGGAGCTTTACTAGCAACTTAAGAATGGTATACGTATGCAAGCGTGCACCCAGGGGGTGCTATCGGGCTTGAGCCCCCCCCAAGATATTTATTTACCGAGTGTTAACCTCCAAACCTGGCCATCGGAAAATAATGCTTTTTAGAACTTTGTTTAATTGCAATGCCATTTTTATTTAATGTCATATTCACGGATGGGGCAGCCCGTTGGTGTAGTGGGTACAGGCGAGCGCTTATGCTAGTTGCACCGCGTGCCGTGTGGGTTCGAATCCCAGCCCGGCCGAAAGATTTTTCGGGGATCGAGAAGTATTCGGTTGGGTCCATGGTTGTTGTGTATACGTCTGACATTATTCATTTATTCATCCCAAAATTAAAAATCCAAATTAAATACTCGATGTGACTGAATCGCTCCGGCCTAAGTCAAAAAAAAAAAATAATTCACGGATTTATAATTCACACATGTTTGTGTATGCGTGAGCCCTGCCCAAGCCAAATTTCTGGGTGTGCGCCTGTACGTATGGACGCCTTAAGTGTTCCATAAAGTTGTACTACTAGCAACATGAGAATAGTAAACGAACGGTTAAGTGTCCCTGTCATCTGAAAATTGAAAGTAAAGATGCGTTCCTGAAGTTACGGCTACAATTCAGCAGACGGTGGCATAAATAAAAATCAATCTTTATACTTTTCTATTTATTAACAATTGTACTACAAAACAATGGTTTTTTTTTTGGTAAATGTTGAATGCATACATACAATGGGAAAGTGAAACATTCTCCTAATCCAGAAACTTTCGTTATAAATTAGAAAAGTACGATTGATAGACCAGTCCCACCGAGGTGGTTGCGAAATACAAAAAGCAACACCACCACGTCCCGAAACCGAACAAGCCCCTAAACACGTCTGCGGTGAACACCTGAAACAAACAAAAATTACATGGGATTAAAACGGTTCTCAAGAATAATGATAATTCAATTTATTTAAAAAAATAGTGCAAATACAAACATAAATACATACACCAAGTTGAAAATATCAAATGTAGAAAATTGTACCAAAAATTATAAAAATCTTTACCAGTTAGTATTCAGAGAGTGAATAAAGTTCTCGTTGGAATAAATAATCTTTAAGATTACATGGGATTAAAACGGTTCTCAAGAATAATGATAATTCAATTTATTTAAAAAAATAGTGCAAATACAAACATAAATACATACACCAAGTTGAAAACATCAAATGTAGAAAATTGTACCAAAAATTATAAAAATCTTTACCAGTTAGTATTCAGAGAGTGAATAAAGTTCTCGTTGGAATAAATAATCTTTAAGATTTCTATTAATTGAATTTAAATTGAACAGAGTGTGTTTAAATCAGAATCATCTTTTTAGAGTGTGAGCCACAGAATTTTTGTTGCTGAGTTGGCCATGCCTTAGAGAGAGAAACATAGCACTCATGTCTGAGATTAATTCATTTTTTTAAATCTAATTCAATAGTCTCATGACGTAATAATATGCGACATACCTCATTTATCTCAGAGCCAACTCTGAAACAAAATTTTGTGGCTCACATGTCATCCAGGATTGAAAAACGGTAAAAGTTGGTTATTGAAATTCTTTAGGTTAATCACTTTTAATATAAACAATAGAAACACGCAAAATATCACTTAATCTTTCACTTGTAATCTTTAATTGTCGAAGTGACAAAACCTTCCCGCGGAGGCCATTGCGCACCAGCGTCGCATAAACATGACATTGTTTGGAGTGTAATATGTTATGGATAGTTTTCGGCTCATCCGAACAGGCTACAGCCCCAATTAGTTCGGATTTGCGGGGTTTCATGGTACAGAATTCCGAGTTGTCTTAAAGGTTAAAAGTTAATAACCAAACGAAGTTTGTAATTTGTTTTGTAAAATAGCTTTTCGACTTAAGCTTCAGCTTCAGCTTTTACACAGTAAAGCGCCGACTTGTAAACATTTTTCATGTAAATGGTGATTGTTTTTATGAAATTATTTCATACTAAAAATAAACACACATGACTACGCATGCGTATTGTTTATTACCTTAAATTACAAAATTACTGAATTTACTTACCGATTTCAGACTCTCCAAAGCTAACTGAAACTCCTGAGCATTTTTCGCTATACTCTCGGTTTCCGTTTCGCCCGCGTTGAATGGATCAGCTGGCGTTCTTGTGATCGGACACTCGTTTGGATCCGGTGGCTGAGCGTACAGACCGTTCCAACTGTACCCGCCCAACGATTTGTACATCATCGCCATAAATATGCACATTATTATCGGTGCTATGTATTGTAGAGTTACCACACAGAGGTAATAAAAAACAGCTGCAATCTGTAGACATATAAGAAATTGCGGTTACGTCGTGACACTCCACTGTCTAAATCCATTACCGGTATAATGCGTAAGTACCAGTAGCGGCTCGCAGGGTGACTCATGGTAAGGCCGAGGTAGCAATACAGATAGAAACCGCACCTATCTGTATTACCACTTCTGCTAGCTCGGCTGTACCGTAAGTCATCCCGCGAGCTGTCACTGATAACTATCAAATATTTTGTCCTATCGGCCCCCAAAATTAAATGTAAGTTCATGACACTCCACTGTTTCATTATTTCAATTAAAATTAAAACTTATTTAAAATCGCAAATAAAAATGTCGCAAAGATTGGAATTTATAAATCTAATTTTGAATTTAATGGATATAAATGGATGATAAACAGAAAAAAATGGTTGCCGACAATAATTTAACCCTTGCCGAATGCTATGACCACTAAGCTACGATAGACCCACATTACAGGATGGCAAATGTAAGTTGGACAGACGCGCAGAGAGCAAGCGAAATGACCAGGTTGACATAATGTATTCGCCCCTGTTTGAAGCCTTGTAATATATAAGAAATGTAAAGCCGTAATTTAATTTACTTATGTTTGGAAATGACCAGTGAATGGTCGACACTAGTCACATAAATAAAAGTGTTTTATTCCAATCTGCAATCAAGATGTACCACGAAGTAAACGCTGCCAACATTAAACATTCAAGCAAAAGCTCTCTCTCTCTCTCTACAGCCGGCCGAGTATAGTCTCTGTAATAAGCAAGCAGATATTCTTTGCGTGCGTTATTCATTTACAACTCTATCGGGCGCTCTCCTCCACGTAATTAATGCACCATCACTTTTGAAAATGAATGTAGCAGGCGCGCGAACTCTTAACGAAATCTACCGAGAGCGCCCTTCGAAGGTTCCGCCCACAATTTTGCCACTGCGCAACGGCAAGTTACGTTTGCCGTCCTGTACTTATTATTATAATTTTCTATTTATAATTACAGCTTGGTAAGAAAAACTAAAGTTAACCCAAACCCAGAGCCAAAAATGATTATTCATAATTAAAATATTTATTTGTATGTTTATTGTCTACCTATCGGCCCCTCCTTAAATTAAATCCCGAGTATACTGATACCTTCTTCTTGTAATCAACGTTTGTAATCCTTCCGGCTTCTTTCCTCTGTTCTTGCGTCCGATGATACGCCATGTCCAGGTAGGCCTGAAGGTACCAGGGCATTATGACTAATTTGAGGAGCATCGTTAGCACCACCGCTAGAATTCTAATCGTTTCGAACGCGTGAGGTGTCAGCCTGTAATAATGAAACGATAGAGAAGTTGCGGATATTTCATCTCCACTTTTTAACCTACAATGGTTCCGCCATTCCTCCAAAGACCCTAACGGTCAGATAGTTTCTACTGACGGGCTTGATCCATGCAATCACCAGTAGAAAGGGCATTGCAAAACAAACGTTTAGCAACAGCTGCACCATCTTCCTCTCCCTGAAATATCTGCAGAAAGAAAAACGTACTGTTATTGTTCTACAACAAATATACACCAAGTAGTTTTGTACTCATATATCTTTGCGAGTTATTAATATTTTTGAATAATTAATATAACACTGAAAACCCCAATTTTTATAGATAAGACGAAGTACTTTTGCTCTAAAGAAATAGGGCCTGGTGCATCTTCTTGCATGAACTTCTTCTATCCTTTCAGGAATTCGTACTGCATGTGGTCTTCCATTTTTTAGCCCACTGTGTACATTCTTAAACCAATAATAGTAGATCATATACTAAGGGAGAGAAATGCGAGATTTTTCCTGAGGGCGAGAGCCCGAGGAATACAACGCAACGAGGGAAAAATAGCATTCTCTTCGGAGATGTATAGTATTTTTACAAACAGGATATTTTAATAGCAAAACGTTCATTTCTAAAACCTAACCTAGAAAAAAACGCTGTCAGTCGCGACAGTTAAAATAAATAAATAAATTGGCCGAGTGATGTTATTTCTCTTAACCCTTTAACTGCGGCTGTCGTTAATAAGCGACTCGGGTAAACTTTACCGTAACTACGTCTGTCGTCAATAAGCGATTCACATATTTTTTGCCGTTTCTTTTATGCCGTGAAACGCTCATTGACGACCACTAGTAACATGATACGTTGGTTCAAATGGAATAAAATTTATCAAATTTTCAGTCTTTGTTTTTTGCGTTCAGGCGAAAACTTTTTACTAGCTAAAGGGTTAAGATTTCGACAGCTGAAAAATCTCTCTTCCGCTTGTGAATAATAAAACGAAACATCAAAAATAGTTATACTGCCGTAACCATCATCTTTACATACTTCAATAAATCCCAATGCATTTTCGCCGCCCTCAGTCCCGGGAAGGTGAATAAAGATCCCAATAATCCGCACCATAACGCTATGAAGAACTTGATGACTATCATCGAAGCCGGACCGCTGCAATAATGCAAAATTAATGTCGTCGAAAACACGCCAATAAAATGGTGCAGCACTCACGTGGAATTTAATCCCTGGTTGTTTAAAAACACGGAAGCACTTTCGTTAAAACTGGCGTACGCGGTCTCCAGGCCCACTTCTAGAATGTTTTCGTCGATGATGAGCACTATCATCGAGATCAGAAGGTAGGCGAATCCCATGCAGATGCAGGTCGATCTTTCACCTACGGATTCTTCCCCTTTGAAATATTGCACCGTCAACGATAGCAACATTTTACTGTGAGGATATTAAGGATTTTTTATAATACAATGAGTTCGCAGAATAATTGGTTCGATGTTGAAAATTTTTATCTGACAATGAGTTCACAGAATAATTGGTTCGATGTTGAATATTTTTATCTGACAATGAGTTCACAGAATTATCGGTTCGATGTTGAAACTTTACTATAAAATACTTTAACGTTTGTATGAGTGGAAAAGATATTTTTTGCAGTTGATTCATTTCTTTTGAATCAATTTATTGACAAAATGTTTTTTATTGCCTTCAACTTGTTTTTCGGTTGCAAGGATCTGTGGGAATCACAACGTTAATATTTTCTTGAAATTAAAAAAAATTAATGCAACAATACTTCGAGAGGAAGAGTAAAAAAATCGGTGAAGCCTTGAAACAAAAACAATGACTTTAGATCTGTCAGTTTAATGTCGAGCATTGTTGTGCAAAAATAATACATTTATAAGTGCAAATGAACAAAATTCTGTAGTAGAATAGATGGTACTTTGATTTGTTCAAGAGAAATTGAAGAGAGTTAGTCGAAGGAAGTTAGTATCACATCCACACCTATTAAAATACATTGCATAAATTAACGCAACAATACTTCAAGAAAGAGAGAGAGTAAAAGAAATCGGTGATGCCTTGGAACAAAAACAATGACTTTAGAACTGTCAGTTTAATGTCGAGCATTGTTGTTCAAAAATAATAAATTTATAATTGCAAATGAACAAAATTCTGTAGTAGGATAGATGATACGTTGATTTGTTCAAGAGAAATTGAAGAGAGTTAGTCGAAGGAAGTTAGTATCACATCCACACCTATTAAAATACATTGCATAAATTAACGCAACAATACTTCAAGAAAGAGAGAGAGTAAACAAAATCGGTGAAGCCTTGGAACAAAAACAATGACTTTGGAACTGTCAGTTTAATGTCGAGCATTGTTGTGAAAAAATATAGTTCATCCGTTGAGAGCTGACGGTGACTCATGCATTTTCGTACTAAGAATTGATTTGCATTTTATATCTCTCTTTTTCTATCATGTACGAAGCAGTATGAAATAAAAGACGAACGTGTGTCTGCGTGTTAGAGAAAAGGGCAGGGTAAACGTAGGTCTAAGCTCACACATGACTCTTGCATCGCATTGGCACGCTTCATATAAACACACAAAACACGCGAGCGCTACGTCAAATAACATAACCGTAAAAAGTTTGTTTAGGTGGTGCGTGAGAATTTTTAAATATCCCGCAAATGAAAATCAGCGCGGCACTAAATTTTCCTACGGACATACGTTTACTTAAATCTTGATTCATGCGATTTTAAGCGATGAGTCACAGGCAGCTCTCAGCGGCCCGACTATATTAAATTTAAAAGTGCAAATGAACAAAATTCTGTAGAATAGATAATCTTCAATTTGTGCAAGAAAAATTGGAGAGAGTTAGTCAAAGGAAGTATCAAATCCACACCTATTAAAATACATTGATTATACTTTGATTTTTTCAAGAGAAAATGGAGAGAGTCCACTGCGCATACGATTTTTTAAAAGGATACACTGAAAATATAACGACCAGGAACGCCCACAGCATGCTCAAATTAATTTCGTCCTTTGCAGGAAACCACGAGTGGTAAACCTGCAATAAATAAAAAGTAAGTTCCTCTTATACCGTAAAAACGGACCATAAACTACCTCCGTCAGGACGTACACCAGGCCGGAGTAAACGGAAAAGTCCACCAGCCACTGGTACTCGGGATAGTAGCGCAGGTGTATGACGTCCAAGGGCGACACTTTGGCGGTTTCTAGGTCGACCTCGACGCTCCTGGGTATGTGAAACGTGTCCGACGTCTTTCCGTTCTGTTGCCCCTTGGCGCCCTTCTTGCCCTTCTGTTTGTCCTTTGGCACGTTGGCTAATTGACGGAGTTCGCTGTCCGTCGGGTACAGGTACCGGATCAGTCCGGTCGAGCATAGCAGCCAGCGGGCGAACGAGTAGTGCGGACCGAGTTTTTGGATTATGCTTATCATCACCAGTGTTATCACCAGCTGGGCCCCTAAGAGAGCCTGAAAATAACTGCTATTAGTACAACATTTTCATATTCTTACCGTTTTATAAATTAAAACAAGTTAAGTTTGTAATTTGTATACCGGCTTGTGAAAATTCAGAGAGGAGGCTAAGAGAGCCTGAAAATTATTGCTATGACAACAACATTTTATATTCTTACAATTTTATAAACTAAAACAACTTAAGTCCTGAAAATAACTGCTATTAGTATAACATTTACATATTCTTACCGTTTTATAAACTAAAACAAGTTAAGTTTGTAATTTGTATACCGGCTTGTGAAAATTCAGAGAGGAGGCTAAGAGAGCCTGAAAATTATTGTTATGGCAACAACATTTCAGATTCTTACAATTTTATAAACTAAAACAACTTAAGTCCTGAAAATAACTGCTATTAGTATAACATTTTCATATTCTTACAGTTTTATAAACTAAAACAAGTTACGTTTGTAATTTGTATACCTAGCTTGTGAAAATTCAGAGAGGAGGCTAGGAGAGCCTGAAAATTATTGCTACGACAACAAAATTTAGATTCTTACAATTTTATAAACTAAAACATCTTAAGTCCTGAAAATAACTGCTATTAATAGAAGGTTTACAGATTCTCGCAATTTTATAAACTAAAACAAGTTAAGTTTGTAATGTGAATACCTAGCTGGTGAAAGTTTAGAGAGGAGGCTACAGAGGCCGCTTTTTTAAGGGTAAGTAATGCTTACTAGCGGTTGTCATGGATACGTGTTAATATCCCTCTCTTGGCGTTCTCTACGAAAGTACACAAACTACTACTGATACTTAGTGATACCGAATGTTTATTATAATTTTTGATTAGAGGTGGCGGTGGAAAAATACAAACATGTCTTACGATAATCTTGGGAAGTACCCATGTTAATTTGGTTGCCTATGGTTAATACATAATTTTCCTTAATTCACATTTTATTTATGACAGTGACAGTAATGATAATGACATTTTATTATATAGCTATTATTACAACTAGGGAAATATGAATAGTATATTTCCCGAGGTTGGCCAGTTACATCCCGAGGGCGAATCCCGAGGGATGTATAGACAACCAAGGGAAATGTATTCATATTTCCCGTGTCGTAATCAATAGTTTTTTTTCTGATTGACAGAATATTGTTCTGTAAATGGGAAAATATTGGATTGTAAATGATTGAATTCATCGGATTGGTAACGTTGCTACGGGCCTTGTTTGTAAATATCATGGTTGACTTGTTTTGGTATTTGCGTTGTTTCGTAAATTGGTGAAATGTCAAACTATGTGTTAACGCAAGCGACGAAAGAAAAGCGTGTAAAATCCATAAAGGATACCTTCCTAAGAAATCGTCCCGATAGCAATTAAAACAATTCTTGCGAGAAGCTCCTAATGACTATTGTTTGATGTCTATATTTCCCTAGGGAAATATAATTGTGTTATGACATATCGTAACTAAGGTAATATCACTCAATATTGTTTCAATCAGAAAAAAAAGAAATATTTATTATTACAATTTTCTTTGAATGAAATACAGGAAATAATTGTTTTAATCAGGATGATGGTTGCAACTGTTGTAATCCATAATAAAACTGATTGCAACACTAATTGTGGTTTTAAATCAGTAAGTGTTTCATTCAGTATTATTTTTTGAATCTGTAACTACAAAAAAAAAAAAAACTAATAAATCAGGAGAAGCGGCATTATAATTTTGAATTAACTAGAAATTAGTTAATAATCCTAGCAAATAATACAAACATTTGAAACTGTGTCTGAATTAACACAAAATAGCAATTCAATTTCAAGAATAAATAATCAAAATTTCTAACTTCATGGCAAGGATTTTGGGAAATTCAATTAAATATGTGATTGAGTGTATTTTTAGCACCGAAAACAACAACCATTTTAGAATAACTCATTAAAATCCAAAATTAGGTCAAAAAATTCCGGGCTGCAAAAAGCACTCCCCTGCACCGGGACCACCATCGGTGGCGCAAACAAAACAAACTTACCATTTGAGCGAGCGTTTAATTCAGCTATCCGAAGAAGTAATTCGCCGTCCTCAGATTCCCAACATTTTCAGACTGTTATTTTTGGAAAGGCAACCTGGAACGAGAACCTAACCTATAAAGCATATTTTTAGACATAATTCAAACGTTTACCGCAGTCTTTAACTCTTGCATTCTCTACACCTCACTTCTCATAATGCCGTCCGCCGTATGTTAATTAGCATCAATTAACGTGGGAGTGATGTCTTCAGATCCCCGATCATCCCGTTCGATTCACGTCCGTTTGACAGCTGTCTAAATTTAAAAATCGTCTTAATTATTTTTTATCGTCTTTCGAGTTGAGTAATCACCGGCGCGCATTATTCTCGTTAAGTAGTCCGAATAATGATACCGAGCCGTTAACATTCATCTTCGCCCGACGCTGAATTTGAGGTTATTCGAGTTATCTTTCGTGATGTCTCTGAAGGCGATCAATTACGAGGACGGCGCGCTGGAGGTCCTCGATCAGCTTCTGCTGCCGGCGCAGAGCAAATACATTCAAGTCAAAGGGGTTGAAGACGGATGGAAGGTCATTAATAAAATGCAGGTAGAGATTTGTGCCCCCCCTTTTTTGCGTTCCGTTCGTACCATCGATCATCTCACCACCGCGTTCAACCCTTTCGTGTTTGTCCTCCTTTAATTTTGTGCGATTGAATTCGAATCGAAAGTTTCAATACTGTTGTCTTTACAAAAATAAACCGTTTGGCTGGTTACTGCAGAATTTTGGCAAACGATCACTTCCTGCCTGTATTAGTGTATTAAAAGATAATCGGTTATCTGGTGATTACTCGTGTACGTAAATGAAAAAGGTTTTGTGAAGTCTCATTAGCGTATGAAGTAAAGTTTTCTGTTTTTATTTAATTTATTTCACTTATTACTTTTCACACATCGCTTATGTCTATTTCTGGGGTTCTTATATATATTTCTACAGATGCTTAGAATTTTGAATAACTTTTAATTACAATGACCAAAATAAAATTCAGTCTCAGCATTGCAGTGATGAAAATGCAGCATTTCCAGAAAAAGCTCTGGAAATTCTTTCGACAGACGCTTCAAATTCTGAAAAATTAATTTTTAATAACGTATCTTTACAGTCGCCTTAGGAAATTTATTAGAACTCCGCAGTTGCAACAATAACTACGCTTGAATACAAATTAATTTTGATTACCGTAAATTGCTCTGTATATTCTACACATCTTTTAATAAATACTGGTCTAGATTATTATACAGGGTGTAGTGGAATAAAACTGAACATAGGATTTTCAATGTTAATTCCTTTATACTGGAATATTATCTTCCCTGATCATTTTAGAGGAAATGATTTGGAGAGTAAAAATTCCGGCATGCAGTCATGCTATTATTTATTTTTTAGCATTCATAAAAACCCTAAAAAATGATAAAATAAAAATTCACGAAAATAATGGTTGCCATGAAATTAAATAAAAACTGTGCGCTGTTGATTCGTTGGCTTCTGTCAAATAACTATTTACAAGTTTTTTCATTAAAAATGTATTCTATTCAAGAAAAAGTGCAAATTGTGAAGTGGTGCTATGCTGGTAGCAGTTTTCGTGAAGTGCGGGTAATCACGTTGTAATATTTCTTGGTGGCACTGGTATTTGTACGAGAGAAAATGATGATTCTTTAAATACCTCTGGGCACTCGTATAGTGAATTCCACACTTGTCAGCAAATTGTCTTTTGCTTATGTTTGGATCTTCTACTAGAGAAACTAAGACCGTAAACTCGTCATTCTTCTCATTTATTGGTAAATTATTCTCCTCTTAGAATTCCGTAATCTGAGTCAGCCATTTAAAATGTATGATTCAACCTTTGGATCATTGCAATGGAGGGAATTGGTCGACCAGGTGGTTGACGGCAAACATATCCCGCACTTCACGAAAACTACCAGCATAGCAGCACTTTTTCTTGAATAGAAAAAAGTTGTAAAAAGTTATAAAGTATTCAATAAATTTGACAGAAGCCAACAAAACAACAGCGCACCGTTTTTGTTTAATTTCATGGCAACCATTATTTTCGTGAAAATGATCGTTTTTATTTTATCATTTTTTAGGGTTTTTATGAATGCTAAAAAATAAATAATAGCATGACTGCATGCAGAAATTTTTACTCTATAAAACATTTATTTACATGTTTCCTCTAAAATGATCAGGGAAGATAATATTCCAATATAAAGAAATTAACATTGAAAATCCTATGTTCCGTTTTGTTCCACTACACCCTGTATAGAAAATTGGGAGAATTTGAAAATATCAATTTCAAATTATTATCTTTACATTGTATAAAAAATACAATTATTTTAATAATAAGAACAAATAGTTTGTTCCAAAAACCGCTCGAACTTTGGGAACTTTGGATTAATATGGCTACACATTCTACACAACTCTTTTGTGGACTTACACCTCGCTTCTTGTTTGAGCAATCTCCTCGAGGACACGTTTCGAGCACCGACGACTCCTAGAAGGACCTACGCAACTGAAGATCTACTTTAGAAGCAATTACGTACGATACGTAAACTTTATTAACCACTTCAAGCGAAAATCCACATACGTATGATTTGAAGGCTTCTCTTACTTAGTCAATTTGACAAGAATTAAAAAGCTGTGAAATAATAATAGAAAACATCGCCCACACTGAAATATCGAAAAATTATGTACGTCTGTTAACTCTTTCAGGGGCAGTGGTACGCGCATTGTACCACCTTTTAAAATTATATAGTTCGAAGATTTTCGTTTTATATTTGGATCTATACACATGAAGACATTTATTCACAAGTAGGCTAAGCAAGTACCACAATGAAAGACAGTTAGTTTTGTAAGCACCCGCCATTTTATTTTAACTCGAAAAAATTAAAACTTTTATTTTCTTTTTTGTCTGGCCCCACTTGGATCTAGAAATGTGGAAATTTCTCGCCCTTCAAATAGTTAATAAAGATGATCAATATATAAATGGAAGCGGATTTAAATCCAGTAGGCCCCGATATCGATGAAACTTGTTCAGAATTATGTAAACAACTATTTTACCATTCGATTATTGTATTATCCACATTTGCATTGAAGTAAATACTATTTATTAGCTCGATAACAATATTTTTCATTTATTTGTTTAAACCGTGTATCTTATCAACGTAACCACTTCCTATAATGAAGTGTACACTTTATTTTTACAATATGTTATCAAAAATTCACGGCTAATCAGTTAACAAATCAAACGACAAATATGAATTATATACTTTTTTACTATAACGTAAAACATTTGTGGAACTATCTAAACATGTTTAGGTATTTTTTTACAAGCAATTTGTGGGGTAAAAAGTGTTGCGGAATTACATTCTTTTTGACCATAATGTAAAACGTTTGTAAAACTTTCTAAACTTGAGCATTTTTTTTTTACACACAATTCGTTGAGTTTACAGAATTTCATTACAAATATTTGAATACCACATTAGTTGCTTATCATCATGTAAATAGTGATAATACGCTAGGAAAAGAAAAATAGATTTGAAATGTTATAGAGGCAACTCGACCTTGCTTGAAATTACCTGCCAAGGACATAAAATATTATCATCGGAGGCGGCTTGGAAAAACAGAAGCAAAAAATTGTAACTGTCAAATTTTACATTTGCATTATTTCTTTACCATTAATTCTATAATTTGAGAATGATTATTATTTACACGAATATTTTCATCAGAGGCGGCTTGGAAAAACAGAAGCAAAAAATTGTAACAACTGTCAAATTTTACGTCTGCATTATTTCTTTACCATTAATTCTATAATTTGAGAATGATTATTATTTACACGAATATTTTCATCGGAGGCGGCTTGGAAAAACAGAAGCACAAAATTGTAACAACTGTCAAATTTTACGTTTGCATTATTTCTTTACCATTGAGAATGATTATTGTTTACACGAACAAAATCTAAATAACAGTTAGAAATTTATGACTATTATTAATTATTTATTTCAGGTGAGAGGTGCACCCGCAATAGCCATAGTTGGATGTCTGAGCTTGGTCGTGGAGATTAGCAGAGAGAACTTCGATAACAAGAAAATTCTGCGACAGGAAATCGAAGGAAAACTGAACTACCTCGTTTCGTCCAGGCCGACAGCCGTCAACATGAAAATAGCCGCCGATGAACTCATAGCACTCTCAAATACCCTATGCGATGATGAGAATTACACTCCGGATACCATGAAAAAAAAGTTAGTTAACCAAACACTTCTTAATTCTCTGTATTCTATTACATTATTATTTTATACTGCATCAGCGTAATTTTAAGTAAAGATATATTTTATTCAAGTATGCTCTGCTGAAAATCATTGTTTA
This sequence comes from Ocypus olens, assembly GCA_910593695.2. Classification (NCBI taxonomy): domain Eukaryota; kingdom Metazoa; phylum Arthropoda; class Insecta; order Coleoptera; family Staphylinidae; genus Ocypus; species Ocypus olens. The sequence goes on along the minus strand of OU343059.1, from coordinate 9,255,496 downwards.
TTTTGTTGAAACAATTTATTCAACGCCATCATTTCATTAGTATTTTGATTCACTTAGGTTTATAAGTGTCGTTGAAGACATGCTGGAGAAGGACATTGCCGATAATAGGGCGATTGGAAATTACGGAGCGCAATCGATTTTGTCCAAATGTCCGGGTGATAACATGGTGAGGATTTTAACCCACTGTAACACGGGATCTCTGGCTACTGCCGGTTACGGAACTGCCCTTGGTGTAATCAGAAGTCTTCACACTATGAAAAAATTGGGTAAGCATAGAAATAGAAGGCAGATGAAAAGACAGTTTAGTGTATAACGTGTTGCGGAGATTTATTATTTATTTACCCCCACACGCCTTGAGTTCGGCTCGGTGGAGTTTGCTATTCAAGGTCATTCCAATACTGTTATTGAACGCTTCATTGAAAATCCTACAACTTTTGTATGAAACATTTTTTTACGAAACAATTATCTTTGGAAAAGTTCAAAGAAGTAGCCAAATTGATTTTCCGCAATTTTGAATACCTTCCCAGAGGTCGCCAATAAAAATTCCTTTGCTAACATGTTTCTAAAGTTTCTGAAAGTTTAGTTAATTAAATAAAATACACTTTCACTTAGTAGATCACAATATTTATGAGTTGCAGTTTCGTCACTAATAAATAAACGGTATGATATTAACACGTTCGCTGCCACCGGCGTGCTAGTGCGTCCAACTTTATACTTGCGTATGTGCAATCCCAATTGTAGTGGCAGCGAAGTAAAAGTGTGTTTTATTTAATTAAAAATGTACCGCAATCAGTTAAATAAATAACTAGTAATTAATTAGACTTAATTTTGCTTGCAGATTAACGAACAGGTTGAATATTCATATATTCAGGCTACATTTCGTTTTATTGAATTTACTCAATTAGTTAGTTGATAAAGTATTTGCGGTTGTCCTTTATCTTCCTTTTCCCTTTCAGAACATGTTTACTGCACCGAAACCAGGCCGTACAACCAGGGAGCCAGACTGACCGCCTACGAACTAGTCCACGACAAGATCCCGTCGACCCTGATCGTCGACAGCATGGTGGCGGCGCTGATGAGGCAACGGAATATATCCGCCGTGGTCGTCGGAGCCGACAGAGTAACCATGAAACACACCAAGTCAACAACAAGAAATGTTAAAGCTTGCTTTCAGGTGGCCTCGAACGGCGACACCGCCAACAAAATAGGAACCTATCAAATAGCGGTCCTGGCCAAGCACCACGGGGTGCCGTTTTACGTGGCCGCCCCGTTCACCTCGATCGACATGAAAATAATCAGCGGAGATCACATCGTTATAGAGGAGAGGCCCGATAGAGAAATGACTCACGTCGGTGATCATCGCATTGCAGCTCAAGGTAAAAGAATCTTCTCCGTTATTTGTTTATAAATAATATCCATTTAATTTTTTAATATTGATATATGTAACTATAGTTTCGACTATATACTAGTCATTTTTAAACTGAGTACCGCAAATTACAATTAGGTGTTATTTATATTCTTCAAACATTAAGTTGGTCTGGTCATAACACCCAGGCACGCATCCAGAAATTTAGCTTGAGGGGGGCTCACGCATATAATACTCACCCACAAACATGTGTAAACTGAAAATTCGTCAATATGACATTAAATAAAAGTGTAACAAAGTGATGGCATTACAATTAATTGAAATTTCAAAAACCACAATTTTTCATAGTCAGGTGTCTTGGGGGGCTCAAGCCCTATAGCCATCCCCCTGGGTGCGCCCCTGATAACACCTAATTGTAATTTGCAGTACTCAGTTTGATAATGACTAGTCCATAGTCGAAACTATAGTGTTTTACTTCGAAATAATATCCATTTAAATATATTTATAACTTCGTAATTGGGGAAATTATTTCATATAAAAGAATTGTATCGTTGGATTGTGTTAAATTAAACTTATTTTATAATTCAGGCATATCCTGTTGGAATCCAGCATTCGACGTAACCCCAGCTTCCTTAATCGCCGGCATAATCACCGAGAAAGGCGTGTTCCTGCCCAACGAACTCTCCGCGCTGAAATTCTGAACGCCGCTGTACTTAAGGGACGGCGTAACGAGACTCAAATTGTTGTTAATTGTTATTTTTGAGAGGTATGAGTTTATAACTTGTATGTATATTTTTACTGAAGCCACATATTTTTGATATGAATATTTAAAGGAACGCTGCTAGGCGCGAATTTTTGCAATTTTATAATTTTATACGAACACCGTAACGTTTTGATTTTTGGTGCCGTCGCAAAATTGAGGAGTTTGAGAGTTTTTTTTTTTTTTTTTGTAACCATTAGCAACCGTAAGTGACATATATACCTGTATACTGTTTTTGTTTTTGTATTTTCATTTACTATTAAAATATAGTCGGTCGTACATGTATCAAATTGAAAAATATATTATTAATGTTACTGTGAGATTTTTAAAAATATATATGTATTCCATGATGATCTTGATTATTATGATTGATTATTTATTATACAGCTACTACTACTAATGTGGTTTGTGAATTACATGAAGGTTTCATTACTAACAAAACAGTTATATTCCTTTCTTACAATTTATTCAGTTAGCTATTGATAATGGGTACCCAAAATGTACATCTAGCATTAAAAGTAAATTGTGAAGAAAGGAATATAACTGTGTTTTATTAATACTACAACCAGTAGCGGCTCGTGGGTGTTCGATAGTGGGGCAACGGAAGAAAATTTGACCGAAACTGCAACGAAATATTTGTTTCCTTTACAAGAGTAAGTAGTGCAGCACGAGCGACATCTTTGTCTCAGCCTTCCCTATAGAAATCCACGAGCCACTGCTCTACTAGTTTTAGTAGAATATTTACATTTTTTTATGTAACGGTGGCATTTTGCAACAACATTTATCGAGTTTTTTAAGCAAATTAAAAGAAGTGTTTCAACGTATCAATCACCAAAATCAAAGCTCTGTAGGACGAATTATCGATTTAAATGTTAAGCAATTATCCAGAATTTGGCTACTCGACAGTAGCAACAATATTTATCATTCCACGAGTTTTTTAAGTACGTTTAAATATACAAATTGGAAGATTAAAAGATGCTCAGTATTTCAACGTTTTAATTAACAAAATCATAGCTCCGTATGACGAGTTATTAGCTTTTAAAAATTCAATCAAATCACGTTCGCAATTCCCGCTGCGTCAGCGCTACCTACCGGACGATGGCTGAACTACTAAGTGCATATAAATAAACAAAATTTAAAAAATTTGCAACGTCATACACCAAATGTAAGAATATTTAATTCTAAAACGAATGATGTATAAAATAGCTGTGGATATTAAGCGATTTTCCAGTAATTTGCAAATTAAAATTTACTACTATACCTGTCGGTAATTCAGTTCGCTGTAAAGGTTAATGTTAAGATTTAAAGCATTTTAGAGTAGATTAAGAGTAAGTAAATACACCGTACTTAATAACTAAACCAGTATTGATTTAAAAACCACTGTAAAATGCTTTAAATTTCAATAATAAGTTTTACAGCGAACTGACTTACCGGCAAGGGATTGGGGTAAATTTTCATTTGCAAATTACGGCAAAGTCGCTTAATTTTCTCAGCTATTTTATACACCATTCGATTCAGAATTAAATAGTCTATCATTTGGTGTACAAGCCGTTGTTAATTTTTTACATTTTGGCTATAGGTATAAAGTTGAGGTGTTTTGGCGCTAGTAGTAAAAACGCACTTAGCAGTTCAGCTTCCGTCCGGTAGGTGGCGCTGACGCGGCGGAAATTACGAATATGATTTAATTGAATTTTTAAAAGGTAATAACTCGTCATACAGAGCTATAATTTTGGTAATTAAAACGTTGAAATATTGAGAATCTATTAATCTTTCATTTTGGATATTTAAACGTACTTAAAAAACTCGTGGAATGATAAATATTGTAGCTACTGTTGAGTAGCCAATTTCTGGATAATTGCTTAATGTTTAAATCGATTTGGATGATTCAAACGTTAACCTGTAGAGGAATTAATGTTTCAATGTAAAATTTCATTTAACGTTTACGTTTATTTTTGTAATATTTGGCATATTAAAAAAATTATTGGAAACAAATTATTGGAAAAATCAAAAAAACGGTTAAGGTAAACACCTGCTTCCGGTTTATGAAATTTTACGAAAAGCTTTTCAGTTCTTCGGATTGTCAGTTTGACGTTTAAACAATCAAAAGTCGTGTTAAATTCATCGCGTTTTTGTTCTTTTAGTTGGAAAAATTGCAAAATTTTTAGTTTTTTCAATTGTTTTCGTTATTTTTTGTAAATAATTTAAAAATCCTAACATTCATTACGCATAGTTTGACATATGAATGATCAAAATCCGTCAACGCGTTATGGAGTTATTCGTCGTCAAAAATCAAAATTCATGTCGTATTTGTTTTTTAGTTGAAAAAAGCAAAAATTTTATTTTCAAGACTATTTCCTGGACTTTTTTTCAGAACTTCTCTTGGGGATTTTTTTCAGCAAATTTTTCTCAGGAATTTTTTTCAGGACTTATTTGAAAGGACTTGTTCCAGGACTTCTTTCTTCGGGACTTTTCTTTTTTCGGGTGTTTTTAAAGAATATTTTTAGGATATTTTTTAAGACTTTTTTCCAAGACTTTATTTTCAAAACTCTTTTTCAGGACTTTTTTCATTACTGGTTTTCAGGACCCTTTTAATAGGACTTTTTTGTAGACCATATTTTTTCGGGACACAAGATTTCATCTTCGAGACATTTCCAGGACTTTTTCGGACCATTTTTTGGGACTTTTTAAGACCTTCTTAGGACTTTGTAAGCCCTTTTTTCACGATTTTTTTAATTACTGATTTTCAGGACCTTTCTCATAGCACTTGTTTTGGGACTTTTTATCAGGACTATTTTCAGGACACTTTTTGAAAGATTTTCTTTTCAGGACATTTCCTGGATTTTTAAGGCTCTTTTTCGGGACTTTCTAAGGCCTTTTTTAAGACTGTTTACGCCCTTTTTTACGACTTTTTTAGGACTATTTTTCAAAACTCTTCTTGGAATTTTTATTCAGAACAATTTTTTAGGACTTTTTGTGGGACTTTTTTAGGTTTAAAAAAATTAAGGGCCATTTGTCCGGATTGTTAAGGATTTTTTTTAGTACATTTTTTTAAGGACTGTTTTTAAGACTTTTTTTCACAAAAATTTTAAGGAATTTTTTTCGTGATAATGAAAAATACGACAGTTTTATATGTCTTCAAAAATTTCGATAATTGATTCAAATTTATTTCTTCAGGACTGTTATGTAGGGTTTATTTTGAGTGTCTTTTAAGGAAATTTTTTTAGGATGTATTTTCAGAACTTTTTCCAAAACATTATTTTGAAGACTCTTTTTTGGGACTTTTTCTTGGCGACTTTTTATCAGGACTATTCTTCAGGACAATTAATTTAGGATTTCCTTTTCGGGACATTGCATGGACTTCGTTTTTAAGGGCTGTTTCAAGACTGTTTTTCAAAACCTTTTTAAGAATTTTTTTTCGTGATGATGAAAAATAAGAGTTTTATATATCTACAAAAATTTCGATAATTGATCCAATTTTTTTTCTTCAAGACTGCTTTTCGGGGTTCATTTTTGGTGTTTTTTAAGGAAATTTTTTAGGATATATTTTCAGGACTTTTTCCAAGACATTATTTTGGGGACTCTTTTTTTTATCGGGACTATTTTTTAGGACAATTTTTTTAGGATTCCCTTTTCCGGACTTTCCCTGGACTTCGTTCAGGCCATATTTCGGAACTTTTTAAGGCATTTTTAGAACTTTTTAAACCCTTTTTCATGATCTTTTTCAGGACTATTTTTCAAAACTCTTTTTGGGAATTTTTATTCAGGACAATATTTGTTAGACCTTTTTTAGGACTTTTTTAGGTCTTTCTTAAGATATTTTAAAGGCCCATTTTCCAGATTGTTAAGTAATTTTTTCGGTACATTTTTTAAGGACATTTTTCAAGACTTCATTTTTCAAAAATTTCATGCTTTTTTCTTCTTTCTTCAGGACTGTTTTTTCAGCATTTTTCCGGTATTTTTCAAGACTTATTTTGGTTTTTTTTAGGACTTTCTTAAAGCCTTTTTAAAAAATTTTTTAATCCCATTTCTCCAGCACTTTTTTAGATAGGACTTTTTTCGGATTTTTTGAAAGACCTGTATTTCAAGACTTTTTTTTCAGGACTGTTTTCGCAAAATGTCTTCCTAAATAATTTAAAAATCTTTACATTACGTGTAGTTTGAAGTTTGAAGAATAATTAAAATACGCCTACGTGTTATAGCATTATTCGTCGTCGAAAATCAAAGTCCATGGCGTATTTGGTTTTTCGTTGAAAAAAGCAAAATTTTTACACTTTTCAATAGTTTTCGCATTTTTTTTTCAAAATAATTTAAAAATCTTAAGATTGCGGACAGTTTGACGTTTTAATCATCAAAATCCGCCAACGCTTTAAGGAGTTATTCGTGGTTATAAATCAAAATTTTTAGTTGAAAAAACGCAGATTTTTTTGCATTTGCAGGAGTTATTCGTGGTTATAAATCAAAATTTTTAGTTGAAAAAACGCAGATTTTTTTGCATTTTTCATAATTTATTTCGAAATATTTTAATAACCTTAACATTACGCACAGTTTGTTTGTTTTATGGCGTTATTCGTCGTCAAAAATCAAAATTCATCGCGTATATGTTTTTTTTTTGAAACACGCAATTTTTTACGTTTCTTAATATTTTTCGAAGGACTTATGTTTCAAGTTTCATGTTAATTCCTATAATAGTTTTTGAGTTACAGCGCGCACACACCGACACTAACTTTTCTTCCAGAAATTGTTGAAATCGTTGAAAACGGAGAGAGTAAATAATATAAATTTGTCGTTTATCCACTAAATCATCCTAAAACGCAACTTTGCAACATTGTAGTGCTGGTTTACGAGAGCGATTAAATTGTTATTAAATCCATTCATTAAACCAGCGTTGATAGTAATGTATTTTCATGTGCATTACAAGACGTGAAGCATGGGTCTACACAGTAGTAGGACATGTTAGTTACTTCCGTCCGCCAAAGAAAATTAATTTTAGACTGACGCGCCAACTCAGTCTTGTATGTGTTACCACAGCGAACAGATCGACAGCTAAAGCCGGTTTAGTCTAATCGCGAGACATTTTCTGTGACCAAGTGTAGACATGGAAGCGGAAACCGTGGAGGAGACCTTCGAAACGGAGGTCCGCCGAAAGGTGGTCAGGACGAGCATCAAAATCGAAGAAGTAAGCCTTTACATTTTAAGGGTCTCTAGTTTCGGGTTTTTCTCGCGTAGATACGCGCGGCGTCACCAGCCTTAATGACGGACCTTTCAAAAATAGAATCATGTAACGTGCTGTTTGTTTGAACCACGTAGCTTATATTTAAATAGCTAAAGATATAGGCACGTAAGCGTTCGCCCCGTGAGGAAAAAAGGCGCTCGTAAATTTTGCATAATTTCTGCCATCACTTGTTGCTTCTGGGGGAACAAAGAAGAAGAAAAAACGCGTGAGTCCGCCGGGAAAATCCTGTGCGTAAGAATGTGTGAAATAAAAGTGCGATCGGTAATGGTGGAGGCGCCGTGCGAAAACAAAAATATAAATTTCTTTATATCTAAAAAAAAAAGGAAATTGGGTCACGCATCGATAGCAATTTGGCAAGTGGTAGCAACAGGCTTGATAATAAATTTACAATATTTTTATATAAATGTTGCCTTTTTTTTAATGTGCACAAACATTTTTTTTTTATATGGTAACGATTAAATCAGAATAATACTAAATTTTCATATTCATTTATTTCACAATTGCCAAAAGAAGGGTATAATTTGCTGCGGATGTGTTTGTCACATTTTAATACATTCTTTAAAAAACAATCTATAAGTGGGACTTAAATAAGGAAAACACCAAAGAAGATTATCACTGGTTTTTCCAGAATCAAAAGTGCACACTTTGGACTGAATTTCCTTTATATACCCAGCGGCGTAGCGACGGGGGAGCAAACTTTTCTCCCAAAAACATGTTTCTAATAACGCAACTCTTTCTCGTACAATAAATTTCAACCCATTACAAACACTCAGTATTGACAGATGACAAAAATCAAGAATTTTTTTTTCAACAGTTATACAAATTCTCAGTATTGCCAGATGCCAAAAATCAAATTCACCCCACACCCCGAGTTGAGTGCGTGTTTATTTCCAACGGTTACGGCCAGTATCTGGTATCCGAGGAAACTAACCTCAATTTTTGGAAAGGTGCCATCGAGACACCCATGGAAAATCTGTTGGTGTAATACAAATAATACAATTTGCACCACTGAGTCACGAGAGGAGCAAAAATAAATGTGGAAAACAAAACGGTGAATTTTAGTCTGGAATATTAACGCGCATCTCGTGGAAAACGGACAGGTGTCGTCAATGAAGTGCAGCTTGGTCCGACGCATTTATATTACACACGCCATTACACTCTAATTTTCTGCTTCTTTGTGTACGGCTGGAAACGTATATTTTTGGTAACCGTAAATGTCATTTTTGTTTTCTGGAGGGCGCTGATTTATGGCGACGGCCGGTAAATTATGGCTCTCGAATGAAATTTATTAGTGATTAAAGATAACACAACGATAGAAATACTTTTGACTTGTTTCTGTAGTAGATGAGCGTTAACACTTGCTTAGAAGTCAAGCAGACGAACTATTAGCAGTCTTTCAAAATTTAAGAAATATGAACACGGATAGGCCTTGATGAGGTTGGGAATTTAAAACATCACTAAAGGTAGAAACGCCAAAGTGGCGGAATCTATTGCCTGAATACTGTACTGAACCAAATCTGGGTGGCTTTAACACCGACAAGATATGGACATTGCCAGCGGCGGCAAATATTACAATATTAATGTGAAAATTAAAACATCACATTACTTCATCCAGAAATTATTTTCCTCTTAAAGTGAGAAAATCCATCTTGTATCCTTGCTGATAATCAATGTCCGACGTTAAAAATTGAGTGTGGATTTTGTCACCCACAGGAAAAAAACTCCTGAAGTTAGGTTATGGTTGAAAATTGACTACAACTGTTTTTTGACATCCACAGTCAATACATTTCACGGATCCTTAATTTTCGCCAACCAACTGGTTCAACAAAAATCGACGAAGAAATTGGCGTTGGAAATCTCAAGTCATGTCTGCACGCGTGAAAACATGGGTGACATGTCAGATATTATAATTAGGGGTTAATAACATCTGTCATCTCAGTACTGTACGCGTGCGCGTGTGATCTTCGCTCAGCCATAACTTTTAATTTCCAGCGCCAACTTCATTTTTCTTGTACGCCCGCCATGTTTTTTAACCACAACAATCCAGATTTTTCAATTCAATAAATTGCGGGTTACTCACCCCATCTATATTTAAACAGGCGAAAACAATTTAACGTAAGAACACATAAACACAATCGCGATGGGAAAAACAGAAAGGCCTAAAATTAAATTATGCGGCAATCGTTTGTTATTTTAATATTTTGATTGACTCGCTTTCAAATACCATCTGTTACTGAATCGGCGGTAAATTTAGACGGTGTTTTCGCTTCAATTATAAGGGGAAATATACATTATCTCATTTTAACGGTGCATTTTCGGAATCCATTTAAAAATAGTAAACTGGACTACTTTTTCTCATCTGTATTTCGAAATGTTTAGCCAGCGAGAGAGATTGCGCACGGACGTTTTGTTGTTGTGTTATTAATACGGAGGAAATGGCGGCGGTAAAGCTTGAGAACGTTTGTAATCGCTGGGGAAACAGATGAGAAATTTGTATTCCGGACGTTTATCAAGAAATCGCTGCTTTGGGAATGCAATATTTGTCCTGTAGGTTCATTTTTGGTTTTGCATTGAGAAAAGCCTATGGAAGAATAAAATTGGTGTTCCACAAGGGTCTGTTCTAGGATCTATACTTTTTTTACTTTCTCCATTACGAAGTACGAGAAAGTATTGCGATCGTGATTTTTTTTCAAAAATTTTTCTTACGGAAATATCCGTTTTGGGATCCCTAGACGCCATTTCAATAATTTCTGGAAAAAAAATGTGTCTACGTGTGTGTGTGTCTGGCTGTGTGCGCTGTATCTCAAAAACTAATAGAGCAATTAATATGAAACTTTAAACACACGTCTTATTTGATAATCTGAAGAACTGAAAAGCTTTTGGTAAAATTTCGGACACCGGAAGTGGGTGTTTACCTTAACAGTTTTTTGTTTTTTTGCCAATATTTTCATAAATATGAAAAATATCACAAAAACATTTAAACAAACATTGAAGACAACAAAGAAATTAATATCTCTTGCTTGAAAATTTTTTTCATAAAATCATTTTTATTCGAGAAAAAAATGTATTATAATTTTTTTAATTTTTTGTTTATAATTATAAAACGATAATAGTTATAATAGTTACAGCAAATTTAATAAATTTATAAAGAATAAGTTTTATAATTTTTCATATTTTTCACGTTTCAAACGTCAGTTTCATCCGAGTTTACACAACGCTGGACGTACATTTAAAATATTATATCAATTGAAGATAAACCATGAAAACGTAAATATAAATGGCTATGATACCATCAAGTCGGAGAAAGTAATATTATGGCCATATCACCATTTTTTAATATACATAAATGACTTTGGTAATCATGACGCATTTATCTTGCTGGCGGTCACCGGTGACCACCACGGCGGTGAAGTGCATCTTTTTGTTTTCGCAAGATTTGTTAATTTTTTGTCATATTGAGAAGAAAAATTCTATATCTAAAAAGTAGAAAACAAAAGTAGAAAACAACTATTTGAAAAAGAAAATGTTTGTTGCCTTAGCAATGAAACAATAAGGCTAAAAACATATGAAAGACAAACGATTGTTTCTAGGTGAAAATTAATGGATAAGCGTAACAAAGTCACAATGTGTTTAACTGATTCACTCATTTATTAGTTAAACCCTTGGTGCATGGTTAATAGGTTGGATTGTGGGATAGGACCCACCCGCCGCCGTCCGCATAAACTCCATCTTAACCTACAAAACCCTGTTATGTTCAAGATATGTCTTTAGCAATTAACTGGAGAAATTCGAAATTTAACAATAATTCGAAACGTGTTTTCGCAGTTTAAGTGAAAGCAGGGGAGGTGGGTGGGCCCTATCCTAACGGGCGGTTGGTGGGCCCTATCCTAAAGGGCGGTGGGTGGTCCCTATCTTAAGTCCAAATCACTATATAAGAATCGGAAAGACACTGAAAGATAGGGGGTCAGTATAATTTTGTTTCTAGCATTTGTAAGTCCAACTTTCTTCAGCTTTTTCTAAACCGTAACGTAGCTACATTTTAGAATTCGCGAGATCAAAATCTGACAACGCGTTCTTGATTTATTTATAAGTTGTTTATAAAATCAACACTTGAAGAAATATTAAATTCTGTTGAATTTTAACAATTGCAAGACAAACAATCTTGAAGCTATTTTCTAAACCGTAGCCACATTTTAAAATTCGCGAGATCAAAATCGCCCAACGCCTTCTTGATTTATTTTGATTGAAGTACTTAAGTTGGCGATAAAATCAACACTAGAAGAAATATTAAATTCTGGCAATTTCTAGCAATTGCTGGAAAAACTTTCTTAAAGCTTTTTTCTAAACCATAAACGTGGCTACATTTTGGAATTCGCGAGATCAAAATCGCCCAAAGCGTTCTTGATTTATTTAGATTTCAGTACTAAAGTTGGCGATAAAATCAACACTTGAAGAAATCTTAAATTCTGGTCATTTCTAGCAACTGCAAGACAAACTTTTTTAAAGCTTTTTTCTAAACCGTAAACGTTGCTACATTTTAAAATTCGCGAGATCAAAATGTGACAACGCGTTCTTGATTTATTTATAAGTTGTCGATAAAATCAACACTTGAAGGGATATTAAATTCTGTTAATTTTTAACAATTGCAAGACAAACTATCTTGAAGCTATTTTCTAAACCGTAAACGTAGCTACGTTTTGGAATTCGCGAGATCAAAATCGCCCAACGCGTTCTTGATTTATTTACATTAAAGTATTTAAGTTGGCGATAAAATCGACACTTGAAGACATCTTAAATTCTGATAATTTCTAGCAAATGCAGGACAAACATTCTTGAAGCTTTTTTCTAAACCATAAACATAGCCACATTTTGGAATTTGCGAGATCAAAATCACCCAACGCGTTCTTGTTTGATTTTGATTAAAGTTTTTAAGTTGGCGATAAAATCAACATTGAAGAAATCTTAAATTCTGGAAATTTCTAGCAATTGCAGGAAAAACTTTCTTACAGCTTATTTCTAAATCGTAAACGTTGCTACATTTTAAAATTTGCGAGATCAAAATCTGCCAACGCGTTCTTGATTTATTTATAAGTTGTCGATAAAATCAACACTTTATGAAATTTTCAACAATTACAGGAACAACTTTCTTTTAAAGCTTTTTCTAAACCGCAAACGTGGCTACATTTTGAAATTCGCGAGATCAAAATCGATCAACGCGTTCTTGATTTATTTAGATTTCAGTACTTAAGTTGGCGATAAAATCAACACTTGAGGAAATCTTAAATTCTGGAAGTTATTAGCAATTGCAGGACAAACTTTCTTGAAGCTTTTTTTTTAACCATAAACGTGGCTACATTTTGGAATTCATGGGATTAAAATTGCCCAACGCGTTCTTGATTTATTTAGATTTCAGTAATTAAGTTGGAGATAAAATCAACACTTGAGGAAATCTAAAATTCCGGTAATTTCTAAAAATTGCAGGAAAACTTTTCTTAAACCTTTTTCTAAACCGTAAACGTAGCTACGTTTTGAAATTCACGAAATTAAAATCGCTCAACGCGTTCTTTATTTATTTGATTTGATTGAAGTACTTAACTTGGCGATGAAATCAACACTTGAAGAAACCTTAAATTCTGCCAATTGCTAGCAATGCAGGACAAACTTTCTTGAAGCTTTTTTCCAAACCATAAACGTAGCGTAATCGTCCAACGCGTTCTTGATTTATTTAGATCGAAGTACTTAAATTATTCAGAAATTTTAAATTCCGGTAATTTCTAGTAATTGCAGGACAAGCTTTCTTGTTGTCATGGAAACATTTGAATCACTATAGCGAATTTACACTTGATGATTTTAAATGGGAAAGGATTAAGTAAAAAAAAATAGAAACAACCTTACTTGTTGCAGGAAGCATTATAGTTATTTAAGCAACAAGGAACGTAAGGACGTCATTACGTTTCTGTTATTTTCCTAGGTCCGTAAGTGAAAAATTGAGTTCCGTCGTCAAGGACAACAAACACCACCAATGTTATCAGCCACTTACGGTACCTGTAACCATGTGGGTAATGCGTAGTTACGTTGTCGGTAGCGGAAAAAATACATTTTAAATATATTTCGTTTTATTGAATTTGGATTAAGTTAATTCTAAACTGATACAATGTTTTAAAACAAAATAATTTTTGAGTTGACTGTCGCAATAAATACTTCAACAGTTTATTGTAGTAATTACACAAAATATTTGGCAAATACAGAAAGTCCTTCCTTCCGTACTTTCGAAGGTTTGGCAAACCGCGTACAGCATAATAAAATCTCATTGACATGCAACAACTGGAGCACTGCATTATTAAAATTAGTCCGCGAATGGTTTAACCTTGAATGAAACGACCAAAATCTCTGGCTATACGCTTTTGATAGATTTTAAATATAATTCAACGTGTTTTGATTTACACCGTTGCATAAAAATAAATATTTTGGTGGCACAGTTCCAAAATCTGGACCAACCGCGTTTATTAAATAGAAATCTGTTTGAAGTCTGTTGGGAGGAAAAAGTGCACATTTTCTTAATTTTCGAGCGCTTAGAGTCTGAATGGGAAGGGGGTTATGATTCATTGCAAAGAAAATTCATTGAAGATAGGATTTTGTAAGGCGGAAATGTACATTTTCTTAATTTTTGAGCGCTTAAACTCTTAAGAGGAAGGGGATTATGATTTATTGCACAGAAAATTAATTGAAAATAAGATTTTATAAGGCGAAAAAATGCACATTTTCTAAATTTTTGAGCGCTTAAAGTTTTAATGGGAAGTGGATTATTATTCATTGCAAAAAAAATTAAATGAAAATAAGATTTTATAAGGCGGAAAAATGCACATTTTCTAAATTTTTAGTGCTTAAAGTTTTAATAGGAAGTGGATTATTATTCATTGCAAAAAAAATTAAATGAAAATAAGATTTTATAAGGCGGAACAATGCACATTTTCTTAATTTTTGAGCTTAGAGTCTCAATGGAAAGGAAATTATGATTCATTTAAAGGAAAATTCATTGGAAACAAGACTGAAAATAAGATTTTCTAAGGCCATTATTACCAAATAATAAAATATGTGAAGTTGTAAAATGTATATTTGTTTTTTTAAACATTATCATTGGAGTTATTACAAATTTAATGAGGAAATTAAAAATCACTCTTAAGGAGGAAATTGTGATTTATAGAAATATACAGAAAAAATTGATAGATTATTGTTGGAGTTATTACAATCTTAATGAGGAAATTAAAAATCACTCTTAAGGAGGAAATTGTGATTTATAAAAATATACAGAAAAAAATGATAGATTATTGTTGGAGTTATTACAATCTTAATGAGGAAATTAAAAGTCACTTTTAAGGAGGAAATTGTGATTTATAAAAAAAACAATCTGAGTACAGAAAAAATGAATACATTAAATTGTTTCCTTTTACATTTATTTAATTTGTCCGTTCAATGCGAACATTAAGCAATATTCAAATCTAGTTAATTTTTTTAATAAGAATGTTCAATTTTGTAATTGTAAATTTGACACACTAAAATATTGAAGAAAACGAGGGTTGATAGATCAGACAGACTAACCAACTCATATTGTAAATGTATGCATTCACCCGACATTTATGTATTTTTATAGTTTAAATAAAGATGATTATCTCTCTCTCTCTGATGAATGAAATTTTTATCCAACAAAATTTTTGAACTGAAAAAAAATTACATCTATTTTGAGCTTTTAAACTCAAGCGGAGATTGTAATACCGTGTAAGGTCATCACAATAAACAATTTTTTTTTCAGAAGTTGTTGTTGCTGCAATAAAAAAAGGGCATCTTAAAATAAATAATAAACCTTGCACCGTATTCCTGGCAAAAAACGCGATTGCACTTATGTGTATTTATGTTCGAATTTGACGTTTGGCCAGGGAGCGCTGTCGCATACATTAACCCAAATTTTTCGTCTTAGCTTTTTTTTTTCATTTCGGTAAATTGTTTGCCGATTGTTGCGATACTGCCGTAGGTGTTAAAATATTATTCTTGCTTAAAATTTGCGCAGTGGGATTTAGTTTTGATGGGAGCATCAACCTCCTATATTGTGTTTTCAGAAATTTATTAAAAATTTGGAGAATCAATTATTTTCAACTCTGGTGTTTTAGCTGTATTTTAACCACCCTCTAATCGAATAACTAAATTGGGATCTTGCCTCGACAATCAAATATTTTTGGTTCTTCGAACCGGATACTCAATAAATCAACCAAACCTGATCAAATTCGATTGGTTCCGTTTTCTCTCAAAAGAGTTTAATAATTATTCTTGGAGAGTGTTTCATTTTGACTTGGCTTGCGTTGTTTAGTGCTTCTGTAGCTCGGTTAAGCTTAAATTTGAAACTTTGATTATGTTTCTGATGTACTGTTCTATTCAATAAAAAAGCGCGTACACTTACTGGTTTATATTGTAAATGTGGCTTCTGTCACTGTCACTGTCAACGGTATAACTAATTGTGTTATTTTATTAATTAACAATGCCTGGTTAAGTATCTGAAGTGACAAAAGCTCATATTGTGACGAAACTAGAGAAGACTAGAGTTAGTCGTATGATTGCAAAAATATTTTTCAAAAAATTACAGTTAGAAAAAGCCCGAATCACAACAGCGGAATATTCTCGAAATCGGGTTCAGTAGCTACATCGCTAGATGGTACAGCGTTAGACGATTAATTTGATGGATTTACTTTATCATAACTTATGTATCTAAACCGTTCCCATTTTAGAATTATCGATTAATTTAATCGCCCAGATAAAACTCCAAAAATACGACTTGAAGGGAACGGAGGCTGCAACAAGTCCCATTATCCCGAACATTTACGACCGTTTTTATTTCGTTCCTATCCATTTAGTTCTTAGCGCGGAGCCATTAAATATAATCGCGGCTTTGCTTCATCCCATTTTTATTGGCCGTTTTATTGTTTGCTATTTAAAAAAAAAGCGCATACTGCAAGTGAAATTGAGACGCTTTCCTAATACCGATGCAACGCTTGTTAACGATTTTTTACGACCAATGACTCCTTCGAAGGATATGTAAACAAGGAAGTTGATTTTTACGATCATTGACTTCTTCAAAAGATACGCTAACAAGGAAAACTTGAAAGACTTTACGATGGTTTCGAATTCCCATCAATAAATACTTGAAAACTTCATCTGAGTAATGTCGAGGGTGGTTAGTTAATAGAGGTCAAGAAAAAAATATTGATGTAAATTGTTTATTTTGAAATTATTTACAAACATTAAAAATGTAATTTCTAAATTGTAGATATAAAATTATACACTTTCATTTTTACATTTTTTTTTTCAAAATAAAACTACGAAGAACATTTATTATCAAAAATTCCCATTAACGGTGCACAAAATTTTATTAAATGCCTTTCAGCAAAATTTAATAGCAAAATTTAGTAGCAAAATTGTTACAATACTAACTTTACGAAGCAGCGTTATTAAAATTATAAATATTTCATTGTAGAAATATAGTCTATTTATTCTGCAGATAGAGTTGTTAAAACACCCACAATCGCCGCATGTTCTGCGCAAAAATCTGATTTCAGTCTCACAAATAATTTTTATAAATAAATAGTGTTTAGAATGTGATTCTAGACTTCAAAAAATACAAAAATTAATTTTTGAAGAAAAATTAAATTTAATCGTTTTTCGGCGTTTCCAGCAGTAACGATTTACGTCAAAAGAAATTTTGCTTGTAAATTTATAATTTTTTTTCTGGCACCTTCAAATTACTAACAATCGATGGAGATATTAATTTGTATTTTTTTTGCCTTCGAGTATTCGTCATTAAAAAAACAATCATTTTCAAAAATTCATAACTCGACTGAAAATTGCTGCACATTCAAAAACTAAAATTATTTTGGTAGATTGACGTCTTGTGAAGCAGACAATTTATTTTTGGTGAGGGGGGATTTGATCCCTTTGTTTCATATAATTTTTAATTTTTTGCACTCGAGTGTGCGTCATTGAAAAAACACATTTTCAAAAATTTATTACTCAACTGAAAATTGCTGCACATTCAAAAACAAAAAAATCAAATTTATTTTATAAGTTCGACGTCTTGTGAAGTGAACTGAATTTTTGTAGGATTTCATCCCTGCGTTTCATATTAATTTTCAATTTTTTTCATTCGAGTGTGCGTCATTGAAAAAAATTCATTTTCAAAAATTCATTACTCGGCTGAAAATTGCGGTACATTCAAAAACAAAAATTATTTTGAACGATCGACGTCTTGTGAAGTAAACTGAATTTTGGTAGGATTTCATCCCAGCGTTTCATATTAATTTTTAATTTTTTTCATTCGAGTGTGCGTCATTGAAAAAAATACATTTTCAAAAATTCATTACTCGACTGAAAATTGCGGTACATTCAAAAACAAAAATTATTTTGAAAGATCGACGTCTTGTGAAGTAAACTGAATTTTTGAAGGATTTTATCTCCGTGGTTCAAATTGATTTTTAATTTTTTGCGCTCGAGAGTTCGACATTGAAGAAAATACATAACTCGACTAAAAATTGCTGCATATTCAAAAACCAAAATGATTTTGGAAGATCGACGTCTTGTGAAGTGAATTGATTTTTTGTAAGATTTTATCGCTGCGTTTCATATTAATTTTTATTCTTTTGCTTTCGTGAGTGCGTCATTGAAAAAAATACATTTTCAAAAATTCATAACTCGACTGAAAATTGCAGCTTATTCAAAATCCACAATAATTTTGAAAGATCGACGTCTTGTGAAGTGATTTGAATTTTTGTAGAACTCTTTTCCCGCGTTTCATATTATTTTTAAATTTTTTGCTCCCGAGAGTTCGACTTTGAAAAAAACCAAAATTTCAAAAATTCATAACCAGACTGAAAATTGCAGCACATTCAAAAACCACAATGATTTTAAAAGATAGACGTCTTGTGAAGTGATTTGAATTTTTGTAGAACTTTTTTCCCGTGTTTTATATTATTTTTGATTTTTCTGCTCCCGAGAGTTCGATATTGAAAATATTTTTTTTTTAATTTCGTAACTCGACTCAAAATTGTTACATATTCAAAAACCAAAATGATTTCAAGAAATCGACGTCTTGTCAAGTGAACTGAATTTTTGTAGAATTTTATTGTTGCGTTTCATACTCATTTTTAAAGTGTGCGTCATTGAAAAAATACATTTTCAAAAATTCATAACTCGACTGAAAATTGCTGCAGATTCAAAAGCCTAAATTATTTTAAAAGATCGACGTCTTGTGAAGTAAACTGAATTTCTGTAGGATTTTATACCTGCGTTTCATATTAATTTTTATTTTTTTGCACTCGAGTGTGCGTCATTGAAAAAATTCATTTTCAAAAATTCATTACTAGACTGAAAATTGCTACATATTTAAAAACCAAAATTATTTTGAAAGATCGATGTCTTGTAAAGTGAGCTGAATGTTTGTAGGATTTTATCCCTGCGTTTCATATTAATTTTGGATATTTTGCATTCGAGTGTGCGTCTCTGAAAAAAAATATATTTTTAAAAATTCATAACTCGACTGAAAATTGCTGCACATTCAAAAACCCGAATTATTTCAAAAGATCGACTCTTGTGAAGGTATTTCAATTTTTTGTAGAATTGTTTTCCCGCGTTTCATATTGATTTTTAATTTTTTGCGCATTAAATAAAATACATTTTCAAAAATTCCGAACTCGACTAATAAATGCTGCGCATTCAAAAGCCAAAATGATTTTGAACGATTGACGTCTTTTGAAGTGATTTAAATTTTTTCAGAATCTTTTTCCCGCGTTTTATATTATTTTTTATTTTTTTGGCGCTAGAGAATTCGTCATTGCAAAAAAATACATTTTCGAAAATTCATAACTCGACTGAAAATTGCTGCACATTCAAAAAACAAAATTATTTTGAAAGATCGACGTTTTTTGAAGTAAACTGAATTTTTGTGCGATGTTATCCCTGCATTCCATATAAATTTTTATTTTTTTGCACTAGAGGAAAATATATATAGTTGAGAAAAAATCGGTAGAATTATTCAAAATTAAGATTTCAGTTTAAAATTGTGGCATCGTGTGTAAGTTGCCACAATTTGAGAATTTTCCACAGTTCAGGCTGATTCACACACAAGTCGCCACAAATATACGGAAACCTATACACACACACAGACACACACACAGACACAAAATGTTTTTTTCCAGAAATTGTTAAAATGGTATCTAGGGACCCCAAGACGGATACTTCGTAACGGAGAAAGTAAAAAAAAACATTGTTGTAGAGAAATAGAAGATAATAAGATAAAATGTGGCTGAAAGATCTCCGATCGATAGCCCATGTGACAAAAAAGAAGTTTTTTGTCACAATCTTCAATAATGATATTTGTATATAACATAAAATTGGTACACAGGAGCATTCTGGAAAGGAAAATGGTGCATTATATCGCAGATCTTTTCAATATCTTCAACATTAGACAATTAGACTAATAATCCTCGCAGTAGTTTTCTTCAAAATTGTAAAGGTTGCACAGGGTTTGGCAGAGGAATTGGTAGTTTTTCAATTAACAATTAAAAATAACAAATATAATCAACAATTACTGTTTATTAGACTAAAATAAAGCTGGTACGTTGCCATGTTACTTAAACAAAGCGTTATGTTTTTACCCTTTCAGCCCTGGATTTTTAAATTTGAAAAAACATTTTTTTGTCAATTATTATTGATGGGGAGCTTCTTGAGACCATAAATAACAAATTTGAACTCATTTGCTTAATTAGTATAGGAATTAATTAGTGAGGTGACATCTAGTGATAAACAGCAAAAATATGGATTGTCATAGTAAGTAGAGACATGTAAATGTTGCGGTGGCAGTTGCCACCACCAGTGCCGAAAGGGTTAAGATAACATTAGATATTGTAGTTGTGCATCTTTTCTTACACATTCTCGCAGTCGCTCCTTGAAGTTTTGCATTACTCTTTGCATCAATTTCTCTCCGAAGTTGTTTTGATTACCCTTTGTCTGGCAAACATTACTAAAACAGTAGGTATCCTTGAATAAATAATTTCTGCCCATTATTCAAACACTTTACAGCCTCATTGCTGCACTTTCTGACGTACATTTTCCTAATTTTAGAACCGGTATTGCGCTGCCTTTGTCCAAACTTCTTGGTTTTAACACGCAGTAGAAATTTCGGCCGGTAATTAACGCCCCTTATTGCCGTACTTTGCGACGTATATCTCCCTAATTGCATTTTGAAATTTTGGCTGGTAATTAACGTGAAAAAAAAATTGTATATATCGGAATGAATAAGTTCTTAAAAATAGAAAATCCGGATGCGAGCGATAGATTTGTTAAATCGACACTAAGGAAGCGTCGCTGTGTAGTGGGATCAGCCGCAGGGACGCACCGAAATAGCGTCGGAACGCGCACTCGAGGACCACAAGCGTCGAAACGTTCAAGACTAACGTCAGAGGCCAGCTGCTTCTCTTCACGATAACGGTTTTCAAACAGTCCAAGTCTCCTCCGCCCGAAGTCGCTCTGCAAATTTCGAAATGCCGACCGCTTTTCCGGGCTCCGCCGCACACAATCCGTCATTCGCACACTCTCCCTATTTTTTTTTATAGACGCCTATAAATATACCCGGAGGACGTCGAAAATAAATGCTCCTGATTGATGTTTTCCGAGATTCACAGTTGAATTTGTCGTATAAATTAAATCGTTGTATAATTGGGTGTTTGGGGATTTTCAGCGATTTGACGATATCGCGCCGCCAATTTGGCGTTTATTTTCGGCCGTTCGGCGCACAAAGATCTTTGTGAAATCCTCTGACAAGGAGGACGCCGGGCTAATGGATATGCGCGCCAGGTGGCCCGTCCGACGACGGTGTAATCGAGAGCTTTCTTGCTGCCGACGTCAAAAAACGTCAGCCTGGTTAAGAAAGAGTTAAAATAGTTCTGCAGTGTGCAATTTGATGGAATCTTTAAAAAGCCGAATTTGACCTTGGTAGGGATTCCAGACATCATTTGTTTCCCATCTCCTACGATGAATGAATTTTGGGCTTAAGCCGCATCGACAGCTAAGAACATTTCCATCGCTGTTAGAATCCGGACAAAATTGAATTTAAAGTTCACGCTATATTAGAATTCAGGGGTAAGCTCTAGTTGGCGCTGAAGTTAGCTACATATGTCAGTAACACTTGCATAACCTTAAAATGCCAGAGCTCGTCAAGCCAAAAATGGAGTACAATAGAAAAGCGGCGATTACAGAAAGCCTTCGCACCGGGAGAACGCCGGCCAAAGTTTTTCGGGTATCCAAAATCGACGGTAATAGTTATTCGTATGGTAAGAGCTTTGAAAAAGAAACATAAATATAATTAAATATAAAAAGCAATAATACATGACTGTGGCGTGTGCTTATTTTCAGTCTGTTATACCGTGGTCAGCCATGGGATGTCGTATCCATGGTAACGGGTCAAAATTTGTGCAAAGTGACGTTTAGATAGTTGTGAATTTATATTTAAAGTATATTTAAATTAAAAATGGTGATGTGGCCATCATGTTACTTTCTCCGATTTGACGATTAGACCAAAACCTTGAAAATACTGGCAAAACATTAAAAAATCGCTGCTTTAGGTTAAAAATCTAAAATATTCGCCAATCAAAAATTCGCTAATAGAAATCAATAATTAAACAATAAAACTAAAACATAGGCCCAAAAAAATCCAAATATCGAAAACTATGGCGTAAACATAAAAAAAACGCAAACTAAAACATCGAAAATTTCAACAAACACATCGAAAATGTTGTCCAAAATAAAGATTATTCAGGCAAAAAAAATAAAAATTTGGAATAAATTGAGGCGAAAACAGGTAAAGGTAAGATCTAAAATATGGACCAAAAAAATGCAGACCAAAATATTGTAAATTCAAGTAAAAGAAAAAATATTTAGCTGGCCCCTAAAATAATTCTTTGGCTCAAAATAAGTTTTCTACCAGAAACTCGAAAATAATGTAAAAAAAATAAAATAAAAAACAACAATTCAGGTTAAAAAGTAAAGGGCAAAAAATCAAAAACCGACCAAAAAACCCGAAAATACCGGCAAAAAATCGCGCATAAAAATCAATAATTCAGATTAGAAAATTTAAAATATAATACAAAAAAGCTAAAACTTAAACCAACAATTAGGACCTAAATATCAAAAATACGGACCAAAAAAATCGAAACTTTTAACACGCAACCTTAATTTTCACGCCAAAATAAAGAATATTTAGGCCAAAATAAAGAATATTTGGAATAGAAAAAAACGAAGTTACAGGCCTGAGATCCAAAAATGCAGATAAAAAAATTCAAGTAAATGAAAAATAGTTTGCCGTTTTCACTTTCAAAATAACCCTGTAGCTCAGAGTGAGTTTCTGAACAGAAACTCAAATTTAAAATAAAAAAATCTAAAATATGGGCCAAGAAAACAAAAAATTAGACCAAATACTGAAAATATGGGACAAAAAAAATTAAAAAAAGCAGGCCAAAATAAAGAATATTTAAGCCAAAAATCAAAACTTTGAAAAAAAAGAAATTACAGGCCAGAGATCTAAAAATGCAGATAAAAAATTGTTTGCCATTTTCACCCTCAAAATAACCCTGTAGCTCAAAGTAAGTTTCCAAACAGAAACTAAAATTGAAAATTGAAAAATTTAAAATATAGGACGAAAAAAACAAAATTTGGACCAAATACCGAAAATTTGGGGCTAAAAATAAAAAATACAGATTAAAAAATCGAAAATCTTAATAAACAAATGGAACATTTCAGCCAAATAAAGAAATCTTATGACAGAAGATCAAAAATTTGGACCAAAAAATCGAAAATGTAGGTCAAAATTTAACAATTGTGGCCAAAAGATTGAAAACATGGGCCTAAAAATAAAAAAATGCAGACCAAAAAGTTAAAAAATCGAAAATCTTAATAAACAAATCGAAAATTTTGGCCAAATAAAGAAATATTAGGACATAAAATCAAAAATTTAGACAAAAAAATCCAAAATACAAATAAAAATTCAACAATTGTGGCAAAAAATCAAAAATTTAGACCAAAAATCGAAAGCACGAGCTTAAAAATCAAAATACTGACCAAAAAAGTCGAACATTTCAACAGATCATTTTAAAATTGGGATCAATATAAAGAATATTTAAAGGAAAAAAATCGAAGAAACAGGCAAAAAATATAAAATACGAGCACAAAAATTCTGGTCTAAAAATAAATTGCCCCAAAAATAACACAAGCTCAAATTAAGATACGATCTGAAACTCTAAAATAATGGCAAAAAAAATAAAAAAATTGTGTTACTTTTTCCGATTTGAAGGTATAGTAATTTATGTTTACACTTTCATGGTTTATTTTCAATTGAAATCACATTTTAAATATGCATAGAGCGTTTAGTAAAATCAGATGAGACTGACGTTTAAAACGTCAAAATTATGAAAGATGAAAATGACAAATTATACTTTAAATTCTAATAGTCAATTTACTCAAAAACCAAAGAGATTTCGAAAAATACTTATTCTATATAAGTTGTTCATTTTGGCATTCTCTACAATTATTATTAAAATATATTTGCTGTAAGTATTATCGTTTCATAATTTTAAACCAAAAATTACAAAATAAAATTAATTGCTATTATTTTTCAAAAACCATACATTTCACGAAAAATATTTTCAAGCAAAAAATGTTAATTTCTTCAAGATTTGTTTGAGTTCTTTTATAGAACTTTTCATATTTAAAAAATTATCGGAGAAAAACAAAAAACGGTTAAGGTAAACACCTACTTCCGGTAGGAAATAGAAATAGAAATTGTTGAAATGGCATCTAGGGACCCCAAAACGGATATTTCCGTAAAAAAATTTTTTGAAGAAAAAATCACGATCACAATACTTTCTCGTACTTCGTAACGGAGAAAGTAAAAATTTCAGAAATTGTTGAAATGGCATCTAGGGACCCCAAAACGGATATTTCCGTAAAAAAATTTTTTGAAGAAAAAATCACGATCACAATACTTTCTCGTACTTCGTAACGGAGAAAGTAAAAATTTCAGAAATTGTTGAAATGGCATCTAGGGACCCTAAGACGGATATTTCCGTAAAAAAAAATTTGAAAAAAAAACATGATCACAATACTTTCTCGTACTTCGTAAGGGAAAGTAAAAAAGTGTAAAGCTACTAACGAAGCATTTTAACATGACCCTTCACGACCTACTAGAAGTCGTTAAAATCGTACATTATACATCAATCCGCAAGAAAATCCTTTTTTTACCTTTAAATTGGAAAAAGTGACAAAATACTTTCACTGGAAAAAAAAATGATGAAGTCTCTCTTCTAATAAAGAATGCGGTAAAGGTGACAAAATATGTTACTTTTAGTCACTGAAAAAAAAAAATTAAGATGATGTCTCTTTTCTAATAAAGAATGCCATTTTGATTAAAAGTTTGAAAACAACAAAATGCTTTCACTTTAAGGATTTCGTTTTCCATTCCAAAATCACCCCGTTCGGTCGATTCTATTTTTAACCGTTTCGGTCGGTTGAAGAGTTGAAAGTGCTTCTATTTTAACACTCGGGATCGGCAGCATGCGCAACATCTGTGGATGTTGATGCTTAACTAAGAAGGCCCGTGATTGAATTAATTGTCCCGATGATAATACGAATGGGCTGCTTATAAATTGTAAACACCGCCGACGACGTTTGATTTATTTCCTCGAAATCGAGTGTCTGCAGGGATCACAAATTTACACACATAATTGACAGGTGTAACTTCCTCCAATGAAAATCAGGTAATCAATAATTCGGAGGAACGACCTCTTGATCGATAAATTGACAGATGTAACTTCTAACTGACAGGTGTAACATTTCTCCAAAGATAATCAAGCAAGTGAACAGTTGATCAATAATACGGAGGAAAAATCTCTTGATCGATTACTAGATAAACTGACAGGTGTAACTTCCTCCACAGAAAATCAAGCAAGCGATCTATTGATCAATAATTCGGAGGATGGGCATCTTGATCGATAACTTGATAAATTGACAGATGTAACTTCTAACTGACAGGTGTAACTTCCTCCAAAAAAAAATCAAGCATGCGATCAGTTGATCAATAATTCGGAGGAAGGACCTCTTGATCGATAACTTCATAAATTGACAGGTGTAACTTCTAACTGACAGATGTAACTGCCTCCAAAGAAAATCTAAAAAGCGATCAGTTAACCAATAATTCAGAACCTCTTGACCGATTACTCGATAAATTTGCAGGTGTAACTTCCTCCAAAGAAAATCTAACAAGCGATCTTTTAATCAATAATTCCGAGGAAGGACCTCTTGATCGATTACTGGATAAATTGGCAGGTGTAACTTCCTCCACAGAAAATCAAGCAAGCGATCAGTTGATCAATAATTCGGAGGAAGGACCTCTTGATCGATAACTTGATAAATTGACAGGTGTGACCTCTAACTGACAGATGTAACTTCCTCCAAGGAAAATCTAACAAACGATCTTTTAATCGATAATTCAGAACCTCTTGATCAATTACTCGATAAATTGACAGGTGTAACTTCCTCCACAGAAAATCAAGCAAGCGATCTGTTGATTAATAATTCGAAGGAAAGACCTCTTGATCGATTACTTGATAAATTGTCAGGTGTAACTTCCTCCACAGAAAATCCAACAAGCAATCAGTTCGGAGGAAGAACCTCTTGATTGATAACTCGAAAAAAAAATCACTTGAAACTTAAAACTGCCTTTTTCTACTTTGCAGCAGTATAATCAATTCGCGATCAACTTTTTGGTAAGGTAGGCCATGTTAGGGTGGCATTTTTGTTGGCACAATTTAGTTACGCACCAAATAATTTAGTTTAGTGTCAATTTTCAGAAGAATACATTTTAAACTTGAGACAACCACGCTTGTTGCAGATGCATTAAATAAATGTAATATTATTACGAAAATGCATTTTCTTTCCAATCTTTTAAAAATGTCCCGATAACGTGAAACTACTTGAGAACTTCAAACATTCCGCTTCTAAACTCTCTTTATATTTTTTGGTAGCATTAATTAATACCTATAAAATATTCGAAAAGTTCCTACCAAGTTCATGCTGGCCACATCAATATTTTCTTTTTAACCCGTCTGGGAAAATATTTTGTTACTGCACGTGTAAAACATAGTAAGTGTTTTATTCAGTGTTTCTATAATGAATTACCACGTAGTAACGGTCGCAACCATCACCATGACTAAATAAACGCTTTATTTTTCTGTCTAGGCCGTATGTATGCAATCCAATTTTCACGTTTTGTTTTTCTGTCTAGGCCTTATGTATGCAATCCAATTTCCACGTTTTGCTTTTCTGCTTAGGCTTTGTGTATGCAATTCAATTTGCACATTTTGCATTTCTGCGTAAGCCTTATGTATGCTACCCAATTTGCACATTTTGTTTTACAGTCTATAGGCATTATAACGCAATTTATATTTTTTGGTAGCATTAATTAATACCTACAAAATATCAAGTTCATGCTGGCCACATCAATATTTTCCTTTTAACCCGTCTGGGAAAATATTTTGTAACTGCACGTGTAAAACACGAAAATTTATTTTGTAAAACCAGTGCGATAAACAATGATGACCTACCCCAACCTTTATGCAGATGTGTACAAAATCGAAAATAGATGGACGAATTTACATAAAATCGGTGAGTTTGGTTATTTTAACAGTGCAATAAGTTACTCATTGCATGCAGCGCGTGTCTGATTATTCTAACTTTGTTTCGTCGTCTTTGTTTGATCTCCCATCCGAAGTATTATTAGTGCAAAAATAAACCCACCTTAAATGCAACAATGAAAGTGTTTAATAAACATCGAAGGTATATAATTAGATGTTGAGGTTATGTGTTCAGGTAAGATGTTTTAAGTAATGTATCTGCGACTAAACTTTTATTTAATGCTTCAAAATTAATAAAAAGCATCCTGGCTTGCTTTACTAAAAGCTGAATGTGTTATAGTTATCAGTAAGGAATATTTCTCTCTAAAGGATGATGGTTTAATTGGCTTGTAATGTGATCAGTCAAAAAAAAAATCTCGACTAACAGGGGCCGCGGTGACCTAGTGGGTAGCGTTCCTGCTCCTGGGCCTCGTGGTCGTGGGTTCGAATCCCATCCGTGCGGTCACGTTTTCTGAATGAAAAATGGATGTTTACGTGGTTGTCCTTTCACACCTATAGATGAAAATTATTACAAACAATCGGTTGTGGCAGATTGCCCTAGATGGCTACACCAATTCCCACTATCATCCCTACTTCCTTAACCCGAATTCCCATCAACCATCCTTCCTTTAAAAAAAAAAAAAAAAATTCCAAAATAACAAAGTCGTTCGTGACTTTTACATATGGCCTCTTGAATTTCTCAATTTTATTACATATTACAATTACAGGTCTTTGCACTCGTTGCGCAACAGTTTCACTAAACATAGATTTTTACAACTAAATTCTCGACTTTAACTGATTTATTTGCGTAAATACAACATCGGGACCATCGATACTGGCTGTAAATTCGCTGTGTTTTGTCGTCCGTTGCGTTTTACGACGCGTCGTTTTGAATATGGCACATTTATTTACGAAAACGATCGCCAATGAAAACGTGCACTTCTGGAACGAAATTATAAACATTGGCTCTAAATTGTTATTTTTGGAGACTGTCTAATCTACGCACGTTTATTGAATTATTACTCTGATGAGTTATAGTACTGTTAATAGATATAAAAGAATGGATGGAAGTAGGTGTTTTTAATTTGGGGTAATTTTGGCTGTGGGTTACGAATTTTTTGACAGGACCCCTTCTCGAGGTATTGCCATTATTGTGCCACACTGTCAGGTTCGCTCCAATATTGAACAAAAAAAAAAAAAACAATTTAAAACTATTCCATAATTTTTGGGTTGTTTTCCCCTGATGCTGAATTGGCATACGATGGTGAACTGGGCCTGTCGATAAAACTACGGAGACGAAACGGCGTCCCATTCCGAAAATTTAAGTTTCTATCTAAAGTAGTTTACAGTTTACCTTTTCCATGACCTTCTCGATGGAATGGAGATTGTCATAAGTATTATTCGACAATCTCGTACATGTTTTTTGTTGAAGTCATTGTGTTTCGGTTCTTAATATACCACTTCAAAGTATTTGGCAAATTGTTTTGCTATTTTGGGTCCGTCTGTCATGATTGTCTTGTCTATATTAAATTTTGAATTTATTGTTTACGAATAACATGTCGCAATTATGAATAATACATAATATTCGAGAAGAGATTGTGAAGACTATGATTTATAGTCTGTAATGAATTTAGAGACAAATTAATTATTGAAATATCACATAATTAAAAAAAAAATTTAAACTAATTAACTTTTTACTTTCTCTGTTAAGTACGAGAAAGTATTGTGATTGCGGAATTTTTTTCAAATTTTTTTTACCGAAAATATCCGTTTTGTGGTTTCGATTTCAACAATATCTGAATATCTGAAAAAAAAATGTTTCTTGTGTCTGTAAGTCTGTGTGTCTGTGTGTCTGCGTGTGTGTCCGTCTCTGTGTGTCTGTGTGTCTGTGTGTCTGTGTGTCTGTGTGTCTGCGTGTGTGTCCGTCTCTGTGTGTCTGTGTATCTGTGTGTCTGCGTGTGTGTCCGTCTCTGTGTGTCTGTGTGTCTGTGTCCGCCTCTGTGTGTCTGTGTCCGTCTCTGTGTGTCTGTGTGTATCCGTCTGTGTTATTATGTGTGTCTATGTGTATGTGGTGTGTGTTCGTATCTGTGTATGTGTGATTTTAGTTTTAACTTCGATTTTAATTAAATTAACAATTTTTAATATGTTTGTACCTTTTTTAAAATACTTTATTTTTTACAATATTATATACAAATATCTATGTACCTTTTCGGGCAGTATGAACTCTGTATAGATGTACATTGTTTTTTACTATACACTTTTCTTTGACGTTTGTAAACATTTGTAATAACAATAAATCACTTACTTACTTACTTACTACGTGTATGTGTCTGTGTATGCGCCTGTGTGACTTCGTATATGTGCTAGCTGTATCTCAAAAACTAATACAGCAATTAACACGAAACTTTGAACATAAGTCTTATTTAACAATCTGAGGAACCGAAAAGTTTTGGTAAAATTTCGTACACCGGAAGTGGGTGTGTACCTTAACCGTTTTAAGTTTTTTTCTAAATATGAAAAATATTTTAAAAAACATTTAAACAAATATTGAAGACAACTAAGAACTTTGTTTGAAAATATGAAACTTCTTAGGGGAAACATTGTCCAATATTCTTGTTAAACTTTGTTAAATTCTAGTCTAACTCTTGTCCGATGTTTTTTCCAAACTTCTGCGAAAACTTTGTCTGATCCTCTCTCGAAATTTTGTGCTGCCCTTTGGCGAAACATTGTCTAATCCTCCGGGAAAATGTTGTCCAATTCTCGAAGGAAACTATGTCAATTCGTCTGAGAAAACTTTCTGTAATCATTTGAGAAAACTTTGTCTAATCCTCTGCCGAAACTTGTCCAATCATCTTGTCAAACTTTGTTAAATTCTTGTCTAACTCTTGTCCAATCTTCTGCGAACACTTTGTCTAATCCTCTGTCGAAATTTTGTCCTGCCCTTTGGCGAAACATTGTCTAATCCTCTTGGAAAATGTTGTCCAATTCTCGAAGGAAACTGTGTCAATTCGTCAGAGAAAACTTTCTGTAATCATTTCAGAAAACTTTGTCTAATCCTCTGCCGAAACTTGTCCAAACTTTGTCCAATCATCTTATCAAACTTTGTTAAATTCTTGTCTAACCCTTGTCTCAGGGAAAATTTTGTCTAATGCCGTGGGAAATGTTTTGTCCAATCCTATGAGGAAACTATGTCTAATTGCCTGTGAAAAAACTTTGTCTAATCCTCTGGCGAAACTTTATTCTGCCATTTGTGAAACATTGTCTAATCCTCTTGGAAAATGTTGTCCAATTCTCGAAAGAAATTGTGTCAATTCGTCTGAGAAAACTTTCTGTAATCATTTGAGAAAACTTTGTCTAATCCTCTGCCGAAACTTGTCCGAACTTTGTCCAATCATCTTGTCAAACTTTGTTAAATTCTTGTCTAACTCTTGTCCAATCTTCTGCGAAAACTTTGTCTAATCCTCTGTCGAAATTTTGTCCTGCCCTTTGGCGAAACATTGTCTAATCCTCTTGGAAAATGTTGTCCAATTCTCGAAGGAAATTGTGTCAATTCGTCTGAGAAAACTTTCTGTAATCATTTGAGAAAACTTTGTCTAATCCTCTGCCGAAACTTGTCCGAACTTTGTCCAATCATCTTGTCAAACTTTGTTAAATTCTTGTCTAACTCTTGTCCAATCTTCTGCGAAAACTTTGTCTAATCCTCTGTCGAAATTTTGTCCTGCCCTTTGGCGAAACATTGTCTAATCCTCTTGGAAAATGTTGTCCAATTCTCGAAGGAAACTGTGTCAATTCGTCAGAGAAAACTTTCTGTAATCATTTCAGAAAACTTTGTCTAATCCTCTGCCGAAACTTGTCCAAACTTTGTCCAATCATCTTATCAAACTTTGTTAAATTCTTGTCTAACCCTTGTCTCAGGGAAAATTTTGTCTAATGCCGTGGGAAATGTTTTGTCCAATCCTATGAGGAAACTATGTCTAATTGCCTGTGAAAAAACTTTGTCTAATCCTCTGGCGAAACTTTATTCTGCCATTTGTGAAACATTGTCTAATCCTCTTGGAAAATGTTGTCCAATTCTCGAAAGAAATTGTGTCAATTCGTCTGAGAAAACTTTCTGTAATCATTTGAGAAAACTTTGTCTAATCCTCTGCCGAAACTTGTCCGAACTTTGTCCAATCATCTTGTCAAACTTTGTTAAATTCTTGTCTAACTCTTGTCCAATCTTCTGCGAAAACTTTGTCTAATCCTCTGTCGAAATTTTGTCCTGCCCTTTGGCGAAACATTGTCTAATCCTCTTGGAAAATGTTGTCCAATTCTCGAAGGAAATTGTGTCAATTCGTCTGAGAAAACTTTCTGTAATCATTTGAGAAAACTTTGTCTAATCCTCTGCCGAAACTTGTCCGAACTTTGTCCAATCATCTTGTCAAACTTTGTTAAATTCTTGTCTAACTCTTGTCCAATCTTCTGCGAAAACTTTGTCTAATCCTCTGTCGAAATTTTGTCCTGCCCTTTGGCGAAACATTGTCTAATCCTCTTGGAAAATGTTGTCCAATTCTCGAAGGAAATTGTGTCAATTCGTCTGAGAAAACTTTCTGTAATCATTTGAGAAAACTTTGTCTAATCCTCTGCCGAAACTTGTCCAAACTTTGTCCAATCATCTTATTAAACTTTGTTAAATTCTTGTCTAACCCTTGTCCCTGGGAAAATTTTGTCTAATGCCGTGGGAAATGTTTTGTCCAATCCTATGAGGAAACTATGTCTAATTGCCAGTGAAAACTTTGTCTAATCCTTTAGCGGAACTTTACTCTGCCATTTGTAAAACATTGTCTAATCCTCTGACGAAACTTTATTCTGCCATTTGTGAAACATTGTCTAATCCTCTGGGAAAATTTTGTTCAATTCTCGGAGGAAACTGTGTCTATTCATCTGAGACAAAAATATGTAATCAACTGGTAAAAAAAGTGTACATTCCTCTGCCGAAACTTGTCCTATCCTCTGGGAAATCTTTGTTTAATTCTCTAGGGATATCTGGTCTACACCTCTAGGACCACTTCGTCTAATATTCTGGCGAAACTTTATGCAATCCTCTGACAAACTTTGTCCAATCCTCCGACGAACCTTCATGGTCAAATCTTCTTGAATAACTTTGTCCACTCATTATCTAATCACTAAGAACACTTTGTCTAATCATCTGAGCGAACTTTGTCTAATAGTCTAGGAAAACTTTGTCTAATTCTCCGACAAAACTTTATCTAATGCCCTGGCGAAACTTGTCTTATCATCTATGACAAAAACCTGACCATAAACTCCCGAATTAAATTGCTCAATATAACTTCATAATAGTAAAACTACAATTTTAACTTCGACTATTCCAGAAAAACATTGCCAAATCCTTCAGCAATACTTTATTTAATTCTTTGGAGAATCTCTGGTATAACTTTGTCCATTTCTTGTCTAATCGTCTGAGGAAGATTTGTCTAATTATCTGATGAAACCTTGTTTAACCCTCTGAGAAAACGTTGGTATAATTATCTAAGGAAACTTTGACTAATCATCTGAGGAAACTTTGTCTAATCCACTGGCAAAGCTTCATCTAATCGTCTAGGAAAACATTGTCCAATCTTCCAGGGGAACTTTGTTTAATCCTTGTCCAAACATCCGAGGAAACTTTGATCTAATTATCTAGGAAAACTTTGATTAACCATCTGAGGAAACGTTGTCTAATCCACGGGCGAAACTTCATCTAATCATCTGGGGAAACTTTGCCCAATCCTCCGGGAGAACTTTTTTAAATCCTTGTCCAAACATCTGAGAAAACTTTGGTTTAATTATCTAAGGAAAATTTGACTATTCATCTAAAGAAACTATGTCTAGTCGACTGGCGAAACATCATCTAATTATCTGGGGAAACTTTGTGCAATCCTCCAGGAGAACTTTGTTTAATCCTTGTCCAAAAATCTGAGGAAAGTTTGATCTAATTTACTAAGAAAACTTTGACTAAACATCTAAAGAAACTTTGTCTAATCCACTGGCGAAACTTCATCTAAACGTCTGGGGAAACTTTGTGCAATCCTCCAGGAGAACTTTGTTTAATCCTTGTCCAAACATTTGAGAAAACTTTGCTCTAATTATCTAAGAAAACTTTGACTAACCATCGGAGGAAACGTTGTCTAATCCACTGGCGAAACTTCATCTAATCATTTGGGGAAACTTTGCCTAATTCTCCAGGAGAACTTTGTTTAATCCTTGTCCAAACATCTGAGAAAACTTTGGTTTAATTATCTAAGGAAAATTTGACTATTTATCTGAGGAAACTACGTCTAGTCGACTGGCGAAACTTCATCTAATTATCTGGGGAAACTTTGTGCAATCCTCTAGGAAACCTTTGTTTAATCCTTGTCTAAAAATCTGAGGAAAGTTTGGTCTAATTTACTAAGAAAACTTTGACTAAACATCTAAGGAAACTTTGTCTAATCCACTGGCAAAACTCCATCTAATCGTCCAGGGAAACTTTGTGCAATCCACTAGGAGAACTTTGTCTAATCCTTTGACTAATCATCTGAGGAAACGATGTCTAATCGACTGGCTAAACTGTATCTAATCATCTGGGCAAACGATGTCTAATCGACTGGCTAAACTTTATCTACTCATCTGGCGAAACTTTCCGGAGAACTTTGTTTAATACTTGTCCAAACATCTGAGACAACTTTGCTCTTTTATTATAATTATTTAAGAAAACTTTGACTAATCTCTGAGGAAACTTTGTCTAATCCACCGGCGAAACTTCATCTAATCGTCTGGGGAAACTTTTTCCAATCCTTCAGGAGAACTTTGTTTAATCCTTGCCCAAATATCTGAGAAAACTTTGATCTAATAATCTACGAAAACTTTGACTAATCATTAGAGGAAACTTTGTCATCTCGACTGGCGAAACTTCATCTAATCATCTGGGGAAACTTTGCCCAGTCCTCCGGGAGAACTCTTTTAATGACTGTCCAAACATCTTGGGAAACTTTATCTAAGCCTCTGGGAAAACGTTATCTAATCCCCTGGCGATGTTATATCCAATTCTTTGGCGAAACTTAGTCTAATTCCCTCGAATAACTTTGTCCATTCCTTGTCAAATCACCCAAGACAACTTTGTCAAAAAGAACAACTTATAAAGAATACGTTTTTTTCGAAATCTCTTTAGTTTTTGAGTTAAAATAATTTTTCATAATTTTGACGTTTCAAACGTCAGTCTCATCCGATACTGAAACCGCTTGATGTACATTAAAAATATGATTAATAACTATTAAGCCATCAAATCGGAGAAAATAATATGATGCCCACATCACCATTTTTTGTATTAGTATAATAAAATAGAAATTTGCTGCAAATTGAAAAATTTTAAAATCAGAGTTTGCAATTATAAAAAAAAAACACTTATTTTTTGTTCATTGGTGCAGATTAAAAAAAAATAAAGGGAATATAGTAAATGTCACTTTAACAATTAAAAATTTATCACAATAAATGCTGCGTTGATAAGATTTTTAACGTTTAAGTTTTAACGCGTACATACGAACTTTAGGGATTTTAAGAATTTTCGTTTTGTGTTTAACCCTCACTGTCTACTTTCTACTTTCCTATTTATTTATTTTTATTTAATATTTAATATTTTCTCTCAATCCTTAAAAATAAATGTACACATTAATCCTAAATCATCTGTTAAAATAAATTTTTCGGAATTGTTGGCTATAAAAAGTTTAAAATTATTGTTTATAATTTTTAATTTTCTTTTTTATCTATTATGTCAAAAAACTATCGGGCGGGGCGAATATTTTATTCAATTCAGCAGATTACAGTTATTAAACTTAGATGATCCTTAAAATACAACTTACGAGTGTAATCAAACATTAACGTTAGTAATTTTATTATTAATACAGATTCTTTTTAAATTATATTTTTATCTAATATTAGAGATATGTTTGGGCAAAACATATTTATTAAAACATCACCACCTCCTACGACTAAGCGATGAAATTTAATGGAAGCGCAAATTAATGATTTCACGGACAATGTGCAATATTTACATGTTGCATGTGCGCCAATGAGAGTTGCCAAAATAAAGCATAAATTTTAACAATGGATCGTTTTTACGTTACTGCGTCCAATAAACAAGATGGATGATGCTAGAAAATAATTACTTATAGAATTTATAAGAGAAAAGAGGAGTAAATCATTTGTGTATTTTCCAAATAATTTGTAGGCGATTATTTTCTGGATAATTAATCAAGTATTTTTTTTTTTTTTTGATAATTTTTAATTTCGTTGATAGCCTTCCAGAAAAATTATATTTAATAAATACGAAATATATGCAGAATATATGATTGTAAGGTGTGAGCCACAGAATTTTGTTTCTGAGTTGGCCATGCCTGAGAGAGAGAAACATAGCAGTCATTCATTTTTTAAATTTAATTTAGTCTCATGACGTAATAATATGCGACATACCTCATTTTTCTCGCAGCCAACTCTGAAGCAAAATTTTGTGGCTCACACGATATTTTACAAGGACTAAAAAGCAGCCAACCTAAATCTAAACCACATTATTTTAGGGATTATTAGCGATGGCTCGCGGGGTGACTCATGGTATGGCAGAGGTGGAAGAGGTAGGTTCGGTCGCAGAGACTGTATAACAACCTCTGCTACCTCAGCCCTACGATGAGTCACCACGCGAGCCGTCACTAATTATCATGCAACTTTAAGGTGTTAAAAATTAAAGTAGGCGAATTGAGAAGCGGACTTGACAAAGCGGGCTTTTGGTCCAGAAAGGTTGAGAAACACTTCCCCTCACGTTTGGCGGACAAAGACGAAAACATATATACAGGGTGTACGCACTAATCTGATTTACACACGCATAAGCACATTTTGACAGCGTGTAACATGGGAGGAGCACATTTTGACAGGGAAAATTTTGGATTAATATTAACTTCTAATCTCGACTATTTTCGCGCTTTTCAATTTAAAAATCACGTGCACGTGTGCCTTAAAATATAATGGCCAAAAGTATTGTAGCGACCTTGCGTGGGGATTTCACGCAAAATTAATAATTTTCATTCTAATAATAATACCGGATCGAGTCCAAATCTTTACAAACTTTGAAACGGACAACACGATCAAAACACATAAAAACGCCATTATTTGTGTGTTTTCAATTAGAATGTGTTAAAAGCTGGCAAACGGCATTTGTATTCTATTACATTTTTGTTAAAATCAAGACCTAGAACTTGCAAACGTAAACACCACATGTGTTTCGCATTAGATATTTTTATATTCGTACTGCTGTTTGTCTAACCTTAACAAATACAACCACTGCAGCGATTGAAAATGACGACAGTAATATTAATACCAACACAAAGAACTTAATTACAGCCTCATTATCCGAAACCAACCACTGCAGCAATTGAAAATGATAACAGTAATTTTAATTCTCTAAAACCGGCAATAAAATAAATGAAATAATATAAAAAATTGCAGATAGACATTTGACATGACAATTTGACATTTGACATGACAACTTGACATTTACAACAGATGTAAAATTTCAGGTTATCCAATGTCGAATCAACACATTCAAACATCACCACTTTTCTCTGTAAAAATCTCAAACGCAACGTCAATTTACACAGGAAGTCGCCGTCTTTATTTCGGATGCAGAACGTAAACAATTGCGTCATACCGTCCGCACAAGAGCCGATCGCATTGTCTCTGTGCGACCATCGGATCGAATCAGTAGTTTTGAAAGGGAGGAAGTGAGAATGTAAAATTTGCGCGCGGGATCCTTCTCGCAATTAAATCGGTATCTACCACAATCGAACCTTCTCAAAATAGCTCTGGTTGGGCGGCCAAGCTCAAATATTCGAAATAAAACTGTTACCGTGCAAATGTCTGGACTGCATAACACACGTTGCCCGCTGCCGATTGTTAGACGATAAAAAAATCTTTAGAAAAAAAAAAAAAAACATTGGTTAGTGTTTCTAATTTCATGGATAATACGTTGTAAAATCGTAAAAACCTACACGAGAATTTTTTAAAACGCCCTCTGCGAACAGACTTCTAAGCTGGCACTGTTTTGACAATGAAAAATTTCAAATTTTATTTTCAAAATACTTTCAAAATAAACTTGCTCCCGTCATTCTTCCTCAAAAATTGGTATATCACAGCTGTGAGCAAAATGAAAACGCCACAAATTCGAAGTTGAGAAAATTGCACGCGGCGATTTGAAAAATTGTAAAAAATTAATTTCCACTAGAATCAGCTTCAAAACTTCAAAATACTTTCAAAATAAACCTATTTTTGACAACCTTCCTCAAACATTGATATATCACAGCTGTGAGCAAAATAACAACGCCACAAACTCGAATTAAAGTAGAGAAAACTGCATGCGGCGATTTGAAAAATTGTAAAAAATTAATTTCTACCAGAATCAGCTTCAAAACATCAAAATACTTTCAAAATAAACCTATTTTTGATATCCTTCCTCAAACATTGATATATCACAGCTGTGAGCAAAATGACAACGCCACAAACTCGAATTAAAGTAGAGAAAACTGCACGCGGCGATTTGAAAAATTGTAAAAAATTAATTTCTGCTAGAATCGGCTTCAAAACTTCAAAATACTTTCAAAATAAACCTATTTCTGACATCCTTCCTCAAACATTGATATATCACAGCTGTGAACAAAATGACAACGCCACAAACTACAATTAAAGTTGAGAAAACTGCACGCGGCGATTTGAAAAATTGTAAAAAATTAATTTCTACTAGAATCAGCTTCAAAACTTCAAAATACTTTCAAAATAAACCTATCTTTGACATCCTTCCTCAAATATTGATATATCACAGCTGTGAGCAAAATGACAACGCCACAAACTCGAATTAAAGTAGAGAAAACTGCACGCGGTGGTTTGAAAAATTGTAAAAAATTAATTTCTTCTAGAATCAGCTTCAAAACTTCAAAATACTTTCAAAATAAACCTATTTCTGACATCCTTTCTCAAACATTGATATATCACAGCTGTGAACAAAATGACAACGCCGCAAACTCGAATTAAAGTTGAGAAAACTGCACGCGGTGGTTTGAAAAATTGTAAAAAATTAATTTCAACTAGAATCAGCTTCAAAACTTCAAAATACTTTCAAAATAAACCTATTTCTGACATCCTTTCTCAAACATTGATATATCACAGCTGTGAACAAAATGACAACGCCGCAAACTCGAATTAAAGTTGAGAAAACTGCACGCGGTGGTTTGAAAAATTGTAAAAAATTAATTTCAACTAGAATCAGCTTCAAAACTTCAAAATACTTTCAAAATAAACCTATTTTTGACATCCTTCCTCAAACATTGATATACCACAGCTATGAGCAAAATGATAACGCCACAAACTCGAATTAAAGTAGAGAAAACTGCATGCGGCGATTTGAAAAATTGTAAAAAATTAATTTCTACCAGAATCAGCTTCAAAACATCAAAATACTTTCAAAATAAACCTATTTCTGACATCCTTCCTCAAACATTGATATATCACAGCTGTGAGCAAAATGACAACGCCACAAACTCGAATTAAAGTTGAGAAAACTGCACGCGGCGATTTGAAAAATTGTAAAAAATTAATTTCTACTAGAATCAGCTTCAAAACTTCAAAATACTTTCAAAATAAACCTATCTTTGACATCCTTCCTCAAATATTGATATATCACAGCTGTGAGCAAAATGACAACGCCACAAACTCGAATTAAAGTTGAGAAAACTGCACGCGGCGATTTGAAAAATTGTAAAAAATTAATTTCTACTAGAATCAGCTTCAAAACTTCAAAATACTTTCAAAATAAACCTATTTCTGACATTCTTCCTCAAAAATTGATATATCACAGCTGTGAACAAAATTGAACTGAAGTAAGAAAATGCGATTATTCGGGTTTTTTCAAATCTCCTCTAGTTTTTGTTTCTTGTAAATGAGATATTATTAAGAAAAATATATCTTTAACAAAGAACGTTGCAGGCGTAGAGCCACGAGTTATTTTTAAAGATTTTTTTTTGCGTTGAATTTGTTTATGCAGATTCTTTTGAATTACGGCCAATGGGGTTTCGGAGGCGTCGACGGATTTACGCGGATTTTTCCTCCCGATCGAATGGCGCAATTAATTTTCCAGAGAGCTCTGCCAAAGGTCGCACGTTTCTGTACAACACGAGATCTTTCCCAATTAGTGGAAACCCGATGTTTTCGCGAGTGGCCATTAGATGGGAGCAAAACTGTGACTTGCGTGGTTTCAGATGGTTAAATGGCTTCATTTGGAACGGAGCCAAGCACGAGGGCGTCGCAAGACGTAGTATTTTTATTTTCCTTCTAGACACAGGACTTCCATTATACGGAGCGCAAATGAATCACCGGCAATTATGCCGAATTAAATTTGATTAAGTCGATTTGTTTAATCAATTGGCCAACTTTATAAACATCGCGAGAAACTAAGAAATTCTGATTGTCTACACAACATTCCGTTCTTCATATTGCTCAAAGTGTTATGCGAAAATCTTTAGTGTTTTTAAGATAGGCGCAAAAATATGGTTCAAAAGGGGTGGAAAGACCTCATTTCACATCATAAGATTCTTCATATTCCCCTTAATTAATAATATTTCCTATTGATATTAATCTTGTAAACACGCTAACAGTAATAAATAAGTTGGAGAAATTTCAAATCCGCTCGCGCGCCTCGTTTTCGCGCGTTCGTTGCAGGCAACTTTACATACTTCCGCGAGCGCGATTGCATACCACGAGGTCCACAACTTTGAATTTCCGTTGCGGTTTTTTTTTCCTGCTGTGAATGCGCCGAAATTATTTATAACTCGGTAGAAGGTCAGTTTTGGTTTCCCAATGGAAAATATTCGGAATTTGCGATGTGGTAACCGCGCGATGTTTACGACGGTATCCCAGACCGAGGAAATGC
Organism: Ocypus olens; assembly: GCA_910593695.2. NCBI lineage: Eukaryota > Metazoa > Arthropoda > Insecta > Coleoptera > Staphylinidae > Ocypus > Ocypus olens. The sequence continues at coordinate 9,215,392 of OU343059.1, read as the reverse complement.
TCGATTAATTTTGTACTGTTACATCCGTACAGTTACGCGGAAATCGTTAGTTTGTTATTAATTAGTTTTAATCGGCTCTAATTGCAATCGCGTTTAATTGCCGCGGTTTTGAAAAAGTAAGAGCTGCACTTGATGTTTTAATTACGTCTGATGCGTTATTCATCGCTGTGAAAATACGAAAAATCGTTTGGGTCGAGGTTTCCTTGGTTAATTTTCTCAAAAGATCTTGCGCGAAAATGACTCGATTAACACATTGGCTGTCAACAAGTTTTTTTGTAAAATGTCAAAAAAAATTATTTTATGAAATGAGTAAGAATATGCTTATTTAATTCATTTTGATGCATTTTTTTTAGCTAAATAATAAGTTTAAAGTAGGTACCCACTGTTTTTTTTTGTGCTGTGTGTGTGTGTGTCTGTGTGTGTGTCTGCTGTGCGCGCTGTATCTCGAAAAATAATAAAGCAATTGATATGAAACTTTGAACATCTATCTTATTTGATAATCTGAAGAACTGAAAAGCTTTTGGTAAAATTTCGTACACCGGAAGTGGGCGTTTACCTGAACTGTTTTTTGTTTTTCGCCAATATTTTCTTAAATATGCAAAAAATCACAAAAACAGATAAACAAACTTTGAAGACAACAAAGAAATGAACATCTTTTGCTTGAAAACATTTTTCATAAAATCATTTTTATTTGAGAAAAAAAAATATTTTTATTTTTTAACTTTTTGGTTTATAATTATAAAACGATAATAGTTACAGCAAATTTATGTTAATAATAATTGTATAGAATGCTAAAACGAACAACTTATAAAGAATACGTTTTTTCCCAAATCCCTTTAGTTTTTGAGTAAACTGAGTTTTATAATTTTTCATAATTTTGACGTTTTAAACGTCAGTTTCGTCCGAGTTGATACAACGCTCAAGTACAATACATATATTGTTCAAGTTTAGCGTGTAGAAACACGGGTAGTCATTAAATTTAATTAGTCACCGGCGCGTTTTGCAAATAATCCACTTCCTTCCATTATCCTGGAGCATTACTTATTTTCTTCGAGTGAATTAAAATTAGTCGCGCGACGAAACGAGATGGGAAGTACACGCCGGATTACAAATTTACAAGATACACCGTTAATGAAGTGTCTTGTTTAATTTAATATCGCGCATTATATCGCCAATTTAGTCACGTAATTTTGGTGTAACTGTAGGCTGCTAGATGGAGCTACCGTCGATGTTTTAGTAAGTAAGTGTAACTCCACGTTTATTATTTTCAAATACACAAAAAGTTCTTACTTTAATTTACGTTGTATATTTATTTAAAATTGTAAGAATGTAAAATATAGTTATGATTAATTTTTTTTTTTTGAATGGCGCCTCCAAATAAAAAAAATGTATCTCCACAAATCTTCTAGAGGGAATCTTTATGAATAGATTAGATGACTTTTACCTCAAATATAAGCTAAAACAGAGGGTGAAACCGCACCCCAAAAAATGTTTAAAAAAGTATCAAATGACACGTCGAGGAGGTGAAGCGTGGGGTTCCAAAAATTTTGAAAAAAATTTCTATAAAAATCAGAAAAAACCGCACCCCGAAGAATGCCATAAAAAGTGCCAAATGAAGCGCCCCGGAGGCAAAGGGTGCGGTTTTAAAAATTTAAAAAAATTACAAATGAAAGCTGGTCGTACCCACAATCAACCGTGGAGATTTCAGTTTTTTGGTTTTAAAAGAAAGAAAAAACGTCCTTGAAAAAAGCAGCAAACTTGGTCACTTTTCGAAAAATCATATCTCGTTAAGGGTGCACCAAATGGAAAACTGTATGGAGATAAATATTGTAGAGGGGTTCTTTCTAAACTAATTAGAGTACTCTAGAATTATTTTCTATAAAAATCAGAGGGTGAAACCGCACCCTAAAGAATGTCTTAAAAAAGTACCAAATGATGAGCCCCGGAGGTGAAGGGTAGGGTTCCAAAAATTTAAAAAAATTACAAATGAGAGCTAGTCGTACCCACAATCAACTGTCGAGATTTCAACTTTTTGGTTTTAAAAGAAAAAAAAAGCATCAAAATTGGTCACTTTTTGAAAAATTATATCTCGTTAAGGGTGCACCAAATTGAAAAATGTGTGGAGATAAATATTCTAGAAGAGTACTTTCAGAACTAATTAGAGTAATTTTGAATTACTTTATATAAAAATCAGAGGGTGAAACCGCACCGCAAAGAATGTCTTAAAAAGTACCAAATGATGCGCCACAGAGGTGAAGGGTAGGGTTCCAAAAATTTAAAAAAATTAGAAACGAGAGCTAGTCGTACCCACAATCAACCGTGGAGATTTCAGCTTTTTGGTTTTAAAAGAAAAAAAACATCCTTGAAAAAGCATCAAAACTGCTCACTTTTTGAAAAATCATATCTCGTTAAGGGTGCACCAAATGGAAAAATGTGTAGAGATAAATATTGCAGAGGAGTACTTTCAGAACTAATTAGAGTACTTTTGAATTATTTTCTATAAAAATCAGAGGGTGAAACTGCACCTCAAAGAATGTCTTAGAAAAGTGCTAAATGACGCGCCCCGGAGGTGAAGGGTGGGGTTTTAAAAATCAAAAAAAAATTACAAATGAAAGCTGGTCGTACCCACAATCAACCGTGGAGATTTCAGCTTTTTGGTTTTAAAATTAAAAAAAACGTCCTTGAAAAAAGCATCAAAATTGGTCACATTTTGAAAAATCATATCTCGTTAAGGGTGCACTAAATGGAAAAATGTGTAGAGATAAATATTGTAGGGGGGGTTCATTTTGAACTAATTAGAGTACTTTTGCGTTATTTTGTATATATAAAAAGAAACAGAGGGCGAAACCGCACCCCAAAAAAGTCTTAAAAAAAGTTCGAAATGACGCGGTGAAGGGTGAAGGGTGGGGTTTCTTAAAGTTAAAAAAAAGTAGAAACGAAAGCTAGTCGTATACTCTACCAACTGTAAAGGTTTAAACTTTTTGGCTCTCAAAGAAAAAAAAAATACGTCATTGAAAGGAGCATCAAGATAGGCCACATTTTGAGCAATTATATCTCGTGAAGGGGTCTTCAAATGGAAAATTGTGTTGATATAAATATTGTAAAGGGATGCTTTGTGAATGGATCGCACCATTAACGAATTCTTCAAGGGCAAAACTGAAGTCAGTGGCAGCGCTTCCGCACCGGCCTGAAATCACATATTTCATGCCAGGGCTGTGAAACTGGTCTAAAGATTTTTGGCAAAATCTCTGTGTGTGCTTCATTTTGGAAGAGAAGTAATTGGTAAAAATTAAAAAAATATCGTAGGATTTGTTTTATTAGTTTACCTGAAATGGCACTTTTTTGAAACAAGCATCACATTTTGAGCAGTTATATCTCGTTAAAGAGTCTTCAAATAGAAAATTGTGTCGATATAAATATTATAGAGGGATGCTTTGCAAATAGATTGAACTATTCCCGGATTGTTTGGGGGCAAAACTGAAGCCAGGAGCCGCACAAGCCCGAAATCACATATTTCATGCCAGGGCTGTAAAACTGGTCTAAAGATTTTTAGCAAAATCGCTGTGTGTGCTTCATTTTGGAAGATAAGTAACTGGTAGAGATCAGAAAGAAATCGCACAAAATTTTTTATTGGTTTACCTGAAATTTTTTTTTTGGTAAAGACGGCCGAGCAAAATTGAGGCGAAAATTGGGAAAAGTGCTCCGTAAATATGTTGCAGTTTTCGATTTCAAATACATGAACGTCAATTGCGCGAAAATAGGCGCGTAAACAAAAAAGTTATTGATATTTTGGTTTCCGCCTCTCTGGCGATTTACTACCGGAAGAGGGAGGGGCGGTGCCGGGTGATACAACACGTGTAAAATGTGCTCAAATTTAAAATTTGGTACTCCCAATATTTTTTTTTTGCCTGGGATGCACGCCAGCTTTAGACTCTCAATATTAATTAATATTAAAAATTATTAATTACTGCAAACATTTCAATCCGTTTCAATGGATTAGAGAACGGATTTATGGGGAGAAAAAGGGGCTCATTCAAGCGCGAAAATACACAAAAATTAGGCACGAATCTCCATTGGTTGCAATTTATTTACATACAAAGTCAGTTTGATCTGCCATTAAAAATAATGCAAACTTTAGTATTTTAAAATTCCCGCTCTCTAGGTATATCATAGCCAGGGCTTTAGATTAAAGTAATGCCAACGAGAGCTAGGGATGACTAATAAAAAACATGAAGAAATATACATATCGTTCAAAGTAAAATGCCAAAATCTGTTGTTTTCCAAGTTCAAAGTCAACAAAATCACGTTTTTGATTTTGAAAAACTGCTTGATTAAATTTTGTTGATTTAAATTCTAGAATGTAACAAATTTAGTATGTTGAAAATTGCCTATAAACGCATTAGTTAATATTCTTACATATACGTAAGTGGGGTTGCATACACCTTTAAAATAACAAGACAAGTATTTCACAGCTCTCGTTGGCATTACTAGCATATTTAACCCTTTGCACTCGTACGTCGACTTATTGTCGCCACTATACGTCCTGTTACTAATAAATACGAGTGCAAAGGGTTAAAGTACTTTCTTTGTGAAATCGAAGTTTGCAGACCAACTATATGTGTGACGGGTTGCCTAGTATACTGCCCTCTTAACAATGAGGGAAGCGCGTTTCTAGGAGGAGTCAATCGTGGAATTTGATTTTTTGGTAAAATAGTTGCTTTTTGTGCACAAATGGTTTTTTCTTTCAACCTGTCGAGTCAGTCACGCAAACAAGAAACAATCACATCAAGCTGGGCACATGTGCGCAATCAATCAAATCATACCGAGTGCCAGACACGCAATTCTAATTGAAAAAGGAAACCTAAAAATACTGCAACTTGATTTTGCCGAATTGACGCATAACATAAAAATACATCAGCTGTTGGAGTTCTTTCGTCGTTCGGAGCACTTCATTACAGAACACGACAAATATTTACTCATTGTTGGTTCGATTGCCAAGTGCAAAAAGTGTATGCGTCACCTCGTAAAGATGGACGCCAAATATGGACGTACGAAATGCTCTTCGCGCCAATGAAATTTTCGATAACGCGAAGCGTGTTTGCGTTGCCTCACTATTTCACTGTTTATGGTGATGCATTCGCCGGACGCCCGGCAGCTGCGCCATTACTTGATATTCGAATGTGAAATGTGTGCAACGTTTCAATTTTCGCCCGGTTGTTCGTATGGATTTATTGCAATCCTTTCTTTCATAACGGACGTTTTGTATTCAACGCAAAAAAGTTTGGGTATTGTGTGGATGTACAAACTGAAATTGGATTTTCATTGAATTTGAAAATAGAAAGCCTTGCCATTGCCTTAAAACGCGTTTTGATATTGTGTGAATGTAAGAAAAAATGTAAATGTAAAAAATCCTTACCAAAGGTAAGGTCTTGCCCTTGTCTTGATTTTGGTTTCAACAAATTTCGAATAAGCTTTAATGCAGTTTCTCAGCGTGGGCGTCATCGCCCCCCTTATGTTTGTTTACGTCTCACTAACTTTAGTTTTGATAATGGCAACGTATTTGCCGAAACTGCAGTCAAATAATAAACGAATGCGTTATAACGAACGTAAACAAAAATAGACGACGAAGTTGGCGCTGGAAATCTAAAGTAATGTCCGCGCACGCGTAAAATACTAACATTGTCAGGTGTTAATACCCCTAATTATAATATCTGACATGTCACGCGTGTGATTTTAGTGCAGACATGACTCGAAATTTCCAACGCCAATTTCGTCGTCGATTTTTGTTAAACGCTCGATACAAACAAAGTTAAAAATTGTGATGTGGCCATCATGTTACTTTCTCCGATTTGATGGTATCATAGCCATTTATATTTACGTTTTCATAGTTTATTTTCAATTGAAATCATATTGTAAACTCGGATGAAACTGACGTTTAAAACGTCAAAATTATGAAAGATGGAAAAATTATACTTCAAATTCAAAAACTCAGTTTACTCAAAAACTAAAGAGATTTCGAAAAAAACTTATTCTTTATAAGTTGTTCATTTTGGCATTCTCTACAATTATTATGGACATAAATTTGCTGTAACTATTATCGTTTTATAATTATAAACCAAAAATTAAAAAAAATAATAATAAATATTTTTCTCGAATAAAAATGATTTTATAAGAAATATTTTCAAGCAAAAGATGTTCATTATTTTGTTGTATTCAATGTTTGTTTGAATGTTTTTGTGATATTTTTCATATTTAAGAAAATATTGGCAAAAAACAAAAAACTGTTAAGGTAAACACCCACTTCCGGTGTACGAAATTTTACCAAAAGCTTTTTAGTTCTTCAGATTATCAAATAAGACGTATGTTCAAAGTTTCATATCAATTTCTCTATTAGTTTTTGAGATACAGCGCACACAGACAGACACACACACAGACACAAAATTTTTTTTTCCAGAAATTGTTGAAATGGCATCTAGGGACCCCAAAACGGATATTTCCGTAAAAAAATTTTTGAAAAAAAAATCGCGATCACAATACTTTCTCGTACTTCGTAACGGAGAGTGTAAAAACTCCTAACCAACATTATTTTAATGATCATCATGTTAAGATGGTTAAAAATTAAGTAGGATAATTAAGAGCGTTCGGTCTAAAAACCTTGAGAAGCATCTCTTTAAACAATAATATAATTCCTTTCATCTTCACACAAAGCTTGTATCACGTCAACGTAACAAATAGACGTTCTTAAATAAATCATTATTTCTGTCATACCGGCGTATTCTCTACTCTGCCTTGGCAAGAAATCTTGCGAATTTGGCGAACGCCAAAACGGCACCGGATAAAATCTTAAGGTCCAATTTGTACGCGGATTGATTTATTTTATTATCCCCTCGGTGCTCGTGCGTGCCAAAATGTATCGCCATAATCCGCGGCGTCAAAATACGGGAACCCTGACCGATGGTGGCGGTGTTAATCTTCATTTCTGTCAGAGTGGAGCGCTTCCGCGGTGCGCGTTTTTAAAAATAGAGCTAATCAGTGCCGCCATCTTAATGACGAGGAGAAAATTATTTTCGCGCCACGGCCTTTCGCGAATGAAAGCGATATTGTTCGGATATTCCAGATCTAAATCCGGCGTCGTGTGATATAAAGATGTTATTGATATGAACGCAAGTGTACGTAAAATGTGTAATTCTAAACGAGAAAGTACGAGCAAGTATTGTGAATTTTTTTTTTAATGGAAATATCCGTTTTAAGGTCCCTAGATGCCATTTCAACAATTTCTGGAATTTTGCAATTGCAATTGATATGAAACTTTGAACATACGTCTTATTTGATAATCCGAAGAACTGAAAAGCTTTTAGTAAAATTTCGTACACCGGAAGTGGGCGTTTACCTTAACTGTTTTTTGTTTTTTGCCAATATTTTCTTAAATATGAAAAATATCACAAAAACATTTAAACAAACTTTAAAGACAACAAGAAAACGAACATCTTTTGCTTGAAAACATTTTTCATAAAATCATTTTTATTCGAGAAAAAAATTTATTATTATTTTTTTAATCTTTGGTTTATAATTATAAAACGATAATAGTTACAGCAAATTTATGTTAATAATAATTGTAGAGAATGCTGAAATGAACAACTTATAAAGAATAAGTTTTTTTGAAATCCCTTTAGTTTTTGAGTAAACTGAGTTTTTGAATTTGAAGTATAATTTTTCCGACTTCATAATTTTGACGTTTTAAACGTCAGTTTCATCCGAGTTTACACAACGCTCGATGTACATTTAAAATATGATTTCAATTGAAAATAAACCATGAAAATATACATATAAATGGCTATGATACCATCAAGTCGCAGAAAGTAACATGATGGCCGCATCATGTAAATAATAAATAAATAAAAAAATATAATAAAAACACAACAGAAAACAATGTACAACTTAATAATTAACTTAACATTTCTTATTTAGATTGTTTTGTTAGTTTACCTTTTGGCGTTCACATTTATAAAATTAAAAAAAAAAAAATTAAAATTTTTTAAAACTTTGTCTCTTGTCCTTAATTTTATTATACATATATGTATTACAAACTGTATATATGTTTGAATGTCATGTCCGTTAAATAAATATTATTATTATTATTTTCTCCCTTTTCAATGCAATTCCGACCGAAAAAAAATCAAAAATAAAATAAAATCGAATACAGTCCACAATTAGATCCTAACACATTTGAAATCCTTCTCATAAATTACGCTCGAATTTTACGCCCGCAATAAATATATGCATTTCATTGCATGACTTTATTATTTCGGTTAACTGCGGCGAATTCAATACGGAATTGTGTTTATCTCTCCGCGTGGGTGTTAGGTATCCTTGATCTAAATGAATCGGTCTTTATCTGAAATAATCCATTGATTAACTGTTCGAAAGTAATGTTGCATGGACGACAGCGAAAAAAATTATGAGTAGGAGTTTAATCACTTTTTTTACTCTCAGTTTATAATTGGTACTTTAATGCAAAGGTGTTCAGTGAGGTTTTAATAATGAATAAAAAGGTAACACGTAAGTCTAGAAATTTTGTAATCATAATTAAACGTAATCATCCAATTTCTTAATTTATCATCTGGATAAGAATTATTATTATTACATACATCTTTATTGAATGAAGAATACTTATTATTATAATAAGACTCTCTTCTTTCTTCTTTTTCTTCTTCTCCTTCGTTGGCCATCGACCGAAGGTCCTCAGCCCAATTATTATTATTGCAGAAAAAATATTGAAAATTGACAAGTCGGATTTTTTAAAAGATGCAAACTTCCATCGTTGCTAAATTGATGCCAATGTATCTATTAACATTTGCAGTACAATGTTTTCACAATTTTATTTTTATATATACTGAATGAGTAAGAAAAGTTTAGTCGCCCAGAAAAAACCGCTATAAAGGGGCGTTGCCCGACCGGCACAAAAAATTCTCCCAAAAATATGAGGAGGATTTTAAAAATCGCGTCGCCCGCCCTTAAAGCGAAGGGGGGGTTAAACCTCACCCCTCATCGGGGCCTTCTTTGGTAAAATTTTGTTGGTTTTTGCGCGCAGATCGACGCCCAGATAACCGGGCAAGCTTTTAGAACCGGTCACGTCGTTTCGATCTTTGCACGTTTCAAAAAAAAAATTATTACCGCCGGAGCTGGACGATCCCGGTATATCTTAAAATAATCTTAAAGACAATATCTAAAATTTGTCGGGCCACTTTTTTGAATTTTTGCCCCGTTTCCGAGATATGATTTCTTAAAAACGGGTAAAAAAAAAAAAAAATTTTTCTTCTTTTAAGGACGTATTTTTTTCTTTTCAAGTAAAAAAGCTGAAACCTTCAGGGATGGCAGAAGGGATAACTGGCTTTGATTGGAAATTTTTTCAAAATTTTTGGAACCACCCCTACGTGCCATTTGCACCCTCTGGGTTCGTTTTTCTTCTTTTAAGGACGTATTTTTTTCATTTAAAGTCGAAAAGCTGAAATTTTCAGGGATGGTAGAAGATATTTTGTCAAAACTTTTTGAACTACCCCTACACTCCATTTGGACCTCTGGGTTCGTTTTTTACACAATTTCACATTCATCAAACTTTAGCCTAGGAAAAACTAGTTAAAATAACTATTTGCACTGCAAAATACACTAATAATTCTAAAGAATATTTGAAATACGTCAAATATTCCCACGCTTGAATACCACAATTACATATTTATTAATAATTACACCTACTTGAATGAACGCAGTAATAATAAAGTTAGTTGCAAAACCAGAAATAAATTAATAACACACAATTATGAGTGTGTGAATAAACAAGTTTCTACATCAATCGTAACAAACTTGCACCTTCACTATTACCTTCACCCATGACCTCAATTCTGCATTGCTAACAAAACGAGATACGATCCAGCTTAGTAATTTCCGTGACTATTAGTGCCATACTATTGTTTACTTATAATTACTTCCTTTAAAATCTACGACGAAGGCTTCCATAAATGATGCCACAATTTTAACTTCAAGGTCACAAGGTTTCACCCCATACACCTTATTTAGTTCTAGCAAAACAGATTATCGCAATTCCGCTGGACTAAGAATTCTAGCTAGAATCACATAAAAAAAAAAATGAATTCGTTGCGTTATTGCTTTGAAAATACTAAGGTGCACTTTGGCATGGATTAACTAACGAAATCAGTTGACATCTTTCAAAAATTTCGACTAAGTTATGAGTTACGAATTTTTAAAATTGTAGCTGCACTAAGGATTCCATTCAGAAACAAATCAATTAAATTAAAAAAATGAAATCGTTGCGTTATTGTTCTGCAAATGCCAAGAGACGATTTACCATGAATTAACCAAGGAAATCAGTCGGAATTTCAAAAATTCCGACTAAAATATAAGTTACGAATTTTCAAAATTGTCGCTGCACTAAGGATTTTAGCTAGAATCAAATCAATTACAAAAAAAAATTAAACCGTTGCGTTATTGCTTTGTAAATGCTAAGGTGCACTTTGGCATAGATTAACTAATAAAATCAGTTGACATCTTTCAAAAATTTCGACTAAGTTTTGAATTAGGAATTTTCAAAATTGTAGTTGCACTAAGGATTCTAGTCAGAAACAAATCAATAAAAAAAATTGAAATCGTTGCGTTATTGTTTTGCAAATGCCAAGAGACGATTTACCATGGATTAACCAACGAAATCAGTTTACATCGATCAAAAATTCCGACTAAAATATGAGTTACGAATTTTCAAAATTGTCGCTGCACTAAGGATTTTAGCTAGAATCAAATCAATTACAAAAAAAATGAAACCGTTGCGTTATTGCTTTGTAAATGCTAAGGTGCATTTTGCCATTGATTAACTAACGAAATCAGTTGACATCTTTCAAAAATTTCGACTAAGTTATGAGTTAGGAATTTTCAAAATTGTATCTGCACTAAGGATTCTAGTCGGAAACAAATCAATAAAAAAAATTGAAATCGTTGCGTTATTGTTTTGCAAATGCCAAGAGACGATTTACCATGGATCAACTAACGAAATCAGTTTAGATGGATCAAAAATTCAGACTAAAATATGAGTTACAAATTTTTAAAATTGTCGCTGCACTAAGGATTTTAGCAAGAATCAAATCAATTACAAAAAAAATGAAATCGTTGCGTTATTGTTTTGAAAATGCTAAGGTGCACTTTGGCATAGATTAACTAACGAAATCAGTTGACATCTTTAAAAAATTTCGACTAAGTTATGAGTTATGAATTTTCAAAATTATCGCTGCACTAAGAATTCTAGTCGGAAACAAATCAATAAAAAAAATTGAAATCGTTGCGTTATTGTTTTGCAAATGCCAAGAGACGATTTACCATGGATTAACCAACGAAATCAGTTTACATCGACCAAAAATTCTGACTAACATATGAGTTACGAATTTTCAAAATTGTCGCTGAACTAAGGATTTTATCTAGAATCAAATTAATTACAAAAAAAATGAAATCGTTGCGGTATTGCTTTGAAAATGCTAAGGTGCACTTTGGCATAGATTAACTAACCAAATCAGTTGACATCTTTCAAAAATTTCGACTAAGTTATGAGTTAGGAATTTTCAAAATTGTATCTGCACTAAGGATTCTAGTCGGAAACAAATCAATAAAAAAAATTGAAATCGCTACGTTATTGTTTTGCAAATGCCAAGAGACGATTTACCATGGATCAACCAACGAAATCAGTTTAGATGGATCAAAAATTCCGACTAAAATATGAGTTACAAATTTTTAAAATTGTCGCTGCACTAAGGATTTTAGCAAGAATCAAATCAATTACAAAAAAAAAATGAAATCGTTGCGTTATTGCTTTGAAAATGCTAAGGTGCACTTTGGCATAGATTAACTAACGAAATCGGTAGACATCTTTAAAAAATTTCGACTAAGTTATGAGTTACGAATTTTCAAAATTGTAGCTGCACTAAGGATTTTAGCTACAATCAAATCAATTACAAAAAAAAACATGAAATCGTTGCGTTATTGCTTTGAAAATGCTAAGGTGCGCTTTGGCATAGATTAACTAACGAAATCAGTTGACATCTTTCAAAAATTTCGACTAAGTTATGAGTTACGAATTTTCAAAATTGTAGCTGCACTAAGGATTCTAGTCGGAAACAAATCAATAAAAAAAATTGAAATCGTTGCGTTATTGTTTTGTAAATGTCAAGAGACGATTAACCATGGATTAACCAACGAAATCAGTTTACATCGTTCAAAAATTCCGACTAAGACTTGAGTTACGAATTTTCAAAATTATCGCTGCACTAAGAATTCTAGCTACAATCAAATAAATGGTTGTGTTATTGTTTTGCAAATGTTAAGAGACACTTTGGCATGGATTAACTAACAAAAGCAGTTAAAATTTTTCAAAAATTTCAACCATGATAAATGTTATTAATTCGCAAAGTTGTCCTTGCAAAATTTTTTTTTTCGGTCGGGCTATAAAAATAAATTAAGCATTGAAATCGTTGCGTGATTACTTTACAAATGCTAAGAGACACTTTGGCATGGATTTGCTAATGAACACAATTTACAATTTTTAAAAATTCCAACTTAGATAAAAGTTATGAATTCGCGAAATTGTCCTTCCAAAATGTTAAAATTTTGGCCGGACTATAAAGATAAATTTAACATTGAAATCGTTGCGTGATTGCTTTACAAATGTAAAGAGACACTTTGGCATGGATTTGCTAATAAACACAATTTACATTTTAAAAAAATTCCAACTTAGATAAAAGTTATGAATTCGCGAAGTTGTCCTTGCAGAAATGTTAAAATTTTGACCGGACTTTAAAGATAAATTTAACATTGAAATCGTTGCGTGATGGCTTTACAAATGTTAAGAGACACTTTGGCATGGATTTGCTAATAAAAACAATTTATATTTAAAAAAAATTCCAACTTAGATAAAAGTTATGAATTCGCGAAATTGTCCTTGCAGAAATGTTAAAATTTTAGCTGGACTATAAAGATAAATTTAACATTGAAATCGTTACGTGACTGCTTTACCAATGTTAAGAGACACTTTGGCATGGATTTGTTAATGAAAACAATTTACATATTTAAAAAATTCCAACTTAGATAAAAGTTATGAATTCGCGAAATTGTCCTTGGAGAAATGTTAAAATTTTGGCCGGACTATAAAGATCAATTTAACATTGAAATAGTTGCGTGATTGCTTTACAAATGCTAAGAGACACTTTGGCATGGATTTGCTAATAAACACAATTTACATTTTAAAAAAATTCCAACTTAGATAAAAGTTATGAATTCGCGAGATTGTCCTTGCAGAAATGTTAAAATTTTGGCCGGACTATAAAGATAAATTTAACATTGAACTCGTTGCGTGATTGCTTTACAAATGCTAAGAGACACTTTGGCATGAATTTGCTAATAAACACAATTTACATTTTTAAAAAATTCCAACTTAGATAAAAATTATGAATTCGCGAAATTGTCCTTCCAAAATGTTAAAATTTTGGCCGGACTATAAAGATAAATTTAACATTGAAATTGTTGCGTGATTGCTTTGCGAATGTTAAGAGACACTTTGGCATGGATTTGCTAATAAAAACAATTTACATTTTTAAAAAATTCCAACTTAGATAAAAGTTATGAATTCGCGAAATTATCCTTGCAGAAATGTTAAAATTTTAGCTGGACTATAAAGATAAATTTAACATTGACATCGTTGCGTGATGGCTTTACAAATGTTAAGAGACACTTTGGCATGGATGTACTAATAAACACAATTTACATTTTAAAAAAATTCTAACTTAGATAAAAGTTATGAATTCGCGAAATTGTCCTTGCAGAAATGTTGAAATCTTGACCGGACTATAAAGATAAATTTAACATTGAAATCATTGCGTGATTGCTTTACAAATGTTAAGAGACACTTTGGCATGGATTTGCTAATAAACACAATTTACATTTTTAAAAATTCCAACTTAGATAAATGTTATGAATTCGCGAAATTGTCCTTGCAGAAATGTTAAAATTTTAGCTGGACTATAAAGATAAATTTGACATTGAAATCGTTGCGTGATTGCTTTACAAATGTTAAGAGATACTTTGGCATGGATTTGCTAATAAAAACAGTTTACATTTAAAAAAAAAAACAACTAAGATAAAAGTTATGAATTCGCAAAATTGTCCTTGCAGAAATGTTATAATTTTGGCCGGACTATAAAGATAATCGGTTGTGGCAGAATACCCTAGATGGCTACGCCAATTCCCACTATCATCCGCACTTCCTTAACCCGAATTCCCAAAAAAAAAAAAAAAAAAATTGAAATCGTTACGTTATTGTTTAATAAGGATATTTTCTAAATCAGACCTGTTTTTGAAAATGAAAAATATTAGAAGAATCACTTTAATACCACCAAATCTAAGAAAGTATCATTTTTTGCTTTATAAAACCATTACCTCCATTATTATACAATTTTGACTGCGATTAAACAACACTTTTCACCTCCTTTTGACCCTTGAAAATAGAAACAAAAGACTGCACAAGCAATTTCTTTGTTCGGACATTTTCTTGGCACTCGCTTCATTCTGCACGTCGCTCAAAATTGAAATTTACTTTATGCCAAATTAAATGGCAGAACTCCCGATAAAGTAATTGGTCGCCAGAATTAAAAAAAAAAGTGTGCCTAATTAAATCCGCGGCTTGTGAAAAAGCAATCTCTCTTCGCGCCGCATAATCACCCAATTAATATGTAAAAGTGTCACTTTCTCCTTCGAATTTTTTGACGCATCGCATTCATCCCGAGATGACTTTTTCTTAATCCGATCGAAGGAAGAAGACGAATCTTCGTTTTTTTTTCTCGCACGCTCAAGAGAAATTTACTTTTTAAATTAATTAGCGACTTAAATTGTAATTAATCAATTATGTTTACAAAAGTTTTTGATAACTTTAATATTAGGGATAGCAAGATTAATTAATAGTGTAATATTGTTAATAATTGATCATAATTAAACAATAGTGTGGAGGGTAGTGCCTCTACAAAGTCTGCTGCTGTGCTGATAAACTCAAAACACTGTAAAATCAGGATGAGGGCTGAAGGACTAGGTCGATAGCCCTTTCTAACATATGTATATTTTGTATGTATGTTGGAATAAAGTTCATGTATATATATATATCAGGATGAATATCGCAGTTTTGATCTTCTATACATTCGTTTTTGTTTTAAATAATAAGCTATAGTGATTTTACTACGAAATAAATGAAAATAAAAACATTAAATATTCTTCCATCAGAACACCTACAACCGGTTTCGACCTTTCAGGTCTCATCGATGTAGTTAGTTGCTGATGGAGAAACGGAGATTACGGATTTGGTTCAGTACAGCATTCAGGCAATAGATTCCGCCACTTTGGCGTTTCTACCTTAAATGAAAATACCTTACAAAAAAAAATTAAATTTCTTCATTTGATTATTTACTTTGTCTTTGTTCTCCTTTCTTACAAAATAAAATTTGCAGTATTGAAAAAGATTAAAAAAACGAAAAGAGCACGGGCGGAGTTCACTTCACAGATTATGGATTTTTATTATAAATAGCTAAACAATTGAATTTATTTAGAATAGCTTAAGAATTATTACAGTTTTTGCGAACTCGTGTTGTAGTTTATGAAAAGTAATTACGTTAAGACAACTCGGAATTTCTAGAAGAAAAGTTTGCCATAAGCAATCAGCTTTAAAATATCTTCATTTGATTGTGGAGTTACTAATTATTTAATATTATAAATAGCTAAAAAATTGAGTTTATTTAGAATAGCTCCAGAATTATTATAGGCTCATGTTGTAGATTACGAAAAGTAATTACCTTAAGACAACTTAGAATTTTCAGAAAATAAACCATTATTCATTTTCCATCCGAGTGAGCCCGAGTAATTATTTCCTGGATTCTACGGGGTGGTCGTCTTTGTTAAACAGGTGTCGGTGTTAAATATTAATTTTTCCGCAATTAAATTAATCTCGTAGGCCGTACGTCCGACTTAACGCCGACATTGAGAAATCTACGACAGCCGCGCCCATAATATCGCGCGACAGTTTTATCTCGTCCTGGAACATATCCGAATATTGATGCTGATCCTTCGGGAACATGTAAATTCTGCACTTTATTGGTGACTTTAATACGTTTCGCTCTTGGAGCCTCGCGGGCGTCTTCGCTGTTTCGCCTCTATTTTCGTGCGAGTTTGATTTTAATACTGCCTAGATTTAGAAAACAAATTGCTGTTTTGTCTACGGTTAAAACTGTACACGTGAATCGGGATCAATTGCTAATAAACACGTGCTATTTTTAATGTTCGTTTCAAAGTTGCATTGTTGCAATGAGTCATAGAGCGCTTGCGTTTTGAAAATATTAAATTTTATTGAGCTTCGATAAATAATGTGTTTACTAGACGCCGCCGGAAGTGATTAGTTTGTTATTCAGTTGTCGATATGAGTTCTGGGAAAATTTCTTGAACAACAAACATGCAAGTTGTATTAAGGGTGGGGTACGTTAAATTAGCACTCAAGAAATCAAATAAATTTTTACTTTCTCCGTTACGAAGTATTATGATCGTGATTTTTTTTTTTAAATTTTTTTTTACGGAAATATCCGTTTTGGGGTCCCTAGATGCCATTTCAACAATTTCTGTAAAAAAAAAATTGTGTCTGTGCGCGCTGTATCTCAAAAACTAATAGAGCAATTGATATGAAACTTTGAACATCCGTCTTATTTGATAATCTGAAGAACTGAAAAGGTTTTGGTAAAATTTCGTACACCGGAAGTGGGTGTTTACCTTAACTATTTTTTGTTTTTTGCCAATATTTTCTTAAATATCAAAAATATCACAAAAACATTTAAACAAACATTGAAGACAACAAAGAAGTAAACATCATTTACTTGAAAACATTTTTCATAAAATCATTTTTATTCAAGAAAAAATGTATTATTATTTTTTTAATTTTTGGTTTATAATCATAAAACGATAATAGTTACAGCAAATTTAAGTTAATAATAATTGTAGGGAACGCTAAAATGAACAACCAAATAAAGAATAAGTTTTTTTCGAAATCCCTTTAGTTTTTGAGTAAACTGAGTTTTTGAATTTGAAGTATAATTTTTCCATCTTTCATAATTTTGACGTTTTAAACGTCAGTTTCATCTACTTAAAATATGATTTCAATTGGAAATAAACTATGAAAACATAAATATAAATGACTATGATACCATCAAGTCGGAGAAAGTAACATGATGGCCACATCACCATTTTTCTGAATGGATTTAATTTTGCACAATTTTTAGATCCATTGAAAGCCTTTTCAGTTCTCTCACTCTACCCTTAATATGTAACGGTTTTTCAGGTTGTTTTGTTGGTCAATTCAACGGTGGTAATAATTGGATTTATTTGATAATTTTAAATCCAACTTCTCAGGTAATCGATTTTTCATTTTTTTCATTTTTCTAATCGTTGAATGCCATTTTTGTTTACTCAGCTTAGCATGGTTGAAACTAGTCGGAATTAAGTTACAAATTTGCGAGACAATATATTTTACCATGTTCTAAATGAGGACCTAATTCAACAAGTGAAGATGTCTCAAATTTATTAATTAAAAAAAAATTAATTACAAGTTTTGGGCGACTTTGTACTAGATATTAGAATTATAAATAAACACAAAACCCGTTGCAACATAATTATAAAATCAAACTCATCAATTCGTACAAAAATTTCACTTTTACCAATTTACCACACCTACGAATCCACCGGAGTCAACGTACCAGCGACATCTCATGGCCAAGCGAGTTTATTTTCGATTTTCAATTTCAATCACTTCTACGTGCAGTTTATTTTAAACCTCGTTGTGGGTTTTGAAAATTTTTGCAAACCACTACTATTATTTTTTGAGCGGCTCACACAATAGGGCTTACAGTTCTAGCCGCGTTTACAAATTTATTTATACATACATATATTATACATCATGTATATTCTGGGATATTAATGTTAGTTGGTACACCTGTTGTTTTCCATTACCGGACTGACACCAGGGGCTATATATTATAGACCGTATGGATATCCTCCGTTGATATGTCGCCGTTAAACACATGCCCGGTGTTGATGTCAATTGTGTTTATATCATCATTAATTAATTACTGTATAATTGTGCGTGGGCGGTTATTAATGGGACGAACGTGCTGGAAAATTGTTTCAACTGAATATTTTCATTCCGTGTACTTTTTGGTTTTGGGTATTTCGTAAAAATAGCGTGTGCCGTGAAACGCGCCGCGATCCATCACCGGTTTTGTGATGAAATCATCATCGTAAATAAGCGTTCGTTACAAATTCTGTTTTTCATAAAATCGTCTCGGAATATTTATAATAGCATTTGTAATACAACACCAACATCTGGGTGGAGTTTTTCTTGCAAATTCTGTCTCGGAAAACTTGGAGAAATGAAGACCACAAGTAGTTTGGCTTTTCTTGCCAATCGTCTTTCATCGGAAAACTTGGAGAAATAAAGATCAGATCACAAGTAGTTTAGCTTTTCTTGCCAATCGCCTTTCAGAATGCACTGTGCGATCAAGAATTTTTTGGATAAAAGAAGTCCTTGAGATTTTGGAAGGGTTTGGTGGCAGTTGCAGTTGCAGTTGGTCAAAAATCAAAACACTTGCGTCCAGATCCGCATCCGGTGGATCACTTACACCCAGTGGCGGCGCGTGGAACATGTTGATGGTGGAGCCACTTATACAATATACCCCTCTTCCTTTTTTGAAGAAAGAAAGAACGATTTATCTTTCTAGGCCAAAGTAGCTGGCGAAAAAGTGTTTTAAGAATTAATTAAAAATTCTTGCTGAGCTTGAAACTACAGGTTTCTATATAGCGAGCCGCCCCTGCTTACGCCCAACGCCCACACGGGAATGTCACCTTTGTAATTTAAAAAAAAAATTAATCAAACATAACTATTAATCGGACAGTAATGACGATCGATGGCTCCGCTTTGCTCCGCCATCGACCGCAGCGAGCCCGTATAACTACTTTTTCTTCGTCACCTAAAGTGTGATAGAAATAGAATAGAATACGCAGATATTTAACCCTTCTCCTTGGGCGCAAGTGATCCGCTGGAGCGCCTCCACCCCGCCTTCTGGGCGCAAGTGTCCCGATTCTTGACGGGAGTGCAAGTGTCCCGGGCGCAATCCACGAGAGTATGTTTGGTTGCATATACATGTTTCAATTTAAATGGAATTTTATTTTTGCTGAAAATCGGCCAAACATTCAATAGAACTGTTATCTGGAAGATATCTTCTTCTGTGTCCATTCTCAGTTATTGAAAATAAGATTCAATGATGAATCTTTTATGTTCTACAGTAAAAACTATTTTTGCGTTAAAATTTGATCAATAGTGACAATTGTTTGACGTTTATTAGCTGAAAATTTCAAAGAACCTGTGGGGATGATGTCATACCTAAACATCCGAATTGGTTCCGCGGTGAACGTTTTGTTCACAATGGCGGAAGGGCCACTGCGGAGGTCTTCTTTAATATTGGAAAAGCCTTTGACACGGTGTGGCACGATGGATTAATTTACAAACTTTCTGCAGTTAACTTTGTCCTTCCTCTCATTTACATCCCCAAATCCTTTATTTCCGACAGCATTCGGTACTTCTACCTCCCTACTTTCACCACTGGGTTCTCTTTATATACGACGTCTTTTCTGTTCTGTTTAGGAAGATCTTCTAGATAACTCCAGAAAGATCTCTTCCAGATAATTTCAGGAAGATTTATGTTTCTTTCTATTCTCCAAACCTATGCTGATGACACTGCCCTGAAGACGTAGATCTCTGCATTGTCTGGGCTAAATCCTAGCAAAACCCAGTTTATCCTCTTCCAACTCTCTTTCTGCAGTCTCAAAAATCTTTGCTCCAAACTTTCCCTTTCTGTTGATAGACAAAGCGTAACTCTCTGCGACTAAATTATATACCTGGGCATTACCTTTACCAGCACCCTTAATCCTGAGGCTACCGTCCACCTCGTTCGCTCTAAAGGCCTTATCAGACGCTGATTGGTGGTCTCCCTTTGTTCCTCTCTTCTAGATAACTTCTGGACGATCTCTTCGAGATAACTCGAGAAAGATCTCTTTTAGGTAACTCCAGGAAAATCTCTTTCTCAACCCAGTTTATCATCTTCCCACTCTCTTCCTGCACCCTTAAATATCTTTGCTCCAACGTTTCCCTTTCTGTTGACAGATAACGCGTAACTCTCTGCGGCTAAATTATACATCTGGGCATTATCTTTACCAGCATCCTTAATCCTGAAGTTACCGTCCATCCCGTTCGCTCTAAAGGCCTTACCAGATGCCGATTGGTGGTCTACCTTTGCTCCTCTTTTCTAGATAACTGCGTGACGATCTCTTCGAGATAACTCCAGGAAGATATTTTCTAGTTAACTCCAGAAAGATCTCTTCTAAGCAGCGGCGGCTCGTGGATTTCCGTAGGTAAGGCAAAGAAAAAGCTGCCGCTCGTGCTGCACTACTTACTCTAAGAGAGGAAGCAAAAATTCCGTTGCTTTTTCGGTCAAATTTTCTTCCGTTGCCTCACCGGCGAACATCCACGAGCCGCTGTTGCTTCTAGGTAACTCTAGGAAGATCTCTTCCAGATAACTCTAAAAATATATCTTATAGATACTTCCAGGAAAATTTCCAGATCTTCAGGAATATCCCTTCCAGGTAACTCCAGAAAGATCTCTGTCAGATTACTCGAGGAAGATCTAGCTCAAAACATATATAACTTTCATTAGAACTGTCCCATTCCTTTTTCATGTCAGCCACTCCTCGAAAAATATCCCTTCTCATCTCTCTCGCACAAAGACCGCAAATACTGTAACCCTCTTACCGATCACACCATCCGCAAAGACTCTTCAGTCCCTCCTCTTCTCGAGAGAGTTATTAAACGAATTGACAAATTTGGCACTACCACTTCCACCTTAACAAACAACTAGTCGAGAACATCTTTTACTCTTCCATCCTACTTGCACAGACCCTAATAATGGTGCCCTTGCCACCCCTCCCCCCGCCTTGCCTAACATGCCTGCCAACCTCTTTATACATTGGCGTCTCCTTCGAGCTTGTTTTTCTTGTCTTGTATCATGAAGCCATGAATTTCAAACCTCAGTATTTCTGAATATTTTCAAGAAAAATCGATTGTTTTTACTTAGGGTACCAATAAAATATTTATTTAACAAATTTCCATAAAAGCGGCCCAATTTTCAATCGATTTGTACTTTAGGGTACCAATAAAACATTTAATTAACACATTTTCATGATTTTTTTTATCGTACCCTTAAATAATATATTAATTTTTTACTTTCTCCGATTTTTTTTTTCACGGAAATATCCGTTTTGGGGTCCCTAGATGCCATTTCAACAATTTCTGAAAAAAAAATTGTGTCTGTGTGTGTGTGTCTGTGCGCGCTTTATCTCAAAAACTAATAAAGCAATTGATATGAAACTTTGAACATACGTCTTATTCGATAATCCAAAGAACTGAAAAACTTTTGGCAAAATTTCGTACACCGGAAGTGGGTGTTTACCCTAACTGTTTTTTGTTTTTTCCCAATATTTTTTTAAATATGAAAAAGATCACAAAAATATTTCAACAAATATTGAAGACAACAAAGAAATGTACATGATTTGCTTGAAAATATTTTTCATAAAATTATTGTTATTCGAGAAAAAAAAAATTAATTTTTTTTTCATTTTTGGTTTACAATTATGAAACGATAATAGTTACAGCAAATTTATGTTAATAATAATTGTAGAAAATGCCAAAATGAACAACTTATAAAGAATAAGTTTTTTTCGAAATCTCTTTGGTTTTTGAGTAATCTGAGTTTATTTAATTTGAAGTATAATTTTTCCATAAGTTTGACGTTTTAAACGTCAGTTTGATCCGAGTCTACAAAACGCTCAATGACGTGTAAAATATATTATAGCGTAAATATAAATGATACCATCAAGTCGGAGAAAGTAACATGATGGTCCCATCACCATTTTTTCATCTGAAAAGGCGAACGTTGATTTTTTTAAATATTAATTAAGAGCGCGATTAGAAAATATTAAGCTTTTGAAAATTGGGGCGCTTTTATGAAAATTTGTTAATTAAATGTTTTATTGGTACCCTAAGGTAGCAATCGATTTTCCTTGAAAATGTTCAGAAATAATGAGGTATGAAATTCACGACTGAAATCCGTGGCTAACTTCACACCCATTCTTTTGTAATGGTTTCAGACATTACCCAGAGATTATATTAAAGAAACTTGAAACTTTCGAAATATAAAAATTTAAACGAATCAAACTCTAGCATTAATTATTATTGCCCATCAATGACAAACTATAGACCGGTTTCAGACTACAGTTCTCATCAACGCAGTAGAGTAGAGGCTGGCAGGAAATCGGAATTACTAAGAGTGTAATATCCCACTTAGTTGCCAAAATTGCTCGATTAAACCTTTCTAGTAAATTGAATTCTAAAAATGCTAAATCAGTAAAGTGAGCCTCGTTACACTCTTATTTGGAAATAATGGAAATATACCGACCTCGTGTCAGTTTACACAAGTTACTAATTAAGATGCACTAATGACCGTAAAAGCCGATTTCTCATTGCACAGAATTATTATATATGCTTTCAACAAATAAGTACACAATAAGTACATGCGGGGCTTGAGGGTGGATTTCCCCTATAGATTTTTTAAAAACAATGGAATCCGACTCAAAGTCTCTCGAGTAGTTCAGGAAAAAGCTAATTAAAAATATTAAAAATTATTACTATATTTATAGTCCTCCATCTGTCTGTTATTCCGGATTTGCTACTGTACACAACGGTATTTTAAATTGTACCTTAAATTAAAAATGAAACGAAAAATTTAATAATAAAAAAAAAAAAATTTCTTTTTTTGCTTTTAAATTAAAAATGCTCGAAATTTCACGAATTTCAAGTGTTTCATTTTTTTTCCACAAGTATGTAACATGGATACAGCCATATTATACAAAACAAAGTAAAAAGTGTTTTATTATATTATTCAAAATATATAACAAAGTAGAACCCTATATCCTAAACAGTCTTGATTTGTATTCGTATTGATAATCGCAGCCATCGTGATGATAAAAATTTAAAGAAAATGCTTTAACAAAGATATATATGTACACAAAATATACTTTCAGACATTCAGCATTTGGAGGTATCGCAGCCATCGTGATGATAAAAATAAAAAAATATATGCTTTAGCAAAGATATATGCGTACGCTAAGTATACTTTCAGACATTCAGCATTTGGAGGTGGCTATAATTACGAATTATGAATCATTCAATTGGCGTTTAATCCGAACAATTTTTCCACTTTTTTTTATTTTTAGTTTACATTGTTTACATGTGCGATTGGGTCGAGGCCGTTTCCGTGTAATAAATGGGAAACGACGAAGGAGAATTCGAGGATGTTCCTAGATTACATTGAAATATGGCGACCTCTATTATTTTCAAGTTCTTTATAAATTCAATGTTAATTTTATAAAATTGATAAAAATAATTTACTACGCATGATTATAATATTAATAAGACTAATAATAATATCCATATTCTTGACATCATCAATCGTCTATATATTTCCTGCAACCTAAACATTATTATTCATCAAATTATCATCATTTTTTCATCAATAATAATGAAGCGGATTCGAGCGAGAAAAGATCGTCAAATAAAATTGGAAAAACGTATTCTGTGAATTTAAAAATTTTTTCTTGCTGTCGCAATACTTTGTGTATTATAACGTATTCGGATAATAGATAAGAATTTTAAATGTAAATGTGTAAAAATTTCCCTTAAACACGCATGAATGATACAATTTGAAAATTTCAGCAAGCTTTATTATAATTTAGATTTAGGTGGTGTGCATACTCGTAGACATTTCATGAAAACAACATACGGCCGTCTTTGAAATTGAATACGATGTTTCGTGAATTGGTAAAGTTCGATGCCAAAAAACTGCAATAAAATTATTTATACTTATACTCGTAGTATGTTACGCATTCTAGATATTATTACACAGATGACTTAGCTTCACATATTCCAAGGTTGTACGAATAGTAAGTGAACCATTAACCTAATACTCATGCAATTCTAGACGCTCAATGTGCTGACACAAATTTTCAATATTTGAAGAAACTGAGAAAACATCTCTCTTGTTCTTTTCTTGAAAATTATTTATTTTATTTATTCATTTTCACTTCAGCCACCATATTACAATATTGTGTACGAATATAATATTGCGGAGGATGTGGGCGTCAAATTTACATATTAAAAAACATATTAAAAACAACAAGTATACAATTGTAATCGTCTTTAAAGATTCAGGAAGATTATTAGAAAATATTCTTTGCTACCAACTTGAAATTGACATTTACTTATGCGCAAGTGCATTTATTCATGGGCCCCAATTTGCATGAAAGAAACACAGATTTGCCATCCGCATTGAATTCGGAGACTTCGTTTTGCTGCACCGCTGTTCAAAGTCTGAAATCTCTATTTTTTCTAAAAACTGACGTGCCAACTTATTGACCATAGGAAATCTCGCCGGCTGCGAAGATGTAACATTGTTTATCTCTTGGTTCTAATTTTGATCTCAAAAAGCGTTGCAATTATTGTTTACATTCCCGGAAAAGTATTCTTTCAAAAATTTAACCATAGCTGCCCTTATGCACCAAATTACCCATAAATGCAGAATTTGGCGAAATTCCTACATATGGTCTTCGAGTTAACGTAGAACCTTGTGCATTGGTCTTAATGAAGACATTACAACATTGTTTTTTTTATGTTTTTAGTTTTGATCTCTAAAAGTTTTTTGGGGAAATTATTATATTTTCGAAAATTTATACCGTTTAATCTTGAATGCGAAATTTTGTGAAATTCCTATTTATGGTCTTAAAGTTTACGGTTTTCGTTTTCGTTTTTTGGGGAAATTATTTTTACCACCTTTCGAAAATTTATACCGAGCGGTACTAATTTACCGTAAATGCGGAATTTTGTGAAATTCCTATTTATGGTCTTAAAGTTTACATAGGACACTTTCTTGCGCATTGGTCTTAAAATTACTAGCAATTAGTTCCACTATACAATTCGAAATAGACAATAGTTTGATTTGTATGGATTGAAATATATGAAAAAAATTTGTGATGTGGCCATCATGTTACTTTTTCCGACTTGATGGTATCATTTATATTTACGCTTTTATTGTTTATTTTCAATTTAAATCATATATTAAATGTACATCGAGCGGATGAAACTGACGTTTAAAACGTCAAAATTATGAAAGATGGAAAAATTATACTTCAAATTCAAAAACTCAGTTTACTCAAAAACTAAAGGGATTTCGAAAAAAAACTTATTCTTTATAAGTTGTTCATTTTAGCATTCTCTACAATTATTATTAACATAAATTTGCTGTAACTATTATCGTTTTATAATTATAAAATAAAAATTAAAAAAAAAATAATAAATTTTTTTCTCGAATAAAAATGATTGTATGAAAAATGTTTTCAAGTGAAAGATGTTCATTTCTTTGTTGTCGTCAAAGTTTGTTTAAATGTTTTTGTGATATTTTTCATATTTAAGAAAATATTGGCAAAAAACAAAAAACAGTTAAGGTAAACACCCACTTCCGGTGTACGAAATTTTACCTTTTCAGTTCTTCAGATTATTAAATAAGACGTATGTTCAAAGTTTGACACAAATTTTTTTTTCCAGAAATTGTTGAAATGGCATCTAGGGACCTCAAAACGGATATTTCGGTAAAAATAAATTTTTGAAAAAGAAATCACGATCACAATACTTTCTCGTACTTCGTAACGGAGAAAGTAAAACTAGAGATATTTTAATGTACATCCAAAAGAAGAGTATGTTGAAAATATCCCATTTTTGGTACACTTTCCGAACCAGCCTTAATCATTGTAATCTTGGGATGTTTTAGAACCTGGAAAAAATAATTATTTCTCCACCAGATCGGGGGAAATTGAAGTCGACCTTCAGAGTACTTTTACAACACTATTCAAGGTCATATTAATGACAAAGAAATTGCATGTCTGTCTACAACAAAAAAATAAGTTCCTGGCGCATCCACCAAAAATAAATTCATAAAGTAGCTCATTTCAGTTGTCTGTAAAACGATGATTGCAACTATTAAAAACTAGCTAGGTTAATATACAGGATGTCTGAAAAAGACCATACGCCAATTATTTCGATTTTATTTTTTATCAGTTTGCATACTTTCCATTTACTAATTTTCTGTTTTGTTTTCAATTTCAGGTAAGCATTCCAGTAGTTTTGAAGCATGCATAGTAAGTAGTGAAGCACTGAAATCTAATAAGTTTTAACGAAACTAAAATATAATTTTTTTGTCTCACGGTACTTATAGAAAGTAAAAGTAGCGGATTATACATAGATGATCCACACAGACACCCACTAACCGTATGACTAAGAAAACTAACACATTTCTAGTTGAAGCAAAACAACGAGAGAGCAGCAGTGTGGGAGCCAATAATAAATTTAAGGATTACATACCTCACTTTGTTTAAAATTTTTAAAATTTATCCATTGTTTGTACTACCTCACTCGAAGCGGACGTGCGCAAAAATAATAAAATTATTTATAAATTCATGAATCGAATTCGTCCCAAATACACCAATAAATCGGAGACATTTTTATACTTGAATAAATCCTTGCGGGGCCAAGGCTTGTAAACACGACCGTCCATACTTGCCGACAGATTGAAAATCACTGCAACCTTGATACGAATTATATAAAAAAAGTATAAATATAATTTAATAAAAAAATGTGTAGCCAAGCCAAAAAAATATAGATGCGGATTAATTGGTTCGTAACGAAGATTATTGTTGAGCGTGCGGCGTAACAGTGAAAGCTTTGGAATGCTGGAGGAAGTACGAAACCGAATCTTACTCAGAGTTACGTAATGATGTTACCGTCCCGATGGCGGAGATATAATAAAACCAGGTGTTGTTACTCCGGAAAATACATCCGAAATCCAGAGAGCGCTGAATGTGAAAATGCGTCTCCGAAATCTTGGAATCCACTTTAGTCGATGTTAGATCTCGTGCGTGAAGCATCGCGGCGCATGCAAAATTACACATTTTCATATAAATATCCGCGGATTACACACACGCAGAAATTTTCGCATCCATTGGACAGTGAGGCGCAGTTATCTTATTTATACGGGTGTTTTTTGAACATTATGGAAAATGGAGTACTTCCAAGATTGGTCAAAGGAAACAACCACCACAACCACGACAAGAGTAAGCTTGAGTGTAAATAATCTAACTATTGTGAAATATGTTGAAGGAGCTTTAAAAAAACGATGATTAGCTAATTAGTGTTCATTATGAATGACAAGAAATTGGTGCCAAATGGAGAAACCCAAATCATATAACTATTAAAATAATTATTGTAAACCACTTCATATATTCAGGCTATTTTCGTCTTTATTAAAACTTCTAGGAGCTTCAAAAAAACCATTATTCAGTTAATTAGTATTCATTATGAATGACAAGAAATTGGTGCCAAATGGAGAAAACCAAATCATCTAACTATTAAAAACCACGAACAGATTGAATATCCATATATTCCGGCTATTTTCGTCTTTATTGAAACCACTTGGAGCTTCAAAAAAACGATTATTCAGTTATGAACGTTTTAAATTGACAAGAAATTGGTGCCAATTGGAGAAAACCACGGTTTTGATTTTTTGGTACCAGTTTTTGCTTTGTTAATAGTATTACATATTAACGTTTTCAATTGACAAGAAATTGGTGCCAATTGGAGAAAACCACCGTTTTGACTTTTTGGTATCAGTTTTTGCTTTATTAATAGTATTAGATATGAACGTTTTTAATTGACAAAAAATTAGTGCCAATTGGAGAAAACCACCGTTTTGATTTTTTGGTACCAGTTTTTGCTTTGGTAATAGTATTACATATTAACGTTTTCAATTGACAAGAAATTGGTGCCAATTGGAGAAAACCACTTTTTGGTACCAGTTTTTGCTTTATTAGTAGTATTAGATATGAACGTTTTTAATTGAGAAAAAATTAGTGCCAATTGGAGAAAACCACCGTTTTGACTTTTTTGCTTTGTTAATAGTTAGCATTGTTTGAGTTATTAATTTTGTGTGAAGAAAAGGTTTTATTCAAAATAATCGTGTAGTTTCAGGAAGTGAATGCAGAAGATTAGAACGAATTGATATTAATTATGGACATCTGGGATTACTGGCTAAACTTTTTGATTTTCTTTTTCGGATGTTTATAATTAATACAAATAAAGTGGTTTATAGCTTTTTTCAACTTTTGTTTAGGGTTGAAACTCGGCAAAATCCATTAGACTATTTTATCAATATAATTGCAAATACCTAGAACCTCAAAATTTGAAATAACAATAAATGAGCATTGCGTATTTAAAGTTGAACTGGATAGTGCGGTTGTGGAGGAATTTATCGAACAATGATTTGGAAATTTAGGTGTGTTTATTTTTTCAATTCTAAAAAGCAAAGTCGAACGCTTTATAATCATCCAAAAACTTTGGAGAAGATTTTAATCCTTGAAGATGAATCAATGAAGAAACGATTTTTTAATTGAACTTATGAACGTCGTCAGTCTCACAGATGATAAATGAATCTAAAAACTTGCAGAAATTCAATTTAGGGCGACAGACGACACTTTTTTTGAAGAATCATGATTGATGGATTACAGGATGCAGCAACGGAATTATTAAAATGTTTGGCTTACGCTACTGCACTACAACAAATATTTATGATAGTAGGCATAAAAGTGGTATTTTTCATGTTGAGCTCAATGTTTGCAAACATTCAAGATCAGCACTAGTTTCGACAGGATTTTAAACTTTTAATTTTTACGGCTAATTAGCATTAATTTAAAACATCTGAGGTCCGCCGCTGGCAAATATATTATAATAAATTACCGTAATTACGAAGCCGCTGCGGCGCAATATCACGGCTAATACGTAAATGCCGCTCATTCGATGACAGTTTTGGTCCATTGCAGGCCATCAATTTCGGTTATTTCGGACAGTCGCCCGATTCGACTTGCTTCTATATTCAAACCGCGTGAATCATAATTTCAAACATTTTATCACCACTGTCACGCGAAATGCACACATTCAAAATAAAGCGATTATTCTCAGTAAAACTGTTTCCTTGTTTAACACGAGAGTTATGTAAACTGTTGATATTCAAAAATAATATAAATTGAAAAACAGAAATAATTTCGTTTCTCGTTGGAGAAACTTATAATGGAACGATAATATGTAAACTGTTATTCTGCAGATGTTGCACAAAAATGATAATCTACATTCATATTGTAAATTGAAAAACGGAAATAATTTCGTTCTGGAGAAACTTGTAATGTAACGATAATACGGGTGGTGTAGTAGCCCGCTGGATCATAAGTCGAGTGGGTTCGATTCCCCGCCCGAGCGAACATTAGTCGTTGTATAGATGGATATTATCTTTAGAAATATATATAAAGTATCTTCGGATAACTTTGGCTAATAATTGGAAAAGTTTAAAGTTTACAAAACGCGATTTTGTAGTTTAAATATAAGGGGAACGAGGGGCTCGCGGGTGGGCCCTGTCCCACCCTCCAATTTACGGATGATAAACAGGAGTTTGTGCCGAAATTAATTAACAACACAAGAGTAAGAAAAACATTTAAAACTTTATGTTTTTGTGATTCACTTATTTATTGGTGGAAATATCGGCGCGTGAGCAACAGGTTGGATTGTAGGATAGGGCCCACCCACCACCCGCCGTATCAACTTTATTTTAACCTACAAATCCTGTTGGGTTGAAGGAAGTTCTTTGGCGAATAATTGGAAAAGTTGAAAGTTAACAAAACGCGATTTTGTAGTTTAAATGTAAGGGAAACGAGGGGTGGGCGGGTGGGCCCTGTCCCACCCTCCAATTTACGGATGATAAACAAGAGTTTGCGCCGAAATTAATTAATAACACAAGAATAAGAAAAATATTTAAGACTTTACGTTTTTGTAATTCACTTATTTATTGGTGGAAATATCGGCGCGTGAGTAACAGGTTGGATTGTAGGATAAGGCCCACCCACCACCCACCGTATCAACTTTATTTTACCCTACAAATCCTGTTGAGTTAAAGGAACTTTTTTGGCAAATAATTGGAAAAGTTGAAAATTTACAAATCGCGATTTTGTAGTTTAAATGTAAGGGGAACGAGGGGCGGGTGGGTGTGTTGGTTGGGCCCTGTCCCACCCTCCAATTTACGGATGATAAACAATAGTTTGTGCCGAAATTAATTAATAACACAAGAATAAGAAAAACATTTAAGACTTTATGTTTTTGTAATTCACTTATTTATTGGTGGAAATATCGGCGCGTGAGCAACAGGTTGGATTGTAGGATAGGGCCCACCCACCACCCACCGCATCAACTTTATTTTAATCTACAAATCCTGTTTGGTTAAAGGAACTTCTTTGGCAAATAATTGGAAAAGTTGAAAGTTAACAAAACACGATTTTGTAGTTTAAATGTAAGTGGAACGAGGGGCGGGTGGGTGGGTCCTGTCCCACCCTCCAATTTACGAATGATAAACAAGAGTTTGTGATGAAATTAATTAATAACACAAGAATAAGAAAAACATTTAAGACTTTATGTTTTTCTAATTCATTAATTTATTGGTGAAAATATCGGTGCGTGAGCAACAGGTTGGATTGTAGGATAGGGCCCACCCACCACCCGCCGTATCAACTTTATTTTAACCTACAAATCGTATTGGGTTAAAGGAACTTCTTTGGCAAATAATTGGAGAAGTTAAAAGTTTACAAAACGCGATTTTGTAGTTTAAATCTAAGGGGAACGAGGGGCGGGCGGGTGAGCCCTGTCCCACCCTCCAATTTACGGATGATAAACAAGAGTTTGTGCCGAAATTAATTAACAACACAAGAATAAGAAAAATATTTAAGACTTTATATTTTTCTAATTCACTAATTTATTGGTGAAAATATCGGCGCGCGAGCAACAGGTTGGATTGTTGGATAGGGCCCACCCACCACCTGCCGTATCAACTTTATTTTAACCTACAAATCCTGTTGGGTCAAAGGAACTTCTTTGGCAAATAATTGGAGAAGTTAAAAGTTTACAAAACGCGATTTTGTAGTTTAAATGTAAGGGGAACGAGGGGCGGGTGGGTGGGCACTGTCCCACCCTCCAATTTACGGATGATAAACAAGAGTTTGTGCCGAAATTAATTAATAACACAAGAATAAGAAAAACATTTAAGACCTTATGTTTTTCTAATTCATTAATTTATTGGTGAAAATATCGGTGCGTGAGCAACAGGTTGGATTGTAGGATAGGGCCCACCCACCACCCGCCGTATAAACTTTATTTTAACCTACAAATCGTGTTGAGTTAAAGGAACTTCTTTGGCGAATAATTGGAAAAGTTGAAAATTTACAAATCGCGATTTTGTAGTTTAAATGTAAGGGGAACGAGGCGTGGGTGGGTGACCCCTGTCCCACCTACCAATTTACGGATGATAAACAATAGTTTGTGCCGAAATTAATTAATAACACAAGAATAAAAAAAACATTTAAGAATTTCATTTTGGAATTCTCTACAATTATTATTAAAATAAATTTGCTGTAACTACACTCGGCGTCAAAAAAAGCGCCACCCGAAAAATCGCGAAAAAATCATTGTTATTCCAGAAAAAAAAAATTAATTTTCTTTTCATTTTTGGTTTATAATTATGAAACGATAATACACTCGGCGTCAAAAAAAGCGCGAAAAAACTCGATTTTTCAAACCGTCGTAACTTGGTTCAATTTGGTCGAAAATCGATGAATCTTTCAGTTTGGAAAAGATTCAAGTTTTATCTTTAAGAATGTGTAGTTGATTTTGACCCCAAGTCCAACCCAGCCCCCGTAGCAACGCGATGGAAAAAAATTATGTAAAAAATTCTCCAACTTTAACAAACTGTACCGTGCGCAAAAAAAATCGGCAAGAAATTTCACCACAATGGCAGAAAAAATGAATCAATTTCCTTCAAATGCCTTAAAAATTCAAGTTGTTTCGATGATTTGGAACAAAGTTATGAATTTTTGAAAAAAAATGACATTGAAAATGAAAACACTCGATTTTTCAAACCGTCGTAACTTGGTTCAATTTGGTTGAATATCGATGAATCTTTCAGTTTGGGAAAGATTCAAGTTTCATCTTTAAGAATGTGTAGTTGAATTTGACCCCAAGTTCAACCCACCCCCCGTAACAACGCGATGGGAAAAGAAATGTTTTTTTTATGTAAAAAATTGTCCAACTTTGACAAGCTGTACCGTACGCAAAAAAAGATCGGCGAGAAATTTCACCACAATGGCAGAAAAATTTAATCAATTTCCTTCAAATGCCTTAAAAGTTTGAGTCGTTTCGATGATTTTGAGCAAAGTTATGAATTTTTGAAAAAAAAAATGACATTGAAAATTAAAACACTCGATTTTTCAAACTGTCGTAACTTGGTTAAATTTGGCCGAAAATCGATGAATCTTTCAGTTTGGGAAAGATTCAAGTTTTATCTTTAAGAATGTGTAGTTGAGTTTGAGTTTGATAATTGGATTCTACTTAAGAAAACGTTACTAAATACAGGGTGTGCCATTTGAAAAGACGAAGTTATTTAACTTTATAAGTTCGGTTTTTCTACCGCATTTTTCCTATCACCCTGTATAATTTTTTGTATGAAATCATGGTTGGCTCTATAGTTCGAACCTTCAAGCAAATAATAGAAATGATTTTAATCGTTCAACGTCAATCACTGGGGCAAAAATAAAATTTCACCCAGACCATGCATTTCAACAAATCTTCAAATATTTCGAAAACGGCAAACAATAGGTATAGGGAGTATTGAAGTAACTCACCTTTATTTGCTCCATATAATTCAAAAATGACAAAAAATACAGGGTGTTCCATTTAAAAAAACTTAAGTTTGGTCTGTAACTTTGTTATGAGACACCCTGTATAAATTTAAATATTTTTAGGGCGTGCAGCTCACTATTATACACAACTTTTGTATAAAACATTTTTCGAAATTTTGAAAAATAAGCACGTGATTGACCGTTCCCAGAGCTCTGAAACACCCTGTATACAAAACTTTTTTTAAACGGATATTTACTGAGCTATACGGGATATTCCATACTTTTCGGACACCCTGTATATACAACCAACGGAATAAACTTCCAATAACACATTGTAAAAATCTAAACAGAAAAAACAACAAAAATAAGAATGCGTACTTATAAGGCAACCTAAACTTCTTGTGTAGACCATCTAAAATATTTGCTAATTATTGCATAATATGCGACAAATTAGTTTACTTTTAACTATCTTTAACGATTAAGTAGGCGATCACGGGGGTGATTAGGAATTCACCGTAGCGAAAATAAAGTAATAAAACTGAGCAATCGGTGTTTCTATATTAAAACCTTTTAGCGGAGTGTGTTTATACATCAAGTGAATCACGTGAAAACTTGGCAACCGTTACGGAAATTTGTGGAGATTTTGCAAAAAGGTACATGCGCCGCCGATAATGAACATCGCCACTGCAAAACAATCGGCGATTTATATGAATGAGGCATCGGTGTAAACACTTGGCACTGATTAAGGAAAGTCAGCTGTCGACCTTCATCCCCGTAATTTTCCATCATGGAGCTAAAATTATTACCAATTCGTAGAAATATTCGATATTACAAAAATCCAGTTTTTTTTTTGAGGTACCCAGACATGCGCTCGTTGTGGGAATATTCGATCTTATGAAAATATTTATTGTTTGCCATTACGGACGAGCTAGTTTATAATAGTCGATTTAGACACCGCTAAAATGATCTCATTTATGATTTAAGCTTATGGCGAACGCGCCGGGAATTAAATTTTTTGTCTTAAATGAGCTCATTTATGATTTGAGTTGATGGTGAACGCGCCGGGAATTAAAAATTTCTGTCTTGCGAACGTATTTTTAATGTCGTGACCTCGGCGGCAATGGATCTTACAGGAATATTTTTGTAGTCGCATTATTTAAGTAAGGGTTAAGAGACTGTTCGTGTGCTCTACCAGAAACAAGCACTGATCTTATAGGTCTACTTGGTAAACAACGAATTCTGCTTAAATCTCGATGATAAAGCAATATTTGAGTGCGTTTATACAAACTTACAAATCGTCCTAGTTTTCAAAATTGCAATAACATTAATCTTTCAGCATGTTTACAGATGGTAACTAAACAGACGCAAGAATCGTCTTTGATGTTACTGCAAGCATTGTTCCGCTTCCGTAATTCGAGCTCATAACAGGGCGCACTTCTATTATTATCCGTGTCATTATTCCGAGGAAAACAGCATAAAATCGCTTTGACTCCGGCTTAATGTCTTCATCTCTGCCCGGACCAGCACTTTCCGGAGCGATTACGACACGTAAACTGTTACGCTAACGGACGTAACTGAATATTCCGCGCGATCCTTGATGGTCGAGATAAAATAAATAATTGCAAGGAAAATGGTGGCTCGGAGTTATCGATCTGTCAAAACTTCCTCGATCTTTTGTCCAGAGAGTACGTAACCCTTTCAGCCCTGACTTTTTAAATTTGAAAATTCCAATTAAAATAAATAATATTTAGCGGTGTTGGTGAAGGCGCTAAAATATTGCTGGAAATATTGCCACCTTCACACCCATTAGAAATTATATCAACCCTTTCGGCCCTGGTGGTGGCAATTGCCACCGCAACATTTACATGTCTCTACTTACCATGACAATCCACATTTTTGCTGTTTATCACTAGATGTCACTTCAAAAAAGATATTTTTTATATCCTCGAAATTTTGGAATTCGAAAATATTTGTGTTGTTTTCGACTTCAAAATTGTTACACAGCCAACTCTATACCCATAAGAAAATCTATGAATGTTACTTTTGGAATTTAAAATTTCCTTGGAAATATTTTATTTTCGACTTTAAAATCATTTCCTTTTGATGTTTGTGTGTGTGATGCTGATGGCAGGCAATTTTTGAAGAGTAAAATTAGTTTTGGTTTCGCAAGATTTACATGTACATTTTATTTCTTGGATTGTTTACACTTTGCGCCACGCGTTATTTTATAATAAAGTACAAAAATAACGCATGTTTGTGGGTCAAGATTTATACAAGTAAAGGTATTTTTAGAAATTTTATATTCACTGCAATAAATCAACCAGCGGGAAGAATATTATATTTTTTTACAATTGAAAATTAAATAAAAAAAAAATAACTTCTGCGAAATTGACGAGTTTGCGTGTTCTGTCTTATAACTAAATTTCGCCATCATAATCGTTCGAAAATATTAATCGTGCTTGTATTTTCTTCGACAACACAAGCTGAAGCATTTTCTGAAAACCACATACAAAATATATACAGTGACAACACAGAATACAAGTAAAAACGCAGCTATGTCTAAAAAGAAAAACTGGTACGTTGGTATAGTCCTTCCTTTCAAATGTTGCGCACCTCCATGTCTAAGTACGTATTCCGTCCACCAGACGGCTTTTTCCAGTGCGGACATTGGTTCATCTTTAACCAAATTTGCCAATTCTGTGACTCGACTTTTGTACCTGAAATAAGTGCAAATTTAACTGAAATTCAATATATTTCGACTATTCATCAAAAAATTGTTGACGCTTACTTAGGATTAGTAATTACTTCCAATATTTTCGATTTAAGCTCCTCGGCAGTCATCGTTTTATACTTGACCATCAAACCCAAGCCTTTTGACAGCACCTGCTTTGCGTTGTAGCTTTGATCTCCGTAGAATGGAACGGCTAGCATTGGGACGTGACTGAAAAGGGCCTCTTCTAGAGATTGCAATCCTCCTTGGGTGATGAATAGCTTCAGTTTAGGATGACCTAAAATAGTCACACTGGTATTACACTGACGATTTTTAATAGCGCAAAAATGATTATTGTTTTGGTGGCATATTTTTTCGGCGAAGGTAATTCGGAGCAAAATTTCCTA
The DNA here is from genome assembly GCA_910593695.2 of Ocypus olens. Classification (NCBI taxonomy): domain Eukaryota; kingdom Metazoa; phylum Arthropoda; class Insecta; order Coleoptera; family Staphylinidae; genus Ocypus; species Ocypus olens. The sequence goes on along the minus strand of OU343059.1, from coordinate 9,179,221 downwards.
TAGGAAAAGTATCATGAAGTGTATGGCTAAAGAAAATAACTAGATTTAAGAATATTCGGCACAACATAATTTGGAAAAAATTTTAATACAACTTTTCGAAAATAACTAGATTTAAAAATATTCCGCAAACATAATTGGCAAAATTTTGAATACAACTTTTCGTCCGTATTTTTTGATTGAATTGAAATCCCTAGAAGATATGAGTACAATAAATTCATTACTTTAAACGAAAAGGGTAAAAAATAAGAAAGGAGTAGAGTTTTTGCCGTTTCATCATCGAAACTGTGTGGTAAATGTCCACAGCGACTTCAAAAAGTTATAATTTGATTCAAAAGGAACTTCAACTTCAATTCATTTGAAACTGTAAAAAAACGAGCGCAGAGATCAGCTGAGTATTAAACTTTTTAAATTTATATCAAAGCAGCTCTAAATAAATCATGATTTCTCCCTAAATAATTAGAAATATTTTTTTTTTAATATCATACAAATCATTGTATTTCGAAAAAAGAAATCTCCGACACAAACTTTTTCGTATTTTTAATGCTAACACATTTAGTACTTACGAAGGATATCTTGTTGAGGGGCCCAACTTATTATCTTCACGTTGTCCGGTTTTCCGGGCAAGTCTTCAGCTTCGAACTTCCATAGGATGTCGTATGGCAATTCCGAAAACACTTGAATGAATGCCTCCCTTGTCTCGTTAAGTAAATCTTTGCTTTTTACGTTGCCTCCTAAGCTCATGTAGATGACTCCTTCTTTTGAATTATTAAAGAATGCATCCAACTCCTTAAATGCATTAAACATTAAAAATTCTGGCATTTTAACCGTAAGTTAACGCGATAGTTTATAATGGTCGCAAACAGCGCTTTACAGACAACTCAAATGAGCTAAGTTATGAATTAATTTTATGGTGGAATCGCCGGGAACTTAAAATATACATCATGCACTCGCCGTCGATCTTACGAAAATATTTTTACTGCCGTAAATACGATCTTACGGGAATATTTGTTGTAGTTGCAAATATATAATTCCTACTATTTTCCTTTTTTTAACGTCCAAGGATTAGGCGTTCGAAAATAAAAAATTAAAAAAAATTGTAACTCGTTTTTAAAGATAGCTGGATTTTCAAAAACCAAAGTTATTTTTTAAGAGTGATGTTTCCTTAATTAAGTTTAATTACTGCAGATGATATTTTCATTCGTTTCTTAATTTTTGTCGTCCGACTTTCGAATGTCAGACGGTTCGAAAATAGAAAGTTTCAAAAATCTGTAACTCTCTTGAAAATGAGTGGATTCTCAAAATTCAAACTTATTTTAGAAGAATAAGGCTTTGTTAATGAGATTAAATTTCTTTGAAATATTTCCTAGATGTTTCCCAGTATTTTTTTTGTTTTCTTTCCATCGACCAAGTAGTGTTCAAAAAACAAACATTTGTAACTCGTTTAAAAATAGTTGCATTTTTTAATCCCAAATTTATTTTAGAAGAGTGATCTTTTCTTGATTAAATTTAATTTTTACAAATATTATTTTCACATGTTTCTTATTTTTTGTCTTCCTACGTCCGAATGACTGATCAAAAATTCTTTGTTTCAAAAATCTGCAACTTTTTTGAAAAGAAGTGATTTTCAAAATCCAAACTTATTCTAGAAGAATGAAGTTTTGTTAATTGAATTTAGTTTTTCTGAAAATTTTCCCACGTTCAAGTATTTGATATTCGAAAAATAAAAAAAATGAAATAATTTCTCGTTTAAAAAAAGTTGGATTTTCAAAAACTAAAGTTATTTTAGAAGAGTGATGCTTTCTTAATTAAGTAAAATTTTTATATATACTATTTTCATACGTTTCTTATTTTTTGTCTCCCAACGACGTTCAAATGTTAGACTGATAGAAAATTCGATGTTTCAAAACTTTCTTGAAAATAAGTGGTTTTCCAAAATACCAACTTATTCAAAAAGAATGAGGTTTTGTTAGTAAGAATAAATTTTTCTGAAATGTGTCTTAGATGTATTTTTTATTTTTTTAAATATTTAATGTTCGAAAACTAAAAATTAAAAAAATTACTAACAAGTTTCAAATAGTTGGATTTTAAAAATCTAAATTTATTCTAAAAGAGTGCTGTGTTCTTAATTATGTTTCATTCTTAAAAATACTATTTTCATACGTTTTTTATTTTTTGTTTTCCGACGTCCAAATGTCAGTTGGATCGAAAATTCGACGTTTCAAAAAACCCTCTTTTGAAAATAAGTCGATTTTTTAAATCAAAACTTATTTAAGAAGAATTCTATTACTATGTTCAAGTATTCGTTCAAAAATAAAAATTTCAAAAATTTCTAACTCGTTTAAAAATATATGTATTTTAAGAAACTAAAGTTATTTTGGAAGAGTGATGATTCCTTAATTACTTTTAATTTTTGTCTCGAAAATCAAACATTTGAAACATCTGCAACTCGCTTAATATTCGGTGAATTTTCAGAAACCAACGTTATTTTAGAAGAATGATGGAAAAAAGCACGCTTGCATACGTTTTCTATTTTTTCGAATATCGAACTTTTCGAAAATCAAAAGTTTCAAAAATTTCTCTTGAAAAGAGTTGGATTTTTAAAAACACAACGTATTTCAGAAGAATAAAGTTTTGTTAATTAAAATTAATTATTGTGAAATGTTTCCTACATGTTTCCCATTTTTCTATTTTTTGTTCTTTTCAAGTCCAAGTATTAGACGTTCAAAAATCAAGAATTAAAAAAAAATGTAATTCGTTTAAAAATAACTGCAGTTTCACAAGGAGTAACATTTTCTTACTTAGGTTTAATTTTTGTAAAAATTTTTCTACATGTTTTCTTTTTTTTTAAAGTTTTCCAAGTATAAGAAGTTTGAAAATCAAATTTTTAAAAAATTTATAACTCGTTTAAAAATAAATAGATTTTCAAAAGCCAACGTTATTTTAGAAGAGTGGTATACTCTTAATTAGGTTTAATTTTTGTGAATTTTTTTTCTTGAAAAGATGTGGATTTTCGAAAACACAACTTATTTTAGAAGAATAAAGTTTTGTTAATTAGAATTTATTTTTGTGAAATTTTTTCCATTTTTTAAATTTATGTTTTTTTCCAACGTCCAAGTACGTTTGGAAAACAAAAATTAAAAAATGTAATTCGTTTAAAAATGAGTGGAGTTTCAAAAACCAAACTTGTTTGAAAAGAGTGTTATTTTTTTATTTAGGTTGAATTTTTGGAAATTTTTTCTACATGTTTCCCATTTTTTTTAATTTTTCCTTTTCCAAGTATAAGAAGTTTAAAAATCAAAAATTTAAAAAATTTGAAACTCGTTTAAAAATAAATGGTTTATCAAAAACCAAGGTTATTTTAGAAGAGTGATATATTTTAAATTAGGTTTAATTTTTTTTCTACACGTTATTTTGGGTTTAAGGCGCGACAGCTAAGGTTCCAAAATTTGAAAGTTTTTTTAGGAACCAAGAAAAAACAGGCGCATTTTTTTTTCATGACCTGCTTTGATTAATTGGTACTAGCCAACAAAAAAGTTTGATTTTGATGAAAACTGTCCATCTTTGTTTTCGAGAATGCTGAACACGAAAATAATCACGAAGACAAAAGTTGAGCTCTTGTATTTTTTTTGTTATTGCTGATACGCTCTTTCACGTCTCGTATCTGGGAAGCTAGAGCGAATCGGAATAATGAACACGAAAATAATCACGAAGACGAAAGATTAGCTCTTGTATTTTTTTGTTATTGCTGATGCGCTCCTTCACGTCTCGTATCTCGGAAGCTAGAGCGAATCGGAATAATTTTCAAGGTCGTGGTGGATGTAGTAAAGAACAATTAGCTTTCTTCATGTTATGTTTTTACTGCTGGAATAATTACAAAGCAAAACAATTATTATTAGATAAAACTTACCTCTGGTAACGGTTTCTTCTCCTTGATATGAATCCCACCACCGATAATAACCGTAGCTGGCGTAACTGGTCTAATCTGGTAGAACACTGGATTGGAATTAATAAACACCATATCCACAGATTTAGCTAACATATCCGTGGATAGATAACCAGGTCCGAAATACTTCTCAACAGTTTCTTGCTCGACCGCCCGATAGGAAAAGTTCCAGTATAACATTAAAGCTTGCATTCCCAAAACGCTAGCCAACCTTTGGAAGAAAGTCATCTCTTGCGGAAGTCCGAAAATATATTCCGGATACTGCACGCCGTGGTTCGGATTCCCGACGTTTTCATGGTATGTTCCTACCAGATCCACCGATGATATTGCTATGAACGAACAGTTGAACCTTTGCTTGAAGGGAAGCATCAGCGACATGTGATACTCGATCATCACCAGATCGAAATATTCCGTTTCGTTCTTGATGATGGCTTGCACTTCCGGATGAGCCAATTCTTGCTCCATCAGATCGTATTGTAGTTTCGCCAATGAAAACATTGTGAAGAAATTGCTTTTACCGGTATTTACTATTTTCATCACATTCTGTCTGCGGACTTCGTAAGCGAAGCTCAAATCGATTTCCTTCAGGTTGGTTATTGAAGGATCGCGGATTGGGTCGGTGGTCAGGACGACCACGTCGTGTCCTTTCAAGGCCAGTTCTCGCCAAATTGGTTGGAATATCACTTGGTGGCTGTATGACGGTGTTGGGCTCACCACTAAAATTCTTGAAGATCTGCTGTAGGTTATGAATAGCGCTAGTAGGATGCACTTGGGTAACATTTTGCGCTAGACTGTAGTTCTCGCTAGGAGAATGAGTTGTGTGTGTTTATTTGAAATTGGGAAATAATTCAATCAACTGATAATGATAAGGAAAGTACTTGAAGGGACAATTGAGCATTGGCAGTCAGAAATTGAACCACTTTAGATAAAGCAGTGATAAGTAGTTGTTCGTGATACATTTTTATTAATCGAGAGCGCGTGTGATTTTGTTCACTTCAGGTGAATGTAGTGTAATAATAAAAACTAAAAAATATCACTATATGCGTTTTTAAAAACCAAATAATTTTTATTTATACATGCATTCTTGTATCGGTATATTCAGGGGCGGCTCGTTGTATAGAGCCAAGGAGCCATGGCACTACCTGTAGTTTCAAGCTCAGCAAGAATTTTGATTAAATAATTCTTAAAACACTTTTTCGCCAGTTACTTTGGTATAGGAAGATAAATAGTTCTTTTTTTCTTCAAAAAAGGAGGGGGGGGGGGTTGTATAAGTGGCGCTACCATCAACATGTTCCAAGAGTCGCCATTGAAATTAAGTACAGTTTTTAAAAATCTACGAGTTGTGAGTTTTTGAAAATACTCGTAAATAATCTGCTGGAAAAGGTACAGAAAAAATTTGTTAGATATCTATATTTCTTTAAACATGGTGTATATCCTTCACTTACCATTTCATATGTACAGTTATTATCAGAATTTAACATGCCATCTATGCTTCAGAGGCATAAGTACATACTAGTAAGTACTTTATATAAACATGTTCACCATTACTTAGATAACAAATTTATTCTAGATCTCCTCGAATTTCATGTTCCATCGTATAATACCCGCAATTCTCGTACATTTTGTCATAAACGCCCACGCACCTCTCATTTTGCCCATTCGCCACTTCTAAATATGCTATCAGCCTATCATCATGTGCAATATGATATTGACATATTTATGTCAAACTATAGTAAATTTATAAAATCTTTAAAATCATGTATATATATATAGTATAAATTAGGTATGAAATTATGTATATGTGTGCATGTATGCATATTTGTATATTTGTAAATGTTGTATAGACGAAATCTAGATTATTTTATTTTGTATTTTAGTTATACTCTGTATTATGTTTTATGTGTGATATTTCCCCTTATATTGGGATTGTCCTGTTGGGAAATAAATAAATAAATAAATAAATAAATAAATAAATAAGTAATACTCGAGCAAAAAATAAAAAAAATAATATAAAACGAGTTGACAAAATTCTGCAAAAATTAAAATGCATTTGCAAATCACCGTTTTATCAAATAAAGTGCAGTTTTTGAAAATCCATTAATTATTCCGCGAGTTGTGAATTTTTAAAAATTTTAGATTTCCAATTCAACTCAAAAAAAAAATAGAAAAATTAAAAAACGTGTCGACTAAATTCTACAAAAATTAAACTAGATTTGCAAATCATTGTTTTATCAAATTAGGTGCAGTTTTTGAAAATCCACTAATTACTTCGCGAGTTGTGTATTTTTTTAAATTTTAGTTTTCGAATTGTGTAATACTCGAGCAAAAAATTTAAAAAATATATAAAACGTGTCGACTAAATTCTACAAAACTTTAACTGGATTTGCAAATCATCGTTTTATCAAACTAGATAGAGTATTTAAAAATCCACCGATTATTTCGCGAGTTGTGAATTTTTGAAAATTTTAGTTTTCGAACTGTGTAATACTCGAGCAAAAAATAAAAAAAATATATAAAACGTATCGACTAAATTCTACAAAAATTAAATTGGATTTGTGAATCATCGCTTTATTAAACTAAATAGAGTTTTTGGAAATCTGCCAATTATTTCGCGTGTTGTGAATTTTTGAAAATTTTAGTTTTCGAATTGTGTACTACTCGAGTGAAAATTAAAAAAAAATATATACATAAAACGTGTCGACTAACTACAAAAATTAAATTGGATTTGCGAATCATCGCTTTATCAAACTAAATAGAGTTTTTGAAAATCCGCCAATTATTTCGCGAGTTGTGAATTTTTGAAAATTTTAGTTTTCGAATTGTGTACTACTCGAGTGAAAATTAAAAAAATATATATAAAACGTGTCGACTAGATTCTACAAAAATTAAATTGGATTTGCAAATCATCGCTTTATCAAACTAAATAGAGTATTTAAAAATCCGTCAATTATTTCGCGAGTTGTGAATTTTTGAAAATTTTAGTTTTCGAATTGTGTACTACTCGAGTGAAAATTTAAAAAATATATATATAAAACGTGTCGACTAAATTCTACAAGAATTAAATTGGATTTGCAAATCATCGCTTTATCAAACTAAATAGAGTTTTTGAAAATCCACTAATTATTTCGCGAATTGCGAATTTTTGAAGATTTTAATATTCGAATTGTGTAATACTCGAGCAAAAAATTAAAAAAAATATATAACACGTGTCGACTAAATTCTACAAAAATTAAATTGGATTTACAAATCATCGCTTTATCAAACTAAATAGAGTTTTTGGAAATCCGCCAATTATTTCGCGAGTTGTGAATTTTTGAAAATTTTAGTTTTCGAATTGTGTACTACTCGAGTGAAAATTTAAAAAATATATATATAAAACGTGTCGACTAAATTCTACAAGAATTAAATTGGATTTGCAAATCATCGCTTTATCAAACTAAATAGAGTTTTTGAAAATCCACTAATTATTTCGCGAATTGCGAATTTTTGAAGATTTTAATATTCGAATTGTGTAATACTCGAGCAAAAAATTAAAAAAAATATATAACACGTGTCGACTAAATTCTACAAAAATTAAGTTGGATTTACAAATCATCGCTTTATCAAACTAAATAGAGTTTTTGGAAATCCGCCAATTATTTCGCGAGTTGTGAATTTTTGAAAAATTTAATATTCGTAATGTGTAATACTCGAGCAAAAAATAAAAAAATATATGTAAAACGTGTCGACCAAATTCTGCAAAAATTAAATTAGATTTGCAAATCATCGTTTTATCAAACTAAATAGAGTTTTTAAAAATCCACCAATTATTTCGCGAGTTGTGAATTTTTGAAGATTTTAATATTCGAATTGTGTAATACTCGAGCAAAAAATTTAAAAAAATGTATAAAACGTGTCGACTAAATTCTACAAAAATTAAATTGGATTTGTAAATCATAGTTTTATTACATTAATTAGAGTTTTTTAAAATCCGCCAATTATTACGCGAGTTGTGAATTTTTGAAAATTTTAATATTCTAATTGTGTAATTCTCGAGCAAAAAATTAAAAAAAATATATAAAACGTTTCGACTAGATTCTACAAAAATTAAATTGGATTTGCAAATCATCGCTTTATTAAACTAAATAGAGTTTTTGAAAATCCGCCAATTATTTCGCGAGTTGTGAATTTTTGAAAATTTTAGTTTTCGAATTGTGTAATACTCGAGCAAAAAATTAAAAAAAATATATAAAAGGTGTCGACTAAATTCTACAAAAATTAAATTGGATTTGCAAATCATCGTTTTATCAAACTAAATAGAGTTTTTGTAAATCCGCCAATTATTTCGCGAGTTGTAAATTTTTGAAGATTTTAATATTCGAATTATGTAATACTCGAGTAAAAATTTTAAAAAAATATATAAAACGCGTCGACTAAATTCTACAAAAATTAAATTGGATTTGCAAATCATCGCTTTATCAAACTAAATAGAGTATTTAAAAATCCGCCAATTATTTCGCGAGTTGTGTATTTTTGAAAATTTTAGTTTTCGAATTGTGTAATACTCTAGCAAAAAAATAAAAAAAATATATAAAACGTGCCAACTAAATTCTACAAAAATTAAATTGGATTTGCAAATCATCGCTTTATCAAACTAAATAGAGTTTTTGAAAATCTGCCAATTATTTCGCGAGTTGTGAATTTTTGAAAATTTTAATATTCGAATTGTGTAATACTCGATAAATATATAAAACGTGTCGACTAAATTCTACAAAAATTAAATTAGATTTGCAAATCATCGCTTTATCAAACTATATAGAGTTTTTGGAAATCCGCCAATTATTTCGCGAGTTGTAAATTTTTGAAAATTTTAATATTCGAATTGTGTAATACTCGAGTGAAAATTAAAAAAATATATATAAAACGTGTTGACTAAATTCTACAAAAATTAAATTGGATTTGCGAATTATCGCTTTATCAAACTAAATAGAGTTTTTGAAAATCCGCCAATTATTTCGCAAGTTGTGAATTTTTGAAGATTTTAGTTTTCGAATTGTGTACTACTCGAGTGAAAATTAAAAAAAATATATGTAAAACGCGTCGACCAAATTCTATAAAAATTAAATTGGATTTGTAAATCATAGTTTTATTAAATTAAATAGAGTTTTTGAAAATCCGCCAATTATTTCGCGAGTTGTGAATTTTTGAAAATTTTAGTTTTAGAATTGTGTACTACTCGAGTGAAAATTCAAAAAAATATATATATAAAACGTGTCGACCAAATTCTATAAAAATTAAATTGGATTTGTAAATCATAGTTTTATTAAATTAAATAGAGTTTTCGAAAATCCACCCATTATTTCGCGAGTTGTGAATTTTTGAAAATTTTAGTTTTCGAATATATATAAAACGTGTCGACGAAATTCTACAAAAATTAAATTAGATTTGCAAATCCTCGTTTTATCAAATTAAGCAGAGGCAGTTTGTTATATAGAGCCATGGCACTACCTATAGTTTCAAGCTCAGCAAGAATTTTTAAAACCCTTTCGCCAGTTACTTTGGTCTGGAAAGATTAATCGTTCTTTATTTCTTAAAAAGGGGGGGGGGTGAGGAGTGTATTGTATAAGTGGCAAAGATATAGTTATTCTGCAATACTTTTTGTTCACCCTGTATATTCCAATTTTTATGAGTTCAGAACGAAATGTGCATTTTAAGTTCCCCTGACACGATTCCGACCATTTTTGAAAAATGTCTGTATTTGTGGGCGCTTTACCTAAAATACTAATAAAGATTTTCAAATTAAACTTTAAACATAATAAGCTTTTGGTGAAATTTTGAAAACCTTTTTTTTCTAATAAAGACATTGAAAAACTTACCTTTGATAATGGTCTCTTCTCCTTGATATGAATACCACCAGCAATAATAACAGTAGCTGGCGTAACTGGTCTATTCCCATAGAACACCGGATTGGCATTAACAAACACCATATCTACAGACTTAGCTAAAGCATCCGTGGAGGGATAACCGGGCCCGAAATACCTCTCAACAATATCTTTCTCGCTCAGCCGAGCGGTGAAGCTCCAGTACAACATTAAAACCTGCATTCCCAGAACGCTGACCAATCTTTGGAAGAAACTCATCTCGAGTGGAAATCCAAAAAAATATCCAGGATACAGCACGGCGTGGTTCGGATTCCCAACGTACTCATGGTACGACCCTATCAGATCCACGGATGACCACGCTATGAACGAACAGTTGAACCTGTGCTTGAAGGCAAGCATCAGCAGCATGTGGTACTCAATCATCACCAAATCGAAATGTTCGGTTTCGTTCTTTATGATGGCTTGCACTTCCGGATGAGCCAGTTCTCGTTCCATCAGATCGAAGTGTAGTTTCACCATTGAAAACATCGAGGAGAAACTGTCTTTATCTGAATTTATTACTTTCTTCACGGTCTGTCTGCGGATTTCGTATGCGAAGCTCAAATCGATTTCCTTCAGGTTGGTGATTGAAGGGTCGCGGATTGGGTCGGTGGTTAGGACGACCACGTCGTGTCCTTTCAAGGCCAATTTTCTCCAAATTGGTTGGAATATCACTTGGTGGCTGTATGAAGGTGTTGGGCTCACCACCAAAATTCTTGAAGATGTGCAGTAGGTTGCAAACAACACCAGTAGGATGCACTTGGGTAACATTTTGCACTCGATAATGATGTAGCATGAGTGCTGAAATTGCGCAATAATTCAAATAACTGATAATGATAAGGAAAGCACTTGAAGGGACGATTAAGCATTGGATGTGTGAAATAGAACCACTTTAGATATAACAGTCTGATAAGTAGTTGTGGAGGTTTTCACCTTTTGAAATATTTTTATTAATCAAAAACATACTGTTCTTATAATTAGTGACTGCAGTTTCAACAAATTGTTCTTCTTGTTAGGATGTGAAACACTGTGAATGAAAATTAATTTGAAAGAATATTTCCTGTAGAGATACGTTCATACAAACTTTAAAAACAATTAAAGAAGAGTTTTTTTTTCAAAATTTGTTTGATTTTTTAAAATACTAAAAACAATCCAAGAAGTGGATTAGTTTAATTTTTGATAATTAAAATTAAAAAAAATTCTTTTTGTTGGCATATGAAACACTGAATGAAAATTAATTTGAAAAAATATTTCCTAGATATGATCATACAAATTCTAAAAACAATTAAGAAAGAGTTTTTCTTTTAAAAATTGTTCGATTTTTAAAAATACTAAAAACAATCTAAGAAGTGTCTTACTTTACAATTAGTTTAGTTTTTTGATAATTTAAATTAGAAAATTTTCTTCTTATTGAGATGTGAAACACTGTGAAAGAAAATTAATTTAAAATAATATTTCCTGTAGAGATATGATCATACAAACTCTAAAAGCAATTAAAAGAGAGTTTTTTTTTCAAAACTTGTTTGATTTTTAAAAATACTCTGATTAAAAAAAGTTATAAAATGTTTTTTTTGTGCAGGCAAAAGTTTCTAAAGATGATTTTACGGAAGAACATATATTTTAAGATTTTCAAAGATATCTAAGTTCAGTTTGTCGTTTTTCTTCGGCACTTTTGTTATTTTATTGAATTAAAAAAAAATAAGTTTCTAAAAGTAGTTACGGATTTTTTTATATTTTGATATTTTATTTAGTAAACAAATATTTCTCGCGGAAATGAAATTATACAAAATCTACAGACAATTTAAGAAGAGTTATTATTTGAAAATTATATATTGGTTATCTTCTCGTATGTTGTAATTAAAATTAGTTTAGTTTTTGGTAATTAAAATGTAATTTTCTTCTTATTGTATCACTATTGTATGGAAATAAAACTGTTTATTATTATTATTAATTAAAAAGGGGTTCTTTCGAATTTTGTTTAAAAAAAACACTGGTTTTCAAAAGTAATACGAATTTTCAAGATCCTTAATTGTTTGAAATCAGTTGGATTTTTGAAAAAATTTAAAGTTCTTCTAAAAAGTGTTACTATTTTCTTAATATATTTGTTTTTGTGAGTATAAAGCATTGAAAAATATTTCTCGTGGAGAAAAAAATTGATTTTTTCGTATTTTTTCGAATATTTCCAGAATTACTCAGAATATTTAAAATCTGTTTTTAACAATTTATTCAGCATTAAAATGTGATTCTATTTTTTTCTTAAATAAATTTGTTTTTGTGAGTGTAAAGCATTGAAAAAATATTTCTTGTGGAGAAAAAACAGATTTTTAATTTTTTTCGAATATCTCCAGAATTATTCAGAATATTTAAAATATCTTCTAAAAAATGATTCAGCATTAAAATGTGCAACTTTGCTTCCAGTTAACCAACGTTCTATCTCGTATAGTTACCGAGATAGTAATATTAATGTATCGAATTTGTAACACCCTGTATGTCTTATAGAAATAAACGTATTATGATGATTATTATTATTATAAATAAAGAAATAAAGTAAATCTGCTTACCACACATAAACTACATTTCCTAAAAAAATAACCACTCTTAAATTAAGATATTTCTGTATAAACTACAAGAGTTTTGTTTTTCTCTAGGCGGGAGAGAGTTGCTATTAGCAACGTGAGGGAAAGTACAGTCTACTCGGCGTTGTCAAATGAATGCGTAAAAGCACACTTTATTCATCGGTCGTAAAAAATACATTAAGGGTCCTTGTTTCAAGGAACGCATCGCAATTCTCAAATGTGCAAATGGGAAGGGTTAGGGTTGCGGCGATGATATTTTTTTTATGCCTGAATCTTAATGAAAGAATGATGGAGCGTGTTAAGCCACAACAAAACATTTATTGCTGTTTTTTTTTTAAGATTCTTAACGAAAGAATGATGGATAGAGTCTCGGCGTGTCGCGCTTAAAATTTTAGTCTCTTTTATTACATAACGATATAACTTGGAAATAGAACTAATTTAAGTGGGTGTTTGGGATTTCTGAGAATCACCGATTTGTCACATTCAGGAGACACGTTTTGTGTCCTGAATATCTACCTATGCATAAACATTGGCGGGAAACCAAAAAGAAACCGGTGTGATGTCATCACGAAAACAACGGATTATCTATGCCCGCGTTGATGTTGTAAGAGTTTTGGATAAACTTTCTTGAACTATTTTTAATCGGCAAGTTAAACCGAAAAAATAAACTTAAACTGTCGATCAGGGACAACTCCTCGTCTCCAGAAGTTTCTAATGTCTGACATAATCAAATTAATATGATATTGTTTATGCTGGAGGCTTCTACTTCGTTATACATTTTAAATATTATAATAAAACACTTTCAACTTTGTTTTGTATAACTTATAAATTTATTTTTGTGACTCAAGTTTAATTAATATGGATTCTATTATGTATTGGTGGAATATACGTTTTAAATTATTTAAGGCAGGATAATATAATTTAATAAGTTGCATGTTTTTTTTACGAATTGGTTTTTAACTTGTTATAACAAGAAAGAAATTTTGTATTCAACTGAATGATGATCATAAGTTACACCGAGAAAGCAATCGGTGAAAAGGACGGATGAAATAAATGGAAATAATTTTGTATCCAATGCCCTGGACATGAATATGGTGTACCTCAAGGAAGTATCCTAGGTCCTCTTCATCAGTTTTGGGTTCCAGGGGTCGTTGGAGGCACATGGTCGAAAAACGCCAAAAAACGCAACAGCGCCTGTCTTTATCGATTGCGGAACGGCCCGACAAAAAATCTTAACAGCGCGATCGCGCTGCTTGGGACCCAAAGAGTTAATATCCCAGTCTCTTAGAATTACACACTAATTTGGATGATGTTTCAGATCAAGGCAATCTTTTTAGTTTCGCATACAGAGTCATCGAGGGCGCTACTAATGTTTTTGTCTTCCTCTTTGAAATTCGTTGAATGTGTATTAAAATATTAATAACGAATTGACCCAACGAACATCCCAGTGCTTAATATACTGTTAAGAGTAAATATGAAAATAGATAAAAATGTTTACAAATAAATAAATTGTTTTTATAAATTTCCCAATAGAGTTCAATGACTCATCTCTTTCAACAAATTCATATTGTTAAACATGACAGATGTGCAAATTTTAGTTTATGATCTTATAAGAAAATTGGCACTCTATTGCCCATTAAAAGTGAGTCATTATATCCACAACTGCCCAAATTTAGAAAATTGTATTCAGTTTAACAAAAACATGTTTTTGCTTTGTTAAACTTTGTAAAAAATTTACTCAGTTTTAAGAAAGCAAAAACATGTTTTCGCGAGATTGAGCAACTAAATGCGTTCGTTTCACAGCTCATAATTACATTTCTCAGAGATACCTAAAAAATTGACATTGGCAATCATGTATATTTAGATGTGGCTCAAGTAAAATAAATTCATGTGATTGGATTTGACAATTTTTTACTTTTTTGTAAAAATAAAAAATAAATTTGTACGTTGGTATTGTATTTTCCAGTATTATTGGAAACTAAAATACCTACTTATTTTTCCTATCGATACATTTACATCAGCGGCGACTCGTGGAGGTTCGGCGAGGAGGCTACGGAAGAAAATTTGACCAAAATAGCAGCAAAATATTTGCTTCCTCTATAAGAGTAAGTAGTGCAGCACGAGCCTCCTCTACGAAGATCTACGTGGCGTCATTGGTTTACAAGACAAGTCATCTTAGAATGTTTATGATAACAAAAAACACTCTTAATCTAACCCATTTCGAAAAAATTACCAGTTTTACAAATTGCCGATTTTTGGACACTATTTTCACCGCTGAGAAATGCTATTAACAGCAGTGAAGGCTCGCGGGGTGACTCATGGTACGGCTAAGGTAATACAGATCTCTGCAATCGACCCTACCTAACAGTACTGCCACCTCTGCTACCTCAGCCGTACCATGAGTCACTAATTGATAGATAATTCTTAATTCATTACCAAAACAGTTTTACCTGAAAATCAAGTCCAAACTAAAAAAAAATAACAAATTTGCTACCATATCCCTTTCAAGGGATCCTCGGAATATCCTTGATTTAACGCGTTTGAAATCGGTGTTAACAATCGACTTTCGCCAGACCAACGATCCGAACGTCGACAAAATAAATTCGACCCGGTATTATTTTTGGCAATTACTCGAACAAATTTGCGCATTCGGTTCAGACCATAAGGCCAATATTTCCGCGTTCGCTTCCGGCAAGCCAATGACTAAATTTACATATGGGAATTGGTGAATAAACGTGGATGAACATCTTAACAATCGACTTTCACCAGACAAACCACTGCAAACGTCGACAAAATAAATTTGATCCGGTATTATTTTTGGCAATTACTCGAACAAATTTTGCGCATTCGGTTCAGACCATAAGGCCAATATTTTCGCGTTCGCTTCCGGCAAGCCAGTTTAGCCAATGACTAAATTTACATATGGGAATTGGTGAATAAACCTGGACGAACATCCACGCAGCGTTAACCGAATGAAAAATCTGTTTAGTTTCGAACACCAAATTTAAACTGGCCAT
This sequence comes from Ocypus olens, assembly GCA_910593695.2. NCBI lineage: Eukaryota > Metazoa > Arthropoda > Insecta > Coleoptera > Staphylinidae > Ocypus > Ocypus olens. The sequence goes on along the minus strand of OU343059.1, from coordinate 9,163,785 downwards.
TGGCACCTCGTTAATTCCCACTCCCGTGTCAACGCAGAGAACGCGCTCCAACAAATTATTCCGTTGCGTTTACGGAAGTGTCCAAAATTTGTTTGGGCCATTTGTAATACATATCGTTACAGAATTTATGATATAAATAAAACCGTCAAGATTTATCAATGCCTTAAATCAATTTTATTAAAACAATCATTTCATGGCCTTCTATATGATGCCTGTATTACTCAACATTTAAAGAAATATTACATTGGGCTTTCGTTTGCGAAGTTTTTTTCAAAAATACTTCAAATATTCTATTGAGCTTTTCGAAGATGTTTTCGTTTGTGAAGTTTTTTTCAAATTCATTTCAAATATTCAAAGATGATTTCGTTTGTGAAGTTTCTTTCAAATTCACTTCAAATATTCTATTGAGCTTTTCGAAGATATTTTCGTTTGTGAAGTTTCTTTCAAAAATACTTCAAAGATTCTATTGAGCTTTTCGAAGTTACTTTCGTTTGTGAAGTTTCTTTCAAAAATAGTTCAAAGATTCAATTGAGCTTTTCGAAGATGTTTTCGTTTGTGAAGTCTTTTTCAAATTCACTTCAAATATTCGAAGATGATTTCGTTTGTGAAGTTTCTTTCAAATTCACTTCAAATATTCTATTGAGCTTTTCGAACATGTTCTCGTTTGTGACATCTCTTTCAAATTCACTTCAAATATTCGAAGATGATTTCGTTTCTGAAGTTTCTTTCAAATTCACTTCAAATATTCTATTGAGCTTTTCGAAGATGTTTTCGTTAGTGAAGTTACTTTCAAATTCTACAAAGCATTTTTTTCAACGCAAGCTTTCGTTAAATATAGAGTTTAAAGATCACGTCTTCGCGAAGGTCCTAATTAAGGCTTCTAAATATAAGATGTACGAAGCTAACGAAGTAGAAACATTAATACGCGATGACAATGCAGGCGGGGTATCGGGACGCGACGGTTCTTCGCCATCGGCCGTTGTCGCTAATTTATTTTAATTCCGAGAGATTTATATTCAAAATCCGAAATAGAAATAATTAGCCGTTTTAATGTGGTTGGATTTGCAAGCGGGCGTAACGAGACGCTGGCAGCATTTCCAAGAGCATTTTTTCGATGCTCGAAGCACTCTGGCAACTTCTCTGGCGCCTAATCGATGATGGGATAGATGCTATTAACGTCCAATAAAATTGTATTCTTATATTTATTTTTATACCTTATGAAAATTAAAATTGATGTTAACAATGCGTATGAGGACGATATTTGAGGAGTTGAACTGCAAAACTCAACTAATCCAATTTTGGGCCAAAATGAGCTTGGTATCGATTCTTACTGTCCAAACATAGATAAATCCGAATATGTGTGAATTACCTTTCAAAACGCAACAAATCATATTTAAAAATGCGGCTAAACATTCATTTTTTTAAAGCAACAAATATACTTCTTGAACGTTTTTCGCGGTTTCTGAACAAATTATAAAAGTGGATTTGTAGAGTTTTGCAGTTCAACTCCTCATTTGTTAATGTTTAACTTTAATTACACCCTGTAAGGTGTGCAGGCAATAATACTGTTATAATTGGGTTTAGTACAACATTCAAGGCGATAGATGCCGCCACTTACGCATTTCTACCTTCAACGGTGTTTATAACAGTTATATTCCAATAGTAATTTTGCGCTGATGAAACCTGATTTATTTAATGTCTAAATTATTTCATTTACACATGAGGAATATGTAAAATGTATTATTTACAAAGTAGCTAATCGCCTGTGTTCCTAGTTATTGGTGTAAGCTGATATTTCGTTAGTCGCTGGATGTAATTAATTATGGGATATCCTTGCCAAGGATCATGACTAAACGGATACATCTGTATGTTACGAACGCGGAATGATTAATAGTTTTAAAAATATTATTTTTTTAATATCCGCGGAAAATAAACGGCTGGCTTGTTACGACAGCCCGCTAGACGTTTTTAATAAGGTGATTGATTTTCAGTAGGTGTACCGCACGAAAATAGTCAAACTATAAACAAAATCTTAGCTTCATTCATTATTTTAAAGAACTATATTAATCATCGCGATATGAAAACCATCAATTACAGTTCTTGGTAAGAAAGAAAGAAAACGAAATGTGTTTCCATCTCAAATTATTTAATAAGTAAAAAACGTAGTTTATTTTATTGAATATAGTACAATATTATCACCCCCTCCACCGCCGAAAAAAAAATCTCAAGATTTTCCTCTCTTTTATGGATGGCAATATCGAATACGAAAATAATAATAATAAAAAAACAATTAAGAACAGATTCATATTTTACTGTGCAACTGTCTAAGTTTCAACCCAAAAAAACACTCTCAGAAATATAAAACTCGCGATTTCTCGATTTTTGACAAAGTTTGAAATCGGCCATAGCCGAACAATTTTTTTTATTCTCATCAATAATACAAGCACTTTGTTAATCAGAAGTCAGAAAAACGTTAGGGCTACCCCTTCACCCCCCAAAAATTTCATTTTTCGCGTCGCGCGTAAAAATCCACACCTGTCGATATAAATCTCGATTTTTGGCAAAGTTTGAAATCAACTAGAGCTGATTCAAAAAATATATTCTTATCACTGATACAAGTACTTTGTTACTGAGAAGTTAAAAAAACGTTACGGCCACCCCTTCATCCCCCAAAAAAATTATCTTTCGCGTGGCGCGTAAAATCCAAACCTGTCGATATAAATCTCGATTTTTGACAAAGTTTGAAATCAACTAGAGCTGATTCAAAAAATATATTCTTATCACTGATACAAGTACTTTGTTACTGAGAAGTTAAAAAAACGTTACGGCCACCCCTTCATCCCCCAAAAAAATTATCTTTCGCGTGGCGCGTAAAAATCCATACCTGTCGATATAAATCTCGATTTTTGACAAAGTTTGAAATCAACTAGAGCTGATTCAAAAAATATATTCTTATCACTGATACAAGTACTTTGTTACTGAGAAGTTAAAAAAACGTTACGGCCACCCCTTCATCCCCCAAAAAAATTATCTTTCGCGTGGCGCGTAAAAATCCATACCTGTCGATATAAATCTCGATTTTTGACAAAGTTTGAAATCAACTAGAGCTGATTCAAAAAATATATTCTTATCACTGATACAAGTACTTTGTTACTGAGAAGTTAAAAAAACGTTACGGCCACCCCTTCATCCCCCAAAAAAATTATCTTTCGCGTGGCGTGTAGAAATCCAAACCTGTCGATATAAATCTCGATTTTTGACAAAGTTGGAAATCAACTAGAGGTGATTAAAAAAATATATTCTTATCACCGATACAAGTACTTTGTTAATCAGAAGTCAAAAAAACGTTACGGCCACCTCTTCATCCCCCCAAAAAATCATATTTCGCGTCGCTCGTAAAAATCCATACCTGTCGATATAAATCTCGATTTTTGACAAAGTTTGAAATCAACTAGAGCTGATTCAAAAAATATATTCTTATCACTGATACAAGTACTTTGTTACTGAGAAGTTAAAAAAACGTTACGGCCACCCCTTCATCCCCCAAAAAAATTATCTTTCGCGTGGCGCGTAAAATCCAAACCTGTCGATATAAATCTCGATTTTTGACAAAGTTTGAAATCAACTAGAGCTGATTCAAAAAATATATTCTTATCACTGATACAAGTACTTTGTTACTGAGAAGTTAAAAAAACGTTACGGCCACCCCTTCATCCCCCAAAAAAATTATCTTTCGCGTGGCGCGTAAAAATCCATACCTGTCGATATAAATCTCGATTTTTGACAAAGTTTGAAATCAACTAGAGCTGATTCAAAAAATATATTCTTATCACTGATACAAGTACTTTGTTACTGAGAAGTTAAAAAAACGTTACGGCCACCCCTTCATCCCCCAAAAAAATTATCTTTCGCGTGGCGTGTAGAAATCCAAACCTGTCGATATAAATCTCGATTTTTGACAAAGTTGGAAATCAACTAGAGGTGATTAAAAAAATATATTCTTATCACCGATACAAGTACTTTGTTAATCAGAAGTCAAAAAAACGTTACGGCCACCTCTTCATCCCCCCAAAAAATCATATTTCGCGTCGCTCGTAAAAATCCAAACCTGTCGATATAAATCTCGATTTTTGACAAAGTTTGAAATCAACTAGAGGTGATTAAAAAAATATATTCTTATCACTGATACAAGTACTTTGTTAATCAGAAGTCAAAAAAACGTTACGGCCACCCCTTCATCCCCCAAAAAAATCATTTTTCGCGTCGCGTGTAAAAATCCATACCTGTCGATATAAATCTCGATTTTTGACAAAGTTTGAAATCAACTAGAGGTGATTAAAAAAATATATTCTTATCACTGATACAAGTACTTTATTAATCAGAAGTCAAAAAAACGTTACGGCCACCCCTTCATCCCCCAAAAAAATCATTTTTCGCGTCGCGTGTAGAAATCCATACCTGTCGATATAAATCTCGATTTTTGACAAAGTTTGAAATCAACTAGGGCTGATTAAAAAAATATATTCTTAGCACTGATACAACTAATTTGTTAATCAAAAGTCAAAAAAACGTTGCGGCCACCCCTTCATCCCACAAAAAAATCATTTTTCGCGTAGCGCGTAAAAATCCATACCTCTCGATTTTTGACAAAGTTTGAAATCAACTAGAGCTGATTGAAAAAATATATTCGTATCACTGATACAAGTACTTTGTTAATCAGAAGTTAAAGAAACGTTACGGCCACCCCTTCATCCCCCAAAAAAATCAGTTTTCGCGTCGCGCGTAAAAATCCATACCTGTCGATATAAATCTCGATTTTTGCAAAGTTTGAAATCAACTAGAGGTGATTAAAAAATATATATACTTATCACCAATACAAGTACTTTGTTAATCAGAAGTCAGAAAAACGTTACAGCCACCCCTTCATCCCCCCAAAAAATTATTTTTCGCGTCGCGCGTAAAAATCCAAACATGTCGATATAAATCTCGATTTTTGACAAAGTTTGAATTCAACTAGAGCTGATTAAAAAAATATATATTTATCACTGATACAAGTACTTTGTTAATCCGAAGTCAAAAAAACGTTATGGCCACCCCTTCATCCCCAAAAAAATCAATTTTCGCGCCGCGCGTAAAAATCCATAGCTGTCGATATAAATCTCGATTTTTGACAAAGTTTGAAATCAACTAGAGCTGATTAAAAAAATTATTCTTATCACTGATATAAGTGATTTGTTAATCAGAAGTCAAAAAACGTTACGGCCACCCCTTCATCTTCCAAAAAAAAATATTTTTCGCATCGCGCGTAAAAATCCAAACCTGTCGATATAAATCTCGATTTTTGGCAAAGTTTGAAATCAACTAGAGGTGATCAAAAAAATATATTCTTATCACTGATACAAGTACTTTGTTAATCAGAAGTCAAAAAAACGTTACGGCCACCCCTTCATCCCCCAAAAAAATCATTTTTCGCATCGCGTGTAAAAATCCATACCTGCCGATATAAATCTCGATTTTTGACTAAGTTTGAAATCAACTAGAGCTGATTAGAAAAATATATACCTATCACCGATACAAGTACTTTGTTAATCAGAAGTCAGAGAAACGTTACGGCCACCCCTTCATCCCCCAAAAAAAATATTTTTCGCGTCGCGCGTAAAAATCCATACCTTGAGATATAAATCTCCATTTTTGACAAAGTTTGAAATCAACTAGAGCTGATTAAAAAAAATTCTTATCACTGATACAAGTACTTTGTTAATCAGAAGTTAAAAAACGTTATGGCCACCTCCTCATCTCCCAAAAAAATCATTTTCGCGTCGCGCGTAAAAATCTATACCTGTCGATATAAATCTCGATTTTTGACAAAGTTTGAGCTGATTAAAAAAATATATTCTTATCACTGATACAAGTACTTTGTTAATCAGAAGTCTAAAAAACGTTAAGGCTATCCCCTCATCCTCAAAAAAAATAATTTCTAGTGTCACGCGCAGAAATCCATATCTCGCGATATAAATCTCAATTTTTGGCAAAGTTTGGAAGAGACGAAAACAATATTTTTTTTTTTGGTTCAAGGAGTGTCGGTACCATTTTTTGATGTTTGGTTATTAAAGTACTTGTGTTAGTGAACAGAAGCAGAATTTTTATTTAGTTATGGATGATTGCTAACGTTAAGAAAAAATTAAAGGGTTGATTTTAGACCTTTACTAATTGCACGGTTCACTTTCTTTTCGCTTCTAAAGATATTATTTTTTAAATTGCTGAATCTTAACTTCAAACCCGTAATTATTTCAGGACTGGTGCAATAATTGCACTTCCAAATTTTGTTTGACCGTTCTTACCTAATAAATGTTTAGGGCTGATGCTGATGCGCTTAAATTTTGTTTGGCCCTTCTTACCTAATAAATGCATTTTCTGCATCTTCACATCTGCCTGGAAACTTTTTTTTAATCGCCAGCTCAAGGCGGCTACTATTTGGAAATATATAAATTTTGGGTGAATAAATGAATAATGTCAGACGTATACAACAACCATGGACCCGAGCGAATACTTCCCGATCCCCGAAAAATCTTTCGCCCGGGCAAGGAAAACCCGAAAACTTTCCATTGAATTAAATTTTTCATTTGATTTATTTTGCATGAAGATATTAAAAAAAAACCTTTTAGAGAACTTAAGGAATTATTCCTAATTTAGTTTTGATCTGCCTTTATGCTCATAATATATTTGAGTTATTATTATGTAATAATATTTGTATACATTATTATTTAGTTTTGTATAATTTTATTTTGAATTTTAATTGTTTATCACTCCTGTAATTTTGAATTTGGGTCTGTTGGGTTCTTGCTAAATAATTAAGTTTATAAATTTTTGGCCTCTGAAACAGGAGGAAGGGAAATTGAGAATTTACCTCACCTTATTGTTAATTATGTTTCACCAGAGTCAACAGTTCTTACGTTTACAATTACATCGGACATTGCATCCGCGTGTATATTATTGTATATGATGAAGTTATTTTTGGATGCAAATATTTTTCGGTTTTATACACAAACCCAAGTCGGTATTAGTATACTCAGACTTGATAGAAGTTATCCAAATATTTTTGTAAATATTATTACAGATCCAGTGTTTGAGATTACTAATAATCATGATCGAATGAAACAAGACCAGCTTTACAAGGAATTTTAAATAAATTTAGCAACAACAAAAAAATTTAATCTAATCGATTTTTAGGTGTTTTTAGTCGACTATTTACAAAAAGAGACATTTTGCGTATCTCGGTTCGTGGAAATCCCACAAATAATTTTATGGACAAATAGTGTTAGAGTTCTTAGACCAGTGGTTCCCAAACTTTTTTGTCCTACCGCCCCCTTTCCAGAAAAAATATTACTTGGCGCCTTCTTGGAAATGATTTTTTTTTAAATTTTAATTGCAAATATTAGGAAATATAAATATATGAATTAATGTTTCTACCTTTTGCCCATCAGCGTCCCCCCCCCCCCCGAATCGCTGCAACACCCACCAGGGGGCGGTGGTGCCCACTTTGGGAATCACTGTCTTAGACGAAAAAAAAAAACAAACAAATTTTTTTTTTGAAGAATTCGTCCCTCCTTTCTCGTTTCGCTCAAAAATTGCATTTAAAAAGATTTCCCGAAAACCCCACTAGTTCGATTCGGGATTTGTATATCACCGTAAAGATCTCTTCAAGACCCTTCCGAAGATATACAAAAATATTAACTTGAAGCCCGTGACGCGTTCGTTGAAAATGGAAAAATCGAAAAAATCAACTTGACACACAATCGAGCCTCCGAAACAAAATATTTTTATGACGCTTTAAAAGTCGAATTCGAATTGAAAGTTAGATTCTTTCACCCTGCAACCAAACTCAATTTTTTGAAGATCGTCTGAAGTTATGATTATAAATTAAGATACTGCTATTATTACTACAAGTGAATACTTTATTTTTAAATACAAACTAACTATCTGATCCTGCCATAAAACTCCCCATTATTGCCCATAAAAATATAATGAACAGGGGAATTTTTATGGCGATACCGCTTTATGATTTTCTCGTTGAAACTGGACCATAAATTCCAGGAGAAACGTAATCTTGCCTCGTTGTTATTCCTGTTTGAGTAATAGGGATCAAGTAGCTGTAACGCAATTTTCCGTTGCTTAAACAAAACTAAATGCTAATCTGGAGGCACAGTTAGGTTTCCTCTTATTTTTATGGTAATGCACGTTTGCCGTACGAACAGGAAGTTATCAATCATTTTTCTCGTTGCATTGTACACGTTAATTCCTCAACGATGGTTTTTGATACAAAAAATATATTAAATAGCAGTACATCATATGCAGCAGCCCTTACCATAAATTCTGTAGAAGTGGACACATTTTTGGTGTCTCAAAATTGAAAAAAAAATGTTGGACGCATTTTTTTTAAATTTTATGCTAAAGAACACATACACATATCTCGTACTAAAAATGTTATAGTTAATACTAAGATAAATCGAGTAATTATAACTTTATCTCTTTTTTGTCGGTTCACATTGCCTCTAATTTTGAATAATATAGTAAGTTATCTAGCAAAAATTTTCATTTTTAATTATTGACATTTTCTAGGTAATTTCAAAACCTCCATCCTCGAACATTTTATCCTTGGAATAACACTTTTCGATTGGGCAGCAAACCAGAACATCCTGTAGATATGAATGATAGTAAGTCATCCATCGAAAATGTTGATCTTTACATTTTTGTAGGTAATTACAAAACCTGCATTCTCAGATATTTTTTATTTTATTCGATTGGGCACCAAACCAGAACGTCCTGTAGATGTGAATGTTGATATTCCACACAAGCTGGCAAAGTGTTGCAGTATAAATCGATTTGATGCAACGTATTCAAGATTAAACTTGAAATTCTATTTATAAAATTTGAGGAACTTTTTGGCTCCGAAAATTGATAAAACCGTTATTCGTCTGCTTGACTACTAAACTGGACCATAAATTTTGCGGAAAAATAAATGGACCATAAAATTCTGTTCCAGTTGCATTTCCTACACCAAAATAATTATATTTTTATAATGAAGTATTACCATAAATTTTGAAGACTATAAAATTCTATTCCAATTGCATTTCCAGCATTATATTTTTATAATGAAATATTGCACAAGTTACGCTTTCATGAGTAATACCGAATCATTCATTAAGTATAGTAATATGAAGTAGATAATAATACTAGCAAATAGAAATAATAATAATAAACTTTATTTTAGAAAAAAATGTTTTTAACTGAATCGCTAGGTACAGCCTTTAGCAAAATATTTCAAAATTGTCTACTCGGTATGTCCAAAAAATAAAATTTTGTTCATGTAGTCTTCTATATTTTTCGTGAAATGGGGATGTTTCAGGTGAGGTATTAAAATGTTTTTAACTGTATCGATAGGTACCGCCTGTAGCAATGCTACCATGATGAAATATTTCAAAAATATCTGCTCGATATGTCCAAAAAATAAAATACAATATAATAAGAAAAAAATTCAAACCTGAAACCAGACGAGAATTTGAATCTTCCTATTTGGTAGCACAGTGTGTTTGAAAAATAAATATATCGCAGTCGCCTATGAATTGCTCTTCTATTTAGAACAGTTCTCTCGTTCTCCGATCCTGTAATAAACGAAAGCGTTAAGAAAACTAAAACAATAGAGGCGACTATACCTCAAACACAATATTTACATAAAAAAATGTCAATAAATTTATTTAAAATGCTTGGAAACGAGTAAAAATCGAGAATGAAAAAAAACAATTTCGAAATATTTCAAATTAAAACAACTAGAACCTGCGATATTTCTGCAAAAAAAACTTTCTTTTGGCATGCAAATGAATGTAATAGATGCAATTTGATTATTTATAAATGACTACATTTAAATTATTTTCTCAAAAAGGCTGTAAATATTTTTGCAGTTTATAATAGCCAAAGCATTGGCCTCAAATTTTTTATCTGATCACATGAAATTATTCAATAATCTAGCGAAGGGTTGTATACAGTTTTTTTTTACATAACCAATGTCCCGAATACATTTTATATATTTTTTTTCGAATCGCTAAAATGATTAAAATTTTCTCAAATTTACGCTTTGATCGCATGAAATGATTCCAAAATCTAGTGACGAGATATATGCAATCAACAACTTTAATGAATTTAGAGTATCTGTGGAAAATTTCAAGTCGAAATTTTTTGCAAGTGTTGTGCTCTGATTTCATGAATTTATTCAAAAATCTGGTGACAGGTAGTATGCAGTAGTAGTATGCAGTTGTCGCTGACAATTGTTTTTGTATTTTTTTCAAATTGCGAAGATTATTAAAATTTTCTCATGATCACATGAAATGATTCCAAAATCTAGTGAAGATATGTATCAATTTTTACTGCAAAATCAACATCTTTAATGAATTTAGAGTAATTGTGGAATTTTTCAAGTCGATGGTAATTGTTTTTGTATTTTTTTCTAGTCGCCAAAATTATTGAATTTTTTGTAAGTGTGTGCTCTGATTACATGAAATTATTCAAAAATCTGGTGACAGGTAGTATGCATTGTTTTTTACAAAACCAATATCCCGAATAAATGTAAAGTATTTTTAGAAAGTTACAAGTCGTTGACGATTGTTTTTGTATTTTTTTTTCAAATCGCGAAAATTATTAAAATTTTCTCAAATTTACGCTTTGATCGCATGAAATGATTCCAAAATCTAGTGAAGAGATGTGTTAATTTTTATTGTAGAATCAACATCTTTAATGAATTTAGAGTAATTGTGGAAAATTTCACGTCGATGGTAGTTGTTTTTGTATTTTTTTCTAGTCGCCAAAATTATTGAAATTTTTTGCAAGTGTGTGCTCTGATTACATGAAATTATTCAAAAATATGGTGACGGGTAGTATGCATTTTTTTTTAAAAACCAATATCACGAATAAATGTAAAGTATTTTTAGAAAGTTTCAAGTCGTTGATAATTGTTTTTGTATTTTTTTTCAAATCGCGAAAATTATTAAAATTTTCTCAAATTTACGCTTTGATCGCATGAAATGATTCCAAAATCTAGTGAAGAGATGTGTCAATTTTTATTGCAGAATCAACATGTTTAATGAATTTAGAATAATTGTGGAAAATTTCATGTCGATGGCAATTGTTTTTGTATTTTTTTTGCCCTGTATTACTGTAAGTACTTGCAAGTTTTCATTGAACGAACGTAAATATATTACCGTTTCATTGTATTTACACACATTTGGCTCGCAATTCAAGCGACATGTCGCATTATTTTAAAAAATTAAACGACCTATGCTTTCAAGCGAGCCGATCTCCATTAATTGGTTACAAGCCAATATTAGTCCGACCGTTGTAAGACGAAATTACTTATCTTTTTTTATGATCTTGAAAGACGTCCTTTTTGTCTTAAAATAATAGCCACCCAATGGCTATATATTAACACACATTTTGAGCGGGAGCGTCTATTTGTAGACACTTTGCGAACTGCGTGCTATAGGCAGGCCGTCTATTTTTAGACGCAAACATGCAGAATGGGTTGCATACAGTTCATCATACAGGGCGGCGCGCGCAATATTTTCGCTTGCGTTGCTACAGAGGCAAGTCACCTTGGTCATAGCGCACGCTCAAAAAGTGTTAATAGGCATCCTACACCATTCATCTAAACAACTAAAAGAACTTTGAGTGCCTGATACAAAGCTTGGGAAATATTTGCTTTGGACTCACCGAAGCAAAGAAAAAGAAGTACACTAATAAAAAGAATATGCAGAAATCAGAATGATTATTAATTTGGCTATATATTACACCAAGAACCTGACCATGGGACACACTAAGAGCTTTAATTCTTACAATCCTGACAATTACGTTTTTTAACTCTAACTTTTTTTTTCAGAGAATCGTCGCAATCATGCATTTTTGAGCACTTTTAAAATTTCGCGTTTTCTTATTCAAATTCATAGTGGAACGTACGAAGCACTTTAATTCTTTTAACCCTATCAATTGCGTTTTACCAAATTCGTTGTTTTTTACTTTCTCCGTAACGAAGTACGAGAAAGTATTGTGATCGTGATTTTTTTTCAATTTTTTTTTTTACGGAAATATCAGTTTTGGGGTCCCTAGATGCCATTTCAACAATTTCTGGGAATTTTTTTTTTGTGTCTGTGTGTGTGTGATGGTGTGTGTGTGTGTGTGTGTGTGTGTGTGTGTGTCTGTCTTTGTGTGTGCGCTGTATCTCAAAAACTAATAGAGCAATTGATATGAAACTTTGAACATAAGTATTATTTGATAAAAGAAGAAGAACTGAAAAGCTTTTGGTAAAATTTCGTACACCGGAAGTGGGTGTTTACCTTAACTGTTTTTTGTTTTTTGCCAATATTTTCTTAAATATGAAAAATATCACAAAAACATTTAAACAAACATCAAAGACAACAAAGAAATGAACATCTTTTGCTTGAAAATATTTTTCATAAAATCATTGCTATTCGAGAAAAAACTTTATTAATTTTTTTTAATGTTTGGTTTATAATTATGAAACGATAATAGTTACAGCAAATTTATATAAATAATAATTGTAGAGAATTCCAAAATGAACAACTTCTAAAGAATAAGTTTTTTTCAAAATCTCGTTAGTTTTTGAGTAAACCGAGTTTTTGAATTTGAAGTATAATTTTTCCATCTTTCATGATTTTGACGTTTTAAACGTCAGTTTCATCCGAGTTTGCGAAACGCTTGATGTACATTTAAAATATGATTTCAATTGAAAATAAACTCATGAAAACGTAAATATAAAGTCAGAGAAATTAACATGATGGCCACATCACCATTCTTCAAAACATTGCCATAATCATGACTTTTATGGCACTTTTACAATTTTGTGTTTGTAGTGGAACATTTCTACAACCTTGTCAATTACGTTTTAACAAATTCGGTGATTTCTTTCTTCAAAGCATCGTCATAATCATGACTTTTGGCACTTATTAAAATTTTGCGTTTTCATGTATTATTTGAAAGGTTTTTACAATATGAATCACTGCAATAGCTTTAGTAAAATGAATCATAGAAAGCTTGTATTCATTTAAATCCACCCAGGTATAAGATATATCACGACAATAAATACCGTATTTATTACAACTACATTTTGAAAAAGACGTTGGCGTGTGTACACATGATCTTCAATAAACGCAACATCCGAATTTCACACAATTTGGCAAGAATTGCTGCGGCGAAAATAGCACGGCCAGAAAGATATTTTGAAATTTTTGATCGCAAGATAAGTTCATTTGCAATATTCACATTATGCATTTACCACAAAATGAATGGACAAACATTTAGATTTAACAGAAATGTAACATTCACTTTAAAATGTTCCGTTTCCCCTATTTCTGTCAATAATTTTGCAAACCGTAATGCCGCAGATTTGGACAGTATGTGTTCTCTAGCACAAAATAAAAAATAAATAAAATGCGTCCAACATAGTTTTTTATAAACAAATTACTTTGTTGGTATAACACAAATTTTATTAAAAATTAAATTTTATTAAAGTGACACTTCATGTATTGTTAATGGTAAGTTGAGTTGCCGAAACTATAGTCAACAATAAAATGAAATTTGTGTTATACCAACAAAGTAAGAGTGTTTTATTATATTTACAACATGTATCACGAAGTAGAAGCCTTCTCCATAAACAAAATTAGAAACAACCTTACTTGTTGCAGAAAGCATTAAATAAATTAATAATTTATTGAATTTATTGTTTTGTATTGTAATCGGGATTTTTTTCAAAATTCGAAATTTCAACGGAAATCGAGAAGATTTTGATCATTTTTGATAAATGTACAGCCTGTACGTTACACCGTGATACATTTGCGGTCAGATGGGCGGGTATTCCTACCCGGTAATATTTAACCGATCGGCTCAGTAATGTATGATCTGAATTACGTGAAAATGTTTTTATTACCCAAAAATTGCCCCTCTGTCCAATCGCCTATTTTGCTGAATTTACGACAAATTTATCACGGTATAACGAACGGACTGTACATTCTTTATCTTGAGCTCCAATAATCCTCTACATATCCCATCAAATACTCTCCTCTACTAATCCAAAAATACCATTCCAATAGACGAGCGATTCCACCACAGGGCAATCAGAGAAAAAAAAAATTTTTGATGAATTGTATCGAATTGAAATTTACAACAGCTTCATCAGAATTGAAAAAATTACTTCCTTAAAACAAACAACTATTCCAAATCCTACAATACAAAAGCTTCTTTTTTCCATTCGCATCGGTCCCTTTAATAGCTGACCGCAATGTAAATCTGGCGTAAGCCCCAAACCGGAGCTTTATTCCGATATAAGCGGAGCGCATTCCCAGCACACCAACGAATTTAGTAGCTTAATAAGAACAAAATGGGAATGAGGTAACCTATAAATAGGGACCTGATTCATTTCGGTTGTCTTCTCTTCGAGAGCAAATAACTCAAGGTGCATTAAACTATGGGCACATGTGATCCTACGACACCTTCAAGAATGCAAAGTGGCAAAGGCAGATCTATTAATACGCCCGAACGGGATGCGGACGTGCAAATCGAGTTGTTATCCATAAAAATAAGTTTGACATTGAAAGGAAGGCTTAAAATTCCTTTAATTTTTTTTAAGGTTTAATTAAATGATTTTCTTTGGTTTCAAGCACAATCTCTAAAAACTTTAAATTCCCTGAAAATGGACTGCCATCAATTGTTGCAAAAACATCTGAGAGATTTAAACAACAATTTTAAAATTCTAAAAGGGGCGCGGTGGCCCAGTAAGTAGAGCTCCTGCTTATGGGCCTCGTGGTCGTGGGTTCGAATGCCATCCGCGCGGTCACTTTTTCGGAACGAAAAATGGCCGTGCGGGTCATGGATGTTTAGTGTATGTCCCTTTCATCATTATAAATGATTATTATACAAATTATCGGTTGTGGCAGAATGTCCTAGTGGGCCACGCCAATTCCCAAAACATCCGCGCTTCCTCAACCCGAATTCCTTAAGAAAAAAAAAAATTCTAAAATTGTTCGTGGGTTCCGATAGAGCTCTTACTTCTGGATCTTATTGGTGCTTTGGTCCTTACTTTTTTTTAAAGAAGGTGGCAATGCCGTGGCATTGATTTCTACTACCTAACCATACTTACAACACACGAGGTCGAAATGATATTGGTTTAAATAATATTAGGCTTAAAAGAACCGAAACTGGTACACAATATTATGGTATAAAATTTATCAACAAAATACCCAGAAATATTAAAGATCTTGAATATAAAGTTTTTAAAAATAAAATACAAAATATCTATTAGATAAATGTTACTACTCATTGGAGGAATTTTTATTGGATGGATGTACATATTGAATAATGACCTCTCTACACATATTTGATTTCGGCATTTCCTCGTTTGTATTTTTATTTTTTAAATTGTAAGATTTTAGAGATTTTTTAAATTTTTAGAGATTTTTTAAATTTTAAGATTTTAGAGATTTTTTAAATTGTTAGATTTTTGAAATTGTAAGATTTTAGAGATTTTTTAAATTGTTAGATTTTAGAGATTTTTTAAATTGTTAGATTTTAGAGATTTTTAAAATTGTTGGATTTTAGAGATTTTTTAAATTGTTAGATTTTAGAGACTTTATTTGTAAACTGTATGTATTTTATGAATATTGGTCTATTTTTTCTTGACTAGTGTACACAGTTTTTGGTCACAGCACAATAAATATCTATCTATCTATCTACTCGATTAACATGACCATCAACTTTTTCCTTGGATGTTTAGTGTTTGCAATGTGAATTATTATCTTTTTGCTAATGACTTAGTTTATAATTGCCGCAAACATTTCTTTATAGTCAATTAGAATTAGCTCATTTATGAAATGGACTTATGGTGGCGGCGCCAGGAATTGCTTTATAGGCAACTAAAATGAGCTCATTTTTTTATGGTGCAGGCGCCGGAAACTTAAAATTTACTCCATGTGCTTCCAGAAATTTAAGCTTGATTAATATACAAAATGGTCGTGGCTGAACTCCTAAACGTTCTAAACCAATCATCCAACGCTTCTTTCACCCAAATTCTTATCAAAAAATTAAGAAACAATAAAAAGTTTTCTTAATCTATAACAAAGATAAAATGAAAAAAAAACTCCTGGTTATTAAATTATACACCTATTTTTATGTTTTTTTTTACAAATAAAAATAAAAAATTTTCTTAATCTTGCACAAAGATAAAATTTAAAAAAAACTCCTGGCTATTAAATTATACAGCTATTTTTATGTTTTTTCTTACAAATACAAATAAAATTTTTCTTAATGTTGAACAAAGATAAAATAAAAAAAAACTCCTGGTTATTAAATTATACACCTATTTTTATGTTTTTTTTTTACAAATAAAAATAAAATTTTTCTTAATCTTGAACAAAAATAAAATAAAAAAAAACTCCTGGCTATTAAATTATACACCTATTTTTATGTTTTTTTTTTACAAATAAAAATAAAATTTTTCTTAATCTTGAACAAAGATAAAATAAAAAAAAGTCCTGGTTATTAAATTATACACCTATTTTTACTTTTTTTTTTAACAAATAAAAATAAAATTTTTCTTAATCTTGAACAAAGATAAAATAAAAAAAAACTCCTGGTTATTAATTTATACACCTATTTTTATGTTTTTTTTTACAAATAAAAATAAAATTTTTCTTAATCTTGAACAAAGATAAAATAAAAAAAACTCCTGGTTATTAAATTATACACCTATTTTTATGTTTTTTTTTTACAAATAAAAATAAAATTTTTCTTAATCTTGAACAAAGATAAGATAAAAAAAACTCCTGGCTATTAAATTATACACCAATTTTTATGTTTTTTTCTTACAAATAAAAATCTTTTTTTTTTAAACCTTGAACAAAGATAAAATTTAAAAAAAAAACTCCTGGATATTAAATTATACATCTATTTTCTCATGTTTACATACTGAAGGAAAAAAAATTAAACCCTTGAAATTCGTGAAATTTCGACCATTTTCAAACGGCGTATTTTCAATCGATTTTGATGAATCTTTGAGGGCAAAAACTTTGAAGTATCTTCTTTAAAGTCATGTATGCGAAATTATGCGTAACCCCTTCTGGCTCCCTCTAGCACCCCTGTGAAAAAATAAAGTTTTTTTCTGGAAACCATGTCCAACTTTGACGATGTCTACGGAGTTGGAAAATTTTTATCGACTCAATCCACTACAAAGGCATTAAAATTTGATCAATTCCCTATGCAGGACTCGAAGAACAAAGTTCCTACGACAATTTGACACCAAGTTATGGGTGTTTGAAAAAAAGTGCATTTTGAGGTTTTATAACTCGGTGACTTTTCAACCAAATTTGATGATTCTTTGGGGAAAAAACCCATTTTGGCTCTACTGCATGCATGACTTTAAAGAAGACACTCCAAAGTTTTTCGCCTTCAAATATTCATCAAAATCGATTAAAAATACGCGGCTTGAAAATGGTCGAAATTTCACGAATTTCAAGTGTTTCATTTTTATCCCTTCAGTTATAGACAACTAAAATGAGCGCATTTTTTAAATTCATCTTATGGTGCAGGCGCCGGAAACTTAAAATTTACTCTATGCGCTTCCAGAAATTTGAGCTTACGAGAATATTATTGATGTAGCGGACGCGGCACGAATGTTTTTTGTTGTTGCTTAATTAGGTAAGGATTAACATACAAAATGGCCGTGGCTGAACTCCTAAACCTTCTAAGCCAATCATCCAACCCAAATTCTTATGAAAAACTTAAGAAACAATAAAAAGTTTTGTTAATCTTGAACAAAGATAAAATTTAAAAAAGAACTCCTGGCTATTAAATTATACACCTATTTTTATGTTTTTTCTTACAAATAAAAATAATTTTTTTCTTAATCTTGAACAAAGATAAAATAAAAAAATAAAAACTCCTGGATATTAGATTATACATCTATTTTCTTATGTTTATATACTGAAGGAAAAAAATTAAACACTTGAAATTCGTGAAATTTCGACCATTTTCAAACCGCCATAACTGGGCGTATTTTCAATCGATTTTGATGAATCTTTGAGGGCAAAATCTTTGAAGTATCTTGTTTGAAGCATGCATGCGAAATTAAGCGTAACCCCTTCCTCTAGCGCCCCTGTGAAAAAAGAAAGTTTTTTCTAGAAACCAGGTCCAACTTTGACAATGTCTACGGAGTTGGAAAATGTTTGTCGACTCAATCCACCATAAAGGCATTAAAATTTGATCAATTTCCTGTGCAGGACTTAAAGAACGAAATTCCTACGACGATTAGGCACCAAGTTTTTGCATTTTGAGGTTTTATAACTCGGTGACTTTTCAACCAAATTTGATGATTCTTTGGGGAAAAATCCCATTTTGGCTCTACTTCATGCATGACTTTAAAGAAGACACTTCAAAGTTTTTCGCCCTCAAAGATTCATCAAAATCGATTGAAAATACGCCGAGTTATGGCGAAATTTCACGAATTTCAAGTGTTTCATTTTTTTTTCCACCAGTGTAGAAGTGTTTAGCAAATCAATAAAGATTAAAAGTCCATTTATTCTTTGTAAATAAATCACAATTTTTTTCTCGCCTCTCAGGTACAATAACCTCGGAGAGCTTTAAATAAACTCGTGCCATTTTTAATCTTCGATTATTGGCAATTAAAAGAGTTATTTATGCGTTGGCGTCTCGTCGGATCGCTAAGCTCTTGTTGGTTTTCGTCATTTCCACGCGTAATCTTAATGATCCCGTGCATGTGCTCTGCGGATGTCATTCTGGCCCACTTTAGTTGCTGCGGGAAAGTTAAACATGAATACTTCCGTTAGTTCAAAGCAAACACTGCTGCAACCGGTTTCGTAAACATCGCTCTTCGGGATTATTCAGGATCTAGCTAAATAATAGTTATAGCAAAATAAGTATTTTCGGTTTCTGGGTGTTCTATTAAAAAAAAGTGTTTCTTTACATTTAGCAAAGGTCTTCTTACTTCATAAAAATAGCATTTAATTACTCAGGATTAATCAAGATCTAGCTAAATAATACTTTGAAAGTTATAGGAAAATAAGTATTTTCGGTTTCTGGGTGTTCTATTAAAAAAAAGAGTTTCTTTACATTTAGCAAAGGTCTTCTTACTTCATAAAAATAGCATTTAATTACTCAGGATTAATCAAGATCTAGCTAAATAATACTTTGAAAGTTATAAGAAAATAAGTATTTTTAGAAAGGCAAGAAATTTCTATTAAAATGTACTGGTTGTTTCATAAAAAAAGCTTTTACATGAATGGTGATTTCTACGGAATTAATATCTCGAATAATTTAGGGTATTTTTAGAAAGTTTCGATGTTTTTTTCGAATCGTAAAGATTATTAAAATTTTCATTAATATGCGCTCTGATCACATGAAATTATTCAAAAATCTAGTGACGAGATGTATGTAGTTTTTTTGGGAATCAACATCTTGAATGACATTAGAATAATTATGAAAAATTTCAAGTTGATGGAAATTGTTTTGGAATTTTTTCTAGTCGCCAACATTTTTGAAATTTTTTGTAAGAACCCCGTTTAAAAAACTGCTGGAATATTTGATAATTCTATAATGCGTATTAATCAACTGCTTCCCGGTAAAGCAATTTCGAAGGCGTTTACACTTCTTGTGTGCAACAAATAAAAATCAGCTTTTAGCTACAATCGCTCTTTTTATTGTTGTTACAGGTACTTATCCTAAGAAATTAGCTTTGATGGCCTGTTCTTTAAATACCTAATTGCACCATCTATCGCATGAGATTGTTGTTACAAGATTTGGGAAACGTTGTCAACCCATTCAAACGCCAACCAACTTGAAAGAATTAGTTTTGATCAACATAGCAAACATCTTCAATAATTGGAATCACTTCCCAAACGCGATAGGGGCAATAGATGGAAGTCATATTAGAAGAGTAAATTTTTATTTGAAAAATTGCGAAAAGCAGTAGAGGAAGATGGAGAATGTATAGTGCTTCATTTACTGCTGATACTTTACTGACGTGAATTTGTAGAACTCTACACTTTAGCACACGCGTATTTGGTCTTCAAGATCTGTTTGTTGTCAACAGCAATTTGTACAAGACGGTATCGTCTATGTTTAAGGGACATTCCTTTGCTGACGTACACTTGTAGAATTCTATACTTTAGCACATGCGTATTCTTCAAGATCTGTTCAGTAGGTTTGTTGTCAACAGCAATTTGTACAAGACGGTATTGTCTATGTTTACGGCACATTCCTTTGCTGAACTTGTAGAACTCTACACTTTAGCAGATGCGTATTTGGTCTTCATAATCTGTTCAATCGGTTTGTTGTCAACAGCAATTTGCTTAAGATGATATTACAACGAGTCTGGTCCATGTTTAAGGCATATTCATCTCTTCGTTATTTAGTTTCAATCGCATTACATTCGTGTACATGTTTCCTGGTTACTTTTTTGTAAATAAAATGGCCATTCATCCGAAGCCATTGTAAATAAATCAATCGAACGATTCGCTTTGACGGTATCAACAACAATCCCATCCAAAGCATTCTTACCCGAACGAGTGTTTTGTTATTGCGGCCGTGAATCGAATTAAGCGATTACATCACCGATAATGACCGCATTTCGGCCAATTACGAGGCGGTTACGTAATCCGCACCAGTTGCTGCTCCTTCGTGTGCCAAAGTGCATCCTCGAGAGATCCGATTATTATTTTTTCGTTTTCATAATTCGGATCGCAATTCCACGGAACTGGTTTGATGGTTGCATGCGACTTGCGAGTAATATTACTAGTTTGCTTATAGAAAAAATACCGTTGGCGGTGTGGCGAGAGAGCACTCCCATGCATAATTCATTCGTTAATTACGACAATAGGTAAATAAATGAAGTGTCTGTAACGCTATGAGAACAGTTTTCTGAAAGTACTGTTCGGTGGCACGTGCTCCTTCGGTAAGGTCTGTCGGTGCGTGTGCATGGGGTATTGTGTCGTGTCTGTGCGAACAATTGTGATTTCTGGAGAAAGTAAGTTTTTTTTTTTGTTGGTTGTTGTTGGGCAATTAGAGGCTATTGTGTGTGCGATTTGCTCGAGTGCGAAGAATATGAATTTTAATTTTTGGAGCGCGCACGCGGGATTTTATAATTTTGTGATGTCATTAACACCAACTTTTAGTTTCGATGTTGGTGGGTTCAATGGCCATTGCAAAGAAATTTCACAAATTTTGATGAAGACATTGATCAAAGTTAGTCAATCCCATGAGAAGTGAACATAATTTTGTTGAGCGAAATTTGAAACAATTTGCAAGTGAAGCCAACATTTTTCAGGAAGCAATTCAAATCTTCGCGTGTATCTGCTAGATTAATACATTGATCAAAGTCAAATCCCATGGGAAGTGAAATTTTTAACAATTTGTAAATGAAGCCAAAATTTTTCAGGAAGCAATTCAAATCTTCGAGTGCATCTGCTAGATGAATATATTGGTCAAAGTAAAATCGCATGGGAAGTGAACATTTTTGTTGAGCGAAATTTTTAACAATTTGTAAATGAAGCTAAAATTTTTCAGGAAGCTACTCAAATCTTCGCGTGCATCTGCTAGATGAATACATTGGTCAAAGTAAAATCCCATGGGAAGTGAACATTTTTGTTGAGCGAAATTTTTAACAATTTGTAAATGAAGCCAAAAATTTTCAGGAAGCTACTCAAATCTTCGCGTGCATCTGCTAGATGAATATATTGGTCAAAGTAAAATCCCATGGGAAGTGAACAGTTTTGTTGAGCGAAACTTTTAACAATTTGTAAATGGAGCCAAAATTTGTCAGGAAACTACTCAAATCTTCGCGTGCACCTTTAGTGCTTGTTTAAACCTGAACATAGAGACACTGAAAATCCAAAATTTTACTCTTTATTATACCTACAATTTAATAATCCTTCAATCATCAATTTGAACGATTTTGTTCTTTTTATTATATGGTGAATCTACTGATAAAATTTGTCATCATTTCTATATTTATTATCTAATTTCAATTGACTTGTGCAACAAATTGTAATACCTTTTGTAAGCATCAATACACTTATTATTATTATTATTATTACTTGAACAATTTCAAAACTCAATTCGCTATTTTTTAATATCCTTTAGTTAAACATCAATAAACTCATTATTATTATTACTTGAAGAACTTCGAAACTCAATTCGCAATTTTTACTTTCTCCGTTTCGAAGTACGAGAAAGTATTGTGATCGTGATTTTTTTTCAATTTTTTTTACGGAAATATTCGTTTTAGGGTCCCGAGATTCAAAAATTTCTGAAAAAAAATTTTGTCTGTGGGTGTGTGTCTGTGCGCGCTGTATCTCAAAAACTAATAGAGCAATTGATATGAAACTTTGAACATCCATATTATTTCATAATCTGAAGAACTAAAAAGCTTTTGATAAAATTTCTTACACCGGAAGTGTACCTTAACTGTTTTTTGTTTTTTGCCAATATTTTCTTAAATATGAAAAATATCACAAAAACATTTAAACAAACTTTGAAGACAACAAAGAAATAAACATCTTTTGCTTGAAAACATTTTTCATAAAATCATTTTTATTCGAGAAAAAATTTATTATTATTTTCTTAATTCTTGGTTTATAATTATAAAACGATACTAGTTACAGCAAATTTATATTAATAATAACTGTAGAGAATGCTAAAATGAACAACTTATAAAGAATAAGTTTTTTTCTAAATCCCTTTAGTTTTTGAGTAAACTGAGTTTTTGAATTTGAAGTATAATTTTTCCATCTTTCATAATTTTGACGTTTTAAACGTCAGTTTAATCCGAGTTTACACAACGCTCGATGTACATTTAAAATATGATTTCAATTGAAAACAAACCATGAAAACGTAAATATAAAGGGCTATGACACCATTTAGTCGGAGAAAGTAACATGATGGCCACATCACCATTTTTTAAATATAAATTTCCCATCTCTCTTCCAACGTTGCATTTTTAAATTTATAATTATTTTTTGTGGTTAAAGCATGGGGAATTCGCAGAATGGATTACCGCGCAACCATGCTCAGAATTTGCTATGTTAATTTATTTGTTGAAGTATTAAACATTCAAAGTCATAACTATGGAAAGATATTTTCTCCGAATTCTTGCGGTCGATTATTTTCGAAATAAATAATTCCCACAAGAAAATTTTTGCGCGAAGGTTAGTCCGAAAATAAGCGCAAACATGTTTTTGGCCCGATATTGGAATATATTAAGAATGTTGCAGGCGCATGTTGGATTTTCGGAAAATCTACGGCCTCTTCAAAATAACTCGAAATTAATGCTCGCATTCACAAATACGCCCGCATCAATCACATTTAATAACGCATTTACCATTCACGTGTACTACATCCAAATATATACCTACGAATAGAACGAAAATTCAGTAAATATAATGTTAAACGTGTATACTCGAAACTGTGCTAACATGGCATGTGTGTCTCTTTTTTTAATCGCTTAGAATTCATTGGTATATATAATATGAAAAATGTTTTTGATGGAAAGCGACCGTCTGGTAGTAAGTTAGGAAATGGTTAAACGGGATATCGGTCAATGCTAAATGTGCAAAATGCATATGAGAGCAAGTCTGCGATAAGAACGAAACGGCCGTCGAAGACTCATACGCATTTTGCACATTTAGCATTGACCGATACCCCGTTTAACCATTTCCTAACTTAATATATAATATATACCTACGAATAAAACAAAAATCCAGTAAAAATAATATTAAACGTGTATACTCGAAACCGTGCTAACATGGCATGTGCGTCTCCTCTTTAGCCGCCTAGAGTTCATTGGTGCGAGGTTTATCGGCGCAAACAATATTCACATGTGTGGTCGAACCTCTCGTTGCTTCGTTTGAGACTTTGCTCCGCCCACTACTTCAGTCTTCGATCTCGTTTTATAATTTCCAAACATGCCACTTTAAGTCACGTTTGCCTATAACTTACATTTCTATTACTGACCAGGGAAGTAACCCATATGTTCCCCTCAGATTTTAATGAAATTTAGTAGATTTGGAGATGGAGCAAAATATTCGATACGATTTTTTTCTCGGCTAAAAAAACTTGTTTAGGGGGTGAACACGTACTTCAAAAATCAGCCACATTTCTATTCTTTGGCTATAACTTCTGAAAAGTGTTAATGCAGATTTTACAGTTTCTGACAATTAAAAAAAAATCAAACGCTCGGCGAATCGCGTTTCAGAATTACTTAAGCACTTTTTCGTGCTTTGAGATTTTTTCAGGAAAATAAACTAGAAACAGTTTATGTCACTCTGAAGTCGCGCAAATTTGACAAGCGTTAAAAAAATATAAAAA
Source organism: Ocypus olens (assembly GCA_910593695.2). Classification (NCBI taxonomy): domain Eukaryota; kingdom Metazoa; phylum Arthropoda; class Insecta; order Coleoptera; family Staphylinidae; genus Ocypus; species Ocypus olens. The sequence continues at coordinate 9,139,353 of OU343059.1, read as the reverse complement.
CAATTGCTTGAAACTGGAAAATTTCAAAATTTACTCAAAATTGGTTCTAATGTATGGACCACGTAATATTTCAAAAAAAATGTTTGCGGTTTTTAAAATAATCGCACGAGTACAGTGCGTATGTCATTCTGAAGTCGCGCAAATTTGACGAGCGTTAAAAAAATATTAAAACAATTTCTAGAAACAGGAAAATTTCAAACTTTACTCAAAATTGGTTTTAATTTATGGCCCATAAAAAATTTAAAAAAATTCTTTCGCGGTTTTCAAAATAATCGCATGAGTATAGTGCTTATGTCATTCTGAAGTCGCGCAAATTTGACGAGCGTCTAAAAAATATAAAAACAATTTCTAGAAACAGAAAAATTTCAAACTTTACTCAAAATTGGTTTTAATTTATGGCCCATAACAATTAAAAAAATTTCTTTCGCGGTTTTCAAAATATTCGCACGAGTACAGTGCTTGTGTCATTCTGAAGTCGCGCAAATTTGACGAGCGTTAAAAAAATATTAAAACAATTTCTAGAAACAGGAAAATTTCAAACTTTACTCAAAATTGGTTTTAATTTATGGCCCATAAAAAAAATAAAAAAATTCTTTCGCGGTTTTCAAAATAATCGCATGAGTATAGTGCTTATGTCATTCTGAAGCGTTAAAAAATATAAAAACAATTGCTAGAAACTGGAAAATTTCAAAATTTACTTAAAATTAGTTCTAATTTATGGCCCACATTAAATTTCAAAAATTGCTTTTGCGGTTTTCAAAATATTCGCACGAGTACAGTGCTTGTGTCATTCAGAAGTCGCGCAAATTTGACGAGCGTTAAAAAAATATAAAAACAATTGCTAGAAACTGGAAAATTTCAAAATTTAATCAAAATTGGTTCTAATTTATGGCCCACGTGAAATTAAAAAAAATGCTTTTGCGGTTTTCAAAATATTCGCACGAGTACAGTGCTTGTGACATTCTGAAGTCGCGCAAATTTGACGAGCGTCTAAAAAATATAAAAACAATTTCTAGAAACATGAAAATTTCAAACTTTACTCAAAATTGGTTTTAATTTATGGCCCATAACAATTAAAAAAATTTCTTTCGCGGTTTTCAAAATATTCGCACGAGTACAGTGCTTGTGACATTCTGAAGTCGCACAAATTTGACGAGCGTTAAAAAAATATTAAAACAATTTCTAGAAACAGGAAAATTTCAAACTTTACTCAAAATTGGTTTTAATTTATGGCCCATAAAAAATTTAAAAAAATTCTTTCGCGGTTTTCAAAATAATCGCATGAGTATAGTGCTTATGTCATTCTGAAGTCGCGCAAATTTGACGAGCGTCTAAAAAATATAAAAACAATTTCTAGAAACATGAAAATTTCAAACTTTACTCAAAATTGGTTTTAATTTATGGCCCATAACAATTAAAAAAATTTCTTTCGCGGTTTTCAAAATATTCGCACGAGTACAGTGCTTGTGACATTCTGAAGTCGCACAAATTTGACGAGCGTTAAAAAAATATTAAAACAATTTCTAGAAATAGGAAAATTTCAAACTTTACTCAAAATTGGTTTTAATTTATGGCCCATAAAAAATTTAAAAAAATTCTTTCGCGGTTTTCAAAATAATCGCATGAGTATAGTGCTTATGTCATTCTGAAGTCGCGCAAATTTGACGAGCGTTAAAAAATATAAAAACAATTGCTAGAAACTGGAAAATTTCAAAATTTACTTAAAATTAGTTCTAATTTATGGCCCACATTAAATTTCAAAAATTGCTTTTGCGGTTTTCAAAATATTCGCACGACTACAGTGCTTGTGTCATTCAGAAGTCGCGCAAATTTGACGAGCGTTAAAAAAATATAAAAACAATTGCTAGAAACTGGAAAATTTCAAAATTTAATCAAAATTGGTTCTAATTTATGGCCCACGTGAAATTAAAAAAATTGCTTTTACGGTTTTCAAAATATTTGCACGAGTACAGTGCTTGTGTCATTCAGAAGTCGCGCAAATTTGACGAGCGTTAAAAAAATATAAAAACAATTGCTAGAAACTGGAAAATTTCAAAATTTAATCAAAATTGGTTCTAATTTATGGCCCACGTGAAATTAAAAAAATTGCTTTTGCGGTTTTCAAAATATTTGCACGAGTACAGTGCTTGTGTCATTCTGAAGTCGCGCAAATTTGACGACTGTTAAAAAAATGTAAAAACAATTGCTAGAAACTGGAAAATTTCAAAATTTACTCAAAATTGGTTCTAATTTATGGCCCATATGAAATTTCAAAAATTGCTTTTGGGGATTTCAAAATATTCGCACGAGTACAGTGCTTGTGTCATTCTGAATTCGCGCAAATTTGACGAGCGTTAAAACAATATAAAAACAATTGCTAGAAACTGGAAAATTTCAAAATTTACTCAAAATTAGTTCTAATTTATGGCCCACATGAAATTTCAAAAATTTCTCTCGCGGTTTTCAAAATAATCGCACGAGTACATTGCTTGTGTCATTCTCAAGTCGCGCAAATTTGACGAGCGCTAAAAAAATATTAAAACAATTGCTAGAAACTGGAAAATTTCAAAATTTACTCAAAATTGGTTGTGATTTATAGTCCATATGAAATTTCAAAAATTATTTTTCCGGTTTTCAAAATATTCGCACGAGTACAGTGCTTGTGTCATTCTGACGTAGCGCAAATTTGACGAGCGTTAAAAAAATATTAAAACAATTGCTAGAAACTGGAAAATTTTAAACTATACTCAAAATTGGATCTAATTTATGGTCCTTATGAAATTTTAAAAATTGCTTTTGGGGATTTCAAAATAATTGCATGAGTACAGTGTTTGTCATTCTGTAGTCGCACAAATTTGACGAGCGTTAAAAAAATATAAAAACAATTTCTAGAAACTGGAAAATTTCAAAATTTACTCAAAATTGGTTCTAATTTATTGCCCACATGAAATTTTAAAAATTGCTTTTGCGGTTTTTAAAATAATCGCTCGAGTACTGTGTTTGTGTCATTCTGAAGTCGCAGAAATTTGATGAGCGTTAAAAAAATATAAAAACAATTGCTAGAAACTGGAAAATTACAAAATTTACTTAAAATTAGTTCTAATTTATGGCCCACATAAAATTTAAAAAATTGCTTTTGCGGTTTTCAAAATAATCGCACGAGTAGAGTGCTAGTGTCATTCTGAAATCGCACAAATTTGACGAGCGTTAAAAAAATATTAAAACAATTGCTGGAAACTGGAAAATTTCAAAATTTACGATTCTGGCAATTGTTTTTATATTTTTTTGAAACGCTCGGTGCATCGCGCATTTACAGAATGACTTAAGCACTTTCTCACGCAATTATTACAGAAGGGGTGTTTTGAGATTTTTTTGGAAACATAAACTAGAAACAGTTTCAAGTGTTTTTGCAAATTTTCGAGTTTCTGGCAATTGTTTTTATATATTTTTTGAAACGCTCGGTGAATCGCGCGTTTACAGAATGACTAGCACTTTCTCTCGCAATTATTTCGAAAAGTACTGAAGGGGTGTTTTGAGATTTTTTTGGGAACATAAACTAGAAACAGTTTTAAGTGTTTTTGCAGATTTTTGAGTTTCTGGCAATTGTTTTTATATATTTTTTTTCAAACGCTCGGCGAATCGCGCGGTTACAGAATGACTTAAGCACTTTCTCGTGCGATTATTTTGAAAAGTACAAAAGGGATGTTTAGAGATTTTTTGAGGAACATAAAAGTACTAAAGGATGTCTTGAGATTGTTTAAAGAACATAAACTAGAAACATGGACTTCTTGATCGACTCAACAAAATAATACAAAAAGTCTTTAGAATCCGCGCAATCTAAACTGGAACAACAATTCTTCAGGAAAACCTGCTCTCGCTCGGTAATTACAAGCATTAGATCGCCAATCAGAGGACATGTTTATTGCGATCGCCATTTACGTACAAGACGACTTTCCATTTCATCCATTGCATGTGTGTGTGTGTGTAAACGACCGCCCGTGTGGGTTTAATGGGTTTTTAATCGCACATTGGCAAGGTCATGGTTCGGCGAAGTGCGCGAAAAGTTCGCGGGCTCTCCGTGTGTTTTGGTGGGTATTCTTTGTAGTCTGGGGCTCTGGGGGCCGGAACAAGCCGATCTGGCACCCGCCCAAAACGCTATACTTGGAGATTCGCTAGAAAACGATTATTTATAGTTCGCCTAGCGGCCAGTGGCCTTCCTGATACAACATGGGTGATGCCCGTGACCTACAGCTTCATTCACACCTTACTTCGAGCTGCACGCAGGTGGAGGCGCGCGCCCGCCGCCGCCGCCGGTCCCGATGGCGTTACCTGCAGAACACCTTGCGCTTCCGTTGCGCGCCATTTTTCGTCGTCGGCGGCGCGTATTGGCGATAAACGGTTCGCGTTATGTCATCATCGTGCCTAGTGAGTGTTTGGCCGGCCAACAATAAAAATACACATTACTGAAATAGATTATTTGCATCTTTACGCAGACACTTGTGACACGCAGTGTCTCTGGCTTTCCGATATTAAAGAATATTTTGCAGTTACAGCCATCAAAACGTCACGAAAGAAACAAATTTATCCAGATGCAAATATAACATGATTTATATTATCATGAATAAATATGAATTAGGATTACTGTGATAGATAATTCATGCGTAGAAGCAGAGTGGATGCAAAAAAAAAACTGTACACATACTTTAAAAATATGTTTTTGAGTTGAAACAAAGTTCGGTAGGAATCAGTGATATCAATGGCTTAGGCTGCAAATCAATGGCTTAGACTGCAAATCAATTAACTCCAGTTAATTTTTTATTTAGCGTATAGAGACTCAAATAAACAAAAATTGTTTTATAATTTTTCAAGAAGTTATAATTTAGAGAGATAAATTTTATTTTCAAAATTCTCACCTTAGCTTTAAAATCTTCATAAAGACTAAAAATTCGAAACAAGATGGCAACACACTCCAAAAGTAAATTGGAGTAGACGAAATTTGCATCTCAAGATTAGAAAAATTCTCGAAAAGTTATCAATCTAAGAATTAGCTTCAAATTCTAAAAATATACTCAAAATTAATCCATTTTTGCTATAATGAAAAAAAAAAAAAACATCGTACCCCAGCTAAAAACAACATGGCATCACACTCCAAAAGCAAATTGGAGTAGACGAAATTTGCATCTCAAGATTAGAAAAATTCTCGAAAAGTTATCAATCTAGGAATTAGCTTCAAATTCTAAAAATATACTCAAAATTAATCCATTTTTGCTATAATAAAAAAAAACATCGTACCCCAGCTAAAAACAACATGGCATCACACTCCAAAAGTAAATTGGAGTAGACGAAATTTGCATCTCAAGATTAGAAAAATTCTCAAAGAGTTATCAATCTAGGAATTAGCTTCAAATTCTAAAAACATACTCAAAATTAATCTATTTTTGCTATAATACAGAAAAAAACAATATAACCCAGTAGGAAACAAAATGGTAACACTCTAAATGTGAATTGGAGTAAGTGAAATTTGCATCTCAACTTTAGAAACATTTTGAAAAATTAGGAATTAGCTTCAAATCCTGAAAATATACTCTAACTTCATCTATTTTTGTCATGCTGGAAAATAATTACCGTAACCGAGCTGGAAGCAAAATGGCAACACCACAAAAGTGAATTGGTGTAGACGAAATTTGCATATCAACATTAGAAAAATTCTCAAAACGTTATTACCATAAGAATTAGCTTCAAATTCTAAAAATATACTCAAAATTTATCTAGTTTTGCTATAATGAAAAAAAAACATCGTACCCCAGTTGGAAACAAAATGGCAACACTTTAAACGTGAATTTGAGTAAGCGAAATTTGCATCTCAAAATTAGAAAAATTCTCAAAACGTTATTACCGTAGGAATTAGCTTCAAATTCTAAAAATATACTCAAAATTAATCTATTTTTGCTATAATGAAAAAAAAACATCGTACGCCAGTTGGAAACAAAATGGCAACACTTTAAACATGAATTTGAGTAAGCGAAATTTGCATCTCAACTTTGGAAAAATTCTCAAAAAATGATCACCTTAGGAATTAACTTCAAATCATGAAAATATATTCGAAATTAATGTATTTTTGCCATACTAAAAAATAATAATCGTAACCGAGCTGGCAACAAAATGGCAACACCACAAAAGTGAATTAGTGTAGACGAAATTTGCATCTCAAAATTAGAAAAATTCTCAAAACGTTATTACCGTAGGAATTAGCTTCAAATTCTAAAAATATACGCAAAATTCATCTATTTTTGCTATAATGCAAAAAAAAATATACCCGAGTAGGAAACAAAATGGCAACACATTAAACGTGAATTAAAGTAAGCAAAATTCGCAACTCACGATTTAAAAATTTCTTAAAAAATTCTCACCCTAGGAATTAACTTCAAAATCTTCAAAAATACTCAGAATGAATGCATTTTCATTGTGCTGAAAAATAATCGTCGTACCCCAGCTGAAAACAAAACTGGCAACACTCCAAACGTGAATTGCGGCAGAAAAGTTGCATCTCACGATTTAAAAAATTCTTCAAAATTATTTTCATTTTTTTCACTAATCTGCACAAAAAAATCGATATACTTGAGCACGAAACAAAATCTACAAGGAATAATTTTTTTTTTTTTTAGTTTGAAATTCTTCAGATATTAAGAGCTAATATATTTTTGACACATTAGAAAATAATCAAACTCTATAATATTTGGTTGGAAATAAAACACCCCATAACACGGGAATTGAAGTAGAGAGAGAGAGAGAGAGTGTCATCAAATCGGTGCAAATTTCGAGAAAAAATTGAGATGAAAATTTTTTCCTAAACGTAATTTATTCCATAAAATGAAGAGTGCTTAAAATAAAATTTACCCAGTAGAGTGGTATTTGTTTAGATAATTAACGAATAAATCAAAACTAGATATAATTTGGCATCGTTCAGATCGTTGTCATGGTGAAGGTAAATAAAGTTTATCCACTTGCAAACGTGTACATAAAAAATTAAATTTAAAGTGCGCCAATAAATGCTTTATTGGACTTGGAAATGTTGTCATTTTTTAATGGTAATTCACGAAAGAAAAATCATAAGAAAGTTATAAAAAAAATCTTACTCAAAATGTTATTATTTAAATCGTTTAAGTAGACTCTTATCTACACGTTGGTGTTAAAAAATTAAATTTAAAATGCGTCAAAAAATGATTTATTGGACTTTGAAATTTTGTCATTTTATAAAGGTAATTCGGATGGACTCGTGAAAGAAAAATCTTAAAAAAAAGTTATAAAAAATCTTACCCATAATTTTATTATTTAAATCGCTTAAGTAGACTCTTGTCCACACATTGGTGTTAAAAAATTAAATTTAAAATGGGTAAAAAAATGCTTTATTGGACTTTGAAATTTTGTCATTTTATAATGGTAATTCGGATGGACTCATGATGCTTTATTTTGGCCACAATTTTCGACTTGTTTGTTGAAATTTTCGATTTATTTGGTCTGCATTTTTTATTTTTCAGTGCAATGTTTCGATTTTTGGTCGAAATTGTTGATTTTTCATTTTTTGTCCATATTTTAGATTTTTGACTTATATGTATTTTCGATTTTTTAGGTCTGAATTTTTGATCTTCCGTCCTTAATTTTATTTATTTTGACCGAAAATTTCGATTTGTTAAAACATTCGATTTTTTAGCGTCATAAATCATAAGAAAAGTTATAAAAAATCTTACCCAAAATTTTATTATTTAATTCGCTTATCCACACCTTGGTATTAAAAAAAATAAATTGAAAATGCGCCAAAAATGCTTTATTTATGTTTGAAAAAACCTATAAACGAACATCAATTTAAGCGCGATAATTGAAACAGTTTTATACGTTAACGTTAATTACAGTCTCAGCGTTTGATTAATAACAAACCATAAATAATGAAGAAACTGATTTTTATTAATTTGAGGTGAAGGTGCCGGGAAATCCGTGGCTAGCTTCACATGAGTCATGTAATCGTGTTGTCTATTACTGGTTTCCTTAGTAACGACATAACAACATGCGCACGAATAACGATTATATTACGAATTTCTATTATAATCTTAATAGTAGTAGTAAACGATGTTTTATTAGGGCTATCGACCTATCGGTCTTTCTGCCCTTAGTTCATACATTTAAGGCTACAAATATGTAGTATAAAAATAATAATGAGTACCTATTTAGTCTTGATGCGTGCGGTGCGGTGCTGGAGGTGGGTGGAGCTTAGTCTCTGTACGTTTCATAGAGGGTTCTCGTGGGGTGTTTTATTGTGTTGTGTCTAATCTTAATATTTATCAAAAGTGTACATTTTTTGATCTTCTAAACAATACAAAGAATTAAATGATGTCGGCACCCAGAGGTTTTTTTTTTATTCGGCCTTGGTGATTTTACCATTCATATTATGATACTCTGTATGAAAGATCTCCAGAAGACAACTCGTTAAAGTTTTTTAATAATCTACCCCCTCATCTACTAACAATTAAACATGCTGGTGATTTAAAAAAAAAACGACTCAAAAATTTTTTCATTGAGAATATTACAAGCTGTCTAATTTTCCGGGTTAAGGTGTGACCCACATAATTTTGTTTCTGAGTTGGCCATGCCTGAGAGAGAGAGAGAGAAAGAGAGAGAGTATCATAGCAGTCATGTCTGAGAGTATTTCATTTTTTTTAAATCTAATTAAATTAAATTAATGACGTAATAATATGCGACATACCTCATTTATCTCACAGCCCACTCTGAAACAAAAGTTTATGGTTGACACGATATATTGAAATACTCTTTTCAATGAAGGTTATAAAAGTTTACCTCCCCCCCCCTAACCTTCGCTACATCGCTGCCTAGAATTCAATATGGAAATGTGAATAAGTCGATAGACATTTCTGTAACATTTTGTTTGTGTGATCTGTGTTCGCCCTTTTCCTTTTCCTTTTTCTTCTCTTCAATTTGTCCGTCTTATTTTTGGACGCCGCGGTTTAGAAATAAACTTCTCAGAATTCTATCGTTAATTGAAAATTCTTCGAAACCGCTTTCTTTTTCGTAATCTTGCCCATCAAAACAGAAGCACGTTGTTCTACAGAAAGGAAAATGTATAAATACAATATACTTATTTATTTCTGTCCGTCTAAAAAATGTGTTCTTAAATGTATCGCATATCAAATTTTGTTAGTGTGTTGATGAAAAACTACGGCAAATAAAAATAATAATAAAACAAGTTTGGTATTTAAAAATGCATCTGGTAATGACGTATTTTTTAGCCCTTACTATGTGGTTGCTATGGCAACATTTCATTTATAATTTTATTTGCTGCTATTTATTTTTTCTTATTTCTATATTTTTTTGAAATTTCTTTTCAACAACTTATTCAGTATTAAAATACGCGGCTTTGTTTTAATTTAACCAACTCTCGATCTCTTATACTTACCGAGATTGCAATGCTAATGCATCGAATTTGTAACACCCTGTATAAGAGGGGACGACTTGTGAATTTCCTTATTGTTTCTTCATGGCAAACACCTATTCTGCACACTCTTGTGGTGAAAAAAAAAATATTTGAAGAATTATTTTTCGCCAAATTTTCACCAAGAAAGTTATTTACTATCAGTAACATTTTATATTTTCAGAAGTACTTCAGTGTGATTTGAAAAATTAGTTTCTGCAAAAGTCATGTATTTAGAAGAAAAACAAAATATTTGAAGAATTATTTTTCGCCTAATTTTCACCGAAAAAGTTATTTACTATGAGTAACCTGTCATATTTTCAGAAGTACTTCAGTGTGATTTGAAAAATTAGTTTCTGAAAAAATCATGTATTTAGAAGAAAAAAAATTATTTGAAGAATTATTTTTCGCCAAATTTTCACCAAAAAAGTTATTTACTATCAGTAACATTTCATATTTTCAGAAGTACTTCAGTGTGCTACTGTACCTCCCCAAGTATGTCTGAGTGAAAAATCTGTTCCTGTAATCATATCTATTAATAGACGAGAATTGTTTGTCTCGGCATTCCTCGGTTTCCGTTTAAATTAATCATTTCTTAATAAGACGATTAATGAGACTTCTCAGCTCAGCTGTTGTTTCGTTTAGATAGCTGAGGATACGTTCAAAATTTTCGTCACGTTTCTTGCGTTACTTTTTAAAACTTGTTGTGATCAACCGTTTCAATGTATTCATTACAACACACCAAGTTGGTTATTCTCGTTATGAATGTCTTTAATTGCTTTCTTCATTCTAAAAAAATCCGTCGGCAAAACTGTAAATGCGAAAGGTTTTGGATCACCACCAAACTCCAATTTAATTTAATTTTTATTCAAATTAAAAAAAAAAACAACTGTAGAGGTGAGCCAGTTTGTATTACACCCGGTATATATCGGGTGTTGACTTGGCGGACGCAACATAGGAAATCGCATGTTAATTTTGAAGTGTTCAAATATTGGCTCCCCTATTTATTTTAGAGACAAAAAAAAAACTTTTTGTAGAGGGAAAAATTCTGATTTTATTAATGTTCACGCTAACCACTTTACGTTCCTCTAAGTTGAAATAATTAGGAAAAAGTAATGTGAATTTATAAAAATATTGACATGCCATGGAATTGAAACAACAATTGCGGATATCAAAATGGCACAACATTTTGTCTCTAAAATAAATAGGGGAGCCAATATTTAAACACTTTAAAATTAACATGCGATTTCTTATATTGCGTCCGCCAAGTAAACACCCTGTACATCAAGATTTTGTAGCAAAAAAGTTAATGTTTTATGGCTATAATGAATGCCTCTTTAACCTGGTAATGATGTTTAAGTGCTTTTGCCATAAATCTCACTTTATTATTTATTATTTTTCATAGCTATTATCAGAATATATATTGTTGCAATAGCACCATCCTGTGCTCGAGTCTGCTTTAAATTTGAATAGCAAAATTGTGTTGGAGACAAACTTGCATCTTTAAGGAGACCTCAGATGATCTAAACACTGCTAAAATTATTTGGTTAACTATTTCGGCATTCACAAATTAAAACATTGCTGACGACAAAGTTGCATTCTGGAGATGACGTCAGATGGTCTAAACACTACCAACATTATTTAGACCATTTCAGGATTCATAAATTAAAAAAGATTGTGATAATACAGTTTCAAATATTAACGTTACTGAAAAGATAATATTCAGGTATACTATTTTAAATTGGTGATGAGCGTCCCATTTATCTACTTTAAACTAGTTCGAAATTCGCGATTGCTTTCTGTGAAAGTTTATGTGGTGCACTCACTAATTTTAATAGCCAAATGAACTACGCATATTCATTAGTATTCCAGAATGGTCATACTTGCTATTGGAATGTTGGCATTCCTCGTTTAAAGAAATTATTTCTGTTCCTTTTATGAGTTGCGTGTTTATGTCACGTTTCATGCTACTTAAAAGATATATTACTGTATTCAAAAGTAATTAAATTGAAGTTAAATTTGAAACAGCAAGCTAAATGTTTTTTTTTTATATCTCATTTCCACTGTTTCCAGAAGATTATCGAAATGCAAATTGGTTTGTTTGAAAAAAACAAATTCAAGGAAACAACAATTTAAAATTGACATCTCAGGGTTTTGAGGCAATTTGTTATTATTACATTTCTGTCCATTTTAGCGTGTCAACTGAGGTAATTAACAATGCCAGGAGGGCAATTCACCAACAAAATGAGTTTATCTTAACTTTAGAATCAATTTGCAAAGCAATCAACAAATGAATAAAACGCTGTTATTGTTGGCGTTGATTACGTGGTCATATGTCAATACCTTTGTGTAATATACTTCAACTACTAAATTATATACCAATACCATTATATTTGGTTGATACAACCACTAAATTATACAGGGTATTAAATTGCGAAGCGGGCCATAGGGATTTACATGTAAAATTTGAAATGTGTTAATATTGGCTCCCGTAATTATTTGACAGCATCGGTCTTCTTACATTATTTTAAAGCTTTTTAAGCTGAATCATTTGGTACTTTACTTAATGGTTTCTGCAGAGTATTTGCCGAGATATTCGCAAAAAACTTTACAATTATTTTGAAGTTTGCCATGAAATCATAATGGCGGATATTTCATTTTGTTCTAAAAAGTGACAGTTGCTGTCACATTACGATTTACAATCATTTAACTAAATTTATTAATAAATTTTGCGTTTTAAGTCCATATACAAAAGTCTGGGATATTTTAAGAGCGAAACAAGTTATTGTTGCGGCTAAATTGTAAGTGTTGTTAAGTTTGTATTAGTAGGTGGTGCGCATGCACCAAAATGTAGGGGTACCTTACCCGTGATAGCACAGGGAGAGTTCACCTGATTAAAGCATCTTGCTAAACAACAGCGAGTTTTATTTAAACAATCACACCAAAAACATGACAAGTGTTATTACACCAATACACATGAATTATACATATATTTTGCAAGTTACAACACACTACACAATTATGTAATTGATCGATACAATTATTTAGCAATTCCGTAATTGCAATGAAGATGTAACACTCTGAGTGAAAGGAAGAGCAATGGCTTAATTCGCACTCGCCGGTTTGGTTACGCTTGAAATGCCAAGGCTGTTCAAATTCGAACATCCTTGATTGAATTTTTGTTATTTGAATGTTACGAAAAAAAAAGATTCCCATTGTACCATTATCCACCTACGCATTGTATCTTACTTTCTATAGTTTGTAAAATGCAGAATAATTACGGTGTACACCACTGGAATCGATGAGATCAGGTGTTTGTTAATTGATACTTTCAATTTTCATCAAATTTTAATTTGAATTATTACAACAATTGCAAATATACATTAATTTATGCATAGTTTCTGCTATTTTTCTTCCCTGACGTCGACTATAACGCTATCTACTACTACAATTTGGGAAATGTTTATATGCAAAGTCTAGAATTTAAACCATATTGTGGTGTTATCCAACATGTAAGGTGAGCCACAGAATTTTGTTTCTGAGTTGGCCATGCCTGAGAGAGAGAAACATAGCAGTCATGTCTGAGATTAATTCATTTTAAAAAATCTAATTCAACTGAACTAATCTAATCTCATGACGCAATAATATGCGACATACCTCATTTATCTCATAGCCAACTCTGAAACAAAATTTTGTGGCTCACGCGTGATTTATTACCACTTTCGATATATATATATATATATATATATATTTTATTTTTTATTTAAGAGTAAAGATGTTTGACGAATGAATGATTGAGGATAAGTTATTCGGCCACTAACGTTGATCTTAATTGAAAAATTCATTTTTATATGAATGGGATAAACACGCAACAATACACTTGTTTGCTGATTTCTCCATCTTAAAATTTTACTGTTGTTTATACAATTCTGTAATTTTACCTATATATACCTGTAAAATAGTATTTACTGTATGTTTGATAATGGCATGTTGAAGTTACTGAAACTATAGTCACGGAAATAATAAATTTTCAAAAATTATACTAACAAAGCAACAGTGTTTTCTTTATTAAAATTTTACGTTGAACGCGTGTTTTATCTCACGCAATGCTCCTTTAATAACATGAGAAAGTAAGTTTTCCCTCCTAGTCGAATATTCCGAGTTAAAATAAACTTCAAACTAGCGCGGAATAAATTATTTAAATTTCAAAATCTCCCTCCAAATCCGATTCGGCCGCCTCCTCCTCCACTTCGTCCATCTTCGGCCCGTGTTTACATGTAATGCCAACCGGACGGCGACGAATAAGTGTCTTGCTCGCACTCGCACTATCGATCTGACAGATGATTCAGAAAAATTAGGGTCAAAGAGAGTTGGTGCGGCTTGTTGCGTGTTATTATCTATTTGGGTGTGGAATAGCTCACACAATCGCGAAGCTCTCCTATTATTCTTATTAAAAAGGTACAATCACCCCACTTATACCACCACCACACCACCAACATCACTTACAGTTGCTCGTGTGTCCGTGTGCTGCGATTTGTTAGTCCTAACGAACAGGTGGCCGGTGCTACAGAGTTGTGTGTTTCGTTTTTGCAGACCTCTTCGACGACCAAGACGACTACGATGACAACGCCTGCAAAGCTGTACGGCAAGGACCTCAGCGAGTACGATGAGATCGACGTCGAGGAGCTGCTGGCGAAACTGTCCCCGGAGGAGATTAATATACTCGCTAAGGAGGTCGACCCAGACGTAAGTTTTATTGTAGGTGCGGTGTCCAGATTTTAGGTTAGATTTCATGTGTGTGGATTGATTAAGCACCATTTGTTTTATCTAATCTGATGAAACTCGTAAAACAAATAAGTTTTAACCCTTTGCACTCGTATTTATATTTGAGAGTACAGTGACAAAATGTATTGTGGCGATAATCAGACGACATACGAGTGCAAATGTCTGTGAAAAATAAGTTTTATTATTGCAAATGTCTGCGAAGTGCACAGACTTCAGGTTAGATGCCTGTAAATCAAATATGCACCATTTATTTTATCTAACATGATAAAATTTGCAAAACAAAATTATAAAATAGTGTTACGAATGCAGTTGTAAATTTTTTATTGCTTAACCAGTTCGTTTCCTTATTTAGTACAACTAAAAGCGGTGGATTTGTTTGTTTTTCTATGAGAAAAATTATTGCACAGAAAATTCGATGTTTATAAAAATATTGCCAACATCCAATAATGGAAACATGTGTGGAAAAAAGTGACTTACGGTGGATTTCACAAACATTTATTTAAGCCAAGTTTTTCGTAAGCCGGTATTATATTTTCAGCTGTGTAAACGTTCTGTATGCGCCATTGGCTGTCACGAATACATTTTTGAAATGTTACTGTTTAAATTAGAAATGCATTTAATGTAAAAAATATATCGAAATATTAATAAACATGTGGAAGAGCAAATATCAATCAAAATATGTGACTTTCGGTGGATTTCACAAACATTTATTTAAGCCAGGTTTTTCGTAAACCGGTATTATATTTTCAGCTGTGTAAACGTTCTTTATGCGCCATTGGCTGTCACGAATACATTTTTGAATTGTTACTGTTTTAATTAGAAATGCATTCAAGGTAAAAAATATATCGAAATATTAATAAACACGTGGAAGAGCAAATATCAATCAAAATATGTGTAATGTAATCGCAGAACCTAACCTCAAAAGAAAGACTGTTTACACAGCCGAAAATATTTTGTGAGCCATAAAATTTTGTTTCAGAGTTGGCTGTGAGATAAATGAGGTATGTCGCATTTATTACGTCATGAGATTAGATAAGTTCAATTGAATTAGATTTACAAAAATGAATTAATCTCAGACATGACTGCTATGTTTCTCTCTCTCAGGCATGGCTTATTATATTAAAATAATAATCTCTTGATCTACTAGTCTAGAGGATACATTAATTTGATATTGATATGAATACTATCAAATAAAAGAAAAGTTTGGAAACTGAATGTTTAAAATTCTCACTTTGTGTTCAATAATCTCAGACATGACTGCTATGTTTCTCTCTCTCGGGCATGGCCGTCTCAGAAACAAAATTATGTGGCTCACACCTTATCCAGTGTTACTTCAATTTGAACCAGAGATATATTTATTTCCAACTTTGTGAAATCCACTGTTAGAGTTGTACCAGGCACTCGAGACGTGTTGCACAGTGGCAATTTTAAATTCAATTGGCTCCGGAGATTTGTTGTCGCGTTCTCCGAATACTTTCTCACTCTGTGCAAACTTTAACCCCACACTTTAATATGTGGAAAATCGATATTCATTTATCAGCAAAAATTAATGAAACATTTGTTATCAGCACTCGTATAACAGCATGACAATTTTATTTTTTGCACGTTAGTAAGCAATTTAGTTTAATCACTTTGTTTACAAACTGAATGATTTTAAGTGCTATTAAAATAATTGCATCCAAGTGACTAGTATAGTTGCCCAATAGATATAAGGCGTTTATGGCCTTTTACCGTTTGACTGCCTTAACCCTTTCAGCCCTGGATTTTTAAATTTGATGCTAATTATTATTGATGGAGAGCTTCTTAAGACCATAAATACCAAATTTGAACTCATTTGCTTAATTACTATAGGAATTAATTTATAAGGCTTTGTTGAAGTGACATCTAGCGATAAACAGCAAAACTATGGATTGTCGAAGGAAGTAGAGACATGTAAATTTTGCACCAGGGCCGAAAGGGTTAATAAGTTTAGGGCCATCATATCGTAAAACCGAACCCGTAAATAATCTCAGACTGGTCAGGACCGCATTGTAGAATTTTCTCTATACAAATGTGTGCACTGCAAAGGCTTAAAACGGCCCCTTTATAAAAAATACCGAAACCAGGCCTGGGACAGCGAATGCCTTGAGTGCAGAGGGTTAAAAATACAACATGCCAATATAAGGACAAAAATACACTCCAACTGCGGCGAGAATAAATTGTGAACAGAGTAACTAATTACAGAAACATAGCTTCACACTTATTACCCATTATAATAGCCTGCCTGTGCAAGAAATAAATACGTAGCTAAAAAATGCTTTTCTTTTTATTTAAACGGACATTTATTATTAGAAACTCAACAGTAACTTTTTATTTATAATGTTGGTGTGACAATTAAATGTCAATCAAAATAACGATGTGAAAAACTGTTGTAATATATCAACAGTTTTACGAGGCAGACTCTTTATGACCATTCTTATTATAATGGGAAAATAAGAACTTGTTTATATTATAGCTGCAAAATTACGGGTGTGAAGTTAGCAATAGATTAAGCAATAGATTATAATTAGTGTGAAGTTAGCAATAGATTCAGCAGTAGTTTTTCAAAATTCATATCTCTGAGTAAAGCAAATCGTATTGACAAAACGTTAACTATACCGTTAGGAAAGGTCCTTATTTATTTATTTACTTATTTATTTCATTTCCTTACAGGCCTAAGCCTAATTACAAGGAAAACTACAAAATAAAACAGTGAATTAATAACACAAAAAGAATCAACCCGTTAATTTTAACCCTTTATATTTTTTAAGTGCAGGAGTGTCCGTAACCCTTTTTTTTACTCTTGATTATTAAAGTACTTGTATTAATGATGGCTGATGGCAAACTTAAAAAAAAAATTGTAAGGGTGAAAAAATATAAAGGGTTAAAATTTGTGTTGTTCATTAACACACCTTTCCTAATGGTATAGATAACTTATTTTTCGATTCGCTTTTCTTTTCTCAGAGATATGGATTTTTTAAAACTACTGCTGAATCTATTGCTAACTTCACACCCGTTGCAAAATTGTAACTAGTAGGATTAATAGATTTCCAGATGAATGTGGTTGACCTGAACATGTATTTTAATTACAGGACAGTTTTCTACCTCCATCGCAAAGATGCAGCTACGACTGCGAAAAGGAACCCACCGGTCCGCTCAACCGTAAACAGTTGATAGACCACATTAACAAACAAGCGATGGAAACACCTGATCAACCAGAGGCCAAACCTTATGTACCTGGCACAGTTAGGGGGAAGAAAGTGAGTAGACCTTGTAGCGTGAAGCATTGTTTTCATAATTCATTGTTCGTAACTTTAATTACGAAGGAAATGAGGCATTGAACATTGTAATTTTTTTTTCTTTCCAAAAACAGGATATTGTGAATTTTTCAAAATTTACTTACAAAGGTAATCAAAGAGCGAAGCGAGCGATGGTTGCTAAAAGTCAAGGGTTGCTAAAACATTTCAGCATGAGTTACACTCGATATTTTTTCGCCTGCCTTAAGTAAAAACAGTGTTTCAGGAAATTTTACATCGTGCACCATTGAACTGTCACTGTCAGATATTTGCATAGCCTACTCATTTTCCGCGGAAGGTTGTCTAGATTATGCATATTATTTTTTCGGCCCTAGATACGCTAAGTCGTAGTTTCGGCCCGATTTTTATGGCCGAAAATATGGTTTCGGTAGAGGCAGGCGAAAAAATTATTTAAAGTCCTACATCATTAATTTTTACTGATTCGTCTATTCTAGCATCAAAATATGTTATATTATCGCATACTTTTATTGTCTGTTGGGTTATGAAATTTTTATATATTTTAAATTTATGTTGGGTGTAAAGGGAACATGTGACACCAGCATTTGCATGTTTAAGGTTACGTTTCTGTTGAATAAATTTTAATAATAAAAGGAATTCATCAATATTCTTACCTTGCACCGTTTCAAAAGTAGCTTTCCGGAAGAAAAACTTTCTGTTTAGTATCAAACATTCTTTAAAAGTGATTCTGTCAAAATTGACATTTGCTTACCATTGCCAAAACAAGCTTATTATATTAAAATAATAATCTCTTGACCTTCTAGAGGATAGATTAATTTGATATAGATATGAATACTATCAAATAAAAGAAAAGTTGTTTAAAATGAATGTTTAAAATTCTATTAACCTCTTCAGGTTGAAACATTTGGCAACAAGCAAAAAGAAAGGAAACAAATTTATTTTACAAAAAAAACCTTTAGCGCCATCTATGGAATATTTTTCATATTTTTTCCATAAATGAGTAAGATTGTGACAGTAGAATAATAATTTCATAGAAATTCATAACAACAAAAAAGTTAATTTTCAATAAATGGGATTATGCTATAATCCAATCAAAACAGCATGATTTTGTCAAAACTGACATTTACTACCAATATAAGTTTACTAAAACAATAATTTCATGACCTCCTAGAGGATAAATGAATTTGATATAGGTGTTAACATCACCAAATAAAAGAAAAAAAAAATGTTTCACCGTGTGATAAACGAGAATCAAATTCAACGAATAGAAAACTTTAGAATCTGATTGTTTGAAATTCTTAACCGGTTTCACAAACAATTACGAATTTTAAAAGTACATCGTACATCGAATATTTTTTCTAATCTAATAAAAATATTTCTCTTTTTTACAGTGGATACCACCCCCGCCGCCCGCGAAAGAGCAGGAAGCCGGGGAACAAATAGCCATAGACTTAGGTGATGAGTACGAATCGGCCCTCACCGATGCCACACAAGAAGAAATTATCGATTTGGCTGGTAAGGTCAATTTTTAGATAGTTTACGAAATATAGGTTATCGACATATACAATACTTATCACGCATGAATCACCACTCAACCGAACTCATTTAAATTCCAACGAATTTGCATTTCAACGATAAACTCGGTGTGTGATAATTTCGCGTGGAATCTTAAAATAAAAGTGAGATCATGGGCCTTGTTATTGATGTAGATTAAACGGTTAAATGTGAGAATTGCTAACTACAAAAATTAAGACATAATTTGAGTAAATTTTGCAATAATAGTATACAGGATGTTTCAAATTCAAATTGGCTCACCATGAGGATCTCAGTTATTAGAAGTGATAGAAAGTACCTTTGCAGAATTTTATGGTCATAATAATCCATTGAAAAAATTACTTTAGTCAAAACAAAGTAGTACTCATATACCACATCAAAAACTCAGGGTTTTGGTACAAAATTGTTTGAATGCCAAATTTAGTCAAGACAAAATAGCAATGCTACACTACATTATCTACCTAACCCAACCTAATTCAACCTAACCCAACCTAATCTAACCTAACCTAACCCAACCTAATTCAACCTAACTCAACCTAATCTAACCCAACCCAACCTAACCTGTCCCAACCTAACCTAACCTAACCCAACCTAGCCCAACCTAACCCAATCTAACCCAACCTAACCAAACCATTAATGTAAAAAATGAATTTTTTTTTATAGCTATTCTCGGCTTCCATTCGATGATGAACCAGGACCAATACCACGCGTCGTTGCTCAACAAAGGCCAGCCAGTTGGATTAGGATGGGACGGCATAACTAAAGCTTCAAAACAGAAGATATACCCCGCAGAACCTCCAAACAACACTGATCCCGATCATACCATAAAGCAAGTCCAAGATGACGACCCCAAATTGATCGACTTGAACTGGAACAACATTAAGGTATTGCATACTCGAATTCCTCACAAGTTACAAAAGCAAATATAGAAAATGAGAAAACAACTTTGTCAAATCTGTGGAACAGTTGGTCGCTAAATAACTATCAAAAACTGCATTTTATAGGTTAGGTGAATTAAAACCGAGGTGAAAATTTCTACAACAGAGGGCGCATTCAGATAGAATATCCCATTAAAGTCATTTATACCAAGAGCGTTTATCCCATGTTGTGGGAGTGCATTCTCATTTCATAAGTTTGTGTTCAGATGCGTAGCCTAAAACTCCAATGAAACATAACCTTTAAAATATATAATTTCATGTATAAATATTTCTCATTGATGTTGCCGTAACCTCAAACTAATAGTTGACCACTTATACCCAGTCCAGAGTGGGTAAAGGAGAGTGCGCTCCAGTTGTTTACTCTACCTATTTCTTGTATTGATGAGGCTGTTACTTGGTGAAAACCCATAATGTATGTGGTAAGTAAAACACGTGTGTTTGAGAATTTTCACAAATTTTTAATGTCGAACACTGCGACATAAGATCAATTGATCATCTGCCTGATGAAGCCACTGTGTGGCGAAACATATGTCGCAGTGTTCGACATTAAAAATATGTGAAAATTCTCAAACACACGTGTTTTACTTACCACCTACCTATTTCTGAACGCAACCAACTAGATGATCAGAGCCCGATCCAACTGTTTCTGAGTGACGGAGGGAGTAACTTGAGCTCAATCTTTTTAGACGGAGCGTCATTCCTGAACGCACCCTAGGGTTTAGTAGATTAAATCAAATGGAAATAAAAGATGGTGATTAGGGTGACGGGTGGGCCCTATCCCACAATCCAACCCATTAAACATAGCCCAGGGTTTTTCCAAAGCAACAAAGAAACATTTTATTGTTTAATCTGTCAATTAATTTAAACCTTCCACCCCTCAGACCGAACAGTTGAAGGGTAGAATAGGAGTAAGAACTGTTATTTATTATACCAAAATTTTTCTGTACACCTCAATACATTAATCTTCATTATCTAAATGGTTTTTTTTAATTTTTACCAAAAATGTGTTGGAAACGCCAAAGTGGCGGAATCTATTCCCTGAATGTTGTACCAAATCCATAACCACAGACAGACAGATATAGGAATATGCCAATGGCGGCAAATATAATAATAATAATAATAATAAACCACTTTATTTGTAAAAAAAGTAAAATAAAACGAAAACAGAATTGAAATATACAAATAAAATATGACATTAATGTAAACATTAAATATGTAGTATTATTATCACTGTTCTGAAGTAAATGATAATAAATACAAATCTTTCATTTCTTTCCTTGCAGAACATCTCCGACGATAAGTTCGACCGCTTGATGGACTGCCTCGGTCAGAACTCCCACCTGGAGACCCTGTCGTTAGTGAACGTGGGACTAACGGACAGGCACGCAATCAAGCTGGCGGACGCGATAGAGAAGAACAACACACTCAGGGTTCTCAACGTGGAGACGAACTTCATCTCGCCGCAGGTCATCGTGCGCCTCGTCAAATCTCTGCTCAAAACGAAGTCAATCGAGGAATTCAGAGGAACAAATCAGGTAATTATAAAAATACCATTTCTAATAGATGACTATATCGAACAGTCAATCCTAAATACGAGAACCAAATGAAACAAAAAAAAAAAACTTGAAACTGCAAGTTGATTCAGGAAAATGTACAATGAAAAAATATAAGAAACAGGCGGAAAGATCATTTAGAAGACGTAAGACGTAACAGCATCTTTATGGGCTGTTGATGACCGTCGACTTCTAGCATCGTCCTCCATAGACTTCCAACTTTTTTTAAATGTGATAAAGCATCATCACCAAATGCAATTTTCAAAAGTTTCTATGGCAGTTTTTCTCAATTTAAAAATGTAACACAAATTTGTTGATCCATGATGATGCAAAAGAATGCTATGTAAAACACGTATTTTCTTACGAAGCATTCTTTTAATACTAATAGAGCTCACAGGTTTTGTGTATGAGGCTTGGTGCTAAAAAGTTCCACCGGAAATAGGTAGATGGCGCGGCGGCATTTATCTAACCAAAATAACACTATGTAAACTATGTATCTTCTTGCAAAGAATTTTTTTAATACCAAAATTTCTTTTTACGTGGATCGTTCGTACAACTGCTGCAAAAATTTTTCTTCAAAAATTTTTGTTTGTTTGTTTGTCAGGTGTTGTATATCAGGCTCGGTGGTAAAAAGTTCTACCAGAAATAGTAGAGACACGGCGGCATTTATTTAGCCAAAATAACACTTTGTAAACTACGTATCTTCTTACAAAGTATTTTTTTAATACGAATAGAGCTCACAGATGTTGTGTACGAGGCTCGATAGTAAACAGTTCCACGGGAAATAGGTAGATGGCGCGGCGGCATTTATTTAGCCAAAATAACACTTTGTAAACTACGTATCTTCTTACAAAGTATTTTTTTAATACGGAGCTCACAGATATTGTGTACGAGGCTCGGTGGTAAAAAGTTCCACCATAAATAGTTAGATGGCGCGGCGGCAATTATCTACCCAAAATAACACTATGTAAACTATGTATCTTCTTACAAAGTATTTTTTTAATACGAATAGAGCTCACAGATGTTATTTACGAGGCTCGATAGTAAACAGTTCCACGGGAAATAGGTAGATGGCGCGGCGGCATTTATCTAGCCAAAAGAAACATCTTCAGGCAGACTGTGTGTATTCATTAAAATAATAAAAAAAACAACAAATTTAATTTTTTCAGCGATCGAGTGTACTGGGCAACAAAATAGAAATGGAAATCACATCCCTCGTAGAGAAGAATCCAACTTTGCTGAGGTTGGGATTGCATTTAGAGTACAACGATGCCCGCCACCGTATCGCCACACATTTACAACGCAACATTGACACAAGTAAGTCGCGCGAATGCCGCAGTGGCAGGAAACACGTTGCGCCATCTATGAATATAATTAATTACCTTAATTCCAGGAAATCGGAAAGTAATTTCTGCGGTCGCCTCATTGCAAAGTTGAATGTATACCCGGTATCACAGTTTTTGATCTATAGAATTCTTGTATTCGTAATCGTTTTGATTTTAAACGAGAAATGAAGAATATCATTGAAAAAAATTAATTGCAATGGTTTGAGGTTATAATAAATGGCCAGCCCCTATATCTCAGAGCGTAGCAAGTCAGGTGGATGTAGTGATTATCCATTGATATGTATATACAGGGTGGCCGATTTATCTGAAGACATTGAAATATCTTGAAAAATATGCATCAGATCAAAAAACGTTCTGAATAAAATTTGATTGCCTGGAAGAAGAGGGTCATCCAATGAAACATGTGTTTTTTCTTTTTTCGATCCGATGTGTAATTTTCTAGAGATATTTACAAAAATTACGTTTCTTGTGATTACAACGCCAATTATCATGAATCGAAAAAAATGTTCAGTTCACTTATTTTGTTATGGGGAATCCGAATCTGCAATAAAAAATGGGGGTTCCCATTTAAGATTTCTAAGTCGCCTCCAGATAAGCGCCATCTGTGATTAGCGATGGAACTAACACTTGATATTCTACGTTTCAAGTAACATGGGAAATTACAGGAAGTCACACGACATGTAGATAAATGGAATTTGAATTTATTTACGGAATCTCCTTTTTATAAAAATAAATTAAAAAGTTCACATACAAAAATTAGAAATGCAGTTGATAATACTACAAACAAGTTATAAAATAAATAAAATATAAATTATAAAATTGGAACGGAAAAAGTTTTGTCATACCCCTGATCTTACTTTCTTGAATCGTTAAAACAAATATTTTCTAGGTTAAAAACTGTGATACTCCACATACATCGTACCATTTGTAATCTTTACTTTTCTTTTTTTAATTTTTATTTTTTACGGTCATTTGTAAAATGAAATACACCATCGGGCTGTGCGTTACATTTTGCAAAGTTTTTATTATTTCTTGTTTTGTTTCTTTTTTTATTTTTAATTTTATTATAGGTTTCATTTTTAACCGCTTCTCTCTGCATATCCATTTAGCTTGAAAACAAAAAAGGTAAAGGGTGTTCCACCCCCGTCACGGTGTTTATGCCACTTGAAAAACAAATTGTATGAAAAAGAAAAAACAAGGGGAAAAAGATGGTTATTTTTATTTTTATACTTTTCTTTTTGTTTTTTAAATTGGCTACCAAACTGTATGTGTTTTCATTTGTTTTTCAGTGCTCGCATGCATTTTCACTCTCGCTCTGTTTCATGACCCGGTAAAGCGCGGAAATGTTTGCGGCGTAACAATTTATGTTGGAATGACGATTTTAAAAGATGTATGGTTTACGTACTGAGTATAAATGTTGCTTTTGAGAATTAGAACAGTCAAACGATATGGATTTAAAAATTAATTATTGAGGTAATAAATTTCTTGAAAATAAACAATCTGCTTATTGTTTATTTTCAAGAAATTTATTACCTCAAATGAATTAACCGATCAATATTTACATTTTTTAAATTCTGTTCTAATTAAGGTCTATTACTAGTTATCTCATTTTTTTGATCCTCCAAAATCGAAAAGTTTAAGTTAAGTTGGTAGTAGTTCTAGTTGGTCAACCATTTATATAAATAATTAACTCAACTTAATAGTAGTTCAAGTAGTATACACTAGATGGCGCATTTTCTAGTTAATGCTCAATTATTTATATTGTAAATAATACATTTACATCTTGTTTTTTTTTGAAAAATAGTCTACCCTGTGGCCTAAAAAAATGGAAATTAAGACATTAATAGTTGTCTCATTTTCTTGATCCTCCAAAATCCAAAAGTTTAAGTTAATTTGGTAGTAGTTCTAGTGGGTCAACCATTTATACAAATAATTAACTCAACTTAATAGTAGTTCATGCAGTCTACACTAGATGGCGCATTTTCTAGTTAATGCTCAATTATTTATATTGTAAATAATACATTTACATCTTTTTTTTTTTTTGTCTGCCCACTGGCCCAAAAAAATTGTAAATTTAGACATTACTAGTTATCTCATTTTCTTGACCCTCCAAAATGCAAAAGTATTTAATTCTCGGAAACATTTAAAAAGTGGGGCCCACCTACTACCATAAAAGGGCCCAACCACCACCATAAAAGGGACCACCCACCACCATCCATATTAACTTTAATTTAGCCCATAAAACTGTGTTTGTTTTTGATTCATTGAAGATATTTGAAGGTAATTCTTCACCAAATTTCAGGGCCTGCAGTTTCTGTAAAAGTTATTTGATTTTTTTTTTAGATTATAAGAGCAATTATTTATGCCGGTATTAGACCAACATTACTCAAATAATTTTTCCCGCTACAAGAAGGTATTATAAAAAAAAAAACGGTCCATGTGTAGTCGTTTGCTTAGTAACTTTTGTAAGACTTTGATCTACGAATAATATTACTTACATTTCTCAACGAAGGGTCTTTATGTAACCGTTTGCTCAGTAACTTTTGTAAGACCGTAAATAATAACCTAACATTTCCCGTTTTACTGGTTCAAAAAAAAACAACAAAAACCCAATTCGTTCTTTTGTTCCTTTCTGTTAGCTGTTAATTTCGCTTGTAGATGGTCGTGTAATGAAAGCAAATTACAAGATTACTCTCGGCGCTACGGGCGCCGCGATTAAGATCGAGCAAACGTTCTGATCGAGCGGCAGATGGCGTGAGTAGTGGTCCCCCGAGGCGAACGCCGCAGTTCTCTTTTAGTTTTACCTTTTTTGAGAGCGCAGAAAACTTTGACCGAGTGCAATCATGCGAACGCCCAACCCCTTTTTTTCGACGTTGAGTGAGAAATACAACAAGAGCGGAAACTAATTGCCGAAATATTGTTTTTTTTTTTTTATGTTTACAGTGTACTATGTACTCCACTGTTCACACATGATTAAGGCATTATGGCTCGAATATATGGTAGTGACATCCAGGCGCGCTCCCAGAAATTTGGCTTGGGGGGGGGCTCACGCGTACAATAACTCACACACTAACATATGTGTGAATTGAAAATCCGTGAATATGAAATTAAATACAAGTGTACTACAGCAATGGCATGACAATTAAATAAATGAAATTCTAAAAAGTACTATTTCCTATGGCCAGGTTTGGTGGGGGGGGGCTCATGCCCAATAGCCACCCCCCTGGGTGCGTGGCTGGTGACATCTATGTAAATTAATAGCAACAGAAAATGTTAAGGTGAGTATAGACTAGAGCATTTACTAGTAACAGAACAACGAGCCGCTCTATGATATGTTCCAGTGTATCACCCTCACGAACCAGACGTCTTTTGACGACAGCTTTGGAAACTGAGCATTTTCCTGTATTGTACCATTCGTTAGAACGTTACATTACATAGGGATGCTCGAGAAAATGCTCTAGTGTATATCCACCCTTATTTGCTATGCTTACTGTACAGTGAGATCAGAAAGTCGAAAATAGTTGGCAGCACATTTTCTGAAAATCCCAATAATGATTTAAGTAATCTGATATTGACTGCCCGAATTATTTCAGTGCAGTGCATGTGCATTTTATTTCTTTCGATGTCTTGTCATTTTGACTTGTTTTAGAAACTATCTTTAACCTCAAAAAACCACAAGATGTCAAAATAGATAAAATTCTTATGTACTGCACTGATCCAGGCAGCGAACATAATATTATGTGAGTTATCCCTATTTTCAGAAAATGTGCTGCCAACTATTTTCGACTTTCTGATCTCACTGTATATCATGTACTCCACTTTTCACACATAATTAAGGGCATTATGGCTCGAATGTAGTGACATCTGTGTAAATTAATCGAAACAGAGGAGCGTTATTATCTATGCTTACTGTACACCATGTACTCGACTCTTCACACATGATAAAGGCATTATGAATCGAATGTAGTGACATCTGTGTAAATTATAGAAACAGAGACGTCTTATTGTCTTTGCTTACTGTACACCATGTACTCAAATCTTCACACATGATTAAGGCATTATGAATCGAATATAGTGACATCTGTGTAAATTATAGAAACAGAGATGTCTTATTGTCTTTGCTTACTATACACCATGTACTCGACTCTTCACACATGATTAACACGTTCGCTGGCACCGACGCGCTGGTGCGCCCGACTTTATACTTGTGTACGTGCAATCCCAATTGCAGTAGCAGCGAACGTGTTAAGGTATTATGGCTAGAAAGTAGTGACATCTGTGTAAATTATTAGGAACTGAGGAAATGTGAATTAACCATATTGGCAAAATTACTCAAATTTTTGAGTAGAAGTTAGCCATTCTCAAACTAAAAGATTTTGTTTGATAATTAACCCTTTCACTGCGGTGTTAGGTATACCAAGGAAGGAGAGGACTTCGTGGCACAAATTGTTGCGGTAGACGAGTCTTGGATTCACTATGCACAAATATAAGTCGCAAATGTCAGTGCACTTTATATCGTTTTAAATTACGCCAGCAGATGGCAGGATATGTATGCTTGTCATACAGGCTGCGTGACATCTAGGGTGCCCTGCCAGTTGTAAGAGGAACACAAAACGAACAGAATGGGTCTGTCCTTGCAGCACCTCACTTGGTATACCAAGGAAGGAGAGGACTTCGTGGCACAAATTGTTGCCGGAGACGAGTCTTGGGTTCACCACTTTCAACCCGAATTCAAACAAACTTCCATGGAATGGAAATATTTCACCCCCTAAAAAAATGTTCAAGACGATTCCATCAGCCCACAAGGTTGAATTTTGGGGAAGTGGAATGTTTCGGTTCCATGGAAGATTGTTTCACGTCCGGTTGAAAGTAGTGAATCCAAGGCTCGTCTACCGCAACAATTTGTGCCATGAAGTCCTCTCCTTCCTTGGTATACCAAGTGAGGTGCTGCAAGGACAGACCCATTCTGTTAATTTTGTATTCCTCATACAACTGGCAGGGCACCCTAGATGTCGCGTAACCTATATGACAAGCGTACATATGCTGCCATCTGCTGGCGTAATTTAAAACGATATAAGGTGCACTGACATTCGCGACTTATATTTGTGCGTAGTGAATCAGACTTGTCTACCGCAACAATTTGTGGCATGAAGTTCTATCCTTCCTTGGTATACCAAGTGAGGTGCTGCAAGGACAGACCCATTCTGTTCATTTTGTATTCCTCATACAACTGGCAGGGCACCCTAGATGTCGCGCAATCTATATGACAAGCGTACATATGCTGCCATCTGCTGGCGTAATTTAAAACAATATAAGGTGCACTGACTTTGCGATTTATATTTGTGCCACGAAGCCCTCTTCTTCCTCAATATGCCGAGTGAGGTGCTGCAAGGTCAGACCCATTCTGTTCATTTTGTGTTCCTCAGACTACTAGGTAGATGTCACACAGCCTATATGGCAAGCCTACATGTGCTGCCATCTGATGGCAACATATACGCTCATCATTTAAAACGCTATAAGGTACACTGATATTTTGCGACTTGCCCTCGTACTATAAGTTTTTATTAACAATAATATAATAAATATATTCAGAAATACTTTGCCAATAAAGTCTATCCGTTCTATGAAGGCATCTGAGGAGCTATCTGTAACCTTTTAAAAACCACTGATGTATAAATAGAAGTGGACAGTGCACCAATAGCTAGCAAGTAAAGTGTAAACATCTGTGAATGTAAAGTAACAAAATATCATCACTTCTGATGAAGGGCGGTCCTTCCGACTCTTTGTTCACCTCAGACGCCTTCATGGCGCGGCGAGAGTATATCATCAAGTGTGGATAGTGGGAAATAAAAAAAAAACAGGATTCAGCGCCATCTATTTTCGAATCCCCCGCCGCTCTCGTTATACACATCTCACTCAACGCTTTTTTAACGAGTTTTACTTAATGGGAAAATTACCAGCAAATAGGGACCTTGCTGGACCAAAAAAAAAAAAGAAATATAATTTTGTATATAAATAGTGTTCCCGAATCTAATCACCTTTTCTTTTGCATTTTGTGTTTATTGCAAATTACTGGCGAAATTAACGCGCTGTTAATTCTCTCTTTCTGCAAACACCCATCTCGACACATTATTATCCGCGCGGGACACACAAAATTCCGATGAAGAGAGTCTTGAAAGTTTGCGACAACCGACTAGCGACCGTTCTTTTGCGGAGTTTTTTTTTTCTATGTTTTTTTTTTTTTCATTGAATCCGGTGGTTGATGGATGAACTTTTAGTTCTCTCTCTCCCTAAGTTCACAATCTCTCCTCCATTTTACATTCACGATGTTATGTTCCCATTATGATCATTATTTTTTTTTCTTCCCGTTTATTGACTTGTTCTGTTTCCCCCATAGTTCGCAAAGACTTAACACTGCGATTGCGGTTCCGATTCTTTAACCATAGGAAAACTCCCCTCATAAAGTGAAGGTACATATGTCGTGCAGTGTACTTACTTAACCCTTATATTTGTGTAGGAAAAATGGTCTAAAGTTTTTTAACGGTCGTGTATCCAAAAACTTAAAAATAACGAGATGTATGGCTTAAGAAATTGTCATTTTGAGAAGTATATCGAAATAATAATTACAATGTAGGTACATGAAACTAGTAATACATGTTGTTTAAAAACTTACCCGGAAAATATTTAGGTGGTTTTGCCTGATGATAGACTAAACCCCTTCAGCCCTGGATTTTTAAATTTGAAGAAAAAAATGTTTTTGTTAATTATTATTGATGGGGAGCTTTTTAAGACCATAAATACCAAATTTAAACTGATTTGATTAATTAGTATAGGAATTAATTAGTGAGGCTTTGTTGAAGTGACATCTAGTGATAAACAGCAAAAATATGGATGTTGCGGTGGCAATTGCCACCACTACGGCCGAAAGGGTTAAGAAATTGTCATTTTAGGAAGTATATTTTTTTTTGTAATTTGTCATTGTGAAATAAAATTATTCTATTCTATTCTATCTAAATAATAAGGTTGCCGCCTTACAATGTATTTGAAACTAGTAATACCTGTTATTTAAAAAACTTATCCGGAAAATATTTTTATGGTTTTGCCTGATGATGGATTAACAACCAAAACCGGTAGCAATATATTGCAAAAAAAATTAAGGAAGTACTTATTTAACCTTCACAAACACAGCAAGTTGTAATCGTTTTTGATTACTGTGGTGTAAAGAATTCAAAATCCATTGGAAAAATTATTTAAGACCGGCAGAATTATTATAAATGTAACAAAAAAAAATAAGGCTGAAATTTCCTGTTGAGGTCATTTGTTAAACTGTCTCAATAAATATATTGTCTCTTTCTGTAACAAAAATGTTGTTAATAAAGACGAAATATAGCCTGAATATTTTAATAGTTAACAAACTTTACGAAATTTCGTTTTGAAGTGAGGGTTTCAAATTTTAACCCTTTCGGCCCTGGTGGTGGCAATTGCCACCGCAACATTTACATGTCTCTACTTACTATGACAATCCATATTTTTGCTGTTTATCACTAGATGTCACTTCAACAAAGCCTCACTAATTCATTCCTATACTAATTAAGCAAATGAGTTCAAATTTGGTATTTATGGTCTTAAGAAGCTTCCCATCAATAAAAATTTTATTTCAAATTTAAAAATCCAGGGCTGAAAGGGTTAAGTAATAAATAAATTTGAAGATCTTTATAATAAGAAGATAAGCCTCACAATGAAATATCTTTGGTTAAAACCGTTTTTAATCATAAATTCGAAATAAACAAGTTCGAATATATCTCTTAACCCTCGCCGTTTTTCGACCACGTGTTGCCAACGACCTCTGGTACCCGAAGGGTTAAAGAACATAGTATAGAAAGGTAATAGTTGATATACTTTTTGAACTAATGGAAAAAATCTTTGATACCTACTCAATACAAAGTCAGAGGCAGCTCGTGGAAGTTCGACGAGGAGGTTACAGAAGAAATATTTCGGAGGAATATTTGCTTCCTCTACACGAGTAAGTAGTACAGCACAAGTCTCTTCTACGAAGATGCTCAAGCCTCCTTTACGAAGATGCTCGAGCCTCCTCTACAAAGATGCTCGAGCCTCCTCTACGAAGATGCTCGAGCCTCCTCTACGAAGATGCTTGAGCCTCCTCTATAAAGATACTCGAGTCTCCTTTACGAAGATGCTCGAGCCTCCTCTACGAAGATGCTCGAGTCTCCTCTACGAAGACGCTCAAGCCTCTTCTACGAGCCTCCTCTATAAAGATACTCGAGTCTCCTTTACGAAGATGCTCGAGCGTCCTCTACGAAGATGCTCGAGTCTCCTCTACGAAGATGCTCGAGCCTCCTCTGCGAAGACGCTCAAGCCTCCTCTATGAAGATGCTCGAGCCTCCTCTACGAAGATACTCGAGCCTCCTCTACGAATATCCACCGCGCATCCAATCGTTTCAACCAGTTTTGGGTACACGAACTATTTTTTTTTTGACGACTCCTATTTTTCCTATACAATATACCTCCTTTATGTTTTACTACACACATGTTTTTCATTAACTTGATTGCAAAACGCGGCCAGTACACATGAAATTAATAACTCCGGCTGAATCTCCGTAACATTTGCATACGTTAGATATCTTAGATCCAGTTTAAACGTGCCTAAAATAATAAATAACTCTTAGAAGTAGATTTAACTTGCGAGTGTTGATTTATCCGCAATTTACTAGAGCTGAAAAGTTTTGCCTAACTTTGCATAACATTCTCGTCTGAGCATCGTCGGCGTGATATCACGTAATGCGAAATCTGTTTTTTTTTTCTCTCTCTCTCGCGTTAACGGTTGCCATTTTAATTGTATCTATAGTCTGTCCACGGTACACATAGAGTTGTAAAAACGCCCACAATCGCCAACGCATCATTCTTACTGGCCTATTCGAAAAATTGCGGGAAATCCGCACATCCAAATGCAAATGGTTGACGCGATCGTCAGCTGATTGCCTCATTGTTAGCGTCTGTTTGCGATCGAGTACCTTTCTGCTTGTTTCATCATCAAAACGACGCCGTGCGAAGTATTTTTCAGTGTCCACCAAGGAATCTATGCTTAATATTTTTAAGGTGTGTCGGGAAAATTATCCTGAACGCACCAAAGTTGAAAATGTGGTATTCACCGCAAATGCAGGAGGTACGTTCTTAATTTCTAAATGTACTGGTTCCACGGGCTATATTAATATATTTGTAGGTGTTTGTGTGGCCAGCGTTTATAACTCAGGGAACATCAATCGGCAAATAAATTTCAGCCTCTAAGCAACATGCAGAGCACGACCAAGACAAAAACTGAACTTTTACAGTTTGGACTGTTCCTAACAGGTGGCGCCACTAGCTCTGTTTAAATACATTTACATAGTGTAAATCAGACTTTTGCTCAGAACAAATGGGCGTTTTTACAACTCTATGTGTACCGTGGACAGACTATAGAAAGAAAGAAGAAACGAACGCAGATATTTTTTGAAGTATACTGGGATACACGTGGCAAGCTCTAGGAATTAAAAAAAATATCTTGTACAATTACGTTCGAGTAATTTTCATCCATTAATACCTCGTTTTTAACGCATTTTTCGAATTTGTTTTCATTAAACAGCTTTCGAAAATGAACACCCCAGAGTGTATCGATGGCGCCATAAATTACTTTATATTGATCACCAGTAGGCGCTTTTATCGGTTTAATAGGCACGTGTGTAATTAACTGCAGCTTATTACCAATTTACATCATAAATGTGCAAAATGGATCGCGCCCGGCCCTCCATTATTCAGGATCTGGCCGAATATTCACACATTCAGCTCGAATTAGATTGATAATTCGGTTTTCAAGATTATAATAATTCGATAGTCATAGTCTGATAAACCGGGGGAAACGCCATCGAAACCATTAATTCACGTCAAACTTTAATGAAACCAACACCGGCGAAATTATCATTTTCCAACTGAATTTTGAATGGCCGACGTGAAATCACTTTTGGAATAAATCATTGCCGGCAAAGCCGTCCGTGGCAAAACGCCGCCAATAGATGGAAACACGTTGAAACTGGAGTTGTAATTTTTTTTGGTAGATCTGTACAACTACTCCTGGAAGAACTAGGAGATCGCGGGTTTTTTTCTGGTACGGCCGAGGTAACAAGGGTGGCAATACAGATAGGTAGGGTCAGTTGCAGAGACGGCTGGCTGCCTGACCGCACCTATCTGTATCGCCACCTCTTGTTCCTCGGCCGTACCAGAAAAAAAAAACCCGCGAACCATCACTGTAGGAGATGGCTGGCGGTTGATATTGTAAGAGCAAGTGCGATGTTGCTTCAGTAGCGATTAGCAATAAAAATCAATTTTACATAGAATAATTTACAAAATACAATTCAAAATTGATAGAAACATCACGATTAATGTTTTATTCTCACCTGGATATCGACCCGAGCTCTACTTTCAGTTCACCCTGTCCATCTCGGATGTTTATTTCATTAAATTCAAGTAGTAACACAATTAAATATTTTAGTACCGCTATCACATTAACTTAAAATTTACGGTTGTAACAGCTTCTAAATTAAGTAATTTAGATAAAAGAAACACAAAAATGTTATTTTTCATTTCTCTGTTAAACGTCAATGAACATTCACTAAGCGCACTTGTTTTACGAGAAAATCATAGATTGTTTGATATTTAATATATGAAACATCTTTATTGACAGACATTTTTTTACATTAATTTTTACATGATGAACTATCAAGGGCTATCGACCATAGGTCTTTCTGCCTGATATTTAATTTTATCAGGAAATTTTAAATTGCTGCCCTGGCTTAAATATGAAGAAATTAACATCTTTTCCTAAATTGCTCTCCAGTTTCCAATTACATTGATTATGTAAAAATCACGAACCAAAAAAAGAACTCGATTTTCCCTTCTTCTTTTTTTCCGTGTAAACGATTGAGGATATATCACGCTTCGAATACTGCTGTCAAACGCAGTTAATTTTATGGTAAATTTCACTCGACCATTTATCTCCCGGCCCTCTGTGCTCGAGCAAAAGGCAAATCGATGTCATTTACTGCAATTACTTGCTCACACGGACATCCTTTGATAATAATAATACCGCAGATGTACGAAAAATCATCCGACTATATGTATACGGCCGAATCGCGCGCTAATGAGTTTGTGGTTATGAAATTAAAAAAAAAAAATTGGAAGTTAATGACCACGTTTCGCCGCGCAAAATAATTTAAGGCGCTAATTGAAGGACCGCAAATTATTACGCAACACATGTACGAGGGCTGTACTAATTGCAATCAAGTTAATGGATCACGTATGATTTACTAAAAACAAAACGGCGGGTGCTCAGTTTGTTCGCATTTCGGACACAACCACATTTTTTTTTTTTTGAGATCACGATTTCTCCAACCGGCGATTACCTTGGTTTAAGAAATTATGGATATTTCAGACGGCTTAAATATAAATCATGTAATATTTTAATCAACACGTGTTTTAATTATGGATATTTCAGACTGCTTAAATAGAAATCATATAATATTTTAATCAACACGTGTTTTAATTAATTTTAAGGATTATTGATCGTTTTGTAGCCTAGGAAAAGACAAAACGCTGAGATTACCACAATGTTGTAAATTAATAAACTTTAATCTTTTCCAATATCACAAACTCTTGTTGCAAAAATATTTTTCTTCTACTAATTTTTAATTTATCCTTTCATATCCGTCAGGGTGGCGTCTCGAAAGGCAATTTCCACGGCCGAGATGGCGCCACTATTTATGTAAAGTAAAAATACTGCTTTCAAGACAAAATGTTAAAAAAATAAATTCAATAAAACGAAATGCCTGAATATTCATATATATATATTTGTTTCCAATTTATTTAAAATTTAAAAAAATGGAACATTTTTGTTTTGTAGCAAAACGGCGGTTAACACGTTAAGCACGGCGCGACATCTTACTTGGTCTCACTTTTAGTGTTTTTAATTTTTTGCGTATGTTTTAAATTTTTGATCTTTTGATCTAAATTTCCTTAATTTTGGTCTAAATTTTCGTTTTTTTTGGTCAGAATTTTTTATTTTTAGGTCCGAAGTTTTGATCTAAATTTTCGTTTTTTTACGTATGTTTTAAATTTCTGATAATGTTGCCTATAAATTTTCTTAATTTTGATCCAAATTTTCGAATTATTTGCTAAAATTTTCCAATTTTGGTCCGAATTTTTTGTCCAAATTTCAGATTTTTTGCGTATGTTTGATTTTTTTATCTTTTGGCCTGCATTTTCCTAATTTGAGCCAAAATTGTGAGAAAAAAGATACAACTTCCGGAAAGAATGCTTCATCAAAGCTGTAACAGGCCAAAAAACGAAGTAAACGACGACCAAACAAGGGAAGATTGTACAGGAAGTACACGGAATCAATTTGGGCCCTGTTTGGTCTTTACTTGTTTTTGATTTTTTTGCGAATGTTTTAAATGTTTGATCTTTTGACCTAAATTTTCTTAATTTTGGTCTTAATTTTCGAATTATTTGCTAGAATTTTTTATCTTTGGTTCGAATTTTCAGTTTTTTTTAAATATGTTTCAATTCTTTGATATTTTGGCCTAATTTTTTTAAATTTTATTCCAAATTTTCGATTTGTTTGTTAAAATGTTCGATTTTTTTATTTTAAGGTCCGAATTTTTGGTCTAAATTTTCGTTTTTTACGTAAGTTCTAAATTGTTGATCTTTTGACCTAAATTTTCTGTCTAAATTTTCGATGTTTTGGTCCGAATTTTTTTATTTTTAGGCCTGAATTTCTGGCCTAAATTTTCGTTTCTACGTATGTTTTAAATTTGTAATAGTTTTATCGAAATTTTCTTAATTTTGGACAAAATTTTCGAATTATTTGCTATCATTTTCGATTTTTGGTTTGAATTTTTCGTCTGTTTCAGTTTTTTTTTGCGTATGTTTTAATCACATGTCTTTCGGCGTAAACTTTTTTAATTTTGGTCTAAATTTTCGATTTATTGGTTTACATTTTCGATTTTTAGGTCCGAATTTTTAATTTTCAGGCCAGAATTTTTGCTCTAAATTTTCGTTTCTTACGTATGGCTTAAATTTTTTATCTTTTGACCAAAATTTTTTAAATTTCGCTCTAAATTTTCGATTTGTTTGTTAAAATTGTCGAGTTTTTTGTCCGAATTCTTTATTTTCAGGCCCGAATTTTTGGTCTAAATTTTTGTTGTTTTACGTATTTTTTCCTCCGAATTTTTTATTTTTAAGCCCGAATTTTAAATCAAAATTTTCGATTTTTACGTATGTTTTGAATTTTGGATAATTTTTCATAAATTTTCTTAATTTTGGTCTAAAGTTTCGATTTATTTGTTAAAATTTTCGATTTTTTGGTCCCAATTTTTTATTTTTAAGCCCGAATTTTTAATCTTAATTTTATATTTTTTGCGTATGTTTCACATTTTGAATTGTTTTACATTGTTTTAAATTTTTTAACCTGAATTATTGATTTTCGTGCGCGAATTTTGATTTTTTTTGTCGGTAGTTTTGAGTTTCTTGGGTTCTTGAGTTTTTGATTTTTTAACATGATTTTTAGGTCTGAATTTTTGATCTAAATCTTCGTTTTTTACGTATGTTCTAAATTGTTGATCTTTTGACTTAAATTTTCGGTCTAAATTTTCGATTTGTTTGTTAAAATTTTCGATGTTTTGGTCCGAATTTTTAATTTTTAGGCCTGAATTTCTGGACTAAATTTTCATTTCTACGTATGTTTTAAATTTGTGATTATTTTA
Organism: Ocypus olens; assembly: GCA_910593695.2. Classification (NCBI taxonomy): domain Eukaryota; kingdom Metazoa; phylum Arthropoda; class Insecta; order Coleoptera; family Staphylinidae; genus Ocypus; species Ocypus olens. The sequence continues at coordinate 9,102,592 of OU343059.1, read as the reverse complement.
CCGAAATTTTCTCAATTTTGGTCTAAATTTTCAAATTATTTTGCTAATCGATTTATCGATTTTTGGTTCGATTTTTTCGTCCAAGTTTCAGTTTTTTTGCGTATGTTTTAATTTTATATCTTTCGGCGTAAACTTTCTTAATTTTGGTCTAAATTTTCGATTTATTGGTTTACATTTTCGATTTTTAGGTCCGAATTTTTAATTTTTAGTCCCGAAGTTTCGGTCTAAATTTTGTTTTTTTGACCTACATTTTTTAAATTTCGGTCTAAATCTTCGATTTGTTTGTTAAAATGTTCAACTTTTTGGTAGGATTATATTGTTTTGTAGGCCCGAATTTTTGGTCTAAATTTTCGTTTTTAAGTATGTTTTAAATTGTTGATAATTTTGCGTAAATTTTATGAATTTCGGTCTAAATTTTCGATTTGCCTGTTAAAATTTTCGAGTTTTTCGTCCGAATTCTTTATTTTTAGGCCTGAAATTTTGGTCTAAATTTTCGTTTTTTTTACGGATGTTTTAAATTTTTGATCTTTTGATCTGAATTTTCAATTTTTTGGTCCGAATTTTTTATTTTTAGGCCTGAATTTCTGGCCTAAATTTTCGTTTCTACGTATGTTTTAAATTTGTGATAATTTTACCGAAATTTTCTTAATTTTGGTCTAATTTTTCGATTTATTTATTAAAATTTTCGATTTATTGGTCCCAATTTTTGATTTTTAAGCCCGATTTTTTTGTCTAAATTCCAGATTTTTTGCGATGTCATAATTTTTTGATCTCCAGGCCCAAATTTTCTTAATTTTGGTCTGAATTTCAACAATTTTATTTTTTTTAAATGTAAATTTTTGATTTTTAGGACCGAATTTTTAATCTAAATTTTGGATTTTTTGCGTATGTTTCACATTTTGAATTGTTTTACATTTGACTAAAAATGGTAATTTTTTTTTTGTTTGAATTTTCAATTTTTTTTTGTCTGCATTTTTGATTTTTTAGTTTAATCGGATATTACATATTAAATAAAATACAGAAAAGTATTAAACCAAGGTAATACCGCCGTCCGGAATGAGAACTTCGTATCTAAAAAACAAAAAAGCTCCCCCTCATCACTACTTGATGCGCACCGAACTGAGATCGACCACATATATTTTTGTACAATTTTTTTTCTCTCACATTTTGTATATTGCGGGACACTTATATTTAACACCCACTATGCATGCCCCGCTTCCATAGCCTACCGCCAACACTAACCCGCACGAGCCGAGCTTTTTATATCACTAATTGGCTTATTTTGGTACGTCAGGTGTAACAAGACTCCTCACAATAGGCGGCGATTTAAAATGGAAAACCAAACACAAATACATATTGATTTTCCGAGCGGCGAAATGTTAATTTTCACGTTGTACCTGTTTTGCATTTTATTAAATTTCTCAGTGTGTCAATGCACACCGTGCAATACGTCACATAAATATGCAAAATTGACGCAATTTCGGCATCGCGTCGCGCTAATAGAAGGAACATTATTGTATCATAAAATGCTAATGAAAGAAGAGGAGGGCGGATGGGGATGGGGATGATGCGGGCGGAGAAAGTTTTCTCGTTTGTATCTGGGCTGCCTGTAACGACGTTTTATCTACTGCTGAAAACTGGATTTACTACGGCACGAGTACTTTTCGAATACTTAATTTCATGACAATAGATTTGATGTACATTTGAAATTCCTATCTGCGTTATTCAGATGTAGGTTTATGTATATAATACGTTTGTACTTGTTAGGTAAGAGCTCATGGGGTAATGTATGGTGTTGAATTGCAAAACGGGTCATGTAAAATTTGAAATGTATTAATATTGGCTCCCCTAATTATTTGACAGTATCAGTCTTCTTGCATTATTTTTAAAGCTTTTTAAGTTGAATGGTTTGGTGCCTTTGGTGTATTTACCGAGATATTTGCAAAAAACGTTACTATTATTTGGAATTAAAAACAAAGGTTTGCCATGAAATCATAATGGTGGATATTTCATTTTTCTCTAAAAAGTGACAGTCGCTGTCATATTACGATTTACAACCGGCCGGAATAGTGCCTACCTTGATGGATTTTTTCTTCAAATTTAGGCATATTTTATTTTCTTACATGTGACATTTACAAAATCAATATTCCAACTTAGTTTTTTTAAGTAACGTAGTTTCCCATTTCCATACCACCTTGTTTTATTATGAATTTATGGGAATTTTCCATTAAAGCCACATACTTATTACCCCTAATAGAGACACATTGAACCTACTCGCATGCACCGTGTATTATAAAGCCATAAATGTTTAAAACTTTCTAACCGTCGGGCGGATAGTGTTTTAAAATATTTGCCGGTGGTGCCGGCGCAAAAGTTTCGATTATATTACGGGCAGAAAATCGTTTCTCCTCTCTCCTCCCGACATGTGTTCAACTATCCTAATAAAACTTCAAGAAGTTTTTTTTCACTCGAAACTGCGCGAATATCTAATGGTTTCAATAAAGTGGCTCGACAAACAAATGCGGTAATATGTGGCGGGAGATTTGTTTACTTAAAGCCATTTTGTTCTCGGGGCGTTCGACTATTTTTCCCTACATTACTTCCCGGCACTTTTTCTTCTTTTCAACATCGTTCACGAGCCCCGCGCTCTCTGAATTTCAAGCGTTTGTAGTAAACAGTTTTCGTTTCTCTTGGCTCGGTGTCGTTCGTCATAAATAATTGAAAAGTCGCAGGAAGAAGAGGTGGAATGTTTGCGAGTTATGGAATCCTGGGAATATTTCGGATTACTGTATTTGTTCGTACAAATTAATTTGCAGATCCGTAAATCGCAGAAAAATTGTTGAAATGATTAATCAGCTGTGGAATGAATCCAAGTTTTAGCTTAGTGGTTGGGCAAGAGGAAGGTCCCGGGTTCAATTCCCGTCTGCAGAGGCATTTTTCTTTTCATGATAAATTAAATTTGCAGTTTCTTGTCTCAAATTTATCGGATCGCGGCCCACTTGATGTAAATTCAAAGTCCCTGTAGGTACAGTCAGAGAAAATACAAATGCGAAACCCGCCGCATGTCGGTGCTTAGTTCGGTCGAAACCAGCTTAAAATCCATTTATGAGGTAATAAAAGGGTATCCCGATATAAGATGGTCAAAATGGCACCCGACACAGATTTTTAAATAAATATGAAAATATCATTAGTTGCGACCTTAACCAAAGGAGTCGTAAGCCGTATATCAAAAAAAAAACCCGACATGACCCGGGAAGCCCGAAAATACAATTTTTTCAAATAAAAATTTTTTAACCACTAAAAAAATCTGAAAAAATCACATATATTATTGATCGAAATACCAAATTAGATGAATTTTTCAAGGTCATTTTATATTTTTAAAAATTTATCAACAATTGAAATAAATTTAGAATAGATTGAAATATATAGGGTTATTCACGCTATACGGCACGCAATATTGTGGCCAAAATACGTGACTTTCAAAAAGTTTGACTTTTAGGATATATAGGGGTCTACTATGGTTACTTTTTAAAATTAATTTCATACTATACAGGGTGTTCCAAACGCCCTAAAATATCAAAGTTGTGTTTTTTTTTAATGGAACCACCCTGTATTTTAATAAAATTATCGGATTAAAATCAAAATCTTGCATTTTATTGCAAACATTTTGTGTTCAAGGTCCAAAACCGCGAATTCTATGGTCCAAATTTGAGATTTTACATGACATTCCTAGTTTATAATCCAAATTTTTGATTTTAGGACTCAAATTCTGCGTTTAAGGGTCAAAAACTTGGATTTTATGTTCCAAATGCCAGATTTTAAATGCAATTGATCAATTGAATCCAAATATTGGATTTTGGGTCTCAAGTTCTGCGTTTAGCGACCAGAAATTTGAAAGTTTCAAATTAGAGATTTTACAAATAATTATCAAATTAAAATACAAACTTTGGATTTTTCAACACAAAGTTTGCGTTTAAAAACCATGGATTCTATGGTCCAAATTCAAGATGTTTATTGAAATTCTTGTATTAGAATCCAAATTTTGAATTTTAAGTCTCAAATTCTGCGTTTAGTAGCCAAAAAACAAATTTCGAATTTTACATATAATTATCAAATTAAAATCCAAATTTATAATTTTTGGTCACAAATTATGCATTTAAGATCTAAAACCGTGGTTCAAATTGGAGAAATTTCATGAAATTCTTGGATTAGAATCCAGAGTCAGTACAAAGTATTGTACTCAGCAAATAGATTTTTTTTAGATTTTTGACCTGTATATTCGATTTTTTTTGTCTAAATTTTTTATTATTAGGCCCAAACACGACTTATTTTGGCCTAAATTTAATTGGTAAAATTTTCGACTGTTTGCTCCGCATTTTTTATTTTTCCAGACGAATTTTTAAATTTTTGACCCGTATTTTCGATATTTTTGGTCAAAATATTTTATCTTTGTATTTTTAATTTTTTTTTAATATTCTAAATATTTTTGACTAAATTTTTTATTATTAGGCCCAAACATGATTTATTTTGGCCTAAATTTAATTGGTAAAATTTCTACTGTTTGGTCCGCATTTTTTATTTTTCCAGACGAATTTATAATTTTCAAATTTTTGACCCGTATTTTCGATATTTTTGGTCGAAATATTTTATCTTTATATATATTTTTTTTTATATTCTAAATATTCTTTATTTTGACCTAAATTTTCGATTTAATTGTTAAAATTTTTGATTCTTTGGTCCGCATTTTTTATTTTTCGGGCCGAAATTTTAATTCTAGTTCCAAATTTTCGATTTGATTTTGATTAAAATTTCTATAACCTGAATTATTGATTTATATGCGAGATTTTTAAAAATTTTTCCGGTATTTTCGAATTTTGTTTGTTGAAATTTTCGATTTTTTAGCCTGCATTTGTTATCTTTAGGGCCGAATTTTCTATGCAATGTCTAAATTTTCGACTTTCTGGCCTACATTACAAATTTTTAAATTTTTGACCTGTATTTTCGATATTTTTGGTCAAAATATTTTATCTTTGTATTTTTTTTAATATTCTAAATATTCTTTATTTTGACCTAAATTTTCGATTTAATTGTTCAAATTTTTGATTCTTTGGTCCCCATTTTTTATTTTTCGGGCCGAAATTTTAACTCTAGTTCCAAATTTTTGATTTGATTTTGATTAAAATATCTATAACCTGAATTATTGATTTATATGCGAGATTTTTAAATTTTTTTCCGGTATTTTCTAGTTTTGTTTGTTGAAATTTTCGATTTTTTAGCCTGCATTTGTTATCTTTAGGGCCGAATTTTCTATGCAATGTCTAAATTTTCGACTTTCTGGCCTACATTACAAATGTGTATTATTATTTTTTTAATCTTTTGACCTAAATTTTTCTTTACCAACTTCTGGATTTTATTGTCAAAATTTTCGATTTTTTGGTCCGCATTTTTGATTTTTCGTTTAAACTGCGTTTATTATCTTTGGGTCCGAGTTTTCGATGTTTTGTCTAAATTTTCGACTTTTTGGCCAACATTGTAGATTTTTATTTTCTTTTATCTTTTACCGTAAAATTTTCTTTATTTGCCTGTTAAAATTTTTCTTTCCTTGGTCCACCATTTTTATTTTTATGCCAGAATTTTAGATATTTGGTCTAAATTTTTTTCGAATATTTTAGATTTAAAGTCTGTTTTTTATCCAATATTTTAGATTTTTTAACGTGGATTATTGATTTCATTCCGTGATTTTTTTTTTATTTTTTGGCAAATTATTTTGCTTCTACCTAAATTTTTAATTTTTTGTTTGCGTTTTTTATTTTCAGATCAGGATTCTTGATTCTTTTTCCCATATTTTACATTTTTGTATTTTCGATTTTTTTGTTCCAATTCTTTTTATTTTTCATTATTTTGACCAAAATATTCGACTGGTTTGTAGAAATTTTCGATTTTTTGTCTGCATACGCCCGAGTTTTCGATGTTTTGTCTAAGTTTTCACCTTTTTAGGCCCTACTTTTTTGGCCTGTATTTTGTATTTTCGATTGTTTTGGTTTCAATTTTAGTCGACTTAAATTTTCGATTCGTTTGTTAAAAATCTTGATTTTTTGGTCTACCACTTTGATTTTTGGGTACGAATTTTAGATTTTAGGTCTTAATTTTTTATTTTTTTGTCCCATATTTTAGATTTTCTTAACTTGAATTATTGATTTTATTGCGCGATTTTTTTAATTTTAATTTTTGCTATTATTTTCGAATTTCTCGTTGGAACTTATTTTAAGCTAAAAAGAGTTATATTTGGGGCTGAAAATGGCAAATGATTTTTCTTTTGCTTGTATTTTCAATTTTTTGGTCTGCATTTTTATTTTTAAACCAGGATTTTTTATTTTTTCGGCCGATATTTTAGATCTTTTTTGTTCCAAATTTTTTATTTTTTGGCCAAAATATATAAATAAATGGTTCTTTGTTTCTTCAAAAAGGGGGGGGGGGGTTATATAAGTGGCTCTACCATCAACATGTTCCACGAGCCGCCACTGGTAAAGATATAAGGTATTTGAAATTAAAAAAAAAGAATCTAAACTCAACATAAACATACTGTTACTCTATTATTAATTTGATAGAATTTTGCTGCTCAATTGTTGATAAATATATACAAAATATCGTAAAAAGATTAGTTATTCAAATTTTTCAAGAATGGTTAAAAACATGAATACCCTATTAAATAACCTTTTATTTGGGTAAAAAATATACGTGAATTTTTCAGATTATTATAATAATTTTTAGTGGTTAAAAAAATAAAATCTTATTTTTCGAGTGTTTCAAGGTCATACCTTGCCAAAAATGGGATTATTTACACGAAACTGAAATAAAATTATTAATACCAAAATATTACCAATGATTTTAACTAAAATTACTCTTTAATTGATAAATATATAAAAAATATCAATATAACGTAAAAATTTTAGTTATTCAAATTTTTCAAAATGACGCACCAAAAATTGGAAGATGAAAAAAATCACGGATATGGAGTCACCGGTGACTGACAGTGAGTAGCTATTTTAAACTTACTATTTAGCACTGTCAGTCACGAAAATGAATTAAATAAGCATATTCTTACTCATTTTATAAAATAAAACTTAAAAACAAAAAACTTTTTTGACATTTTGCAAAAAAACTTATTGGCAGCCAATGTGTTAAGTGAGATGAATGTTGCCTTAAGTGACATTAATGTTATCTTAAGTGACATTAATGTTGCCTTAAACGATATTAATGTTGTCTTAAGTGGCATTAATTTTGCCTTAAGCGATATTAATATTGTTCGTTCGTAAAAAAATGATTCTACCCACCATGAAATTTTGTACCGTTTGCATGCGATCTTTGCATACTTTCAATAAAATTTTTTTTTTTTTTACTTAAGCTTTCACCATTCACAGGTGACAACTAATTTTTTAATAAAACATTTTTTACAGAAACCATAAACAGCGCCTTCATCAGGCAGACGAACTAGGAATTTCATTATTCATCTGCCTGATGAAGCCACCGTGTATCTACAAACACAAATACGTGTTTAATCATAAAGCAAAATTTATAATTTAGACTATTTCTAATACCATCCCATTCGATCATCCACATTCTAATACTTGTTGGTATTTTTTTGCTCCGCAGATTACCGGTGTTGAATCTCTTAGGTATATCATTTATGTTGTACACGTGTCGAACATCATTAGACATTAATGGATTATTGCGTAGAGGCTTTTTCATAATGGTACCACATTTCTATCGCATTGACGTACCATAATGGGTAACACTAACAAAATTGTGTAGTTGAACAACCTAAAACGATTAACCGCCTTGTGGTGTTACATACTAAAAAATCTGTCACGTTAAGAATGTCTCACAATAATTTCGTGTTGCAGCATGATGACTTTTCATGCGGACTGCTGCCTCGGCCGTCAGCGTCGAAACTTTGTTCGGTAAATAGGATCCCTGTTTTAAATCGATTTCGTTGTTTGCTCGCGGTCCGGCGGCAGTCCATTTGAAAGATCAAAGTTGACGTGTGACCCCCAGTGTGTCAATTGAATGTGGTGTCCTCTCTGTTCACAGAACGCCGCCTGTCCCGGCTGGGAGCGACCAGCTCGTAGTGCGCTGTTGTCGCAACAACGTACGTATGCCCTTTGTTTTTTGTTGTTTTTTAATATTTACACAAGTTGCTAAACTTTGTTCACTGAATCGAGTCGAAATAATAATAATAATTGATGAAATTAAATCAAGGTGGAATCAGTTGAGTAACTGAAATAATTAGGATGAGTAACCTTGGTTTACCGTGGTTTATTCACTTGCAAATATCAATAATTCACAATTCGCTTTTGAAATTTTTCGACGGGCTATTCAAAGGCTTTTTCGGTAAATCGGCATAATAGTACTGTGGTTTATTCGCTCTACTGTGAATTATTCACTTGTTACTATGATTAATTCATAATTCGCTTTTGGGATTTTTTCATCGTGGCGAAATGTTTTTTTCGAAAAATAATTTATTCGGAAAAATTGTATGCACTTTTGATATAACTGTAGAATTAACGTGGCGTAACAAACCAAATCATAAAATATTACTTTTCTCTCAGATTAGTTAACGATAACACAATATTATGCCAGTACACTGTTTATTATTTAGTCATTTTGATTGGCTCGATTCACTGAACATTGTTTAAACGATTCCCGAAAGCCGTAAATTGGGGAATCGACTTTGTGGAATTAGCGCTTTATGTAATCTGCATGATACCAGAGAATGAGCAACGTTTATAGGTAGTCCGAATATGCATCGTTTGTTTTAAATATATGTACTAACATAAAAAAGGAAAATAAATAATCACGAAGGATTTGTAAGCACAGTATAAAAATAATTATAAATATCTGTCTAATTTATTATTACTATTATTTATTTATTGTATTTATTGTAACAGCCGCTAGGTAAGTATTATCAGGTGCGAAATCTACAAGATAATACGCCACTGCTAAAGGAATGAATCATCAAAATCTTATCTTACAGGAGTTTAAAATTACTGGATCAAGAATATGTAACGAACATTAATTATTTAGGACGGAGCTGAAATCGAGGATATTTTCTCTTACATTACCTACTTTAAAATAACTAACTATCCTTTAATCTCCTTCACGACCTTTTTAATAATTGATTGCCTTCTGGAAAATGCTATAATGGTTATGTGCTCGAGCTTAAGGGGAGGCGCTACACCCATTAAATTATTTTTTTTCTATATCTCCTAAACTATTTAATATTTAAAAAAAATCTCTGCGTTAGTTCTCCATTATCTCCAATTGTCTAAGGCTTACCGTAAAGATTTCTAACGAATTCATAATAATAACAAAGATAATTTAGAAAAAATAATAACATTGAGAAAATCTAGACGGTATGTTCTGGTATTTATTATTTTTAATTTATTATCTTAGTAACGTTTTGCTTATTTTTGGGTATTAATTGATATATCTAATAAAATGTAACTTCGAAATTTGGACCCAGCATACGGCGCCACAAGCGGTTTGGCTTAAAACAAGTGGTGCGGACATATTTGGTCGGAGTTAAGCCGCCCTTAGATTGAACGCAGCACAGGCTACGTTGCGTAGGGTAAGCGAAAAATACTATTCGGAAAGGAGTTGGTTTGTTTACGTTTAAATTTTCGGTAGGGTAGCGCCGGGTCTTAAATCTAAAATGTTTAACTTTAACGGACAAAATAGTGTATAGCGTAACTTGTTAAAGCACTAGTGCAACGGTTTAGACGGTAGATGTCGCCTTAATATTGTTCCTATCCTAACGGTTACTTGGTTGGTTTATAACTCCGTAGTGAAATTCCGTGTTAAGCCACGCGCACACTCGTCGGAATCGGACGGACGGCACGCAATGGATAAAATTGCTTAACACGGTTGTAAACGAGTTAACACACATTTATCGGTACGGATAAATGTGCGTTGACTCGTTAACAACAGTGTTAAGCAATTTTTGCCGATGCGTGCCTCCCGTCCGATTTCGACAAGTGCGCGCGTAGCTTTATACTACCGAAATATATGACTTTAACCGGCAAAATTCTGTCCAGCATATTTTGTTAAGGTAATAGTGCAGCGGTTTGGACGTCAGATGTCGCCTTAATAGTTCCTATCCTAACGGTTACTTGGTTGGTTTATAATTCCATAGTGAAATTCCGTTTTATACTACAGCTTATTTCGTAGGTATTAGTGCAGCGATTTAGTCGGTAGATGTCGCCTTAATAGCTGTTCTTTCATTACAGTTACTTGGTTGGTTTATAACTGCATAGTGAAATTCTGTTTTTTTCCGTTTTATACCTCAAAAATGCTTAACGTTAATCAACAAAATACTGTATAGCTTATTTCGTAGGTCTTAGTACATCAAATTAGTCGGTAGATGTCGCCTTAATAGCTGTTCTATCCTTATGGTTACTTGGTTGGTTTATAACTGCATAATGAAATTTCGTTTCTCTGTTTTTACCTCAAAAATGCTTAACGTTAACCGACAAAATTCTGTACAGCTTATTTCGTAGATCTTAGTACATCAATTTAGTCGGTAGATGTCGCCTTAATAGTTGTTCTATCCTTATGGTTACTTGGTTGGTTTATAAAACTGCATATTGCAATTCCGTTTCTCCGTTTTATACCTCCAAAATGCGTAACGTTAACCAACAAAATACTGTACAGCTTATTTCGTAGGTCTTAGTACATCAAATTAGTCGGTAGATGTCGCCTTAATAGACGTTCTATCCTTATGGTTACTTGGTTGGTTTATAACTGCATAATGAAATTTCGTTTCTCCGTTTTATACCTCAAAATGCTTAACGTTAACCAACAAAATACTGTACAGCTTATTTCGTAGGTATCAGTATAGCGATTTAGACGTTAGATGTCGCCGTAATAGCTGTTCTATCCTAATGGTTACTTGGTCCATTTATAATTGCATAGTGAAATTCCTTTTTTTTCTCCGGTTTATATCACCAAAATGCTTAACGTTAACCGACAAAATACTGTAGAGCACATTTCGTTAAGGTATTACTGCAACGATTTAGACGGTAGATGTCGCCGCAGTAGGCGTTATGGTTACTTGGTTGGTTTATAACTGCATAGTGAAATTTTGTCTTATATCACCATTCAGTCTACTCGCTAAATTCTCCGCATTTAAATCGCAAAGTGAGAACTTTATCAATTTTATTTATGCCAAGACACGCCATCCGTGTTTCCGTCAACGACCGTACTGTGCTGATGAGATCAACGAAGGTCTAAACTGGTCCGCAGTTGTTGATGGGGTAACAATAATTAATTTGTTCAGCTGTTCTAAACACTATAATACTTCGGACTAATTTCCAAAAATGCTGGCCAACTCGGCTTCTACGGTTTAACTGTGAGCTGTCGTAGCTTAAGCTATCGCGGGAAGCTTATCTGGTCATTACTGATTAATATCGCTGGTGGGGGTAATAATAATTAATTTGTGTAGCTGTTCTAAGCACTAGAACATTTCGAATACATTTCCACAAATGCTGGCCAATTCGGCTTTAGGGGCGTGCGGCTTCTATGGTTTAACTGTGAGTTATCGTGGGCAGCTAAATCTTCATTACTGATGAACAGAGTAGTTTTCTTGTACTAAGCATTACGCGCAAAAGGGTTTTTATAGCCCTTTACAGGTCTTAACTTGATAGATATGCTTACGGTTCTATATGTAGGACGATGATTTTAAAGTTGCTCTTAAAATTATATCTAGAATATCGTCAGCGCCATCTATCATTTTTTTTAATTCCAATAAATCAGTGATTATTCATTGACATCTGACAGGAATCGAAAGATAATCTCTGTGTGTTTTTATTTTTAAATCCTAATTGCTTGATTTAGAAAAATGCTTCATTTACTTCTATATCTAGAATATCGTCAGCGCCATGTATCATTTTTTTTTCATTCCAATAAATCAGTGATTATTCATTGACATCTGACAGGAATCGAAAAATAATCTTTGTGTGTTTTTAAATCTTAATTGCTTGATTTAGAAAAATGCTTCATTTACTTCTATATCTAGAATATCGTCAGCGCCATCTATCATTTTTTTTAATTCTAATAAATCAGTGATTATTCATTGACATTTGACAGGTATCGAAAGATAATCTCTGTGTGTTTTTAAATCCTAATTGCTTGATTTAGAAAAATGCTTTATTTACTTCTATATCTAGAATATCGTCAGCGCCATCTATCATTTTTTTAATTCCAATAAATCGGTGATTATTCATTGACATTTGACAGGAATCCTTTACTCAGGAAAATGTGGGTAAAACCCAAAATTTAGTTAAGCTAAGTTATCGCTTCCGCGCCCGGGCGGAACTTTTTTCTGATAAGAAATACCCGCTCGGGTCCGTAGTCGTTGCATTTGTCTTTCATTATTCATTCAAATAAAGGAACGAATTTAAAAAAAAACAAGTTTTTCTCTTTGATAAATTTTGATATTTAGGATCTACTTTCTTAAATTTATCGTGGCGCTCAACCTGTCATCATCTTAATTCTTGCCCAATTCCTTCTTTGTTGTTTACATTTTAGCCTACGTGTTATTCTGTTATTACATTTATCTTTGATATTTTTCTTGCATCCATTGACTTTTTCGAATAAAGTAAGCGTTTGTTATTGTTCAATTTATTTCTGTTTATTGTTGAAATAGCTGCCTTTTTTTAATTGGATGTAGTTCTTCGCATAGGCAAGGATCAAAATTATCTGCACTATATTTGTTTGCCTATATTTAACTCTTATAATTGAGTCAAAGAATTGAATAGATAAACAAAATAAAGGAAATGAATTTTCGTTAAAACTGATGGTAGTTCTTCGCATAGGCAAGCATACAAATTTTCTTAATTCTTGTTCCACTCCTTATTTTTTTGTTTACATTTTATCCTCGGTGCTGTTACTACATTTATCTTTAATATTTTTCTTACATCCAATGACTTTTTCGAATAAACTAAGCGTTTGTTATTGTTCAATGCATTTCTATTTATTGTTTTTGATTTGTTGTAGTTCTTCGCTTAGGCAGGTAAAAAAAAGTATCTGCACGTATCTTTGTTTGTTTATATTCAACGCTTATAATGTGAGTCAAAGGATCGAATAGATAAACCAAATAAAGGAAATTAATTTTCGTTGAAGCAGATAAACAATTCGTTGACAAGTAATTTATACTTTTTGCAGCATCCACCCGAAAAAGCCATCCATTACAATTACGCAAATCCGGGCATTAATTCAAGGCAAATAAATGTATATTAATAAGAACCATTAATAATTTTCATTTCGCAGGTCCCCGAGCGGTGTTTGTGTTTACTTCTTCGCAATTACTCCGTCCATTTTTCCGCCTAATTTTCCAAGATGCGCGCCGTAAAGATCAACATTAGTTTTATATTAAGTTTCGGCGTTACTTTGAAAGTCGCTACACTTTCTGCACTTGTCAGAATGCGATTTGCATCCGCAAGAGGGAGGGCTTTTAAAAAATTCACACAATGAAAATGAGAAAACTCGGAAATCCTCGAGGTCGGCAGTCAAATTTTAAATTTATTCGATGTTTTCGTGAATACGTTCGAAGTTAAACACGATGGAAATGTGTGCACGTAACTTGCCGCTGTTGCGGTTATTGCTAATTTTCTATGTAATGTTGGTTACGTGGTGTGATTGGAGGGATTGTATGTGTTCGGGTAATCATGTTTCAATGAAACTTATTTGTATACGTGCGCAGATTTCAATAGTAAAGGCATAATTTTAAAGCCAAGGAATGAGTTAAAATACACTTTTCAGTGCGATATAGAGTTGATGCAACGGGAAACGAAATAATCAGCGAAGCCGAAGAACTTTTTCATTTCCAACCGTTGGGAATTGAAAGCCTTGAAGCACCTGCACCGATGCAGTTTTACGTTTACTTCCGAATTAAATCATCCGATCCCGCAGATTTAATACGTAAACTTGTTGATTGGCCCGAGAGGCGCGTGATTTATAAAAAGGCATTTCTGAATCCTCGCATCAGATGTAACAACGGGGATTCGCCGCGAGGGGGCCATTCAAGTTCAATCCCGTTGTTCCATTCATCGGTGACATTTCGCATCGAGAGCTGCTTTTTGTACTTGAAATTTATAAGGTTCTCTCCGCAGACAATGCGAAGCCACCCGCATATCTAACGCCGGGCGGAGACAATGCAATCAGATTTTAAAATAACCGAACCGTGAATAATGGCCTCAAAAACCTCTTGTACGCCGTCAAAAATCGGAATCGACCTTCTGTTACGTTACGTTGACCCCTGCATTTTTTTATGTTTATATTAAAAGCTTGAATGTTATATTTATGGATGCAGTCGACGGCACGCATCGGCAAAAATTGCTTAACACAGTTGTAAACGAGTCATCGCACATTTATCGGTACGACATGGAACGGATAAATGATCGTTGACTCGTTTACAACTGTGTCAAGCAATTTTTGCGGATGCGTGCCGTCCGTCTTATTCCGATAAGTGTGCGCGTAACTTAATGCGAAATTTAAAGAAATGGTGGTTGCGCCGGGAACTTTTTTGTTTGCGCGATTTTAAATGCCAAAGGCAAGAAATATTCAAATGGATTAATTTATAGATTTTCCAAAGGCACACCTTCCCTCATTCTCTTTGATAGCATCCCAGCTTTAAACAATTTTAATGGATAAGTCGGATCTCGAATGTACTCCGCTTTTAACCATAACGTGAAAGCAATGTTTGAAGAGGAAGTTATCCACATGGCCGTGCTAATGAAGTGTGTGTGTATGTGTGTTTCAGGCCGCAGACGTCGCAGGGGCCAACTGTCCCGCAACTATATGGTCGGGTATTTGTAGGAAGGCCCCCAGCTTAGTGTCGTTTAGTCCCGCCGAGCGCAATCAGAATCAGGCTTCTTCTACTAAATATATTTATACATACATATTTAATATATAAGTTTATAAATTATCAGACTATATTTTCTTTATGTGTCGTTTATTTATAGTTTAAAAATTAATATAAATCAGTTTCTCCTCTTTTACGAATGGGCGCAAATACTAAATTCTCTCTAATTCATTTAAGTTTATCACTGCCATTCAACGCAACACTTAAAACTCAAACGCGACACATTTTAGCGAATTTCGGTAATATAATTGTGATAAACATTGAATTCTGTTTTTTCTCTTGTATTCGTTTTTATCATTTTGAGGTGAACTGAGAGTTGTATATTATTAAGTAACATATACCATATTTTATTAATTAGTATTTACGATTTTGTCTGTAAATATTGTTTGCATTGTGGTTACGACTGTGCTTTATGTCTAAAAAAATATAAGTCACCAATTAATTGCCTCATGACCATTTTAAGGATTTTTACAGTGCTAATTTGTATTGTATTTGTAAGTGGAGGGACGGGGCGACGCGCCCCCAGCAACTTCGGTTTACTGTGTAAACTTGCAGGGGACTCGTCCCTGGCGCCGCCATCCCTCTTTGCGTAGTTTTAGTTATTTATCATGTCCTCATCACATTGTATGGAATAACCACTAATGTCATTTCATAGGCCTTACGCACGCATTGTTTTTAGGTAATACGAATCCTTTATGTAATTGTCACATATTAAATTAAAAGTTGTAATTTTATGCATTGCTTTTATTCGTTCCCCTTGTAATTTACATTTGCAATATTAATTTCGCAATCGTTACATAGTAATGGAATAATTAATCTTTATTCAGTTTTAATTGATTCGTTGGTTGAATTTTTTTTTAGCAGGCTCTCTGGCTGAATTAGTGCTAGGATCTTGGTAAGTAGTTAAACATTTGTTATTATAGCATTTTTTCAAATCACGAAGACGCTTCATGTTTTGATTTAATTAATATTTAATTAAATCAAAAACTTCGGAAACTTCGCTCGTGAAATACTTTAATAAAACTTATACAGTTTGCTTGACGACGGGAGCTTATCGCATCATGACGATGAGAGCTTATTTATAATATCAATCTATTTCCTCGTACGCATGTGTCCGTTCGACAGTCAATAAACAATCTTTCGTTTCGGGGCACGAAACAGTGAGCCGATCAACATATGTTTATTTTAATTTTGGAAAAGAAATTACCGAATGCACTTCCTTATAATTTTGACAAAAACGCATTCAAATTTGTTGTTTTAAATAACACCTTTATTTTGTCAAAATTATCAGTAACCTTGGTGTATTACAGCTTATAACTCGACCACGAAGGAGCTGGTATCTTTTCAAAACTCAAAAAAAGACACGAAAAAGAGAGAAGATAATGAGAAACCATAACTTTCTGCTGGTAGCAGCTGATTGTTCCTATATTTCACGCTGGGGCCAGTAATTCCCGACAATAAAAAATCTACACTCGGTGACCTAGAAATTGCAACACCAAGTAGGAATAAGAATTTTTTAACTTGCCAAAAACCGTTGACTATGGAGAAAGTAACGTTTGATTCAAATTTGAAAGATACTACAATTTTTTTTAAATAATGGTGCGTATTCAAATAATTTGCTGATGTGGCAAGGGTCGATGCTGATCTAGCAATGAGTTGTAAAAACAATTGCAGTTTGTCTTTATCTGTGCGTCCTGTACTGAAACACAAAAATTGCGATAGATTTAAAAAAAGATTAAGAAATGCCACCAAATCGCCATTAATTTTTTTTTTCAAAAATAACAAAACATTAAATTATAAATTAAATAAATTTTAATAAAAGTAATAAAAAAAATAGTCTGAATATATGAATATTCAGCCTAGTAAAATGAAGTCTTACTAAGACTATAAACAAATAACTTATTGAAACAACTACTTCCCTGGCTAGTGCCACTCGGCACGGATATTGAATGATACAAAAGAAATTTGCATGTTATTACTAGTACCACTAGATAATAATATTGGTTTAAGATCGTTTATTTCTACGTTTGTTTATTTTGGAGGCTTCTACTTCGTTATATATTTTGAATAATATAATAAAACACGTTTTACTTTGTTTTGTATAACTTGGATCCAAATCTCAAAGAGTCAACTCTTAGAAATGAGCCGAGAGTCAAGTGACTCCTAAAGTCCGAAGTGGGGACTCTTTCTCTTCTAAATTGCAAAATTTTCGAAGTGAGGACCTTTTTTTTGCTCGTCACTTTTTTCCAAACATACTCTTTCATTTTTCAAAAGGGTCAAGAGTCGACTCTTCACGATGAGAGATGGAAATAACTCTTTTGTGAGTCGACTCTTCACGATGAGTCGACTCACAAAAGAGTTATTTTCATCTCTATTGTATACTCCATTTTCAAAAAATGTAATCAAATGGTAAGGCAAAACTTAAAAATATTCAAATTTACTCAAAATTAATTGTCACTTACGATTCTACAAAAATCTTGAAGCATTTCTGCTTTAGATTGCTAGAAAATCATTCTTTAACCAAACGCGAGTAATTTCTGTTTCAAACATTTTTTTTTTTGACTTAGGCACATCGAATATTTAATTTTTGTATTTTTTTAATTTTTGGGATGAATAAATGAACAAATGAATAATGTCAGACGTATACACAACAACCATGGACCCGATCAAACATATTTAAAAGTTGTTTAAAATATATTAGAAAATTTACAAGAAACTGAAAATATAAATTTACTATATTGAAAAAAAAAATCTTTATTGACAAAGTGGTTACAAATTATCATAAATACATGGAGTTTTCAAGTCAATTGGCTATCGACCGAAGGTCTTTCTGCCAGTGATAAATTGATTATTCTCCGAAATTCTATAAAAATCTGGTAACAACTTTTCACTAGATTTTGAATTACTCACACTTGAGCCGTATGTGTATGAAGATAATAATAGGTCTGAGTGGAAGAATACATTGTGAATTGCGCCTGCAAATCCTGAATTTGTTGTTTATATATCGTTTTGCACATATTATAGTAACAGGATATGTAAAGTTAATAAATAAATAAATAATTTAGAAGTTAAAAGAATTTCAAGCGGTTAAAAAAATTGAAATAAACTTTAAACAATTTCAAATATACTCAAAATTGTCATTTAAGATTTTATAAAAATTTCTGTTTTAGATTGGTAGAAAATCACTCTTTAACCAAACGCGAGTCATTTCTATTTCAAACTTTTTAAAAGTTGTTTAAAATATAAAAAAAACAAATTGTAACGAGCTAAAAATACTAAAAATTTACTCAAAATTGATTATTCTTTGCTATTATTAAAGATATTATTATTAAAGATATTATTATTATTCTATAAAATTATGATAAGAAACCTTCACTATATTTCGATTTATTTATAATTAAACCGTGACTTGTGACAATTCCGGAGCGAAACAATTTCAAGCTGTTAAAAATTGCAATAAAATAAAAATTTACTCAAAATTGAATATTCTTCGTCGTTTCATAAAAATCTGAAATTAATTTACTGTTAATGATTTTTAAATAATTCCATTTGAACCAAACGCGTATCTAATCTGGGCGAAAAATTTTCAAACTTAAAAATATGGAAAAACAATTGCAACAAACTCAAAATTTTGCAGATTTATTTAACGTTGATCATTCTTCGATATTCTATAAAAATCTGGCAACAATCCTTCAGTATATTTCGATTTATTTACACGTAAACCGAACGTGTGACAATTTTGGACCGAAACAATTTCTAGCTGTAAGAAAAATTGAGTGAAAATTTTTCAAATTTACTCAAAATTGAATATTCTTCTTTGTTTCATATACTACTACTAGATTTTGAAATAATTCCACTTCAACCAAACGCGGATCTAATCTGGGCGAAAATTTTTCAAACTTAAAAATATGAAAAAAACAATTGCAATAAGCTCAAAATTTTGCAAATTTATTTAACATTGATCATTCTTCGATATTCTGTAAAAATCTGGCAACAATCCTTCACTATATTTCGATTTATTTACACGTAAACCGAACGTGTGACAATTTTGGACCGAAACAATTTCTAGCTGTAAGAAAAATAGAGTGAAAATTTTTCAAATTTACTCAAAATTGAATATTCTTCGTTGTTTCATATACTAATACTAGATTTTGAAATAATTCCACTTGAACCAAACGCGGATCTAATCTGGGCGTAAAATTTTCAAACTTAAAAATATGGAAAAACAATTGCAACAAACTCAAAATTTTGCAAATTTATTTAAAATTTGTTATTCTTTGATATTCTGAAATATAATACCTTCTTAAAAAGTCGGAGAAAAATCGGTAAAGATGTAGATATAATAAACTTATTCTGTATAAGTTGTTCATTTTCTTTACAATTATTTTTATTATTATAAAATTTTGCAATTCTAGGAGTTTATGATAAATATTTGTTAATAATTATTTAGTTTTTCTGTATCTTTAACATTTGCGAAAAATGATAATATTCTAAATAAAATTGCAAGAGTAAAAACCCATTTCAAATTTACAAAATTTTATTCTTCATGCTGTTAAACAAACCTAAAGCGTAAAGTTTTATTTAAAAATCTGTAATGTATTTTGAGGCACAGCGTATATCATATTCAAAAGTAAAAAATATATGTGAAAAATACTGGTTCGCCTCAGGACTCCTAATTTGAAGTTACGCCTCTGAAGCTACACACCCCCGTCGATGATGATGAAAACAATGATGAGTACTAATTTATTTTGATAATCTTGCTTAGGCGTAATAATTATAATCATGTAATCCAACATTTTTCTAAAAAAATGGTGATGTGGCCATCATGTTACTTTCTCTGACTTGATGGTATCATTTATATTTACGCTTTCATGGTTCATTTTCAATTTAAATCATATTTTAAATGTACATCGAACGTTTCATAGACTCGGATGAAACTGACGTTTAAAACGTCAAAATTATGAAAGATGGAAAAATTATACTTCAAATTCAAAAACTAACGAGATTTCGAAAAAAACTTATTCTTTATAAGTTATTCATTTTGGTATTCTCTACAATTATTATTCACATAAATTAGCTGTAACTATTATCGTTTCATAATTATAAACCAAAAATTAAATTAACAACTAAAATTAGCTTATTTGCGAATTTATACTTTGGTGGATACGCCGGGAACTTAATTTACAATATAGCGAATATCGCCGCGTTCATTCGCCAGAGGTTAAAATTAAATCTTTTTACCGTAAATACACACAGAAACCTATAATCTGATAACACGCAGCTTCATAATTCAACTGTAAAACGGCCCAACAATATTACCAGCATAAATAACTCATCAATATTCCGGCGTTGCTCCTTTTGTTTATTAAAGCTACAAATAATGTCTGGTGTGTTATATTACGTAACTTCGCACAGGTCACGAAAACAAAGAAAAAAAGGGAGAGAGAGAGAGAGCGCGAACAGATGACTGGGCCCGAAAAGAAGATATATAAATTTAAGAAGTTTCTCTCTATATTTCAGTTCGCAATGAAAGCCATCTGCTTCACGGCTCTTTCTCCCGCATCCAATCGGCTTTTCCTAGTTTTCAACAACTCGCGATATCCCGACGTAAAGGAAAGAAGTAACATTTTGACAACTCACCACGGTATCGCATTAAGCACTGCGTGCGATATATATTCGCATAGAGGGATTGCCGATTTTTGAGTTTGAAAAAAACGCGGTGTATTAGGCGTTTGAAAGTTTGAGTTTGAAAAAAAGCGCGATGTATTAATAATAACAATGATAATAATTTTTTTTACTTTCTGCAACAAGTAAGGTTAACCCCAATTTGTTTATTATTTAAACGTGTATTCGATAATAATTTATTTACGGGTAACCCATTTTACAAAAATACACAAAATACAGCAATACAAAACTAAAAATAAATCCCTATCAGGCATAAAAGGACGGCGGAATTAAATTCGTGCATTGGGTGCAAAACAATTGTCGATTTTTGAGTTTGGAAGAAAAACGGGGCATCGAGTGCTGTGATTAGAGTCGTCTGGACAATACCGGGGGATTGCAGACCGCATTGAGTGGGATTCAAACTCGATTTAACGCCAGATCGCAATCAAGCCATCTGAAAAATCAATTCGGCATTCGCTTCAGCGTAATTAATTCCGGAGTTTGGGCGTCTACATAATTCATAAAATCATATTCTCTGTAAATTAAGTCTGTACACGGCGTGCACGCATTTAATTAAATTGTGTATTGCGTTTGAAGCTCTCAGAAATCGTTGAATATGTGAAAGAAATTATTTGAGCTTGTAACAAATAGTCCATAAAAAATCACTCACGTTGTCTTATTGCTGTTTCGTTTTGTGAACACGTGAATAATGCCACCAAATATATATTCAGCCTCTGGAAGCTTTAGATGGAACGGTTTTGTACGGATGTATAGGCTGTTGTGGGGGTTTAAATCATGGGGAATAAAATAACAAATTGATCGAATGAATTATTACGAGTATAGTTGATTTTTTCGTAAGACGGTAAAACAGAATAGCCATTTTCTACTTTACGCCAACTAAAATATCCCGTGGAAGGGTCCAGCTCATACGTAATTGCGTCCTTATTTTTCAGGTAAAACTAATTCGACTTAATGGATTTTATTACTAAAGAATCAATCCGTGCCTCTATAGTAAAACATTTTAAATTTTCAGCGTTTATTTAAATTTTATTGGATGTTGAAAATACCTATTTTTAAACACTTTATTAGAAATACTTATAAAAAATATAATTCTTTAGAAAACAACATTCATCCTTTATGCACCCCTGTGTAACATATTATCACATAATTTTTAACGATCACGCCACCATCAGTTACGAGCCGAGTGCCAAAAACTTAATTTTTCGAACGGCTTAGATTGATAATAGTTAGATACTATGATTACATGATGATCTCTAATTTCGGTTGACGACTCGATTTACCCACACGTCGGCAAAATTACTCCAGTACATTACGACTCCGATAATTCTATGGAAAACCCATCCAGTTTCCCCTCAAGTTAACATCACCATTAGCGTTAAACGGTGGGACGGCATTGCCGATTATTTGGACGATTTAACCTGTACTAACAATCGGATTAAATGAAATTAGGAGATTTATCACGCGTTGATATGACGTACAGCACATTCTATTGCGCCACGCGTTTAAAGGTTTAATGGTGCGTGCATAATGGTAATTCGCCAGATATATGCACAAATGAAAAATTGAAAAGTTTTTGCGCCTCCGTGATTAATACGTTTTCGGATTGAGTAATTGTTATTGCCGGCGTGCACAATAGTGTATTGATATGGATTTTATTGGTCGACCATTAATGTCTGTTTTTTTTTACCAAAAATATTTTTATTGCATATTTGCGCATACAGATCCTTATCAATATTTTTATCTGATCTATTTAACTAATGCCCGATTTTATGTTTGGTTATGCCGGTGGACCCGAACGCACCAGGCGTTTCGGTTGGACGCCCTAAGGTCCACCGGCAGTTAATAATGTCTTTCACCTTTGATTTTAGTTTTCATTCTTAGGCCCCGAATTATAATGCCTAGTTACGGTGTGAACCCGAACGCACCAGCGAAAACGTTCGTAGTTTGATCGGACGCGTTCGGGTTCACTGGCAGTTCATATCGTAACTATACTCGGCGCACCGAATCGGTGGTATTATGGGTTTGCGTGATTTTCGCGTGATGTTCGCTGATTGGTCAGCGCAAACGCATGTGAAGCGTGTGTCACGCAGCCGAAATTTTTAATCACGCCCGTTGTATGCCATGTGTTCTCGTTTTTCTGTCTTATTTAAATGTAGTGATTACGTTCTATCCTTAAATCAGCCTTTTTCAATTACAATTAATTAGGAAGTGGTAAACAGTTAGATTTTGTGGGTTAAAGTAGAAAGATTTATATTTCCGGCACAGAACTAAAATGTGGCAAGGCTGTGTGAATCGGGCTTTTCATAACGTCTCGACGAACTATCACGAGGACGCGGGGTGAACGCAACGTGACCATACCACCTATTCGGTGCGCCGAGTATAGACATTATAATCCGAGGTCTAAGAATTAAAACTAAAATCAAAGGTGAAATATGATTAACTGTAGTCGTATAAAACTCAATAATAATAATATGGAAACTTACAAATATAAAACTAGAAAAAGTGGCATTTACAGTACCACAAACGTTTTTTTTTTTTTAGTTTGTAGTTATCAAATTTATAGAAAGAAAAATGTAACATTGGTGCCATTTACAGTGCAACAAACGTTGTTTTTTTTGTTAATAGTTATCAAATTTATAAGGAGAAAAATATAACATTGGTGCCATTTACAGCGCAACAAACGTTTTTTCTGTCTTTTTAGTTTACAGTTATCGAAATGATAAGGAGAAATTTAACAATTTTATTTGCCGAATAGATCATGAAAGAACGTTCAGCGCCCTCGAATCCGAAATATTTCATACTTTCCTAACCGAAATCTCCTCATTTAAACGCTGATACGGATTTATCGACGGGAAATAAATCCTCCAGGTACGTACGAGTGTGCGAACACAAAAAAAACGTATTCAAATAATTTACATTGCCTTCCTCGGATTTATCAAGAGCACTTTCAACTCAATTCGGTTATTTTATATCTGCGGAAATATCGCGCGACGAATCGATACTGGAAATTGGTTCGCAATTAACTCATCACATGCATGTATTGAGTGCATATTTAAAACTTTTTTTAATAACCATCCAAGACCATTAAAGTGTGCATTATTTTTCATCAATAACGGGAGAAATCGATTGGAGTTTTAAAATTTCAGCTAGCTCAAAAAAGTTTGAAAATTATCGATTTTTCAAATTTTGAAAGGCCCTAGGGGCTCAAGGAAGACACCAAATCGAACGAAGTGCTTCTCGTACACGAATTAGGCGAGTTAAATTAAATTTGGCGATTTGAAAATTTTGACGAAAACTACCCTCGTTACTTTTGCTCAAAAATTGCATTTGAAATGATTTGCTTAAGAAACCACTAGTTCGATTCGGGGTTTCTATACACCGTTGAAAAAATCCCTTCAAGAACCTTCAGAAAAATGTACTTGCGCAGAAACAAATGTCAATTTTTTTTTTTTTTTTTTTTTTTTGTTGTTGGCGTTATGCCTGGCTTTGGTGCTATGACCATTAGCCATCATCTACATTGTATTTTTTTTTAAGTTATAAAATAAATGAATAAATGATCAAATGAATAATGAAAGACATATACAAACAACCACGGACCAGAACGAATACTTCTCGACAGAAAAGTCTTTCGTCCCGGCTGGGAATCGAACCCACACGGCCGCGGTGCAGCCGGCTCAAGCGCTCGCCTGTACCCACTACACCAACGGGCCGCCCAAAATGTCAATTTGAAGCCCGTGACACGCCAACAAAGAAAACTCGAAAATGGAAAAAATCGAAAAAATCAAATTTTTTAATAACCATTGTAGATCTTTATGTAATTTCATCAGAAGAACAAGCCAGATAGATTGGCGTTAAAAATTTCAACTATAATTTTTTTTTAAATTTAGCAAGTCACCATCAAAATTCAAAAAAGAGAAAAAGAGAATCAATCTCTATTAATAAGTATGGAACCCTATACAATGCAAGAATATTTTTCTTATTTTTAAGTTACTATGTACTAGAGATGGGTAAAACTGCTACTTTTGAATCACGTTGCTACCTGTCATTGCTACTTTTTAATATCAGTGATTTTAAACTGTGACTATGATCACAAAAACATCGCAGCAAAAATATAAAAAACGCAAGAAAAATTCCTTAAAAAATCATCCTCAATGGCCGAAGTATCGTTTATTTAAAATTAATTTGGTTTTTGAAAATTCAATAATTTTCAATAGAGATATGGATTTTTGAAAATTTTTGTTTTAATTTTCTGAGCACCTGAACAAAAACATCGCAGAAAAAAATATAAAAAAAGCAGGAAAAATTCCATAAAAAATCATCCTCAATGGCCGAAGTATCGCTTATTCAAAATCAATTTGGATTTTGTAAATTCAATAATTTTCAAGAGGGATATGGATTTTTGAAAATTTTTGTTTTAATTTTCTGAGCACCTGAACAAAAACATCGCAGAAAAAAATATAAAAAATGCAGGAAAAATTCCATAAAAAATCATCCTCAATAGTCGAAGTGACACTTATTCAGAATCAATTTGGTTTTTGTAAATTCAACAATTTTCAATAGAGATATGGATTTTTGAAAATGTTTGTTTTAATTTTCTGAGCACCTGAACAAATACATCGCAGAAAAAAATATAAAAAACGCAGGAAAAATTCCATAAAAAATCATCCACAATGGCCGAAGTATCACTTATTCAGAATAAATTTGGTTTTTGTAAATTCAACAATTTTCAATACAGATATGGATTTTTGAAAATGTTTGTTTTAATTTTCTGAGCACCTGAACAAAAACATCGTAGAAAAAAATATAAAAAACGCAGGAAAAATTCCATAAAAAATCATCCACAATGGCCGAAGTATCACTTATTCAGAATAAATTTGGTTTTTGTAAATTCAACAATTTTCAATACATATATGGATTTTTGAAAATGTTTGTTTTAATTTTCTGAGCACCTGAACAAAAACATCGCAGAAAAAAATATAAAAAATGCAGGAAAAATTCCATAAAAAATCATCCTCAATGGCCGAAGTATCACTTATTCAGAATCAATTTGGTTTTTGTAAATTCAACAATTTTCAATAGAGATATGGATTTTTGAAAATGTTTGTTTTAATTTTCTGAGCACCTGAACAAAAACATCGCAGAAAAAAATATAAAAAACGCAGGAAAAATTCCATAAAAAATCATCCTCAATGGCCGAAGTATCACTTATTCAGAATCAATTTGGTTTTTGTAAATTCAACAATTTTCAATAGAGATATGGATTTTTGAAAATGTTTGTTTTAATTTTCTGAGCACCTGAACAAAAATATCGCAGAAAAAAATATAAAAAAAGCAAGAAAAATTCCATACAAAATCATCCACAATGGCCGAAGTATCACTTATTCAGAATAAATTTGGTTTTTGTAAATTCAACAATTTTCAAGACAGATATGGATTTTTGAAAATGTTTGTTTTAATTTTCTGAGCACCTGAACAAAAACATCGCAGAAAAAAATATAAAAAACGCAAGAAAAATTCCATAAAAAATCATCCTCAATGGCCGAAGTATCGCTTATTCAGAATCAATTTGGTTTTTGTAAATTCAACGATTTTCAATAGAGATATGGATTTTTGAAGATTTTTGTTTTAATTTTCTGAGCACCTGAACAAAAACATCGCAAAAAAAAATATAAAAAACGCAGGAAAATTCCATAAAAAAATTATTCTCAATGGTCGAAGTACCGCTTATTCAAAATCAATTTGGTTTTTGTAAATTCAACAATTTTCTTAATTATATACATTGTATCATTATTTTTTATATTATGTATATCCTAGAGAAATAAATATATATTATTATTATTATTTATAGTAAATTAATTTTTATGTAGAATACAAATTAATAGGTTACATTTAGCACCCTGGAAAAGCTTCTCCCATCGAGGGTAGAAATGGCGGATATATTACCTTTATTCATTAAAGGTAAAGACAGATTGCGTTGCTGACGACGCAAATTACTTCACTTCGGTCACGTACGGGGAATAAGATAAACACGAAATACATAATAAAAAAAAATGTATTAAGCCTCCCTCATTTCCATTACCGTGATAAAAAGCCGGCATTAAAAGCAAAACAAGAACAAAACATCCGTCTCTGCCAGCGATATATTCATAAAGCACCAACTTTTTTCCTCTAAAATATGAGGTAAGAGAGCGAGATACATCATAAGGCTTTTTAAAATTCCTTATTTAAACTTTATAAATTAAATTATATATTTAATGTGGGCGATATATCTTCGAAAGTATTTTTCTTTTTATTATTAACTATAATGAATTTTAAAAATAAATATTTAAGGAAATTCTAAATAACTTACCATTAAAGAATTACCTATTCCAAGTATTTAAGAGGAAATAATAGGAATCATTTAACATTAACCAGCCAATGGTGACCTACTGGTCTGTGAGACCGGCAGTGTTAAAAAATTCGAATAACTCCGTTATAGTTTTTTGTTGCAATTTCTAGTAGCTGCCGCATTGCAGAGTTTAAATTGATTAAATATCTTTGTTTTATTGTCAAAGAGCATAAATTTAAAAAAAAATGGTGATGTGGCCATCATGTTTCTTTCTCCGCCTTGATCGTATCATTTATATTTACGTTTTCATGGTTTATTTTCAATTGAAATCATATTTTAAATGTACATCGAGCGTTGTGTAAACTCGGATGAAACTGACGTTTAAAACGTCAAAATTATGAAAGATTATACTTCAAATTCAAAAACTCAATTTACTCAAAAACCAAAGGGATTTCGAAAAAAACGTATTCTTTATAAGTTGTTTATTTTAGGATTCTCTACAATTAGTATTAAGAAAAATTTACTGTAGCTATTATCGTTTTATAATTATAAACCAAAAATTAAAAATTTTCTCGAATAACAATGATTTTATGAAAAATATTTTCAAGCAAAAGATGTTCATTACTTTGTTGTCTTTAATGTTTGTTTAAATATTTTTGTGATATTTTTTATATTTAAGCAAAAAACAAAAAACAGTTAAGGTAAACACCCACTTCCGGTGTACGAAATTTTACCAAAAGCTTTTCAGTTCTTCGAATTATCAAATAAGACGTATGTTCAAAGTTTCATATCAATTGCTTTATTCGTTTTTGAGATACAGCGCACACAGCCTGACACACACACACACAAAAAAAATTTCCAGAAATTGTTGAAATGGTATCTAGGGAACCCAAAACGGATATTTCCGTAAAAAAAAATTGAAAAAAAAATCACGATCACAATACTTTCTCGTACTTCGTAACGTAAAGTAAAAAACATGAACTAATAGTAACATGTTTCGAAAAATCTTCAGTTGAAAACTCCGGTGTGTGAGACCGGCGTCACCATTGATCAAAGCAGTGACGGTTCGCGGGGCTTTTTCTGGTACGGCCGAGGAACAAGAGGTGGTAATACAGATAGGTGCGGTCACGCAGCCTCTGCAACTGACCCTACCTATCTGTATTACAACCTCTTGTTCCTCGGCCGTGCCAGAAAAAAATCCGCGAACCGTCACTGGATCAAAGTCAAATTTTCTTCACCAGTTGCAATATTAATCTTTATTCGTGCTAAATAAGAGAAAGAATACGCAAACAAGTCGAAGTGATTAAAAAAATAAATTAACACACATCGTACACATGATAATCAGTGACGGCTCGCGGGTTTTTTTCTGGTACGGCCGAGGTAACAGATAGGTAGGGTCAGTTGCAGAGACGGCTGGCTGCGTGACCGCACCTATCTGTATTACCATCTCTTGTTCCTCGGCGGTACCAGCAAAAACCCCGCGAACCGTCACTAATGATAATCAATATAATAAAATAAATATAGAGATCAAGAGAGAACACGCTAATAAATTAACACCATCACAATATACGAGTAACACAATTTAAAAATCCAAGACTAGCAGTCACGGTTCGCGAGGTTTTTTCTGGAACGCCGAGGAACAAGAGGTGGTAATACAGATAGGTAGGGTCAGTTGCAGAGACGGCTGTCTGCGTGACTGCACCTCTCTGTGTTACCACCTCTTGTTCCTCGGCCGTACCAGAAAAACCCCACGAACCGTCACTGATGATAATCAATATAATAAAATAAATATAGATATCAAGAGAGAACACGCTAATAAATTAACACCATCACAATATACGAGTAACACAATTTAAAAATCCAAGACTAGCAGTGATGGTTCGCGAGGTTTTTTCTGGAACGCCGAGGAACAAGAGGTGGTAATACAGATAGGTAGGGTCAGTTGCAGAGACGGCTGCCTGCTTGACCGCACCTGTCTGTGTTAACACCTCTTGTTCCTCGGCCGTACCAGTAAAAACCCCGCGAACCATCACTGAAGACTAGATAAAAGTACATTAAAAACAATAACAGTGGGACCGAATAGTTTTTTTTTTAATTGTTTTTGTCGAGTGAGGGTAAGAGATTATAAAATTTACGCCCATGAAAGCAAATTCCTTAATCCGAGGCGTTTTGAGCGTGGAAAATGACTAATAACTAAATCCACCAACCTTAGGCTGCCCTTTCCGTGTTAAATCCGCTCCTGCATTATCTTCTTAACACTTCACTGTTACACTAATTACATATATCAATTCACTACACCAAGAGTTATTATTTATGAAATTTATGTGCACCAACGCGCTGCAATAACTGATGTAGTCAGGCAGGCGCTCTTCAATTATTGCGACACAACAAACAACTATTCCATTGTTGCATCTGCGAAGAGTGCGCTTGCGCCTCCGTGACGTCAGCGCAGACATTTGCTCGTATCACGCACACGTTCATTCGCGTCGCTTAGTTAAAATCGTGTTGTGCAAATAATTTCGGTATTGTTGTTGTTTTATTTGTAACAATTAGTGCAGTGAGTTACCGCGGTGGTGTTAATGGTGAACAGGAACGAGTTAAGAGCGGAACAAGATGCAGGAGAGGGCAACTAAAGGTTAGTGAATCATTATTGTGCAATCTCCTTACCCAAACAACTAACGCGGAGCGTCTTTTCGTAATGCGAATTGGTATAATTCTAGCGCTGAATACATTCACTTTCATTTGCGAATAGTAATTATTACGAATTACGAATTTGTGTGCCCGCCCGCATAAAAAAAAACTGAATGAGCCCGAGCTGTTGAGTATGGGCCGTGTGTACCTTCCTCGGCGTCGCGTTTCGCAATAATTCTATCGAAAAGTTGTGATTTACACACCAGTGACGGTTCGCGGGGTTTTTTCTTGTACGGCCGAGATAACAAGGGTGGCAATACAGATAGGTAGGATCAGTTGCAGAGACCGCACCTATCTGTATTACCACCTCTTGTTCCTTGGCCGTACCAGAAAAAAACCCCGCGAACCGTCACTGTTACACACATATAATACCCCAATAATTCAATTCAATAATTACGTTGGATATGGCGAGACAGGAAATCGGAAACGTCGTAAGTATTGGACCTAAAGTTGTTGTGTTTGCGTCGGTAACTTTGGGCGAGTTAAACTGCAAAATTGCCTAATATTGAATTATTCCGATTGTTTGTATCTTTGGTAAAAATTACGGCAAGGGTTTACTTTAGGGTAAATCGGAAAAAAAACGGGTTTTTTATTTCTTTTTAATTCTTTTCAGACGTAGTTTTTTGTTCCAAAAATGTTTATCTTAACTTTGAGAAACATAAGGGGAAGAAGTTATCCCCCTGCTCAAAATCAGCTGTTTTGGGTAGTTTTTGGTGAAGCAACAACCACAATCTAACAATAACAATCTAAACTTACGATTTAAGTGGTGGAAATGCGAATT
This sequence comes from Ocypus olens, assembly GCA_910593695.2. Taxonomy (NCBI): domain Eukaryota; kingdom Metazoa; phylum Arthropoda; class Insecta; order Coleoptera; family Staphylinidae; genus Ocypus; species Ocypus olens. The sequence continues at coordinate 9,072,187 of OU343059.1, read as the reverse complement.
TTATATGTTTTTCTTTACATAAATATCACATTTAAAGTTATGTACAGTTCATTGTTCCCCCGAAAGTGACAGATGTGCAAATTTAACATTATATTTAGTCATCTGTGATTATTAGGGTTGCCAACTAGTCACATTATAATCGGAAACCAATCTAATTCCTACGGAAAATATGGGAACACATAAAGTACGACAAATAAAAATAATTATATTTATGTTCGACTGTACGAAAGTAGTAATTTTGTGGGTTTGTTTTTAGGCCAAAATGTTCGCCATTTCGTACTAGTCCCTTTGGGGCCACTTGCACCGCAGGTACTTAATCGTGGTTAAAAAGTTAATCGCGATTAAACCTCTGATTAAGTCAAAATTCGGAAATATAAAAGTGTTATATCCCAAAAATGTCTCTTTGATTAATATGTTATTGTCTAAACAATTTGCGAATAAAATTGTTGTGTTTTAAAGAAGTACTAACCGGTACTAACCATTGATTAAAGTTAATCGGCTGAGGTGCAAGTGGGCAAAAGTAAATTGGACTCTTATGTCAGTGTCAGAAATGACAGCTTTTCATTTTGGTTAGAACACCCAATAAATACAATACACATTACTCATACAAAAGAGAGATCAACTATAATAGTGGCTTATAGCGATAGTACTTACTATTATTCATTACACTTACTCCTGAAGAAGTTTGCAAGGTTTGGACATTTATTGTGCGAGTTGGATTGTTTAACCTAATCATCCATTATGAAATTTACAATGACTGACATTAGTGTGGCAGCAAATGCACACTATGATTAAAATATATATAAATAAATTGCTTCAGCTTGTATTTTAAAAGTATTCCAAAAGTGCTAAAAGCAGTCGAACATAAAGCTCGTCCACAATAGCACTCTTCATGGACTCGCCTCCTTTATTAGCCTCTCTTGCTTCGCTCGCTCGGCCATAAAACATCTCGTCCAAAAAGTGCTATATTGTGGACTTGTTACATAAATAGCTATTCTGAAATTAACTATATTAACAATAAAACAAATTGTGTATGTTAAGAGATTAAACAGTTAACATTTACATTTAAATTACCACGTCCTTAATTTCTAGTTGAATTTTGCACAGTCCAAATAAGTTCACTGATTTGTTTGAAACCTCTTTTATTTACGTTCTAGTAATTGCTACTATTACTTCCATTTGTGTGCTACAGTGCTATTAGTGTGTTTGAAGTGAAAGTATGTGCTAACATGACAAAGAATCCTGCGGTGACCATATCCCCTTCGCTCTGCCATCGACCACGCCGAGCTCATACAACTACTTCCTATGCATTCAAGACAGCTTCGCCGTCACCTACTAAACTACTAGCCGGTCTAAGGGGGACCTTAGACGGGGTCGATTGGCTGTGGTGAGCCTTACAGCACTGCGACCTGTTTAGATCTTTTGTACTAAAGAGGGGGACCTTAACCTCACTCTAATCTAATCGTAAGCGTAACTGCTTCCTATGCATGGTGATGATTGCGACTGTTACTACGTGGTAATTCATTATATAATCACTGAATTTAATTCAGTGATTATACTTCCTATGCATTAATGACGGCTTCGCCATCACCTTTCCGCTTCGAGTAACCCAACTAGCTGGTCTAAAGGGAGGGAGCTTAACCTCACCCTAACCTATGCATAAACAAGCGAGCCAGCGTAACTGCTTCCTATGCATTCATGACAGCTTCACCTTCACCTAATCCGCTGCAGGTAAAACTACTAGCCGGTCTAACGGGGGACCTTAACCTAACCCTAAGCAAGCGAGCCAGCGTAACTACTTCCTATGCATTCATGACGACTTCGCTTTCACCTAATCCGCTGCAGGTAAAACTACTAGCCAGTCTAAGCTGGGACCTTAACCTCACTCTAGCGAGCTCACTGTGTTCATCGCTCTGCCGTCGACCACAGCATAACTACTTCCTATGCATTCATGACGGCTTCGCGATCACCTATCCGCTGCAGGTAAAACTACTAGCTTAACCTCACGCTAACCTAAGCATAAGCAAGCTGGCGCACTGTGGTTCGCTTCGCTCCGCCATCGACTACAGCGAGCCAGCGTAACTACTTCCTATGCATTCATGACGGCTCCGCTGTCACCTAATCCGCTGCGGGTAAAACTACTAGCCAGTCCAAAGGGGGGGACCTTAACCTCACCCTAACCTATAAGCATAAACAAGCGATCCCACGTAACTTCTTCCTATGCATTCATGACGGCTTCACCTTCACCTAATCTGCTGCGGGTAAAACCACTAGTCGGTCCAAAGGGGGGGACCTTAACCTCACTCTAACCTAAGCATAAGCAAGCTGGCGCTGTGGTCGATGGCCTGTATAACTACTTTCTATGCACTCCTATGCATTCATTCAGTATAACTACTTCCTATACATTAATGACGGCTTCACCGTCACCTAATCTGCTGCAGGTAAAACTACTAGTCGGTCTAAAGGGGGGGGCCTTAACCTCAACCTAACCGTCACCTAATCCACTGCGGGTAAAACTACTAGCTGGTCTAAAGGGGGGCAACCTTAACCTCACCCTAAAAATTAGGGACTTTAATCAATGATTAAATGGCAAAGCAATAGATATTTATTTTTTAGTAGTACGATATTTACTATTATCGTCATGGATACAAGGCATGAAAACGTACTCATAACTCCCTCGGGAGATATGAGTTATATCTCCTGAGGGAGTTATGAGGTCTGCTCCTGTTTACCTGACAAATAGTTCGTACAATTTCCAAATTCTCCGCTCAAGATGATGGTTGAAGATTGACAGTCTTGCGTCTGCTCAGGACCAACTTTATAGCGAGACAGGAATTAAACTTTTCTCCCAGGTTTGTTCACTATTTTATTCACAACCGTATGTTTTTTCTTGAAGCATTAAAGTCAAATCAAATTAAATAAAAGTTAGTTCATTAAATGCGAGCTGTTTGCTTGCAGATCGCTATACTGAATATTTTTACTAATTACCAATATTTAACTATAAAATAAAATATTGCATGCACCATGGGAGATATTCATGTTCTTCACCCTGGGTTGATTTACAAACCTCGGGCCAGAGGACCACGGTTTGTAACCCTATGAATTTTGGGGAAAAAACATTCCATATCTCCCTTACAAAGTTTTCTATTGCTTTTCACTATTCATCAAATGAATTTCCCTATTTGTCAAATAAATTACACGCATGCCAATTTTATATCAAAGGCTTTCCCTATTTGAGGAGTTGAACTGCAAAACTCAACTAACCCAATTTTGGGCCAAAATGAGCTTGGTATCGATTCTTACTGTCCAAACATAGATAAATCCGAATATGTGTACAAAACGCAACAAATCATATTTAAAAATGCGGCTAAACATTCATTTTTTTTAAGCAACAAATAGGCTTCCTGAACGTTTTTCACGGTTTCTGAACAAATTATAAAAGTGGTTTTGTTGAGTTTTGCAGTTCAACTCCTCATTTATCAAATGACGTTCATGATTTGTCAAATGCTTTTCCCTCTGTTGTATATTTTTGTAATAACGCTGAGAAACGGCAACAAATCAGTTTATTATTAATAATTATACACAAAAATAAGGTAATACATATTTTATCAACAAACAAGTTTATACTTTTAAGATAAAATTTAAACTCAAATATGTTTCCATATGGTGTATAAAATTATTACAATGTTCCGCGGTGATGTTATTTGAAGCTTCGTGAACTGCGGCGTACAATTGATCTTCATTTTGAGACCCAGCTCATCTAATTGAGTTTTTCCAAACAGAAAACATGTCTTTCCGCTGTAAGCGGGTAAAAATTCCAAGTTGTGGCCGTGGTTTGAAATCAAGTTTACCAATTCCGCATTACGGTGAAAAGCAACATTGTCCAACACAAAGTGAGCTCCCTCAATTCCATCAAGAGCAAGGCTGTTAATTAAATTAACAATAAATTCGTTGAAATGATGTGAATTGTAGGGCCTGTCTTGGATTTCAAATAAGTACAGTGAATTCATAGTCATAGCTGCAACAATTGAATAGTTTCGGCCAAAGCTTTGGCTTTCAAATTTGCAAGAGTCAAAGTGCAATCTGCGTTTACCCAATCACACAACAGTTGTTTCTGTGCCTCAGACAATACTCCGGTATGTTTTTTTGCTGTTTCTCCAGTATGTTTGTAGGTAGAGTAAATTTTTCTTACCATATTATCTTTTACACCGAACTGCACGCTGACTTGTACACTGCTTAAGCTAGTATTCATTTGCCTTATTATCAGGCCTCTTACTTCATTACTGATTTTCGACTTCCTGCGTCGTAAATTATTTTATTTCATACTGTCCGGTAGATGTTCGTTTACAATGTCAATTTAAGTCCGGTAGGTGAATTATAACAGCATCAGAGCCGGTAAGTGTTGCTTAGCAACGGTTTCTTTGTTATAAATCAAATCCCATTTTTTACCCGCGAAGAAAGATTTCAATGAAAAAACTTACTGCATCTAGAAAGTATGTCAACTTGACATTTTCCTCTATTTGTGTCACTCCTTGTTCTTTCTTCCACTGGCAAAACAGTTTGTATTCTTTTTCATACCTTGCCGCAGACTTCGAAGGAATTAATTTTTCATTTGCTTCATGTGATTTCGCCATTATTGTGTCGGGAAGAGTCGAGGAAAGAGAAGAAGAACAGCCAGCAAAGTTCATGGCGTCCATTTTAAAGTGACAATGATTGAATGTAATACAATAACAACAACCGTTGCCACGGGAAAAAAGGTAATGAGATTTTTAAAATCTCTCATATTTTAATTTTTGAATTAAAATAATAAAACAGAACAAACTTACAGTATGAAATAAAATTTATTACGACACACATCCGGTAGTACTTGTAACCTACCGGACTTATGACGTTAGGGTTACAAACCGAGGGTCTCTGGCCCGAGGTTTATAACTCAACCGAGGGTAAAGAACATGAATACCTCCCATGGTGCATACAATATTTTATTTTTTAGTTAAATATTAGTAATTCGTAAAAATATTCAGTACATCGATCTGCAATATGTATTTGCATGGTTGCCATGAGTTTGTTTTAAATCAAACCACGATGTTTATTTAATTTGATTTCATTTGACGTTAATGCTTTAACAACAAACGTACAGTTGTAAATAAAATAGTGAACAAACCTGGGAGAAAAGTTTAACTCCTGTCTCACTATAAAGTTGGTCCGGAGCAGACGCAAGACTGTCAATCTTCAACCATCATCTTGAGCGGAGAATTTGGAAATTGTTCGTACTATTTGTCAGGTAAACAAGAGCACACCTCATAACTCCCTCGAGAGATATGAGTTATATCTCCCGAGGGAGGTATGAGTATGCTGTCATGCCTTGTATCCGTGACGATAATAGTAAATATCATACTACTAAAAAATAAATATCTATTGCATTGCCATTTAATCATTGATTAAAGTCCCTAATTTTTGGAATAAAACACTTTAACTTTTTTATTTATGTGTCTAGTTTCGACCATTCACTGGTCATTTTCAAACATTTTTTCCCTAATTTTTACCAGATGATTTGTGTGGTTAGGATCCCCGTCAAAGATACATGCCTGTGTTTATGTTTGGTAGGGGCACCTTTCCCCAAAAAAAAATTGAAACACCCACAAAACTGGGGCACAAGTAAAGAAATTGTAAATACATTTACAACAGAACAATTCAAAATTCGTGTTATTTGTTAACGCAATCATAGTTCACAGATAACCTAATAGAGTGTTTATTTCGACACGCCACTCCTTCCGTTTGCGGTGGGACGACGAACTAATGAAAATACACATTTTTAACCTGACCTTAAAATGCGATATTTTCCTGAAGAAAAAGATATAAAATTCGCATTTTCACTACTTAAATCGTTAAAATCATTATTAGTCGATTGTAGTTGTTACTTCATAAACTGTTTTGCACAGAAACTCGTGGTTCGAGCGAGTTGTCCGTCGAACTTGGGAAACTTTAAGGGGGCATAGCTTTCCCCCGTACGTTTCCTGGAGTTAAAACGTACATTTCTAAACTATGTCTACAAAACAAATTTCAGCCCCCGGCTGATAAACACTAGCCAAAATTACATCTTAAATACGTATGAATTAATTGTTGATCAGTTTTAAAATCTTACTAAATTTTCAAAATTTTTACGTTTAAATCATCAAAATCGGACAAAGCGTTAGACAGTTGAGCAATCTAAAAATCAAAATCGCAATTTTAAATCTTCGAATTTTAAAATTCTTACTTTTGCCCAAAATTGGCTTTGACATAATTTCCTGAAGAAACCATTGGTTTCTACACATCATTGGAAAGATCCCTTCAAGACGCCTCGCAAAATGTACTTTCGCAAGAACAAATGTCAATGTAAAGCCAGTGATGCGTCAGCAAAGAAAACTCGAAAATGAAAAAAATCGAAAAAATCAACTGTTTTAATAATCATCGTAGACCTTAATGTAATACCTTTTTAAAAAATTTCATCTAGGAAAAAATGCATAAAAATTGGCAAGTCACCATGAACATTTTAGAAAATTAAAAAAAATAATTGATTTTTCAGACTTCGAACGGCTGTAGAGGCTAAACGAAAACTCCAAATTGAACGCGGTTTGTAAATCTGAGCTCCTCGTACGTCAATTAGTCGGATTAGAGATTTTTAATTTTTGATGAAAACACGAAAAAAAGACATGAGTAAACCCCTTGGAAATTTGTTAAAAAATGCAACTTTCTTAATAATCATCGTAGACTATTGAATTTAACTTTTTTTTCATCAGAAAGACGAGAGAAATTGATTGCCGTTGAAAAATTTCAGCTAACTTCAATGGCAAAAAAATTAGTCAGTCACAGTGAACATTTTTGAAAATTTACGAAAATAATTGATTTTTCAGACTTTGATCGGCCGTAGCGGCCAAATGAAAACTCCAAATTGAACGCGGTTTGCAAATCTGAGCTCCTCGTACGTCAATTAGTCGGATTGGAGATTTTTAATTTTTGGTGAAAACACGAAAAAAAGACATGAGTAAACCCCTTGGAAATTTGTTAAAAAATGCAACTTTCTTAATAATCATCGTAGACTATTGAATTTAACTTTTTTTTCATCAGAAAGACGAGAGAAATTGATTGCTGTTGAAAAATTTCAGCTAACTTCAATGGCAAAAAAATTAGTCAGTCACAGTGAACATTTTTGAAAATTTACGAAAATAAATGATTTTTCTGACTTTGATCGGCCGTAGCGGCTAAACGAAAACTCCAAATTGAACGCGGTTTGCAAATCTGAGCTCCTCGTACGTCAATTAGTCGGATTAGAGATTTTTAATTTTTGATGAAAACACGAAAAAAGACATGAGTAAACCTCTTGGAAATTTGTTAAAAAATGCAACTTTCTTAATAATTATCGTAGACTATTGAATTTAACTTTTTTTTCATCAGAAAGACGAGAGAAATTGATTGCCGTTGAAAAATTTCAGCTAACTTCAATGGCAAAAAAATTAGTCAGTCACAGTGAACATTTTTGAAAATTTACGAAAATAAATGATTTTTCTGACTTTGATCGGCCGTAGCGGCCAAACGAAAACTCCAAATTGAACGCGGTTTGCAAATCTGAGCTCCTCGTACGTCAATTAGTCGGATCAGAGATTAATAATTTTTGATGAAAACACGAAAAAAATACATGACTAACCCCCTTGAAAATTTTGTAAAAAAATGCAACTTTCTTAATAATCATCGTAGACTATTGAATTTAACTTTATTTTCATCAGAAAGACGAGAGAAATCGATTGCCGTTAAAAAATTTCAGCTATCTTCAATAGCAAAAAAATTAGTCAGTCACAGTGAACATTTTTGAAAATTTACGAAAATAATTGATTTTTCAGACTTTGATCGGCCGTAGCGGCCAAACGAAAACTCCAAATTGAACGCGGTTTGCAAATCTGAGCTCCTCGTACGTCAATTAGTCGGATTAGAGATTAATAATTTTTGATGAAAACACGAAAAAAATACATGAGTAAACCCCTTGGAAATTTGTTAAAAAATGCAACTTTCTTAATAATCATCGTAGACTATTGAATTTAACTTTATTTTCATCAGAAAGACGAGAGAAATCGATTGCCGTTAAAAAATTTCAGCTATCTTCAATAGCAAAAAAATTAGTCGGTCACCATGAACATTTTTGAAAATTTAAGAAAATAATTGATTTTTCAGACTTTGATCGGCCGTAGCGGCCAAACGAAAACTCCAAATTGAACGCGGTTTGCAAATCTGAGCTCCTCGTACGTCAATTAGTCGGATCAGAGATTAATAATTTTTGATGAAATCGTGAAAAAATACATGACTAACCCCCTTGAAAATTTTGTTAAAAAAAACAACTTTTTTAATAATCATCGTAGACTATTGAATTTAACTTTATTTTCATCAGAAAGACGAGAGAAATCGATTGCCGTTAAAAAATTTCAGCTATCTTCAATAGCAAAAGAATTAGTCAGTCACAGTGAACATTTTTGAAAATTTACGAAAATAATTGATTTTTCAGACTTTGATCGGCCGTAGCGGCCAAACGAAAACTCCAAATTGAACGCGGTTTGCAAATCTGAGCTCCTCGTACGTCAATTAGTCGGATTAGAGATTAATAATTTTTGATGAAAACACGAAAAAAATACATGACTAACCCAATTGAAAATTTTGTAAAAAAATGCAACTTTCTTAATAATCATCGTAGACTATTGAATTTAACTTTATTTTCATCAGAAAGACGAGAGAAATCGATTGCCGTTAAAAAATTTCAGCTATCTTCAATAGCAAAAAAAATAGTCAGTCACAGTGAACATTTTTGAAAATTCACGAAAATAATTGATTTTTCAGACTTTGATCGGCCGTAGCGGCCAAACGAAAACTCCAAATTGAACGCGGTTTGCAAATCTGAGCTCCTCGTACGTCAATTAGTCGGATTAGAGATTAATAATTTTTGATGAAAACACGAAAAAAATACATGACTAACCCCCTTGAAAATTTTGTAAAAAAATGCAACTTTCTTAATAATCATCGTAGACTATTGAATTTAACTTTATTTTCATCAGAAAGACGAGAGAAATCGATTGCCGTTAAAAAATTTCAGCTATCTTCAATAGCAAAAAAAATAGTCAGTCACAGTGAACATTTTTGAAAATTCACGAAAATAATTGATTTTTCAGACTTTGATCGGCCGTAGCGGCCAAACGAAAACTCCAAATTGAACGCGGTTTGCAAATCTGAGCTCCTCGTACGTCAATTAGTCGGATTAGAGATTAATAATTTTTGATGAAAACACGAAAAAAATACATGACTAACCCCCTTGAAAATTTTGTAAAAAAATGCAACTTTCTTAATAATCATCGTAGACTATTGAATTTAACTTTATTTTCATCAGAAAGACGAGAGAAATCGATTGCCGTTAAAAAATTTCAGCTATCTTCAATAGCAAACAAATTAGTCGGTCACCATGAACATTTTTGAAAATTTAAGAAAATAATTGATTTTTCAGACTTTGATAGGCCGTAGCGGCCAAACGAAAACTCCAAATTGAACGCGGTTTGCAAATCTGAGCTCCTCGTACGTCAATTAGTCGGATTAGAGATTAATAATTTTTGATGAAAACACGAAAAAAATACATGACTAACCCCCTTGAAAATTTTGTAAAAAAATGCAACTTTCTTAATAATCATCGTAGACTATTGAATTTAACTTTATTTTCATCAGAAAGACGAGAGAAATCGATTGCCGTTAAAAAATTTCAGCTATCTTCAATAGCAAAAAAATTAGTCGGTCACCATGAACATTTTTGAAAATTTAAGAAAATAATTGATTTTTCAGACTTTGATCGGCCGTAGCGGCCAAACGAAAACTCCAAATTGAACGCGGTTTGCAAATCTGAGCTCCTCGTACGTCAATTAGTCGGATCAGAGATTAATAATTTTTGATGAAATCGTGAAAAAATACATGACTAACCCCCTTGAAAATTTTGTTAAAAAATGCAACTTTCTTAATAATTATCGTAGACTATTGAATTTAACTTTATTTTCATCAGAAAGACGAGACAAATCGATTGCCGTTAAAAAATTTCAGCTATCTTCAATAGCAAAAAAAATAGTCAGTCACAGTGAACATTTTTGAAAATTCACGAAAATAATTGATTTTTCAGACTTTGATCGGCCGTAGCGGCCAAACGAAAACTCCAAATTGAACGCGGTTTGCAAATCTGAGCTCCTCGTACGTCAATTAGTCGGATTAGAGATTAATAATTTTTGATGAAAACACGAAAAAAATACATGACTAACCCCCTTGAAAATTTTGTAAAAAAATGCAACTTTCTTAATAATCATCGTAGACTATTGAATTTAACTTTATTTTCATCAGAAAGACGAGAGAAATCGATTGCCGTTAAAAAATTTCAGCTATCTTCAATAGCAAAAAAATTAGTGGGTCACCATGAACATTTTTGAAAATTTAAGAAAATAATTGATTTTTCAGACTTTGATCGGCCGTAGCGGCCAAACGAAAACTCCAAATTGAACGCGGTTTGCAAATCTGAGCTCCTCGTACGTCAATTAGTCGGATCAGAGATTAATAATTTTTGATGAAATCGTGAAAAAATACATGACTAACCCCCTTGAAAATTTTGTTAAAAAATGCAACTTTCTTAATAATTATCGTAGACTATTGAATTTAACTTTATTTTCATCAGAAAGACGAGACAAATCGATTGCCGTTAAAAAATTTCAGCTATCTTCAATAGCAAAAAAAATAGTCAGTCACAGTGAACATTTTTGAAAATTCACGAAAATAATTGATTTTTCAGACTTTGATCGGCCGTAGCGGCCAAACGAAAACTCCAAATTGAACGCGGTTTGCAAATCTGAGCTCCTCGTACGTCAATTAGTCGGATTAGAGATTAATAATTTTTGATGAAAACACGAAAAAAATACATGACTAACCCCCTTGAAAATTTTGTAAAAAAATGCAACTTTCTTAATAATCATCGTAGACTATTGAATTTAACTTTATTTTCATCAGAAAGACGAGAGAAATCGATTGCCGTTAAAAAATTTCAGCTATCTTCAATAGCAAAAAAAATAGTCAGTCAAAGTGAACATTTTTGAAAATTCACGAAAATAATTGATTTTTCAGACTTTGATCGGCCGTAGCGGCCAAACGAAAACTCCAAATTGAACGCGGTTTGCAAATCTGAGCTCCTCGTACGTCAATTAGTCGGATTAGAGATTAATAATTTTTGATGAAAACACGAAAAAAATACATGACTAACCCCCTTGAAAATTTTGTAAAAAAATGCAACTTTCTTAATAATCATCGTAGACTATTGAATTTAACTTTATTTTCATCAGAAAGACGAGAGAAATCGATTGCCGTTAAAAAATTTCAGCTATCTTCAATAGCAAACAAATTAGTCGGTCACCATGAACATTTTTGAAAATTTAAGAAAATAATTGATTTTTCAGAATTTGATAGGCCGTAGCGGCCAAACGAAAACTCCAAATTGAACGCGGTTTGCAAATCTGAGCTCCTCGTACGTCAATTAGTCGGATTAGAGATTAATAATTTTTGATGAAAACACGAAAAAAATACATGACTAACCCCCTTGAAAATTTTGTAAAAAAATGCAACTTTCTTAATAATCATCGTAGACTATTGAATTTAACTTTATTTTCATCAGAAAGACGAGAGAAATCGATTGCCGTTAAAAAATTTCAGCTATCTTCAATAGCAAAAAAATTAGTCGGTCACCATGAACATTTTTGAAAATTTAAGAAAATAATTGATTTTTCAGACTTTGATCGGCCGTAGCGGCCAAACGAAAACTCCAAATTGAACGCGGTTTGCAAATCTGAGCTCCTCGTACGTCAATTAGTCGGATCAGAGATTAATAATTTTTGATGAAATCGTGAAAAAATACATGACTAACCCCCTTGAAAATTTTGTTAAAAAAAACAACTTTTTTAATAATCATCGTAGACTATTGAATTTAACTTTATTTTCATCAGAAAGACGAGAGAAATCGATTGCCGTTAAAAAATTTCAGCTATCTTCAATAGCAAAAAAATTAGTCAGTCACAGTGAACATTTTTGAAAATTTACGAAAATAATTGATTTTTCAGACTTTGATCGGCCGTAGCGGCCAAACGAAAACTCCAAATTGAACGCGGTTTGCAAATCTGAGCTCCTCGTACGTCAATTAGTCGGATTAGAGATTAATAATTTTTGATGAAAACACGAAAAAAATACATGACTAACCCCCTTGAAAATTTTGTAAAAAAATGCAACTTTCTTAATAATCATCGTAGACTATTGAATTTAACTTTATTTTCATCAGAAAGACGAGAGAAATCGATTGCCGTTAAAAAATTTCAGCTATCTTCAATAGCAAAAAAATTAGTGGGTCACCATGAACATTTTTGAAAATTTAAGAAAATAATTGATTTTTAATAATAATAATAAATAATAATAATAATAAATAATTTATTCACGTTAGGAACAGTACATAATAAATACAAGAAACAAGGTTACAATATTATGTCCAGCCGCTACTAGAATACGTCAAAAAATAATGAGATAATGAGCAAAATACACCAAAAATACAATCTTACATGTTACTGTTTCGACTGAAATATTCTTCCATAGAATAGTGTTCTCGTTCCATTAAATATTCTTTCAACTGATTTTTGAACAAAATTTCATTTGTAGTATTCTTTAGATGCTTGGGCAGTTTATTGAATATCCTCAGTGCAGCATACATTGCAGATGACTCAAAGAGGGACAATCTATGAACTGGGTATACATATGTTTCTTCCTTTCGGGTTTCATATTGATGATCTAAATGATGTGCGTTGAATTTATCTTTATTTTTAAAATTAAAAACTAATATTTCATAAAAAAATAGGTCATAAAGTGTAAGTAGACCAAGACTTTTAAACTTACCTCGGCAGCTATCTTTTTGGGATAGATTTAGCATTATTCGAATAGCTCGTTTTTGCGTGATAAATAAATTTTTTGTACAACCCGATGAACCGTAGTGTATCAGACCATACCTAACTTGGCTTTCAAAGTTAGCCCGATATATCATAATTAGTGCTCTGATATCTAATACTGGTCTAAGCATTCTCAAAGCATAGCATGCTGTGTTTAATTTAGATAACAAGTTATCACAGTGGGAGGTCCATTTTAGGTTACTGTCAATTACCATCCCTAGAAAATTTGATCTGTCTTGAATTTCAATAATTTTATTATTCAAATTCATAGTACACATATGTTTTTTATTTTGTGTTTTAAATACTATATAGTTGGTCTTAGTATTGTTTAATAATAATTTATTCTCTGCCATCCAGTTTTTCGTAGTTTTTAGAATATGTTCCGTCTTGTATGCTAATTCTTCTTCATGCAAACTTGATATGAGAAGACTGGTATCATCTGCATATGTAGTAATAAAAGTACCTGACTGTCTAATTATTTTTGGTAGGTCATTGACATATATGATGAATAGAATTGGACCCAATATACTTCCCTGTGGTATCCCTAAGTGTACGGATTTTGAATTCGATAATTTGTCATTAATTTTAGTTTTATGAATCCTATTTGTCAAATATGAACGAATTAACTCATTACTTGTACCTCTTATACCGTAATATTCTAACTTCTCTAATAGGATTTCGTGACTTACAGTGTCGAACGCTTTTGAGAGATCAAGAAAAATTCCCAGCGGCATCTCCGATCTCTCAAAAGCGTTCATAATTTGTGTTATGTAGTCAAATACAGCTGTATTTGTCGATTTTCCTTTTATAAAACCGTTTTGTGCATTGTCAAATAAGTTATGCGTCTTAAAGAAGTTGATTATTCTCACGGCTATTATTTTTTCAATTATTTTTGAAAATATAGATAGCAGAGTGATTGGCCTGTAATTACCAAATTCGTTCGGATCACCTTTTTTATATACGGGGGTAATAATACCTTCCTTTAAACACTTAGGAAAAATTCCTTTTTCTAAACTAATATTAATTAAGAACGCAAGTGGGTCAACAATTTCATGTATAGCTGCTTTAACTAGTTTCGTTGTTATTTCATCGTAACCGTATGATGATTTATTTTTGAGAGCATTTATTATGTTGAATATTTCTGTAACCGTTGCGGGTTTAAGAAATAGGGTATTTATATGTCTGTCAACGATACACTTAAATGGGCAGATTGGGATCTTATCGCTTTCCGTTGCAGCTATGTCATTGAAATGATCGTTTAATTGATTTTCTTTACCATGTAAATGTATTTGGTTGTTATGATTATTAGACTTACCTAATAAATTATTTATGATGGTCCATGTCGTTTTGACTTTATTGTCGCTAGATATTATTTGATTAGCTATGTCAGTCTTTTTCTGTTCTTTTAATAGTGTATCATATTCTTTTTTAACGGTACAGTATAATGTTTTGGCGTCTAAATTATGGTGTCTGGCAACTGATAAATAATTTAGCAGATGTTTAGCATTATTTAAAGCTTGATTGCTTTTATGTTTTGGTTTATTTCCTTTTCCTGTGTGATATTCTCTTACTTTTGGACAAGTAGTGTTCATTGCCTTACTAAAGATATCAACAAAATTTGCCCAAGCTCTATCAACATTATTTTCCTTATATATATGACTCCAATCTACTAATTTTAAGGAACATATAAACTTCTCTATATTGTTTGGAGACATTTTTCGTATCCTTCTATTAGTAATATTTCTGTCACAGTTAACAACTAGCGGCCAAGAAATTTTTTGCGCAAAATGATCCGAGATGTGCGTTTCAAACACGCATGTCTCGTACTCACTCTCCATATTTGTGATAATGTTATCAATTCTCGTCTGAGTATTATGTGTTACACGCGTTGCACAATTAATCGAAGCTTTTGCATTAAATGATCTTAATAAATTATGAAAATCTGTTGCTTCTTTAGTTACACTATTTAAGTTTATATTAAAATCTCCCGCAATGTAGTATATTACATTCTCGGCTAATAATTTTTGCAATAATGATTCTAATTTTGCGAAAAAGTCACTAATTGTATTTTGACCCGGTGCACGATATACTATAACACAAACATATTTCTTATTTTGAGAAGTCCAGTCCACTGCTGCACATTCAAAAGATTCACTCACTGCCATCTTCTTGATATCCGGTCGTTCCTGGCACAAGAAGTCATTGCGTACGAACAGAGCTGCTCCTCCATATGCTGTCTGACGGTTGTTGATGGATGGCCTGGAGTAAGATGACATCAATTTGAACTCTTCAATGGTGGATTGTTTAATATTATTGGTCGTTTGCCAGTGCTCTGTAATTCCTAGCAGCTGGCATTCCTCATGTTTTTGTAGTATATCCTGGATATGAAGTATTTTATTGTTTATCGATCTTACATTAAGATGAATTAAAGATACATCATTATGTTTTGTATGTGATGTATGTGTTAATGATTTGGGAGATTTTTCTTGCGCTCGGCAAAAAAAGAATATTTCTGGACCTTTAGATTTGCCGGCCACTTGTTTGCATCGGTAAATATTTCTTCGTACATCTTTTCAAATTCTATTTTGAATGCAGCTTCTCTTTCATTTCTAATTTCAAGTTTTGTGACTTTTAAGTGTCCATCAGGGCATATATTATTACGTATATACTGTTCTACTTCGGTCACCGTGCTATTTGGATTAGCCCGTCCAATAAAATAAAATGCTAGTCTCGGAGCAACTGAGATTGAATCGTTATTATTTCCTGTTCCCAAAATTATTTTATTTTTATGTTTCTTCTTCGGTTCAACCTTTTTCCATTCCTCGATTGAGTCTTTCTTTTGTGCCTCTTGGTTTAGCGGTAGTTTATCTTTACGTGTATTATTTTGGTTCCCGGCAACTGTATCAGTCTCATTGGTTTTTTGTTGAATGTTCAGATCAACATTTTTTTCATTCGTATTATTTTTAGTGTTTTGTTTCTCTACGATACTTTCTGTTTCAGACTTTGATCGGCCGTAGCGGCCAAACGAAAACTCCAAATTGAACGCGGTTTGCAAATCTGAGCTCCTCGTACGTCAATTAGTCGGATCAGAGATTAATAATTTTTGATGAAATCGTGAAAAAATACATGACTAACCCCCTTGAAAATTTTGTTAAAAAATGCAACTTTCTTAATAATTATCGTAGACTATTGAATTTAACTTTATTTTCATCAGAAAGACGAGACAAATCGATTGCCGTTAAAAAATTTCAGCTATCTTCAATAGCAAAAAAATTAGTCAGTCACAGTGAACATTTTTGAAAATTTACGAAAATAATTGATTTTTCAGACTTTGATCGGCCGTAGCGGCCAAACGAAAACTCCAAATTGAACGCGGTTTGCAAATCTGAGCTCCTCGTACGTCAATTAGTCGGATTAGAGATTAATAATTTTTGATGAAAACACGAAAAAAATACATGACTAACCCCCTTGAAAATTTTGTAAAAAAATGCAACTTTCTTAATAATCATCGTAGACTATTGAATTTAACTTTATTTTCATCAGAAAGACGAGAGAAATCGATTGCCGTTAAAAAATTTCAGCTATCTTCAATAGCAAAAAAATTAGTCGGTCACCATGAACATTTTTGAAAATTTAAGAAAATAATTGATTTTTCAGACTTTGATCGGCCGTAGCGGCCAAACGAAAACTCCAAATTGAACGCGGTTTGCAAATCTGAGCTCCTCGTACGTCAATTAGTCGGATTAGAGATTAATAATTTTTGATGAAAACACGAAAAAAATACATGACTAACCCCCTTGAAAATTTTGTTAAAAAATGCAACTTTCTTAATAATCATCGTAGACTATTGAATTTAACTTTATTTTCATCAGAAAGACGAGAGAAATCGATTGCCGTTAAAAAATTTCAGCTATCTTCAATAGCAAAAAAATTAGTGGGTCACCATGAACATTTTTGAAAATTTAAGAAAATAATTGATTTTTCAGACTTTGATCGGCCGTAGCGGCCAAACGAAAACTCCAAATTGAACGCGGTTTGCAAATCTGAGCTCCTCGTACGTCAATTAGTCGGATCAGAGATTAATAATTTTTGATGAAATCGTGAAAAAATACATGACTAACCCCCTTGAAAATTTTGTTAAAAAATGCAACTTTCTTAATAATTATCGTAGACTATTGAATTTAACTTTATTTTCATCAGAAAGACGAGACAAATCGATTGCCGTTAAAAAATTTCAGCTATCTTCAATAGCAAAAAAATTAGTCAGTCACAGTGAACATTTTTGAAAATTTACGAAAATAATTGATTTTTCAGACTTTGATCGGCCGTAGCGGCCAAACGAAAACTCCAAATTGAACGCGGTTTGCAAATCTGAGCTCCTCGTACGTCAATTAGTCGGATTAGAGATTAATAATTTTTGATGAAAACACGAAAAAAATACATGACTAACCCCCTTGAAAATTTTGTAAAAAAATGCAACTTTCTTAATAATCATCGTAGACTATTGAATTTAACTTTATTTTCATCAGAAAGACGAGAGAAATCGATTGCCGTTAAAAAATTTCAGCTATCTTCAATAGCAAAAAAATTAGTCGGTCACCATGAACATTTTTGAAAATTTAAGAAAATAATTGATTTTTCAGACTTTGATCGGCCGTAGCGGCCAAACGAAAACTCCAAATTGAACGCGGTTTGCAAATCTGAGCTCCTCGTACGTCAATTAGTCGGATTAGAGATTAATAATTTTTGATGAAAACACGAAAAAAATACATGACTAACCCCCTTGAAAATTTTGTAAAAAAATGCAACTTTCTTA
The DNA here is from genome assembly GCA_910593695.2 of Ocypus olens. Taxonomy (NCBI): domain Eukaryota; kingdom Metazoa; phylum Arthropoda; class Insecta; order Coleoptera; family Staphylinidae; genus Ocypus; species Ocypus olens. The sequence continues at coordinate 9,054,349 of OU343059.1, read as the reverse complement.
ATAATCATCGTAGACTATTGAATTTAACTTTATTTTCATCAGAAAGACGAGAGAAATCGATTGCCGTTAAAAAATTTCAGCTATCTTCAATAGCAAAAAAATTAGTCAGTCACAGTGAACATTTTTGAAAATTTACGAAAATAATTGATTTTTCAGACTTTGATCGGCCGTAGCGGCCAAACGAAAACTCCAAATTGAACGCGGTTTGCAAATCTGAGCTCCTCGTACGTCAATTAGTCGGATCAGAGATTAATAATTTTTGATGAAATCGTGAAAAAATACATGACTAACCCCCTTGAAAATTTTGTTAAAAAATGCAACTTTCTTAATAATTATCGTAGACTATTGAATTTAACTTTATTTTCATCAGAAAGACGAGACAAATCGATTGCCGTTAAAAAATTTCAGCTATCTTCAATAGCAAAAAAATTAGTCCGTCACAGTGAACATTTTTGAAAATTTACGAAAATAATTGATTTTTCAGACTTTGATCGGCCGTAGCGGCCAAACGAAAACTCCAAATTGAACGCGGTTTGCAAATCTGAGCTCCTCGTACGTCAATTAGTCGGATTAGAGATTAATAATTTTTGATGAAAACACGAAAAAAATACATGACTAACCCCCTTGAAAATTTTGAAAAAAAATGCAACTTTCTTAATAATCATCGTAGACTATTGAATTTAACTTTATTTTCATCAGAAAGACGAGAGAAATCGATTGCCGTTAAAAAATTTCAGCTATCTTCAATAGCAAAAAAATTAGTCGGTCACCATGAACGAAGATTCTCTTTGGAGGAGTTTATATACCACCCAGCGCTCCGGAATCGTGCTACGAACAGCACGCCTACTTAGTGGAAGAACTTGTCGATATGCTACCGGATCATTACTCCTGTATTTTAGGTGACTACAACCTTCCAAATGTAACGTGGAATAATACCGAGTTAGGTGTTTCAACCAATTCTACCCACAGGTCTGCACAATCAATCGCGGAAGCATTCAGTGCGTTGAATTCTCATCAGATTAATTATATAACTAACGCAAACTCGGTCATGTTAGACTTGATATTTTTAGACTTATTCTTCACTGGAAACTATACTGTCTCAAGAGCTCCTTTTCATATTTTACCTTGTGATGCTCATCATCCTCCTATCACATTGGACATTGAATTGCCTCAAGCAACTGAAATTAATTCAAATTGGAATTCCCAGTTTGTTTATAACTACTGTAATGCCGATTATACATCCTTAAGTGAAGCGATTATGAACATCTCTTGGGACAGTTTGTTTTTGGATAATGATATTAATGTTAACGTTGAGTTGTTTTACAAAACTATTTACTCGATCATCGATTTGTACGTACCTAAAATCGTAAAGAAAGATAATTCTAGCTACAAACGTCGCTTTCCCAAATGGTTTAGTGCTGAACTTATAGATCTCATTTTTCTCAAGAAAAAGCTACACTTAAACTATAAACGTTCTGGGCTTGAATCAGATTTTAATTCGTTTAAGAGTACACGTACACGTTGTAAAATACTATCTCAAGCTTGTTATAATAACTATGTTTGGTCAATGGAGCAGTCTCTAAATAAAGAACCTAAATTATTTTGGAAATATGTTAACTCTAGCAGGAAAAGTTCTTCTATTCCTGAAACATTTGACAACGATGGTGTATTAATAAATAATATGCAGAACATTGTGGACTTATTTGCCGTCCAGTTTGGGTCAGTTTACGGTCCACCGGTAAACTGCGATTCTTTTAAACATCTTTATGAATACTCTTACAACCACATCAATTTCAATAAAATCTCTGATATTAAAATTACTGATGTCTTGTTTGAATTGACACAATTAAAAGACTCCAAATGCTCTGGTCCGGATGAATTACCATCGACATTACTTAGACAGTGTGCTTTCTCTTTCAGTCGTCCGGTGTGGCTACTCTTTAACCAGTCATTATGCTCTGGGTGTTTTCCTTCTCTTTGGAAAGGCGCTCTAATAACACCAATATTTAAAAGTGGGAGTAAAACTAAATTTACCGATTATCGTCCTATCTCTATCTTGTCTTTTATTCCAAAAATCTTTGAGAAATTAATTACTGCTTCTTTGTCTGCATGTCTATCACCCCTATTATCTAATAGACAGCATGGTTTCAGAAGTGGATGCGCCACTTGGTCCAACTTACTTTCGTACGGTCAATTTATTACATCATCCTTGGAAGACGGGTGTGAAGTAGATTCTATCTACACCGACTTTTCAAAGGCCTTCGATACAGTGGATCATGGCATTCTTCTTCTGAAACTTAAACATATTGGTATAAATGACTTAATGCTGGACTGGATTCGATCGTACTTAGCCAATAGAACTCAAGCTGTACGGGTTGGTAGTTTCATTTCGTCGGAAATATTAGTCTCTTCTGGTGTACCCCAAGGGTCGCATCTTGGACCACTACTATTTAACATATTTATAAATGATGTAGTCAATTGTTTTCATCATTCTGAATGCCTTCTTTTCGCCGACGATATGAAAATATTTCAATCCATCACGGACAGAACTTCCTCTGACTTGCTTCAACAGGATCTAGAGCGGTTTGATGTCTGGTGTCAAGTTAACAGTATGCGGCTTAATATTGACAAATGTAGCGTGATTACATTTTCTAAAAAGAGAACATTAGCGGATAGGGATTATTTCCTCGCTAATAATAAACTTCCACGAGTATACACAGTTAAAGATTTAGGGCTAATTCTCTCAAATCGGTGGAACTTCCAGAATCATATTAGCTCTATAACATCAAAAGCCTATCGTGTTCTTGGGTTTATAAAACGAAGTAGTGCGGACTTTAAAAATATAAACACTGTATTAAATCTATATACATCCCTTGTCCGCCCACATTTAGAGTACTGCTCCATAATTTGGTGCCCATTTAACAAGGCTGATATTGAGAAAATTGAGCGCGTTCAAATTAAATTTTTCAAATATCTTTCTTACAAATTTGGGCTAACAGGATCTTATTGTGTAATGTTAAACTGTCTAAACATTGAATCTTTAGAAAAGCGACGAAGAAATGCAGACATAAATACGGGCTTTAAACTTATAAATGGTTTAGTAAACTCTCCATATTTACTAAGTTTACTTTGTATTCATGTGCCCAGTAGAGAGTTGCGTTCTTTTCGCTTTTTTGAAGAGAAATGTTTTAGAACTGATTATGCTGGGCACTTTGGCATTGCAAGAATTGCTCGTAATTGCAATCGATTTAATGCTGACTTTTGCAATTTAAGCATTAATAAACTACGCTTACTACTGCGCAATTACGAGTAATCTGTTCATTTTGATACTTATATCTGTGATTTTTAGTTTTAATTAGTGATAGGTTTAGTTGTACACGTGCTTTTAAAATGTTTTAAATTTTTTTATTTCATTTTTATCATTTTAACTATATATATATTTTTGTATTTTAATTTGTAATGGCCTTCCGTAAATAAGTAAATAAATAAATAAATAAATTTTTGAAAATTTAAGAAAATAATTGATTTTTCAGACTTTGATCGGCCGTAGCGGCCAAACGAAAACTCCAAATTGAACGCGGTTTGCAAATCTGAGCTCCTCGTACGTCAATTAGTCGGATCAGAGATTAATAATTTTTGATGAAATCGTGAAAAAATACATTACTAACCCCCTTGAAAATTTTGTTAAAAAATGCAACTTTCTTAATAATTATCGTAGACTATTGAATTTAACTTTATTTTCATCAGAAAGACGAGACAAATCGATTGCCGTTAAAAAATTTCAGCTATCTTCAATAGCAAAAAAAATAGTCAGTCACAGTGAACATTTTTGAAAATTTACGAAAATAATTGATTTTTCAGACTTTGATCGGCCGTAGCGGCCAAACGAAAACTCCAAATTGAACGCGGTTTGCAAATCTGAGCTCCTCGTACGTCAATTAGTCGGATCAGAGATTAATAATTTTTGATGAAATCGTGAAAAAATACATGACTAACCCCCTTGAAAATTTTGTTAAAAAATGCAACTTTCTTAATAATCATCGTAGACTATTGAATTTAACTTTATTTTCATCAGAAAGACGAGAGAAATCGATTGCCGTTAAAAAATTTCAGCTATCTTCAATAGCAAAAAAATTAGTCGGTCACCATGAACATTTTTGAAAATTTAAGAAAATAATTGATTTTTCAGACTTTGATCGGCCGTAGCGGCCAAACGAAAACTCCAAATTGAACGCGGTTTGCAAATCTGAGCTCCTCGTACGTCAATTAGTAGGATCAGAGATTAATAATTTTTGATGAAATCGTGAAAAAATACATGACTAACCCCCTTGAAAATTTTGTTAAAAAATGCAACTTTCTTAATAATCATCGTAGACTATTGAATTTAACTTTATTTTCATCAGAAAGACGAGAGAAATCGATTGCCGTTAAAAAATTTCAGCTATCTTCAATAGCAAAAAAATTAGTCGGTCACCATGAACATTTTTGAAAATTTAAGAAAATAATTGATTTTTCAGACTTTGATCGGCCGTAGCGGCCAAACGAAAACTCCAAATTGAACGCGGTTTGCAAATCTGAGCTCCTCGTACGTCAATTAGTAGGATCAGAGATTAATAATTTTTGATGAAATCGTGAAAAAATACATGACTAACCCCCTTGAAAATTTTGTAAAAAAATGCAACTTTCTTAATAATCATCGTAGACTATTGAATTTAACTTTATTTTCATCAGAAAGACGAGAGAAATCGATTGCCGTTAAAAAATTTCAGCTATCTTCAATAGCAAAAAAATTAGTCGGTCACCATGAACATTTTTGAAAATTTAAGAAAATAATTGATTTTTCAGACTTTGATCGGCCGTAGCGGCCAAACGAAAACTCCAAATTGAACGCGGTTTGCAAATCTGAGCTCCTCGTACGTCAATTAGTCGGATCAGAGATTAATAATTTTTGATGAAATCGTGAAAAAATACATGACTAACCCCCGTTGAAAATTTTGTTAAAAAATGCAACTTTCTTAATAATCATCGTAGACTATTGAATTTAACTTTATTTTCATCAGAAAGACGAGAGAAATCGATTGCCGTTAAAAAATTTCAGCTATCTTCAATAGCAAAAAAATTAGTCAGTCACAGTGAACATTTTTGAAAATTTACGAAAATAATTGATTTTTCAGACTTTGATCGGCCGTAGCGGCCAAACGAAAACTCCAAATTGAACGCGGTTTGCAAATCTGAGCTCCTCGTACGTCAATTAGTCGGATCAGAGATTAATAATTTTTGATGAAATCGTGAAAAAATACATGACTAACCCCCTTGAAAAATTTGTTAAAAAATGCAACTTTCTTAATAATCATCGTAGACTATTGAATTTAATAATAATAATATATATATTTACGGGATTCTCCCTGTACATTTAAGTATTAAATCGAATATAAAATATAAAACAAAATATAAAATAAAATATAAATATAAAATATAAAAATACAAAAATTAAAATTACAATTTAAAATTTAAATTTAAAATTTCGACAACATGTGACAAACAAACAAAAACAAGTTAAAAACAATATGATGCAGTACGCTCGACATACATAATGAAAACCCCTGCAAGAAAGTTGCAATTATTTAAATTTGACTAGAAACAAATGCCGATAGATCAATTCGTGATAAATAACATTTAAAGTCCGAAATATTGTTTGAAAATAGTTTGAAGTTGGTGTTACTTATCAGGCCATTCGCTATTCTTAAGGTCCGTGATAAGGGTGCATTGTACCCATAGTTGGTTCTGTGAAATGGGACGTTAAAGATAGTAGTGCTAATTTAACTTTATTTTCATCAGAAAGACGAGAGAAATCGATTGCCGTTAAAAAATTTCAGCTATCTTCAATAGCAAAAAAATTAGTCGGTCACCATGAACATTTTTGAAAATTTAAGAAAAGAATTGATTTTTCAGACTTTGATCGGCCGTAGCGGCCAAACGAAAACTCCAAATTGAACGCGGTTTGCAAATCTGAGCTCCTCGTACGTCAATTAGTCGGATCAGAGATTAATAATTTTTGATGAAATCGTGAAAAAATACATGACTAACCCCCTTGAAAATTTTGTTAAAAAATGCAACTTTCTTAATAATCATCGTAGACTATTGAATTTAACTTTATTTTCATCAGAAAGACGAGAGAAATCGATTGCCGTTAAAAATTTCAGCTATCTTCAATAGCAAAAAAATTAGTCGGTCACCATGAACATTTTTGAAAATTTAAGAAAATAATTGATTTTTCAGACTTTGATCGGCCGTAGCGGCCAAACGAAAACTCCAAATTGAACGCGGTTTGCAAATCTGAGCTCCTCGTACGTCAATTAGTCGGATTAGAGATTAATAATTTTTGATGAAAACACGAAAAAAATACATGACTAACCCCCTTGAAAATTTTGTAAAAAAATGCAACTTTCTTAATAATCATCGCAGACTATTGAATTTAACTTTATTTTCATCAGAAAGACGAGAGAAATCGATTGCCGTTAAAAAATTTCAGCTATCTTCAATAGCAAAAAAATTAGTCGGTCACCATGAACATTTTTGAAAATTTAAGAAAATAATTGATTTTTCAGACTTTGATCGGCCGTAGCGGCCAAACGAAAACTCCAAATTGAACGCGGTTTGCAAATCTGAGCTCCTCGTACGTCAATTAGTCGGATTAGAGATTAATAATTTTTGATGAAAACACGAAAAAAATACATGACTAACCCCCTTGAAAATTTTGTTAAAAAATGCAACTTTCTTAATAATCATCGTAGACTATTGAATTTAACTTTATTTTCATCAGAAAGACGAGAGAAATCGATTGCCGTTAAAAAATTTCAGCTATCTTCAATAGCAAAAAAATTAGTCGGTCACCATGAACATTTTTGAAAATTTAAGAAAATAATTGATTTTTCAGACTTTGATCGGCCGTAGCGGCCAAACGAAAACTCCAAATTGAACGCGGTTTGCAAATCTGAGCTCCTCGTACGTCAATTAGTAGGATCAGAGATTAATAATTTTTGACGAAATCGTGAAAAAATACATGACTAACCCCCTTGAAAATTTTGTTAAAAAATGCAACTTTCTTAATAATCATCGTAGACTATTGAATTTAACTTTATTTTCATCAGAAAGACGAGAGAAATCGATTGCCGTTAAAAAATTTCAGCTATCTTCAATAGCAAAAAAATTAGTCGGTCACCATGAACATTTTTGAAAATTTAAGAAAATAATTGATTTTTCAGACTTTGATCGGCCGTAGCGGCCAAACGAAAACTCCAAATTGAACGCGGTTTGCAAATCTGAGCTCCTCGTACGTCAATTAGTAGGATCAGAGATTAATAATTTTTGATGAAATCGTGAAAAAATACATGACTAACCCCCTTGAAAATTTTGTAAAAAAATGCAACTTTCTTAATAATCATCGTAGACTATTGAATTTAACTTTATTTTCATCAGAAAGACGAGAGAAATCGATTGCCGTTAAAAAATTTCAGCTATCTTCAATAGCAAAAAAATTAGTCGGTCACCATGAACATTTTTGAAAATTTAAGAAAATAATTGATTTTTCAGACTTTGATCGGCCGTAGCGGCCAAACGAAAACTCCAAATTGAACGCGGTTTGCAAATCTGAGCTCCTCGTACGTCAATTAGTCGGATCAGAGATTAATAATTTTTGATGAAATCGTGAAAAAATACATGACTAACCCCCGTTGAAAATTTTGTTAAAAAATGCAACTTTCTTAATAATCATCGTAGACTATTGAATTTAACTTTATTTTCATCAGAAAGACGAGAGAAATCGATTGCCGTTAAAAAATTTCAGCTATCTTCAATAGCAAAAAAATTAGTCAGTCACAGTGAACATTTTTGAAAATTTACGAAAATAATTGATTTTTCAGACTTTGATCGGCCGTAGCGGCCAAACGAAAACTCCAAATTGAACGCGGTTTGCAAATCTGAGCTCCTCGTACGTCAATTAGTCGGATCAGAGATTAATAATTTTTGATGAAATCGTGAAAAAATACATGACTAACCCCCTTGAAAAATTTGTTAAAAAATGCAACTTTCTTAATAATCATCGTAGACTATTGAATTTAATAATAATAATATATATATTTACGGGATTCTCCCTGTACATTTAAGTATTAAATCGAATATAAAATATAAAACAAAATATAAAATAAAATATAAATATAAAATATAAAAATACAAAAATTAAAATTACAATTTAAAATTTAAATTTAAAATTTCGACAACATGTGACAAACAAACAAAAACAAGTTAAAAACAATATGATGCAGTACGCTCGACATACATAATGAAAACCCCTGCAAGAAAGTTGCAATTATTTAAATTTGACTAGAAACAAATGCCGATAGATCAATTCGTGATAAATAACATTTAAAGTCCGAAATATTGTTTGAAAATAGTTTGAAGTTGGTGTTACTTATCAGGCCATTCGCTATTCTTAAGGTCCGTGATAAGGGTGCATTGTACCCATAGTTGGTTCTGTGAAATGGGACGTTAAAGATAGTAGTGCTAATTTAACTTTATTTTCATCAGAAAGACGAGAGAAATCGATTGCCGTTAAAAAATTTCAGCTATCTTCAATAGCAAAAAAATTAGTCGGTCACCATGAACATTTTTGAAAATTTAAGAAAAGAATTGATTTTTCAGACTTTGATCGGCCGTAGCGGCCAAACGAAAACTCCAAATTGAACGCGGTTTGCAAATCTGAGCTCCTCGTACGTCAATTAGTCGGATCAGAGATTAATAATTTTTGATGAAATCGTGAAAAAATACATGACTAACCCCCTTGAAAATTTTGTTAAAAAATGCAACTTTCTTAATAATCATCGTAGACTATTGAATTTAACTTTATTTTCATCAGAAAGACGAGAGAAATCGATTGCCGTTAAAAATTTCAGCTATCTTCAATAGCAAAAAAATTAGTCGGTCACCATGAACATTTTTGAAAATTTAAGAAAATAATTGATTTTTCAGACTTTGATCGGCCGTAGCGGCCAAACGAAAACTCCAAATTGAACGCGGTTTGCAAATCTGAGCTCCTCGTACGTCAATTAGTCGGATTAGAGATTAATAATTTTTGATGAAAACACGAAAAAAATACATGACTAACCCCCTTGAAAATTTTGTAAAAAAATGCAACTTTCTTAATAATCATCGCAGACTATTGAATTTAACTTTATTTTCATCAGAAAGACGAGAGAAATCGATTGCCGTTAAAAAATTTCAGCTATCTTCAATAGCAAAAAAATTAGTCGGTCACCATGAACATTTTTGAAAATTTAAGAAAATAATTGATTTTTCAGACTTTGATCGGCCGTAGCGGCCAAACGAAAACTCCAAATTGAACGCGGTTTGCAAATCTGAGCTCCTCGTACGTCAATTAGTCGGATTAGAGATTAATAATTTTTGATGAAAACACGAAAAAAATACATGACTAACCCCCTTGAAATTTTTTTAAAAAAATGCAACTTTCTTAATAATCATCGTAGACTATTGAATTTAACTTTATTTTCATCAGAAAGACGAGAGAAATCGATTGCCGTTAAAAAATTTCAGCTATCTTCAATAGCAAAAAAATTAGTGGGTCACCATGAACATTTTTGAAAATTTAAGAAAATAATTGATTTTTCAGACTTTGATCGGCCGTAGCGGCCAAACGAAAACTCCAAATTGAACGCGGTTTGCAAATCTGAGCTCCTCGTACGTCAATTAGTCGGATCAGAGAATAATAATTTTTGATGAAATCGTGAAAAAATACATGACTAACCCCCTTGAAAATTTTGTTAAAAAATGCAACTTTCTTAATAATTATCGTAGACTATTGAATTTAACTTTATTTTCATCAGAAAGACGAGACAAATCGATTGCCGTTAAAAAATTTCAGCTATCTTCAATAGCAAAAAAATTAGTCAGTCACAGTGAACATTTTTGAAAATTTACGAAAATAATTGATTTTTCAGACTTTGATCGGCCGTAGCGGCCAAACGAAAACTCCAAATTGAACGCGGTTTGCAAATCTGAGCTCCTCGTACGTCAATTAGTCGGATTAGAGATTAATAATTTTTGATGAAAACACGAAAAAAATACATGACTAACCCCCTTGAAAATTTTGAAAAAAAATGCAACTTTCTTAATAATCATCGTAGACTATTGAATTTAACTTTATTTTCATCAGAAAGACGAGAGAAATCGATTGCCGTTAAAAAATTTCAGCTATCTTCAATAGCAAAAAAATTAGTGGGTCACCATGAACATTTTTGAAAATTTAAGAAAATAATTGATTTTTCAGACTTTGATCGGCCGTAGCGGCCAAACGAAAACTCCAAATTGAACGCGGTTTGCAAATCTGAGCTCCTCGTACGTCAATTAGTCGGATCAGAGAATAATAATTTTTGATGAAATCGTGAAAAAATACATGACTAACCCCCTTGAAAATTTTGTTAAAAAATGCAACTTTCTTAATAATTATCGTAGACTATTGAATTTAACTTTATTTTCATCAGAAAGACGAGACAAATCGATTGCCGTCAAAAAATTTCAGCTATCTTCAATAGCAAAAAAAATAGTCAGTCACAGTGAACATTTTTGAAAATTTACGAAAATAATTGATTTTTCAGACTTTGATCGGCCGTAGCGGCCAAACGAAAACTCCAAATTGAACGCGGTTTGCAAATCTGAGCTCCTCGTACGTCAATTAGTCGGATCAGAGATTAATAATTTTTGATGAAATCGTGAAAAAATACATGACTAACCCCCTTGAAAATTTTGTTAAAAAATGCAACTTTCTTAATAATCATCGTAGACTATTGAATTTAACTTTATTTTCATCAGAAAGACGAGAGAAATCGATTGCCGTTAAAAAATTTCAGCTATCTTCAATAGCAAAAAAATTAGTCGGTCACCATGAACATTTTTGAAAATTTAAGAAAATAATTGATTTTTCAGACTTTGATCGGCCGTAGCGGCCAAACGAAAACTCCAAATTGAACGCGGTTTGCAAATCTGAGCTCCTCGTACGTCAATTAGTCGGATCAGAGATTAATAATTTTTGATGAAATCGTGAAAAAATACATGACTAACCCCCTTGAAAATTTTGTAAAAAAATGCAACTTTCTTAATAATCATCGTAGACTATTGAATTTAACTTTATTTTCATCAGAAAGACGAGAGAAATCGATTGCCGTTAAAAAATTTCAGCTATCTTCAATAGCAAAAAAATTAGTCGGTCACCATGAACATTTTTGAAAATTTAAGAAAATAATTGATTTTTCAGACTTTGATCGGCCGTAGCGGCCAAACGAAAACTCCAAATTGAACGCGGTTTGCAAATCTGAGCTCCTCGTACGTCAATTAGTCGGATCAGAGATTAATAATTTTTGATGAAATCGTGAAAAAATACATGACTAACCCCTTGAAAATTTTGTTAAAAAATGCAACTTTCTTAATAATCATCGCAGACTATTGAATTTAACTTTATTTTCATCAGAAAGACGAGAGAAATCGATTGCCGTTAAAAAATTTCAGCTATCTTCAATAGCAAAAAAATTAGTCAGTCACAGTGAACATTTTTGAAAATTTACGAAAATAATTGATTTTTCAGACTTTGATCGGCCGTAGCGGCCAAACGAAAACTCCAAATTGAACGCGGTTTGCAAATCTGAGCTCCTCGTACGTCAATTAGTCGGATCAGAGATTAATAATTTTTGATGAAATCGTGAAAAAATACATGACTAACCCCCTTGAAAATTTTGTTAAAAAATGCAACTTTCTTAATAATTATCGTAGACTATTGAATTTAACTTTATTTTCATCAGAAAGACGAGACAAATCGATTGCCGTTAAAAAATTTCAGCTATCTTCAATAGCAAAAAAATTAGTCGGTCACCATGAACATTTTTGAAAATTTAAGAAAATAATTGATTTTTCAGACTTTGATCGGCCGTAGCGGCCAAACGAAAACTCCAAATTGAACGCGGTTTGCAAATCTGAGCTCCTCGTACGTCAATTAGTCGGATTAGAGATTAATAATTTTTGATGAAAACACGAAAAAAATACATGACTAACCCCCTTGAAAATTTTGTAAAAAAATGCAACTTTCTTAATAATCATCGTAGACTATTGAATTTAACTTTATTTTCATCAGAAAGACGAGAGAAATCGATTGCCGTTAAAAAATTTCAGCTATCTTCATTAGCAAAAAAATTAGTGGGTCACCATGAACATTTTTGAAAATTTAAGAAAATGATTGATTTTTCAGACTTTGATCGGCCGTAGCGGCCAAACGAAAACTCCAAATTGAACGCGGTTTGCAAATCTGAGCTCCTCGTACGTCAATTAGTCGGATCAGAGATTAATAATTTTTGATGAAATCGTGAAAAAATACATGACTAACCCCCTTGAAAATTTTGTTAAAAAATGCAACTTTCTTAATAATTATCGTAGACTATTGAATTTAACTTTATTTTCATCAGAAAGACGAGACAAATCGATTGCCGTTAAAAAATTTCAGCTATCTTCAATAGCAAAAAAAATAGTCAGTCACAGTGAACATTTTTGAAAATTTACGAAAATAATTGATTTTTCAGACTTTGATCGGCCGTAGCGGCCAAACGAAAACTCCAAATTGAACGCGGTTTGCAAATCTGAGCTCCTCGTACGTCAATTAGTCGGATCAGAGATTAATAATTTTTGATGAAATCGTGAAAAAATACATGACTAACCCCCTTGAAAATTTTGTTAAAAAATGCAACTTTCTTAATAATCATCGTAGACTATTGAATTTAACTTTATTTTCATCAGAAAGACGAGAGAAATCGATTGCCGTTAAAAAATTTCAGCTATCTTCAATAGCAAAAAAATTAGTCGGTCACCATGAACATTTTTGAAAATTTAAGAAAATAATTGATTTTTCAGACTTTGATCGGCCGTAGCGGCCAAACGAAAACTCCAAATTGAACGCGGTTTGCAAATCTGAGCTCCTCGTACGTCAATTAGTCGGATCAGAGATTAATAATTTTTGATGAAATCGTGAAAAAATACATGACTAACCCCCTTGAAAATTTTGTTAAAAAATGCAACTTTCTTAATAATCATCGTAGACTATTGAATTTAACTTTATTTTCATCAGAAAGACGAGAGAAATCGATTGCCGTTAAAAAATTTCAGCTATCTTCAATAGCAAAAAAATTAGTCGGTCACCATGAACATTTTTGAAAATTTAAGAAAATAATTGATTTTTCAGACTTTGATCGGCCGTAGCGGCCAAACGAAAACTCCAAATTGAACGCGGTTTGCAAATCTGAGCTCCTCGTACGTCAATTAGTCGGATCAGAGATTAATAATTTTTGATGAAATCGTGAAAAAATACATGACTAACCCCCTTGAAAATTTTGTAAAAAAATGCAACTATCTTAATAATCATCGTAGACTATTGAATTTAACTTTATTTTCATCAGAAAGACGAGAGAAATCGATTGCCGTTAAAAAATTTCAGCTATCTTCAATAGCAAAAAAATTAGTCGGTCACCATGAACATTTTTGAAAATTTAAGAAAATAATTGATTTTTCAGACTTTGATCGGCCGTAGCGGCCAAACGAAAACTCCAAATTGAACGCGGTTTGCAAATCTGAGCTCCTCGTACGTCAATTAGTCGGATCAGAGATTAATAATTTTTTATGAAATCGTGAAAAAATACATGACTAACCCCTTGAAAATTTTGTTAAAAAATGCAACTTTCTTAATAATCATCGCAGACTATTGAATTTAACTTTATTTTCATCAGAAAGACGAGAGAAATCGATTGCCGTTAAAAAATTTCAGCTATCTTCAATAGCAAAAAAATTAGTCAGTCACAGTGAACATTTTTGAAAATTTACGAAAATAATTGATTTTTCAGACTTTGATCGGCCGTAGCGGCCAAACGAAAACTCCAAATTGAACGCGGTTTGCAAATCTGAGCTCCTCGTACGTCAATTAGTCGGATCAGAGATTAATAATTTTTGATGAAATCGTGAAAAAATACATGACTAACC